>JANAVB010015600.1:11057391-11207391 GCA_029216955.1 Iris pallida
TGAAAATCAACTGTTAGTCAATATTTGACTTGTTTGACCTAGGGTTGACCCAGGGTTGACTCAGTGTTGACCAGAGTTGACCAGAGTTGACTTTTTGACCAAAAGTTAACTGTAAGTCAACCTTTGACCCAGATTGACCTAGTTTGACTTGGATTGACTTCCTGTGACCTTGTTTGACCTTGGTTGTCCTAGTGTGACCTAGTTTAGCTTGGTATGACTTAGTTTGACCTAGTTTTGACTTAGACTTGCATATCATGACTAGATTAGCTTTCTTGTCATTATTAAACCATGTTTTGACTTATAGTATCTCATCTTTAGGTCTGTGATTACTCTGAGCGTCTGTTCACCTTATCAGCTCAGGACCACAGGCGAGTTCATTCACTGATAGTTTTCATTGTCTTGATATCTGCTATATCCGATTCAGTTGTAGTATCTTACTCGATTTCCAGTCACGATAGTTCACGGACTAGTATATGTTGGATCATGACATGGGATGTTGTTCCTAGATTTCATGGTATATTGGTACATCTTATTTCCATGTATTGGTATAGACACCGATTCCAAAGGGGACTTGCTACCCTCTTATGGAATCCCGTGTCATGACGTGTCATGTCCAGATCCATTATACTATTCGGGGATGGGGGAGTTATTAGTGGTTGTGTGATCAAAATTCCCACATTGTTCTATACACTGTTCATAGCTATACCCTCGCCTCACGACGGGTAAAGCCTTACCCTACATTGTTCATAGCTTTCCATGGTGACCGGCCTTACCACTCTATTGTACATATTGTTTATAGCCGGTCGGATGGAAAGCCTGAGCATATTTTCCCAAGCCGATCACATAATACACTAATAATTCAAGGCACCTTTTATATTTATTATCGTAGGAGGCTAAGTTCTATTCGGGAGAAGGGTTACAACCCCGGTCCTTGTTTGGTTTAAGGGTTGTAACTCGACTTCCGAATAGTTCCCAAGTCATCCTATATGTGTATTGTCGTTCTATTCAGTACTCACATCTGTTATACATTTCCTGCTGATTTTACCCTGTATTTTATATATTCTACATGTTGTTATGCTATACTGTGATTGGAGACTAGGTTCTATTCGGGAGAAAGATTACAACCCCGGTCCTTGTTTGGTTTACGGGTTGTAAGTCGGCTTTCGAATGGCTCCGAAGTTTTCACATATCTTTGTCTTGTATTTCATTATACTGTCTCTTATAGAATTTGTCAATTCATATGGAACTGCTGTTAGTGTTTGTACTTGCTCATTTTTCTGACAGGATAACGTTGACAATTTTACAGATGTTTCTCAAACAGATTGCCCGACCTGTTATGGGGACGGGTTAGATGGAGTAGACCTGGACCGTGGCTTGATAGTAAAGCCACTAGATTTTGTTCTCCCAGAGTGGTTAGCTTAGTTAGGCTTGCCTGGACTGCGATCCAGCTTTTGTTTTAGACTGTAGTAGTTTATATTATATTTTTGTGACTCTGTGGTGTTGTGTATAGCATTGGACTTGTGTGGATCTTGAACTATTTTCCTGCTTTCATCTATCATATTTCCTTTCTGTACTATCTACCTTAGTTTTATTTTGTGATTGAGACTGTATTGCTATGTCACCTCCATTCGGAGTGTATATACTGTACATGTACCTTTATCTGTTTAGCGTAGATTTTGCAGACGACCTAGACAGCGTTCTACCGCCGATTCTGCGGCGTAGGCTGGACGTAACCGCATAGTCGTGCCCCTCATCAGGGCGCGGGTCGTGACACCGCACCGCCGTCTGACGGAGCCAGCCTCCGCTGAGACTTCTCCCGGAGCCGCGCGTGCCCCTCTAACCTCCGCCGGCGACCACGAGGGTTTGCCCTCGTACAGCTATCTCCGCCGGCGTACGGGATGCCGCCCTCCGAGATCCGCCGTCGGTGTCCGCGAAGCACCAGACTTTCCGTCGCCCGGTATGTTTCTTCCCCTCTTTCCCTCTCTCTTCGATCCTCTTTTTCTCTCTCTCACTTACGATTTAATTGGGGGGGGGGGTTAGCTGTGGATGTTAAAAGGATTCTTAATATTATTATTATTATTATTAACATAGTGTCATTCTTATTTACTATCATTATTACTTATTACTATTAGTATTATTATCATTTATATAAATGGTATCATTCTTATTTTTATTATTATTATTATTATTTTATCATTATTATTATTATCATTTATTTAAATGGTGTCATTTATTTTATTAATCATATATTAGTTTGTTGTTTTGTTAAATATTATTATTTACATTATTATTACAACTATTTTCTAGCAAAAATTTCAAGTTAGTTTTTTTTGAAACACTGAAATATTCTTTTCGATTATAGGTACATATATTTGACCAGTTATATTTTTGGGTCTAAATGATTTAGAAATATTTTTAAATATTTATCTAAAATAGATAGTTAAAATTTTGAAATATAGTTTCCACCTTAATAATATTTTACAACTTACAGTATTTTGACTAATAAGATGTAACTTTCAAAATCATTGTATATACATATTCTCAAGTATTTTCGTAAATGAATTTCTACAAGTAAACATGTTTTTAAGTAATATAAATCTTTTCTAAAAATTTGTACATTTATCTACTCCATAAATTCTTCCAATTATCCTCATTACTCAGGACTGATCATGCTTGCCTATTTTCTTGCGACCTCGGACCCCTACACATCGACCATGGCTATTGGACAATCGAAACTTGCCGAATTATTGTACCACACTCGGCGTCACACCAGGCGACACATCAGGCAAGATACCTTACATTTACTATTTAATTTCTTGCTCAATATCATGCATACTTTTTCTTATTTTGCAAATAAAATGTTATTCTTTCAAAACCCTATGTAGTTGCAAATTAC
The DNA here is from genome assembly GCA_029216955.1 of Iris pallida. Lineage (NCBI taxonomy): Eukaryota > Viridiplantae > Streptophyta > Magnoliopsida > Asparagales > Iridaceae > Iris > Iris pallida. The sequence continues at coordinate 11,060,288 of JANAVB010015600.1, forward strand.
TGTATTTTATGCAATTGACTTAGAGTTAAGGGACCACCGTATGTTTAGTACATCTCATAAACTGTCACGATGTGCCACGGATTGTGTGTGAGTTGTGAGTTGCATATAGATGCGAACTTGCGTGCTGACTGATCATTGGTGCGTACAAGCCGTGCGTTAGGATATAACTGCTAATAGATTTGTGTAGAAGACTTGGCAGTTATTAAGGATTAAACAGTGTCGTGGAGACGACGCATGTATAGTATCATTGGAGAGAGGGGACAGTTATTAGCGTAGGGGCTATATGTTCAGTACACACATAGATTTGGGCCGATAGTGTCTCGTATGAGCGCTACTTACTGCCCCAGGGTCGATAGTTCTCGTATGAGAGCTACTTTCTGTCCATGGCCGATAGTGTCTCTTATGAGCGCTACTTACTGCCACTCTCTCTCTCTCTCTCCATCTATGCTGAACACCTAAGCTCCTGCGTAGAACGTTGTCCTCAAAGTGCATATCACATAAAATGGTTAGGAACCTTTACTCATGCATACTTTTCTGTTGAGCTTATTATTCAGTTTATTGGCCTGATATTATGTGTCTTGTTACGTCCCTCTGAGGACCTGGTGATCTCTCCAGGTGTGTGTTTCATGATTTCTTGCAGGTGCTCTAGCTAAGGCCATTCCTTCTTTCGTGGTGATTGCTTTTGGACTCGTCATTGCTTCGCTCGATCAATCACTTTCTTTGTATATTTCTTCCCTATTTAATTTAGTTGGTAGTAGATTTGTCTCCGCCCAAATGTTGCGTACATGACAAACTCAAAGTTGCTTTTATATCATTATTTATCTTCGTGGATGAGATTTAGTGTCTTGCTTTCTACATTTACAGCTTATGTATACTTACGAGCCGTATATTTACTCGTATGTTCACAGCTGGCATGATATGTATCTAGTCCCAAATATTTTGGGACTGGGGCGTTACACTCTCGCAAGACATTGTATACGAATACCATCAAATGATCGTCGATAGAGTATTTGGAGGAGTGATTATAATAGAATCGAAGCGGCCAACGATGGATTGTCGTTGCTTCTTTAGGGTCTTCAGGTAAAATGTCATGTACTACAATGTCAATGAAAGGAGCTCTCCAGTCTTCGCTAGTAGTGCAAATTTTAATTGAATTACTGAATTCAACATTTAGATTATTCTCGATGCAGAATAATTCCCGATTAGCGATGACGATTAATTGTTGTCGTCTTACAGGAATTGTAAAAACTGCTGCTAGATTAGCAAGTGCGTCAGCCTATGTATTGCATGTTCGGTGTACATTTTCAATAAAGAAATCTTTGAATAATGCAGCCAGTTTGACTGCTGCTTCATGATATGGGATGGGATCTTGGTGCCAAACTTCATACGTACCTCTAACTTGGTTGAAGATCAGCTTAGAGTCCCCGTATACTTCAAGATACTCAATATCCAGCTGTTTAGCTAACTGGAGGGCGATGAGTAAAGTATTGTACTCAGCAACATTGTTAGAGCATGGTTTGTCCAGAGAGTAGGCTCTTTGAATAACTAGTCCTTTTGGGGACGCAAGGACAATTCCTACTCCAGCAATGATACCGTTTGGTCTGATTCTAGATGCACCATCAAAGAATAGATGTCAAGTGAGTATTTCTTCTGAAATCATGTTGGTCTCTAGAGTTTCATTAGGAATTTTATCGTAGGGTTTTAAAGTTTCAGGAATTGGATGTGCAGCCAAGAAGTCTGCTAAGGCTTAACCCTTAACAGAATTTTGTGGGACATAAACCATATCATACTGTGCTAGTAGTATCGCCCATGTAGCAAGTCTGGAGTTGAGTGTACTAGGCTTCTTCATCAAAACTCGTGGATGATTGACTCTGGAGATGACATGAATAGTCTGACCCGTGATGTAATGACGCATTTTCTGGACGGCAAATATTAGGGCTAAGCACTCTTTTTCTACCAGGTTATATCGATGTCCAGCTTCGATCATTGTGTGACTGAGATAGTAAATTGCTTGTTCATGACCTTCATTGTTCTTCTGGGCTAGGAGGGCACCCAGAGAGTGATCTATTGCTCGCACATACATCAGAAAGGGTATTCCTGTGATTGGAGGAACTAAGAATTGAGGGTTCATCAGGTATCTTTTTATATCTTCAAATGCTTGCTGGCATTAGTCAATCCAAACGAAAGACACACCTTTCTTTATCAATTGAGTGAACGGTCTACAGCGTCCAAAAAGATTTGAGATGAATCTCCTAATGTACGCAAGTCATCCCTGGAATCCTCGTAGCTCTTTTAGGTTGCGTGGAGGACGCATCTCTTGAATGGCTTTGACCTTCTCCGGGTCAACGTGTATACCCTTTGAGGTAATAACGAATCCAAGAAATTTGCCACTAGAGACTCCCAGAAATGACTTGGTGGGAATCATCTTGAGTTGATGCTGGCGCATTAGATCGAAAATAGTTCTTAAGTCTTGGATATGATCTTACTTTAGACAACTTTTGACAGAAATATCGTCAACATAGCATTCGACTGTCTTCCGTAAATATTCACGAAAGATGGTACTCATGGCCCGCTGATAGGTGGCACAAGCATTCTTGAGACCGAACGGTATGACTGTATAGCAGTAGACTCCTAAAGGAGTGCAAAAAGGTGTATGCTTTTTATCTTCATGATTCATCCGGATCTGATTATATCCAGAGAAACCATCCATGAAAGACATTTGCTCGAATCCGCGTGTATTGTTGTCACGCCCCAGTACCGGAATACGGAGACGGACTAGGCCAGCTACTTCATATAAGGTATGCAAACGTCATACGACGATCGTGGCTATCAAGAGACGAGGGGGTGTATGCTATAATCAAGTCTTCTATGGTCTCTTGGAGCATCTATGTCTCAATCACTCAAAGCAAGAAAATATTAATTAATGAGCATATGAGATAAAGCAGTAAGGCGTCCCCGACGCTTCATCAAAATGATCATGTGGATCTAGCTGTATAAGTTAGCTAGCCTAGAGAGTCATAGGTACATAATCGTATTCAGCTGCAGTCTGATTTAATTATAATTATGTAAAAGACAAAATATCCAGATTAACCGGCTAAACAGGTGTCGGTGGCTAAACGCCAGAATATAAGGAATGAAAATTAGAGTGGTGGAGAAGAAACCCACTCAAGTCCCCCGCCAGCCATGCTCCTAGTATGCACCATTGACGTCAGGGAGGAAGGTCGGATCCTCAGGCTCTGCTACGTGATCTGGTCAAACAAAATCAGCGGGGTCAGCCCCGAATAGCAAGTACCAGAAAGGAGCACAAAAAAGTGAGATAAAACCCAAGTATAAAATAATAATACTAATAATAATAAAGGCTTTCGGTCGTAACCTCGGTCCACAGCCTGTCATAGCACGATAGACCAATCCAACAACCAAACAAGGACATGGTTGGACCACGCACCATGACAGTCCATGTCCCTCTGCTACTAACGGAAGGTACAAGGCACAATCAAGTCATTTTTCAAGCGGCCATTCATTCATGCGGATTTTTATATTTGGCGGAGTTATCCCCGCGATACTGATTAAAAGGGATCCTCAGATCGTGTCAACCCAGCAGGGCTAGCCAAACCATTAGACATATAGCACATTGATTATGCACCGGTCCCCCGGAGGGCTACCGCACTAAAACATATAACGCATAGATCGTAGAAGTCGGATATAGTCATCTGCTAAAGGCGAATGAAACCATATCCGTGGCGGCCAACCCGACACGTTAGGACTGGACCTGGGGTAACTAGTATGGCACGATCTCGGGAATCCTTCCCACCCAATACATCTACTAAGTTAGTTGCCTAGCTAAACCCTAGGTTATCCTCGGAGTTCACATGTCGTGGTCACATGCTCACTCCCCTAGATGTAGTACAATGTATGAGTACCCCAAGAAGGGATCCGTACTGGCTCATGGAGTCATACGTATGTACCCTTTCTTGGTGTAATGCAACACACAACATATACCATGTCATTGCTACCGACCATTCGTTATGTAAATGCTGGACTCTTGGGTGTACTGGCAGATATCACATAGGAACACTTAGCACATAGGATAGCACCTCGGTGCTCACATAGATTGTACCTTAGTACACACATAGGTTTATCCAGCACTCGTATAGGTAGTCAGATCAGAAATGAGGACCAAGACACAAGGACACATGCGGCCAGACTCATGCGGCCAAAGACTTATGCAGCCAGACTCATGCGGCCAAAGACTTATGCGGCTAGACTCATGTGGCTAGACTCGTGTAGCCAGACTCGTACGACCAGACTCGTACGACCGGACTCATGCAACCGGACTCATGCGGCCAGACTCATGCGGCCAAACTCATGCGGCCGGACTCATGCGGCTAGACTACTGCGGCCAAGCTGCTCATCTTCTCCAAAATTCGAGAAAGATGGTCAAGGAACCCATGAACTTCAAACTTGCACAACTCGGCCAAAACAAAACGAAATCTAACTTTTCAAAGGTCAAATTTGGGTAAAATGAAATGCTCTACCACATGGAACAACTAGATTTTGAAAACAAGCAAGTTAAATCGATCAAAACCAAAGAAAACTAAAAATGACATAAACTTAGATCTACAAGAATCCATCCATCAAAACTAAAAATATCAAGTACTAAACTTGTAGAGGATGATGAGAAGAACAATATAGATAAATAATATCAAAGGAAAAAAAATCAAGGATAAAAAATATACAAATCTTCACTTTTGAGCAAGTTGTTCTTGCCTAATGGTGTGGTTGAGGGAAATGAATGAAAGGCTATGAGGAGAGAGAAAAGGAAGAGAATATATATAGTAGGGTTGGGTTGGCTTAAGAAAACCCTAATCTCTAAACATGCTTGTGAAACCCATATTTTTGTAATTAATTATTAATAGTGTTTTAGTGTGATAATTAGTATTTCTAATTATTATTATTGTTATTATTATTATTATTATTATTATTATTATTATTAAATATTTTTGGGTGCAAATTATTTAAAAATTATTAACAACATGGACTTTTGATCTAGACCCAGACCCGAGTCCGAACCCAGACCCAGGCCTGAGCCAAACCCAATCCCATTCCTCTCTTTCTTAAAATCTGATTTTTGACTTGGTCTAACTAATAAAAAAAATGAATTTGAGCTGGTCCCGAAGGACCAGCAACTCACGTCTGACCCAACTCTTTCAACCATTCCTAACCTTATCTCCCTCTCTCGTTCTGGACATAACTCTTCATTCCCGAAACCCACGTACGACTCTCCCACTTCCCCTCTTATAACTCCCCAAAACACTCACGTCCACTCACAGCCATTCCTTAACACCCACTCCTCCTTTTACTCCCTTCTCATTTACTTTTTCTCTTCAACCAGCACCTCACTCCCCACGTATTGGTCAGCACCCTTCCTATTCTAACTCCCAAACTCATTCTCCTCCACAAGTCTTTGCAACGTTCACTCCACTCCACCCTTAATAAACTTCCCACTCTTCCCACTCCTCTTCACAGAAGTTGGCAAGTAGAGAGTTAATACTCTCATCTCTCCACAGAACTCCACAAACCCTCCTCCACCTAACCCCTCTCCTCACCCACGCCGAGCGCCCGAAGTCCGGCCGCTCCCCTCCGCCAACTCCGGCGACCGAGCGCCCCTTCCCGTCGTTGCCACCCCCTCGCGGCGAGCCCCGAGCTCCCCTCGCGCCGCCCCATGGCCGCGCGGTTCCGGCGACCACCGCGCCACCCCGTCCGCGCGCCCCCTTTCGTGCCACCCTCCGGCGACAGCGCGCACCCCGCGTGCCCTAGCCCCATCCAGCGTCAGCACCTCCCGCGAGCACGTGTCCTCGCACGACTCCCTGTCTTGCCGGAGCCCCGTTCTCGGCAGCGCCCTTTGGTGCTGTCTCTGTCCCGAGCTCACTTTTCTTTGGAGAGTTCCCTGGTTGGTTCTGTCGTGCCCTATCTCTGGATTTTCGACGATTGCGTCGACGTCGCTAATTTTCAACGCTGATTTCGGAACGTCGCTGTGCTGGATTATTCTTTTCTTTCTATTTTATCATCTGAGAGCTCTAGCCGAGCAATCCGAGGTACCTGTCCCGCTATTTTACTATTTTGTCGATGATGAAATGGTCCCCGATTCCCTTTGGGAACTCGATTTTAGCGACGTCGTAATTTTTCGGGACTTTCGGAAAGGTCCTGTGAATTATTTTGCTTTCCCGGAATATTTTCGGGAATGGATTTTGGTATGATTTAGTTTTTGGAAATTTTCGGAAACGTTCTGTGATTTGTGGATGGGAATCGGATTTCCGAAACTATTTCGGGTCGTCCCGATTATTCTGTGGATTGTTGTGGATATTTTTATATATATAAAATGCAGATTTTTCCCTGGTTTGGGACTTGCAGGAATTATCGGCGCCATTTTCCCAGTTTTTGGGTTGACCAAAAACAGAGGAGATGCTGCCCGATTTTTCCGTAAATCCTGAATTATTTTCAAAATGAATTTAAAATGATTTTCGGAATTTATTTGATATTTATTTTTGGGTGACGACCGTACCGGTCAATGGACCCGGCTAAGTGCAAACGATACCGACCCCGCCCGGACGTTGAGGTAATTAGCCAAAAATGAGGATCGGACCATTATTTGAGACTTATGATTTATTATTATTTTATTATTTATTTCTGTTTATATTTATTTAATATTTTTAGTTAGGACTAACGGCAGTTTATTCTTATTTCAATTTATGTAAATAAATTGTAATGGGCATAAGCCCAGCTGGCTGGTCTGTGACTGTAATAGCTTAGATTTTCTGTCTTTTCTGGTTTTTCGAGTTTTTGCTATTAACGATTAAAATGATTAAAAGGTATTTTCGTATAAAATTAATTACTATTTTCTCACCTAAAAATTGACGAGTTTATTAATAATTAAAAATCACGTATTTCTCACTAAAATAAGAAAGATTAGCTATATAACTATATTTATAAAAATTACCAAGTTTTCATAAATAATCTGGCAGCGACGGTGTTTTCCCGAATTCAAAAGTTAAGATGATATTTTCCCTCGTATTAATTCAACGCACTTAATAACCGTGTTTTTCGGTGTTTGGTTAATTAAAGAACTAAAATTGGACTAGGACGCAAATAGAGATTTCAACTAGCGTAGCTAGGTTGGTAAACCTGATATCTGAGTCTAATTCTCAATCGTAGGATTTCGAGGACTGTACTGGCATCAACCCGGAATCAACAAATGAATCCAGTCAATAAAACCAAGGCAAGTACATTTTGTGTTAGTTTACAATTATTTAGTAATCGTTTTAATGCAAGTTTAAACCACGATACAACACGGAACTTTCTCTGAGAGCACTGACTGTAACTACTGTAACTGTTGGGGACTGGGGGAGTAGTGTAATGAGTATGACCACATCCAAAACTGTATACTGACTGTGTTAGCTTACCCCTCATACACACGGGGATAAGCCATATCGTATCAATATGATACAACTGTACAACCCAAGCCGGTCATATTCATTGCCTATTCACATCACAGAAACTGTAACTGTTTTAAAACTGTAACTGCTTAGTTGATTTTCAAAATTGTTTAAAAGTGCATGATTCTATTATTATTTCAATTATTAAATTAGCATGAATTGTACTTTGCTCCCTCCTAACTGGAGACCCAACATTTTAGGTATCACTGATGAGGCTTTGTTCCGCGATCCCAAGACGAGGATTTCGAGACTGATGAGCTGTTTGCCTAGAGTTTTCTTTTCTTCTTGATGTATGTAGAAAATGGTTTAAGTTGTATTTTTCATTCCATTGTAAAAGTTTAATAAAGTTTTAAATTTTCGAATTTTGAGTTGTGACAAATATAGTGTTGTTGTATGGTTACCTGCTACTGAACAGCTTACTGCCGTCGTCTCAACAACGGTGCAGGCTGGGCATGATCCGGTTCGACCCAATTAGTTGGGATCGGGTCGTGACATGTTTTTAGTGGTGGCCCATGCAGGTCAGAACAACAACTTAGGAAAACATATTTAGAAACAATTAGAACACTAGAACATCAATTTGTCACAACATAGGACCGAAATATATTATAAATAAATATTTTTGTTTGATTATAGACTGGTAGGCTATCTTGCTTATGTATGCATCCTAAACCTTCCATAGAATGACCATAGACAAGACCAATCCTGCTGGCGATGAGGTGTCATCTCCGGATCATACCCCATCTCCTCAACCAAGTCCAGGGTTTATTCCCTCGCAGCTGATTGACCGTCCCCATAATGCATCCAGTGAAGTTTTCACTATACTGGCGATTCCTACCTCTTCTCAAACTGAGTTGCATTTCCTTGGTTGAGTATCCATTCCTGTTGCTCCACCAGTACCAGCAAACGCCTCCCAAGTGGTTGCCCTATTTCAAGAAATCCTGGAGTTCCAGAAAGCTCAAGATGAAGCCCAGCAGGAACAGATGAATATCACGAGAGAAGACATGAAGAACGTCAATGATGTAGCCTTGGCTATCTTAAACCAAGTTGGAGCAGAACCTCGCCCTAGGAGGGATACCCCTGAATCTAGAAGACATTTTTGAGCCCTATTCGGCAGTTATATCGTAAGAAGCTATTGGTTTGTGACTACTGTAAAAGGACTGGTCACCAAGCCAATATTTGTCGTAAGAGATTGGGAAAATATTTGGTATGTGGATCTGCTGAACATCGGGTAAAGGATTGCCTTTATCTTTCCCTCATACCAGAGTACATATCCCAGCAACACCTGTTAGGCCACAACTTAGGGACTCTCTTCCTATCCAGCAGACCTTGCCTCCTACAATAAGGCATGATGCAGACTCGAGGTTCATAGAAGATGAAGCAGTTGGAGACTGCTCATGCAAGAGCCAGAACCATGAAGAATGATACCTAGAACTGCTGTATAGCATTATCTATTTTTGGAAGTTGTAACCGGATGTCCTTAGATCAATCATAAGATTTTTTGCTGTACTTCTCCATATGAATAAAATTCTTAGTTACACCTTTATGGCAGATGTTTTTCCTGATAGTCTTTCCGGATTATCCCAGACCTAAACATAGGATTCACCATTGACCTAGTCCCCGGCTCTTTCCAAAGGATGTTACAGAGTCAACCCGAAGGAGGCCAAGAAGATGAAGGACCAGATCAATGAAGGCTCTAGGAATTATTCAGGATGGAACTTCACCTTAGGGAATACCTATCTTGTTTTTGCCCAAGAAGGATGGAACAACGGATGTGCATCGATTACCAGATACTAAAGAACAAGTACCCTCTACCCGGATCAAGGATCTGTTTGATCTGTTTGTGTGGAGTTAGGGTATTTCGAAGTTTGATTTAAAATCTGACTACCATCAAATTAGAGTCAGGAAGAAGGACATTTTCAAGACGGCATTCAACACCAAGTATGGATTTTTGGTCATGACGTTGGACTGACAAATGCTCCTGCTGTGTTCATGAATATCATGAACAGAGTTTTTCATGAGTATTTGAATCAGTTTATCTTCTCCATAGATAACATTCTGATATATTCGAAGACTGAAGAAGAGCATGAAGAACATCTGAGGAAAGTTCTGGAAATTTTGAAGAAAAAGAAGTTTTATGGTAAGTTATCTGAACGTGGATTTTCTTTGACAAGGTGGATTTTTGGCCATGTTGTCAAGAGAAGAAATTTCGATAGAAGATAGCTGCTGTTGAAAAGTGGTATACCCCAAGTTCAATTCAGAAGTTTCTTGAACTTGGCTGGCTACTATCAGAAGTTCGTGAAGGATTTCGCCAAGATTGCTGAGCCGATGACGAAGCTCACTTGGAAGAATGAAGAGTTCATCTGGACGAAAGATTTCCAGGCGACATTAAGGAGCTGAAGAAGAGACTTACCACTATACCAATCCTTGCGCTACCCGCAGGAACCGGTGGTTTCTCAATTTACAGTAATGCCTCTGGAAAAGGACTGGGTTGCGTTATTCAACAACATGGGAAAGTAATTGCTTACACATCTAGGCAACTACAGACTCATAAGAAGAATTATCCCACACCTAATTTGGAATTTGCTGCAATTTACTTTGAAGCTATGGAAGCATGATTTTTATGGAAAGGGAGTGAAAATATATACGGACTACAAAAGTCTGAAATATGTCTTCACTCAGAAAGAGCTGAATGTTAGACAAAGAAGATGGCTGAAGCTGATGAAGGATTTCAACATCGACCCGCTATACCACCCGGGTAAGGCTAATGTGATCGCTGATACACTTGGTCGATACCAGTGGCGATGTTCTTAACCAAGGAATGCCACCTACTAGAAGACGTCGAGAAGCTTGGACTGGAGGTTATACTATTTGGAGATAGAAGGACGGAGCTGGATGTTGATTCAGTATTGATGAAGTTCGAGGCTGATGGACAAAATCAAGAGGTCGTAGTTTCAAAACGAGGCACTTTGCAGGCTTAGAGATCAAGTGTTGGCAGGAACACTTGAGGGTTTCTAAATTGATCAGCAGTGGAACTCTGAAGAATGGTACGAGACTTTGCGTATCAGCTGACAAATGGAGGAACGAGTTGATGAAAGAAATGCACCAGTCGCAGTATTCCATATATTCAGGAGCTAATAAGATGTATCGAAATATGCCTCCATTGATTGGTGCTATGGAATGAAGAAGGACAATTCCAGGTATGGGGTTAGATGTGAATTTATCAACATGAGGAATTTAGCAAGAGAACAACAAGTTTGTTGCAGCCGCTGGACAATTCGGAGTGGAAGTAGAAGCATATAACAATAAACTTTGAGTAAGGATTGCCTTGTTCCCAAGGAGGGATGGGCACCAATTGGATTATAGTGGACCGACTGACTAAGTCAGCACACTTTAAGGTTAGTTTATTCACCGAGAAGTTGGCAGCATTGTACGAGAGGCACCCCTACCGGATTTATGGAGTACAAACCGGCGGACAATCAAAGAAGATAATCCAGACGCTTGAAGATATGTTAGATCTTGTGTTTTGGAAATTGGAGGGTCTTGGAGAAGATCATTTAAAATTGGTAGAGTTTTCCTTACAACAACTACCAAGTTAGCATCGTCAATCAGTGGAGTTTGAAGAAGGAGATAGCGTCTTTTGTGAAGATTTTCTCCTACCAGAGGAACGATCAGTGTTAGCAGAGCAGGAAAGTTGAGCCAGGTACATCAGGCCATTTGAAGTTTTAAGACGAGTTGGAAGTAGCGTACCGGTTAGCTCTATCAGCTAATCTTGAGAGTGTGCAACATCTTCTACGTATCACAGCTCAGGCGCTACATTCCGGATCCGAGTCCCATATTGGATAATTCAGAGCTGAAGATTGGACTCAACCTTGCAGTACCAGAGAAACCAGTTGCAAGCGTAGTCAGAGGTAAGAAGAAGATCAGAATTTGAGCTATCACTTAAACTCCTACTACTTATCTTTTTGTTCTAAACTTGACTGATGCTGCTAAGTCAGCCTAGTTTTGCAAGCTATCTCTTTATCAAGCTTGATCATGATGGTATTTTATTGGGTGCACCCACTAAAATATTATCTAATCAGGACCGGTGCATGATGGTCTGATCAACCTCGTGTACTTTGGTTCGCTTTTGTATTTTTCTACATGGATGATATCATAAACCGTCTCATCCACGACTGCCTTAGAAATTCTTATTGTTGGACCTGAGTTACGAGTGTAGTACCCGTACCTGTTTGATTCTCCTACCCTGCCTTTAAATTTTGAGGACAAAATTTTCTAAGGAGGAAAGATTGTGAAACCCATATTTTTGTAATTAATTATTAATAGTGTTTTCGTGTGATAATTAGTATTTCTAATTATTATTATTATTATTATTATTAAATATTTTTGGGTGCAAATTATTTAAAAATTATTAACAACATGGACTTTTGATTTAGACCCAGACCCGAGTCCGAACCCAGACCCAGGCCTGAGCCAAACCCAATCCCATTCCTCTCCTTCTTAAAATCTGATTTTTGACTTGGTCTAACTAATAAAAAAATAAATTTGAGATGGTCCTGAAGGACCAGCAACTCACGTCTGACCCAACTCTTTCAACCATTCCTAACCTTATCTCCCTCTCTCGTTCTGGACAAAACTCTTCATTCCCGAAACCCACGTACGACTCTCCCACTTCCCCTCTTATAACTCCCCAAAACACTCACGTCCACTCACAGCCATTCCTTAACACCCACTCCTCCTTTCACTCCCTTCTCATTTACTTTTTCTCTTCAACCAGCACCTCACTCCCTACGTATTGGTCAGCACCCTTCCTATTCTAACTCCCCAACTCATTCTCCTCCACAAGTCTTTGCAGCGTTCACTCCACTCCACCCTTAATAAACTTCCCACTCTTCCCACTCCTATTCACAGAAGTTGGCAAGTAGAGAGTTAATACTCTCATCTCTCCACAGAACTCCACAAACCCTCCTCCACCTAACCCCTCTCCTCACCCACGTCGAGCGCCCGAAGTCCGACCGCTCCCCTCCGCCAACTCCGGCGACCGAGCGCCCCTTCCCGTCGTCGCCACCCCCTCGCGGCGAGCCCCGAGCTCCCCTCGCGCCGCCCCCTGGCCGCGCGGTTCCGGCGACCAACGCGCCACCCGTCCGTGTGCCCCCTTTCGTGCCACCCTCCGGCGACAGCGCGCACCCCGCGTGCCCTAGCCCCGTCTAGCGTCAGCACCTCCCGCGAGCGCGTGTCCCCGCGCGACTCCCTGTCTTGCCGGAGCCCCGTTCTCGGCAGCGCCCTTTGGTGCTGTCTCTGCCCCGAGCTCACTTTTCTTTGGAGAGTTCCCTGGTTGGTTCTGCCGTGCCCTATCTCTGGATTTTCGACGATTCCGTCGACGTCGCTGATTTTCAATGCTGATTTTGGAACGTCGTTGTGCTGGATTATTCTTTTCTTTCTATTTTATCATCTGAGAGCTCTAGCCGAGCAATCCGAGGTATAACCTCCTGTCCCGCTATTTTACTATTTTGTCGATGATAAAATGGTCCCCGATTCCCTTTGGGAACTCGATTTTAGCGACGTCGTAATTTTCTGGAACTTTCGGAAAGGTCCTGTGAATTGTTTTGCATTCCCGGAATATTTTAGGGAATGGATTTTGGTATGATTTAGTTTCTGGAAATTTTTGGAAACGTTCTGTGATTTGTGGATGGGAATCGGATTTCCGAAACTATTTCGGGTCGTCCCGATTATTCTGTGGATTGTTGTGGATATTTTTATATATATAAAATGCAGATTTTTCCCTGGTTTGGGACTTGCAGGAATTATCGGCGCCATTTTCCCAGTTTTTGGGTTGACCAAAAACAGAGGAGATGCTGCCCGATTTTTCCGTAAATCCTGAATTATTTTCAAAATAAATTTAAAATGATTTTTTGGAATTTATTTGATATTTATTTTTGGGTGACGACCGTACCGGTCAATGGACCCGGCTAAGTGCAAACGATACTGGCCCCGCCCGGACGTTGAGGCAATTAGCCAAAAATGAGGATCGGACCATTATCTGAGACTTATGATTTATCATTATTTTATTATTTATTTCTGTTTACATTTATTTAATATTTTCAGTTAGGACTAACGGCAGTTTATTCTTATTTCAATTTATGTAAATAAATTGTAATGGGCATAAGCCCAGCTGGCTGGTCTGTGACTGTAATAGCTTAGATTTTCTGTCTTTTCTGGTTTTTCGAGTTTTTGCTATTAACGATTAAAATAATTAAAAGGTATTTTTCGTATAAAATTAATTATTATTTTTTCACCTAAAAATTGACGAGTTTATTAATAATTAAAAATCACGTATTTTTCACTAAAATAAGAAAGATTAGCTTTATAACTATATTTATAAAAATTACCAAGTTTTCATAAATAATCTGGCAGCGACGGTGTTTTCCCGAATTCAAAAGTTAAGATGATATTTTCCCTCGTATTAAATCAACGCACTTAATAACCGTGTTTTTCGGTGTTTGGTTAATTAAAGAACTAAAATTGGACTAGGACACAAATAGATATTTCAACTAGCGTAGCTAGGTTGGTAAACCTGATATCTGAGTCTAATTTTCAATCGTAGGATTTCGAGGACTGTACTAGCATCAACCCGGAATCAACAAATGAATCCAGTCAATAAAACCAAGGCAAGTACATTTTGTGTTAGTTTACAATTATTTAGTAATCGTTTTAATGCAAGTTTAAACCACGATGCAACACGGAACTCTCTCTGAGAGCACTGACTGTAACTACTGTAACTGTTGGGGACTGGGAGAGTAGTGTAATGAGTATGACCACATCCAAAACTGTATACTGACTGTGTTAGCTTACCCCTCATACACACGGGGATAAGCCATATCGTATCAATATGATACAACTGTACAACCCAAGCCGGTCATATTCATTGCCTATTCACATCACAGAAACTGTAACTGTTTTAAAACTGTAACTGCTTAGTTGATTTTCAAAATTGTTTAAAAGTGCATGATTCTATTATTATTTCAATTGTTAAATTAGCATGAATTGTACTTTGCTCCCTCCTGACTGGAGACCCAACATTTTAGGTATCACTGATGAGGCTTTGTTCCGCGATCCCAAGACGAGGATTTCGAGACTGATGAGCTGTTTGCCTAGAATTTTCTTTTCTTCTTGATGTATGTAGAAAATGGTTTAAGTTGTATTTTTCATTCCATTGTAAAAGTTTAATAAAGTTTTAAATTTCCGAATTTTGAGTTGTGACAAATATAGTGTTGTTGTATGGTTACCTGCTACTGAACAGCTTACTGCCGCCGTCTCAACAACGGTGCAGGCTGGGCATGATCCGGTTCGACCCAATTAGTTGGGATCGGGTCGTGACAATGCTCTAACCATTCCACTAATGACCTGCTTAAAGGCAACATGCAACCATTAATAAATAATAAATAAAATTATGCACATGCTAAATACAGGATACCATGTACAGGATTCATGAAAGAATACATATATCGGGATCGGGGAGTGACAATTTTCGATCATGACATCAGTGATTGTAAGAGGAAATTTACCTTGGGACGAGCTGCGTTAAGGTCCCTGAAGTCAATGCAGACTCGGACTTTTCCTATTTTTTCTTAACCGGGACAACATTGGCCACCTAATCTGGATGTTGTTCCTCTCTGACGAAGTCGCAGGCGATAAGCTTTTTGACTTTAGCTTCTATGGCATCCATCATATCGGGTCGAAACTGTCATTGTTGTTTAACTGGTCAAGCATTTGGCAGAATATTGAGCTTGTGAGTAGCAATCTGAGGATCTAGCTCCAGTATATCTTCATAGCTCCAGGCGAATACGTCAATGTATTCTCCAATGAGCTGGATCAGTTCTTGTTTATCAGCTTTCGGAAGACTTTTGCTGATAAAGATTGCCTTAGAGAAGCTTCGTCTCCGACGTCAATTTGGATGAGCTCGTCTTCGATGGGTGGTTCACACTGCTCGAAGCGACATGTCCATTGAGTATCCATCCATTATACCCACGGTTCTTCCTTATAAACCTCGGTAGAGTCATTATCATCCTTTGAGAATTCAGCTGTCACCATATTGGAAGATAAAGTTACCCGATGGATATGTCCTATGCTGGTATATGAATTCCATGACGAAAAGTCAGAAGAGTTAGACCGTTCTTCTTTATCAGACTCAGAAATATCTGGGGTTGAGATTGGCGTAGTATAGCCTAAACCATTGTAATGCCCCGTCATGCTCAGCTCAATCGGAGGAATCGAAACACCAACGGCGTTTGGACTTAGCTACGCAACGGCTGCTTAAAGACCCGCTCGGTCGAGATGACTCCTCGTTCAGGTGGGTGGCTTCGGTGAACTTGCCTCAGCTTGGCCTTCACTCTAATAAAATGAAAGTTTTCAAATGCACAAGTAGGCTTAATAATAAAGAGACAAATCCACATAGCTAAGGAAATAATCTCGACGGGTCGGATTGAGTTAGAATATGGAAAGGTCCTACGGTCGTCTTAGAAGTGTTGCACAATGTACTTTCAAAATGATACTCGATCCTTTGTCCTGCGGCTTGGGAGAAGGAAAGTTGGTCGATGTTGCCACAAAGTTAAGAACTTAGCCTAAGTCATAGGTATCGCCCGTATGAATGCTTGATAAAGCATGCACGGTCCCATCGTCTAAGGTTTGGCATAGCCTTTGCTCGTCCTACGGATTAAGCTGCATTCACAGCTTGTGGCATAAGTCTAGGCAGCCAAATAACTTGGTTGTTCAAGTCGAGCATGCACTGCACGTTCCTTCAAGGCAAAGCTTGACGTAGCCTTTGCACAATTAAGATAGGCAAGTTATGTCGGTCGTTCGAAGTCATTCCAAGCACTGTCCCGCCCTTTCTACGGTTGTCAAAGTCACTTAGTCCCACGATCTCAAGGCTCGTCGTATAAAGTATGACTTGGGTGATAGTGTTGCACGAATCGTAAGTCGGTTTAAGGCACGAGCCATGGTTGGTTTAGTGGAAAGTTAGCCACGGTCTATTGGCACATAAAGAACACGTTTTGTGCAAGTTATGCTTGAAGGCTATGAATTAGCCATTGATGAGTTAAGTCAATAAGAGTATGGAAACACTGAAAATATGTCGGGACTGTAGGTCAGTCGTCGAGAGTCGGGACTATAGGTCATTCGTCGAGAAGGAAATATGTCGAGACTGTAGGTCAGTCGTCGAGAGTCAGGACGGTAGGTCAGTCGTCGAGAATCGGGACTGTAGGTCAGTCACCGAGAAGGAAACATGCCGGACTGTAGGTCTGTCGCCGAGGAAACCCTGGTTTTGGCTCTGTAAAAGAAGTATTATAAGTAAAAAAAAGTAAAGCTAAGGAAGCCAAGTTGTGACGGTTAGGCCATGCATTTACGTTGAGTCTAGGAGTTCTCGTAGGTGCGTGGTCATAGACAACTTATCGACAAGATTTTGCACCCTCGATTTGGAAACCTGGGGCCACAAGACCGTATCGGCCTAGGAGGGGAGCAAGGTAGTTAGGCAAGAACACGCCGCCGGATGATTCGAGGACTTGAGCAGGGCTAGCTACCCTTAGCTGCAAGGGCCTCGTCTTGCACCACCTACATGTCCAAGATAGCTTGAATTGCCAGTTACTTTTCATATAGTCAAGTTGACGTGCTGAGCAGCAATCCGCATGTACGGTATCGGTCGAATCAAAGAAAGAGCAAGTATAGCATGAATGAAGTAAAGATGGTATGCACGATTGCATCACAAGTCTTAAGAGGCCTAAGATTTGGCTATTGCAAGGATACGTGCTTCGGCACGAATGTGGCGTTGAGTATTAAGTCGATGATATAGAGTTTCGTAACTCGGGATTGATTCATCCTGAGTTAAGTCGAGAAGGGCCGTAAGGCAAGTCTGGTTAAGTCATGCTACGTTGCGAGGCACAGCCTCAATGTTGAAGCACGAACCAAGTTGATGACACGAATCATGTTGTAGCGTCCCAAAGTATGGGCCATAAGGCAAGTACGAGTCGGTACATTGATGTTGCAAGAACGAGAATGGTCTAGAGGCAAGAATAAGGACGTTATTGGTGCGATAGCACGATGATGTTCTAGAGACACAAATAGGCCAGACATCTATGTCCTAAAACAGATCCTAAGGCAAGAATAGAAAGACAATCATAAAGGGATTATGTTGCACAAAGTAAATGAACGTGTTGGTTTTATATGGGTGGACGAGGAGCTCTCTCCACCAGTATAGTTGAGTATTGACACCCACGCAGTTTTCATGTACAGGCACAGGTAGAAGCTCGTCGGCACGAAAGCTCGCTTGGATGTGTCGAGGCACGGAGTTCCTTGGTATTTCGAGGCATGCGACTGCTTGGAGTCGGAACTTATATGAGACATAATGTATGTACATCGCCTATCTGAAGCATCCGCTGGCTCGTCAATTGTATAGAGAGATGAGAAAGGAAGCTGAGTGACTTGTAAAATGAGAGAAAAGTGAGCTTGAGTGATTGTAATCTGGGCCACGCACCTTTGTAATCTTATTTCAAGTACCAATAAAGACTCTAATTTTGTGTCAATGCTTGTGATGCCTTGTATATTCAATATTTCTACTTTGAACTTCTGTGCGACGACCCCGTCGCAAGCTGTTGTAATCGGTCGTTATGAAATTGCCTTACACGAGCGCAATCTAGGCTCTTACAGCATCACGCCTTAGAGAGGACGATCGGTCCTACGGGACCGGGGCGTGACATAATGGTATCAGAGCACGGCTTTACGTCCTTAGACTTTCGATTGAATTCTTTAACTCTGGTGTGTTGCTTCCGCAAATCGATATCGTTGGTGCACTCTCTCTCAAATGTCCCGCGGATGTCCATACAATAAGTCTATATATTTTAAAAAGTATCATGAGAGAAAGTTGGTTAAACAAAACTTAATTCAAGTAAGCACGATTGGCAAAGTTGGGCTGGGCATATACACCAAAAATTGAGTCGACCTTAGAAAAATTCGAGTACGAAACTCGAATTGTTTCAAATGGGATCGAATTTGACATAACTTATAGAATGCGGGATGGCTATCGATAGGGATGCTATCAGACGATGTTATCGTCGATGCGATATAGATGAGCGTGCTTGGATTTTGAGGAATGGTTCGAACGGAGATTCGAAGTAATCGAGATTCAAAACTTGTTTCGAAGATTTGTCGAATGCTTCATCCCTGAGTGGTGTATGGCATAGCCTCGGATATGTCGATTGATTGAGGATACAGGGTGCCAATGAGTCTATCAGCAAGCGACGAATGCGTAAAGCCTTAGAAAGAGTGTTTCAAAGTTAGTCATGACTTGATAGCTAGCATGAAATTGATTTGAACAAAATAGAAATGAGGCACCCGAGATTGGGATTATGCAAGTATGAAATACGTGAATGATTAAGTAGGAAAATTGAATCGATGAAAAGTTAAGGTGTACAAACGGATGACTCGATCGGGGAAAATCGATATGAATCGTATACGAAAAGTAAGCATGATTGGATTATAGCATGCATAGAAATAATTTGAATATTTGAGGATAACTATAAGGATTGGAATAGATGTTGCTCGATGATTTGAGTTAGCATAGATCGATGCGACTTCAGGAAATTCGTTGCTCGATGACTTAAAATTGACAGATAAATGTACGTAATTTTAGATTTGAATGATTTGATCATGTAAATGATTCGAGGGATAATAATCGAACTTGATCTTGAATATCGAAGAGATTATCCAGTTCGAACGATAGCATCAGTTGCACGACTCGAAATTCATTACGTATATCATCGTTGGTATTGAGACTTATCAAAGATTGATATGCGATAACTCGGGGGTACTCTAATTCGAGGAATGGCGATCGTGTAAAATATTATTGTTTCGATGGATGCTATACTTGGGATTTTGATTGAAATGAATGCTTGGATGAAAATGATCGTGTCTTGATTTCTTTGATGATAACCACAACGTTGACGATTTTGTCTTGCATGAGCGCAAATTCAGCCTCGCACATGCGTCACGTCGGATTTGGGGTGATCATTTCACGTGAGCGCTGACATGGTGATTCATGTTGCGGGAATGATCGAACTCGGGAAATCAGGGCATGGCAATTTGGATTGCTTTGACTCGTGGTTTGCTACGAAGATGATATTCGAGGATGGTTCAGATTTGTGATTAACGATTGAGTAAACTTAAGGATTGAGTAGTCCAATCTGCGTATCATGAATGAATTAGTCTAGACTCAAAGCAAGAGTTGCGCCCCGATAAGAACGATTATCCTGGGGGAATGCATGGTGATTTTATGTCCCGCGTGGATGATCAAACTTGCGTGAGATTGGGGCATGACATATTGTTAAGCTAGGCTACCTTGTGAATGATTATGTGAATTATGATAAACGACTTAGGGATATGAAATAAAAATTATGCTTTAGTAACAAATCGTGTCGTAGCATACTTGACTAGAATATGATGGATAGGTAGATTATATCGAACGTGTTCGAGGAGATTGACTATGCAAATTGCTAGTTTGGACATGCGATATTGATATGTCGAGGAATTAGTTGAACATGACTTACTGTAGGATGGCTTTGCTGAACGACTCGGACCCCTTGGACTAAGTGTTGCAAGTGTGGGTAGGAGAAATACATGCTCAATGTTTAGAAATCTGAGTGATGCGAGCTTGGATAGAAAATCCCATATTATCAACTTTGGTTTGACCTTAGGATTGGGGTCAGTATTGATATTATTGTTGGGGAACTATGATTCCAATACTGACGGATGACTTTAGCCTTAGGAGATGGCCTAGCGGTTAGATGAGACGTCCATGTTTCGAGAGTTAGCCTCCGTACGATTGATCTTGAGGATTAATAGAATGGGATACTAGTGGATAGAATGATTCAAGATTATGGAAACCCCACTCACAAGGCTCGACTGAAATGCATATATTCCAGGGATGCCTGAATATGTTCACGATCTGACTCAAGTGAAAATAATGGATTCTCTATCACGAGACTTGGCTGACATGCAGGTATTTCGGGGATGCTTGGAGTATATGCACGATCCAACTAAGTGATACGTTGAATTCAAGTGTGACCGTTGGAACTGAATGGTATCGAAGATTTTCATGTTTCAAGAAAAAAAGATTAATGGTGGTGTGATCATTGGTTTGAAATGAAATGGAATATTGATTGGGGCATTGATGCAAGTCAGGTTTCAGAGATTGGTTAAGATAAAGTACATGCGAGAGTCATTGGATGTTGAATCAAGTGATAAGTCAATAAGTGTGTACTCAGTAAGTTTCGAGGATGAAACTTTTTCTGAGTTGTGTATAATATAATGTCCCGTCCCGCTCAGCTCAATCAGAGGAATCGAAACACCAACGGAGTTTGGACTTAGCCATGCAACGGCTGCTCGAAGACCCACTCGGTCGAGGCGACTCCTCGTTCAGGTGGGTGGCTTCTGTGAACTTGCCTTAGCTTGGCCTTCACTCTAATAAAACGAATGTTTTCAAATGCACAAGTAGACTTGATAATAAAAGAGACAAATCTATATAGCTAAGGGAATAATCTCGACGGATCGGATTAAGTTAGAATATGCAAAGGTCCCACGGTCGGCTTAGAAGTGTTGCACGATGTGCTTTCAAAATGACACTCGGTCCTTTGTACCATAGCTTAGGAGAAGGAAAGTTGGTCGATGTTGCCACAAAGTTAAGAACTTAGCCTAAATCATAGGCGTCGCCAGCATGAATGCTTGATAAAGCATGCACGGTCCCATCATCTGAGGCTTGGCATAGCCTTTGCTCGCCCCACGGGTTAAGCTGCATTCACAGGCATAAGTCTAGGCACCCAAAGAATTTGGTTGTTCAAGTTGAGCGTGCAAGACACGTTCCCTCGAGGTAAAGCTTGACGCAGCCTTTGCTCATTAAGTTGTTGCACAATTAAGTTAGACAAGTTATGTCAGTCGATCGAAGTCATTCCAAGCACTGTCCCACCCTTTCTGTGGTTTTCAAATTCACTTAGTCCCACGATCTCAAGGCTTGTCGTATAAAGTATGACTTGGGCGATAGTGTTGCATAGAATATAATTCGGTTTAAGGCACGAGCCATGGTTGGTTCAGTAGAAAGTTAGTCATGGTCTATTGGCACATAAAGAACACATGTTGTGCAAGTTATGCTTGAAGGCTATGAATTAGCCATTCATGAGTTAAGTCAATAAGAGTATGGAAACACTGAAAATATGTCAGAACTGTAGGTCAGTCGCCGAGAAGGATACATGTCGGGACTGTAGGTCAGTCGCCGAGAGTCGGGACTTTAGGTTAGTCGCCGAGAAGGAAACATGTCGGGACTGTAGGTCAATCGCCGAGGCAACCATGGTTTGGGCTCTGCAAAAGAAGTATGATAAGTAAAAGAAGTAAAGCTAAGGAAGCTAAGTTGTGACAGGCCATACATTTACGTTAAGTCTAGGAGTTCTCGTAGAAGCGTGGTCATGGACAACTTGTCGATATGGTTTTGTACCCTTGATTTGGAAACCTAGGGCCACAGGACCGTATCGGCCTAGGAAGGGAGCAAGGTAGATAGGTAAGAACACGCCGCCGGGTGATTCGAGGACTTGAGCAGGGCTATCTACCCTTAACTGCAAGGGCCTCGTCTTACACCACCTATATGTCCAAGATGGCTTGAATTGCTAGTGATCTTTCATATAGGGAAGTTGATGTGCTGAGCGGCAATTCGCAAGCACGGTGTCGGTCGAATCAAAGAAAGAGTAAGCATAGCAAGAATGAAGTAAAGATGGTATGTACGATTGCATCACAAGTCTTTAGAGGCCTAAGATTTGGCTATAGCAAGGATACGTGCTTCGGCACGAATGTGGCGTCGAGTATTAAGTCATTGATATAGAGTTGCATAAGTCGGGATTGAGTCATCCTGAGTTAAGTCGAGAAGGGTCGTAAGGCAAGTCTAGTTAAGTCATGCTAAGTTGCGAGGGACGGCCTCAATGTTGAAGAACGAACCAAGTCGATGACACGAAGCATATTGTAGTATCCCAAAGTATGGGCCATAAGGCAAGCACGAGTCGGTACATTGATGTTGCAAGCACGAGAATGGTCTAGAGGCAAGGATAAGGAAGTTATTGGTGCGATAGCACGATGATGGTCTAGAGACACAAATAGGCCAAGCGTTTATGTCCTAAAATTGATCCTAAGGCAATAATAGAAAGACAATCATAAAGGGATTATGTTGCACAAAGTAAATGAACGTGTTGGTTTTGTACGGGTGGACGAGGAGCTCACTCCACCAGTACAGATGAGTACTGACACCCACACAATTTTTATGTGCGGGAACAGGTAGAAGCTCGTCGGTACGGAAGCTCGCTTGGATGCGTCGAGGCACAGAGTTCCTTGGCATTTCGAGACGTGCAGCCACTTGGAGTCAAAACTTATACGGGATATAATGTATGGACATCGTCTATCTATCCGTTGGCTCATCAGTTGTATAGAGAGATAAGAGAGAGAGCTAAGTGGCTTATAAAATGAGAGAAAAGTGAGCTTGAGTGATTGTAATCTGGCCCACGCGCCTTTGTAATCTTATTTCATGTATCAATAAAGACTCTGATTTTGTGTCAATGCTTGTGATGCCTTGTATATTCAATATTTTTGCTTGGGACTTCTGTACGACGACCCCGTCGCAAGCTGTTGTAATCGACCATTATGAAACTGCCTTGCTCGAGCGTAATCTAGGCTCGTACGACATCACGCCTCAGCATATGAGAAGATGAGGGACAAGAAGTGCGTCCCTTGACAGGAATTACCAGAACCTCATATGGATTGTCTTTCCAAACTTCTTCAATATCCATAGGTAATACAACCTTTATGTATTCTGCTTCGTACATCTTGGAGTCCGTATAATAGGCCTCAATACCTCGGAAGGGATTAAGATCAGCAACTTCTTTCTTGACTTCTCCATTGTCATCAACGTATTTAAAGTATTGATGGAGAGTTGATGGCACGATGTTATGTTCATGCAACCACAGTCTTCCTAACAATATATTGTAGAAGACGTAGTTGTCGATCACATAGAATGTTAGATTGCCAATTTGGACCCTTAGGTGGATCTTACCTAACGGTTCGCTTCTTCCGAAATTAAATCCAATAATAGTCGTAATCGTCGTAGAAAGGTTATGGACTCGAATTCTCAGCACATCCAATAGAGCCTTCAGCATAATACTGAGTGCGGATCCAGGATCAACCAAAAT
This sequence comes from Iris pallida, assembly GCA_029216955.1. Taxonomy (NCBI): domain Eukaryota; kingdom Viridiplantae; phylum Streptophyta; class Magnoliopsida; order Asparagales; family Iridaceae; genus Iris; species Iris pallida. The sequence continues at coordinate 11,084,043 of JANAVB010015600.1, forward strand.
ACGGTCAACCATCATTGCGTCGACATACCCCATAAAGTAGAGAGGTCGGTCATGTCAATTGTCCTCCAGTAATATATCATCTTGAGTGAAGGTGATATTAGGAATCAGTTGTATCACACTATGACAATGAGAACATGCCACAGGTTCTTCCTCTGGTTTCTTGAGATGTACTAGAGAAGCTTCGGCTTGTATCAAAGCCTCACTTAATATTTTTCGAGTTTCCTTCGAGAGACGCAGGAGTTCGAAAGTTGATGATCTTGCCGGAGTATTGGCTTGTTGAGCCAATATTTCAAAATTATAATATTTTTTGAGTACTATTGTAATGCCCCATCCCGCTCAGCTCAATCGGAGGAATCGAAATGTCAAAGGCGTTCGGACTTAGCCATGCGACGGCTTGCTCGAAGTCCTGCTTGGTCGAGGCAACTTCTCGCTCAGGTAGATGGCTTCGGTGAACTTGCCTCAGCTTGGCCTTCATACTAATAAAATAAAAGTTTTCAACTGCACAAGTAGGCCTGATAATAAAAGAGACAAATCCACGTAGCCAAGGGAATAATTCCATGTTGGGTCAGATTGAGTTAGAACATAGAAAAGGTCCCACAATTGGTTTAGAATCGTTGCACAGCATGCTTTCAAAACGATACTCGATCCTTCGTCCCGTGGCTTGGGAGAAGAAAAGTTGGTCTATGTTGCCACAAAGCTATGAACTTAGCCTAAGTCATAGGCGTCACACGTATAAATGCTTCGTAAAGCATGCACGGCCCTATCGTCTATGGCTTGGCATAGCCTTTGCTCGTCCCATGGGTTAAGTTGTTGCACGATTGACTTAGACAAGAGTTTTGCTGGGCTATCGAAGTTATAGCAAGCACTGTCCCATGTTTTATGCGATTGTCAAAGTCACATAGTCCCATGATCTCAAAGCTCGTCATATAAAGTATGACTTGGACGATGGTGTCGCATAGAACACCAGTGATACAATCGGAATAGAGATTTGTATCCCGATATTAGTTACGGAACGTTTGTAATATATGGCTAATACCGGATCGTTCCCACGAGGACAAAGATTTCCAATTATTCTTCAAATTAAAAAGTAAGAGGTATTGAAAATGTTGTTTTCGTAAAAATAGTTGATTAAAATTAATTTAAATGTAAAGCTTTAAGAAAATGAGACTTTATCAAATAAAGAATAATTCTAAGGCCATAGATTCACCACTAATAATGAAATAATTTATTATCATTCCAACTTAATAATACCTTAATATTTGTTAATCCGGAATCACCGCAATTAATAAATATTTAGAATATTTGTTTTATGATTTAGATGTATTGGGTTTTCCACCACAATGACATCGCCCACAAAAATATCCTTGTATTATTTTGGAATATAAATTATACCGTAGAGACTACGATCCGTCCGGATTAGAGTACGGACCGTGCAACCTTAAGTGTAATTTATTTAAAAAATAATACATGATCATGAAGAACTATGCATTGATAACTACAATAGCATGGCATTTCCACCTATACTACGTAATGTATATAATAAACCCTTATCTCACAATCACGGATAATAATGGTTTACTAATAAATCTGATTTTATCCCCTAGAAATATCAATTCAGAATACTTCCACACAAATCAATGCATTAATCATAAAGACAGTTTTATTGGAAAAGATAAGAAAATACATACATTATTAGGGTTCCCCTTGAACCTTCGAAAGAAATTAGTTACACATACTCTTGGAGAACAACAGCAAAGATGAGTTGGAGATCATTCTAACGCTGGCAAGTTCTCTTTATACACTCTCTTTCTCTCTTTTATTACGAGTAGAAAAAATGGAAAAGAAAGTGATGATGAAGACTATGGATAGTTGGTCTTAAATAGGACTTGAAGATGTATGGAATGTGTTGGTTCATTTAGATTCTTCGAATCTTCATGTTCGTCGAATCTTTATGTTCGTCGAATGTTAGTGTTCGTCGAATCTTCATTACTTCGTATCCTTTCAAGTATTCATCAATGCTGTTAAATTTGTTCTACTTTTGAAAGGTTGTATCCACTGGTTCGTTTGCAATATTGTCCTGATTCATTATATCTGGTCCATATTTCTCCTATTGTCATAACATGAAATAATTAAATAAACAAGAAGAAGATAAGTTAGTACATTATATGTATAGGACAAGTTATTATTTTTTTATTTGTATAAAAAATACAAATAAAGGATAAGGTTTATATATATATATATATATATATATATATAATATATATATATATATATGCACTTTATAAAACTTAAACCATAGTGTATATCAATACATATTTTGTATTAAACTCGTTGTGTTTGTAATTTCATAAAATACATTAAAAAAATAGAATTATAGAATTATTGCTTATAAAGTACTTTCATATTATTTAAATAATAATAAAATAATTATCACATTTACGTGTCGATCAACAAGTCAGTCTAAGACACGACCCACAGTCGGTTCAAGGATAAGTATACCACGATCTATGGGACACAAAGGAACACATTTGTTCAGGTCTATCTGGAAGGCTATGCAATAGCCGTTCCCTGTGTTTCAAAGAAGGTAAAGTACACGCAACCGTTTATCGCCGAGATCGGTCCTGTGGCTTGGGAGTCTCGCATGAAGAATGGAAACTATGGACATGGATGAAAGAAGTAACAAGGAAGAGAAAACAAGTTGTCTCATCTATAGGCCATGTATTTACGTCGAGTCTAGAAGTCGACGTAGGTGCGTGGTCATGGACAACTTGTGCACAAGGTGTAGTCTTCTCGAATGATCGTCGGGGTACCAGGATCATGTCGGCCCGGGAAAAGCGAGTTATAGCCTGCGCCAGTAAGGAATCGACGTGTGCCAGCAACGAATCGGTGCGGATAATTTGAGAACTTTTGCATGCGCACAAAAGGATTCGCCATCTAATCCAGCTATATGTCCAAGATAGCTTGACATTGCTAGTGACCCTTCATATAGATAAGCTAGTGTGCTAAGCGGCAATCTGCATGTACGGTATCGATCAAATCAAAGAAAGTACAAGCACGACACGAATTGAGTTAAAATGGTGTGCACATTGCAACACTATTATGGAGCCTAAGATTCGACTATAGCGAGGACACGTGCTTCTGCACGAATGTGGCATCGTGTTTGAGTCGTTAACACAAGTTCCACAAGTCAGGATTGAGTCGTCTCGAGTTAAGTCAGAAAGGACCGTAAGACAAAGTTGGTTAAGTCGTGTTAAATTGTGAGGCACGTCCTCGAATGTTTGTAGCACGGACCAAGTCGATGACACAAAACAAGTCATTGTGTCCCAAAGTATGAGTCAGAAAGACAAGTACGAATGGACAATCTGATGTTGTTGGCACGAGAATGGTCTAGAGACATAACGATAAGCAAGTTATCAGTGCAATGTCACGGTGATGGTCTAGAGACACAAATAGGCCAAGAGTCTCTATCCTAAAATTGATCCTAAGGCAAGAATAGAAAGACAATCATAAAGGGATTACATTGCACAAAGTAAATGAACGTGTTGGTTTTGTATGGGTAGGCGAGGACCTCACTCCAGCAGTACAGTTGAGTACTGACACCCACACAGTTTCTATGTGCATGTACAGGTAGAAGCTCGTTGGCGCGGAGCTCGCTTGGATGCGTCGAGGCACGGAGGTTCTTGGCATTTCAAGGCGTGCGGCCGCATGGAGTCAGAACTTATACGGAACATAATGTATGGACATCGCCTATCTGAAGCATCCGTTGGCTCATCAATTTGTATTGAGAGATGAGAGAGAGCTGAGTGACTTGTAATCAGAGAGGAAAGTGAGCTTGAGTAAATATAATCTTGGCTACGTGCCTTTGTAATATTTTGTTTATTATCAATAAAGACTCTGATTTTATTTCAATGCTTGTGTTGCCCTGTATATTTAATATTTTTGCTTGGGACTTCTGTGCGACGACCCCGTCGCAAGTTGTTGTAATCGACCGTTATAAAACTGCCTTGCACGAGCGTAATCTAGGCTCGTACGACATCATACCTTAACAAGGATGATCAGTCCTATGGGACCGGGGCGTGACATAATGGTATCAGAGCACGGGTTTACGTCCTTAGACCTTCGAATGAATTCTTTAACTCTGATGTTGGTTCCGCAAACTCTGAAATGGTACATTGGCGCTCTCTCTCAAATGTTCCACGGGATGTCCATATGTGAAACCCAGTTTTTGTAATGTGAAATATTATTAATATTATAAAACTATTACTATTATTATTAGTATTATTTATGAGTTTAAAATTTTATTTCAAAAATTAAAAGTGGCTTTTGATTGCTGACCTGACCCGTGCCCGGACCAGATCCCCGAAACCTAGACCCGATCCTAACCCATTCATTTAAATCTGGTTTCTTTTATAAAAAAAATAAATAAATAATAATAATTCTTCCTAACCTATTGGCCTGGTCATCCCACGACCAGGCCATCCTATTCTACAGCACCCACTTACTCCTCTTCACCACAAGCTAATAACTTCCCTTTCTTTTAAACTAACAACCCACCACCACCTCAAAGAGGAACACACCAGCACACACCTCTCCTTTCCCATCTCGTGACCTCCACTTCTCCCATTTAAACCACACACCTCTCCACCCCCCATTACTTCATCCCCCTCTCTATCTCCCCACTCAGAAGAGCAAGCACCACCACAACCACCATTTCCCTCTCCCTCACAAAACCCTCTCGGCCACCCAACTCTGCCGCGCCCCGCGTCCTCGGCTTCCAGCCGACGCCGGACCACCCGCCCCGACCCCGTGCGGCGCGTCTCCAGCCAGCACCCCCGACCCCCGTGCGGCGCACCTCCTGCCAGCGCCCTATCCACCTCCGCCCGGGCCCGCGCGCCTCCCCGATGCCCCGATCCTGTCGCGCCCCTCCAGCGGTGCCACCCCCGTGCCCGGCCAGCGCCCTCTCCGGCGCACCCAGCCCGTCCAGAGCCTTCCTCGGCTGCGTCCCCTTTGGCGCCAGCCCTGTTCGGCCGTACCCTAGCATCGCCATCCCGAGTCCATGCCCCGCTGACCTGGACAGCACTGTCCAGCGTTGTCCACGGGTTTTCGAGTTCGGTTCTGCGGATTCGCGTGTCCCGAGTCTGAGGCAACCCTTCGGATTCCGTCGATTTGGGTAATTTCTGGTTAATCATATTAGTTCGTCCCTCCCGTGTCTATGATGAGATTGGTCCACGAATTCCCTTCGGGAATTCGATTCTTGGGTTACGTTTTGTTTCCGAGATTTTCCGAGAGACTTTCGGGAAAGCCTCTGTTAGTTGGTTTTGATTTTCTGAAACTTTCGGAAATGAATTCTGAGAATATTTGGTTTTCGGATCTTTTTCGAATTGTGCTGTGATATTTTCTGGGTTGGTTTCGGATTCCCGAATTCATTTCGGGTTGTTCCGAATTAATATTGGGAATGATTGTGGTTATATATATATATTTTTTGGATTTCCCTGGTTAGGGATACTTGTAGGAAAATATTGGCACACTTTTCTAGTTTTTGGGTTGACCGAAAATAGAGAAAATGCTGCCAGATTTTCCATAAAATTTAATTATATTTTAAATGATTTTAAATGGTTTTTCGAAAAATATTATTATTTTGGATTTTTGGGCGACGACCGTATTGGTCAATGGGCCCTGGCTAAGTGCAAACGAAACCGGCTTCGCCCGGACGTTGAGGCATTAGCCTATATGACGATTGGACCAATATCTGAGACTCATTATTAATTTAATAATTTATTCATAATTAATTTGTAGGATAAATTTTAGAACTAACAACTGTTTCTCTTATTTTAATTTATGTAAAATAAATTGTAAGGGCATAAGCCCAGCTTTTCTATTTTTCTCTGTGGCCTGTAATTTTGTAGCGTAGGTTTTCTGTCATTCTCTGGTTTTGCGAGTTTTTTTAGCGTACGCGTAAATCTAAAATAAATATTATTTTGATATAGAAAATTAATGAAGTTTTTCTCACATTAAAATTTACAAGCTTTAAAATATTTTTAACAACGATCATGTTTTCTCATTAAAACAAGAAATATAGTTTTATATGTATAATTACGAAAATATAAAGTTTTAATCAATTAAATTGGTAACTACGAGTTTTTCCAAAATACAAAGTTAAATTGATCTTTCCCTCGTTATTAATTTTAACGTACCAATAATCGCGTTTTGTTCGTGTTTAATAAATGAAGATTAAAATTGATTAGGACACAATTAGAGATTTCAACTAGCATAGTTAGCTTGGTAACCCTGGATTCTGAGTCAACTTCTCGAATGTAGGATTTCGAGGACGAGTCTAAATCCCATCTCGAAGTCTTCAATCCCTTCAAGTCCGGTCCATTTTGAGGCAAGTACATTTTGTGTTAGTTTACAATTATTTAGTAATCGTTTTAATGCAAGTTTAAACCACGATGCAACACGGAACTCTATCAGAGAGCACTGACTGTAACTACTGTAACTATTGTAACTGTTTGGGGACTGGGAGAATAGTGTAATGAGTATGACCACATCCAAATAATAACTTAGAACTGTGCGAGCTTACCCCTCATACACACGGGGATAAGCCATATCATTCACTGTACAACCCAAGCCGGTCATATTCATTACCTATTCACATCACAATACTGTAACTGCTGGAATTTATTCCAAATTGTTTAAAAGTGCATGATTCTATTATTATTTCAATTGTCAAATTAGCATGAATTGTACTTTGCTCACTCCTGACTGGAGACCCAACATTTTTAGGTAACACTGATGAGGCTTTGTTCCGCGATATTCCCCGAGGTCCCAACTAGAGGACGATGATTTCGAGACTGATGAGCTGTTTGCCTAGAGTTTTCTTTTCTTCATGATATATGTAGAAAATGGATTTAAGTTGTATCTTCATTTCATTGTAAAAGTTTTTAAATTCAGAATAAATAAATTGAGGCAATTATTGTGTTGTTGATATTACCTGCAAATGGATACAGCTTACTGCCGCCGTCTCAACAACGGTGCAGGCTGGACATGATCCGATTCGACCCTATTAATTGGGACCGGGTCGTGACATGTTTTTAGTGGTGGCCCATGCAGGTCGAAAACAACAACTTAGGAGAACCAACTTAGAAACAATTAGAACACTAGAACATTGATTTGTCACAACATAGGTCCGAATTATATATATATATATATATATATATATATTTTTGTTTGATTATAGACTGGTAGGATACCTTGCTTATGTTTGCATCCTAAACCTTCCATAGAATGACCATTGACAAGACCAATCCTGCTGGCGATGAGGTGTCATCTCCGGATCATACCCCATCTCCTCAACCAAGTTCAGGGTTTATTTCCTCGCAGCTGATTGACCGTCCCCATATTGCATCCAGTGAAGTTTTCACTACACTGGCGATTCCTACCTCTTCTCAAACTGAGTTGCATTTCCTGGGTGAAGTACCCATTCCTGTTGCTCCACCAGTACCAGCAAACACCTCCCAAATGGTTGCCCTATTTTAAGAAATCCTGGAGTTCCAGAAGGCTCAAGCTGAAGCCCAGCAGGAACAGATGAATATCACGAGAGAAGTCATGAAGAACGTCAATGATGTAGCCTTAGCTACCTTAAACCAAGTTGGAGCGGAACCTCGTCCTAGGAGGGATACCCCTGAATCTAGAAGATATTTGAGCCCTATCCGGCAGTCATATCATAAGAAGCTATTGGTTTGTGACTACTGTAAAAAGGCTTGGTCACCAAGCCAATATTTGTCGCAAGAGATTTGGAAAATGTTTGGCATGTGGATCTGCTGAACATCGGGTAAAGGACTGCCCCTTATCTTTCCATCAAATGAGAGCACATATCCCAGCAACACCTGTTAGGCCACAACCTAGGGACTCTCTTCCTATCCAGCAGACCTTGCCTCCTACAATAAGGCATGATGCAGACTCGAGGTTCATAGAAGATGAAGCAGTTGGAGACTGCTCATGCAAGAGTCAGAACCATGAAGAATAGTACCTAGGACTGCTGAATAGCATTATCTCTCGTTATAAGAAGTTGTAACAGGATGTCAATCATGAGAGTTTTTGCTGTAATTCTCCACATGAATAAATTCTTAGTTACACCTTTATGGTAGATGTCTTCCCTGATAGTCTTCCCGGATACCCCAGATCGAGACATAGAGTTCACCATTGACCTAGTCCCCGGCTCTTCCCCTATTTTTAAGGGATGCTACAGAGTCAACCCGAAGGAGGCCAAGGAGATGAAGGACCAGATCAATGAACTGAAGGCTCTGGGATTCATTCGAGACGGAGCTTCACCCTGGGGAGCACCTGTCTTGTTTGTGCCCAAGAAGGACGGAACGGTATGGATGTGCATCGACTATCGGGCACTGAACAATATCACCATCAAGAACAAGTACCCTCTGCCCCGGATCGATGACCTATTTTTAGCGGAGCCAAGGTGTTTTCGAAGATTGATCTTAGATCTGGCTACCATCAGATAAGGGTCAGGAAGAAAGATATTCCCAAGACGGCATTCAATACCAAGTATGGGGAGTTTGAATTCTTGGTCATGCCGTTTGGACTGACGAATGCTCCTACGGTGTTCATGAACCTTATGAACAAGGTTTTCTATGAATACCTAGATCAAATTGTCGTTGTCTTTATCGATGACATTCTTATCTATTCAAAGACGGAAGAGGAGCACGAAGAGCACCTCAAGAAAGTTCTAGAAACTTTGAGGAAGGAGAAGCTGTATGGTAAGCTTTCCAAATGTGAATTCTTTCTAGACAAGGTGGATTTTCTTGGCCATGTTGCCACAGGAGAAGGAATTTCGGTGGATCGAAGAAGATAGCCGCTGTTGAGAAGTGGTCTACCCCAAGCTCAGTTGCTGAAATCAGGAGTTTCTTGGGCTTTCCTGGCTACTACCGGAAGTTTGTGAAGGATTTTGCCAGAATTGCTGAGCCGATGACGAAGCTCACTCGGAAGAATGAAGAGTTCATCTGGACGGAAGATTGACAGGCATCATTTGAGGAGCTGAAGAAGAGAATTACCACTGCACCAATCCTTGCGCTACCCGCAGGAACTGGTGGTTTCTCAATCTACAGTGATGCCTCAGGTAAAGGACTGGGTTGCGTTCTTCAATAACATGAAAAAGTGATTGCTTATGCATCTAGGCAATTACGGACTCATGAGAAGAACTATCCCACACATGATCTGGAGCTTGCGGCAGTCATCTTAACTTTGAAGCTATGGAAGCATTATCTATATGGAGAGAGAGTGGAAATATATACAGACCATAAAAGTCTGAAGTATGTTTTCACTCAGAAGGAGCTGAACATGAGGCAAAGAATATGGCTGGAGCTGATGAAGGATTTTGACATCGATCTACAGTACCACCCGGGTAAGGCTAATGTGGTCGCAGATGCACCTAGTCGATACCCTATGGCGATGTTTTTGACCAAGGAGCGGCACCTGCTAGAGGACATCGAGAAGCTTGGACTGGAGGTTATACTGCCTGGAAGAAAGGAGCTGGATACTGATTCATTGTTGATGAAGTGGCAAGTGAGCTCGAGTCTGATGGACAAAATCAAGGAGACGCAGTTTCAAGACGAGACACTTTGCAAACTTAGAGATCAAGTGTTGGCAGAAATACTTGAGGGTTTCTCAATCACCAGTGATGGAGCACTGAAGAATAGTATGAGGCTCTGCGTAGCATCTGGCAAACTGAGGAACGAGCTGATGAAGGAAGCACACCATTCGCAATATTCCATACATCCTGGAGCTAACAAGATGTATCGGGATATGCGTACCATTGTTTGGCGGTTTGGAATGAAAAAAGTCGTAGCCAGGTATGTTGCTAGATGTTTAATTTGTCAACAAGTGAAGGCTAGCAGACAGAGACCCGCAGGACTTCTACAGCCACTGGACATTCCGGAGTGGAAGTGGGAGCACATCAAAATGGACTTCGTGTCAGGACTGCCTCGTTCCCAAGGAGGGAAGGACGCCATTTGGGTTATAGTGGACCGACTGACCAAGTCAGCTCACTTTATCCCCTTCAAAGTTGGTTTATTCACCGAGAAGTTGGGGGCACTATACATGCGACATATCTACCGGATTCATGGAGTACCGGTAAACATTGTATCTGACCGAGACACTCATTTTACCTCTCACTCTTGGAAAAGTTTGCATGACAGCCTGGGGACACAATTGAAGTTCAGCACTGCCTATCACTCCCAGACAGATGGACAATCGGAGAGGACAATCCAGACGCCTGAAGACATGCCAAGATTTTGCGTCTTGGAGTTTGGAGGGTCTTGGGAAGATCATTTGCACTTGGTAGAGTTCTCTTACAACAACAGCTACCAAGCCAGCATTGGTATGACCCCATTTAAAGCTCTTTATGGACGTCATTGCCGTACACCACTTGCATGGGACAACGTAGGAAAAAGAGTACTGCTGGGTCCATAGATGGTGACTGACGCAGTAGAGAAGGTGAATGTAAGCTCAGGATTGCCCAAGACAGACAGAAGCATTGGGTTGATAGTAGTCGTCGACCAGTGGAGTTTGAAGAAGGAGATAGCGTTTTTGTGAAGTTTTCTCCTACCAGAGGAACGATCAGTTTTGACGGAGCTGAGAAATTGAGGCCAGGTACATCAGGCCATTTGAAGTTTTAAGACGAGTTGGAAAAGTAGCGTACCGGTTAGCTCTACCAGCTAATCTTGAGAGTGTGCACAACGTCTTCTACGTATCACAGCTCAGACGCTACATTCCGGATCCGAGTCACATTTTGGATAATTCAGAGCTGAAGATTGGACTCAACCTTTCAGTGCCAGAGAAACCAGTAGCAAGCGTAGTCAGAGGTGAGAAGAAGATCAAAAAATTTGAGCCATCACATAACTCATATTTCTTATCTTTTCGTTCTAAACTTGACTGATGCTGCTAAGTTAGCCTAGTTTTGCAAGCTATTTTTTTTTATTATCAAGCTTGATCGTGATAGTATTTTATTGCGTGCACCCACTAATATATTGTCTAATCAGGACCGGTGCATGATGGTCTGATCAACCTCGTGTACTTTGATTCACTTTTGTATTTTTCTGCATGGATGATATCATAAATAAAACTTGTCCCTAAATTGTCTCATCCACGACTGTCTTAGAAATTCTTATTATTGGACCTGAGTTACGGGCATAGTACCCGTACTTGCTTGAATTGAGTTTATCCTACCCCCTAACCCTGCCTTTAATTTTGAGGACGAAATTTTCTAAGGAGGGAAGATTGTGAAACCCAATTTTTGTAATGTGAAATATTATTAATATTATAAAATTATTACTATTATTTATGAGTTTAAAAATTTATTTCAAAAATTAAAAGTGGCTTTTGATTGCTGACCTGACCCGTGCCCGGACCAGATCCCCGAAACCCAGACCCGATCCTAACCCATTCATTTAAATCTGGTTTCTTTTATAAAAATAAATAAATAAATAATAATAATAATTCTTTCTAACCTATTGGCCTGGTCATCCCACGACCAGGCCATCCTATTCTACAGCACCAACTTACTCCTCTTCACCACAAGCTAATAACTCCCCTCCCTTTTAAACTAACAACCCACCACCACCTCAAAGAGGAACACACCAGCACACACCTCTCCTTCCCCATCTCGTGACCTCCACTTCTCCCATTTAAACCACACACCTCTCCACCCCCCATTACTTCATCCCCCTCTCTATCTCCCCACTCAGAAGAGCAAGCACCACCACAACCACCATTTCCCTCTCCCTCACAAAACCCTCTCGGCCACCCAACTCCGCCGTGCCCCGCGTCCTCGGCTTCCCGCCGACGCCGGACCACCCGCCTCGACCCCGTGCGGCGCGTCTCCAGCCAGCACCCCCGACCCCCGTGCGGCGTACCTCCGGCCAGCGCCCCATCCACCTCCGCCTGGGCCCGCGCGCCTCCCCGACACCACGATCCGGCCGCACCCCTCCAGCGGTGCCGTCCCCCTGCCCGGCCAGCGCCCTCTCCGGCGCACCCAGCCCGTCCATAGCCTTCCTCGGCTGCGTCCCCTTCGACGCCAGCCCTGTTCGGCCGTGCCGTAGCGTCGCCATCCCGAGTCCGTGCCCCGCTGACCTAGACAGCACTGTCCAGCACTGTCCACGGGTTTTCGAGTTCGTTTCTGCGGATTCGCGTGTCCCAAGTCCGAGGCAACCCTTCGGATTTCGTCGATTTGGGTAATTTCTGGCTAATCATAGTAGTTCGTCCCTCCCGTGTCTATGATGAGATTGGTCCACGAATTCCCTTCGGGAATTCGATTCTTGGGTTACGTTTTGTTTACGGGATTTTTCGAGAGACTTTCGGGAAAGCCTCTGTTAGTTGGTTTTGATTTTCCGAAACTTTCGAAAATGAATTATGAGAATATTTGGTTTTCGGATCTTTTCCGAATTGTGCTGTGATATTTTCTGGGTTAGTTTCGGATTCCCGAATTCGTTTCGGGTTGTTCCGAATTAATATTGGGAATGATTGTGGTTATATATATATATATTTTGGATTTCCCTGGTTAGGGATACTTGCAGGAAAATATTGGCACACTTTCCCAGTTTTTGGGTTGACCGAAAATAGAGGAAATGCTACCGGATTTTCCATAAAATTTAATTATATTTTAAATAATTTTAAATGGTTTTTTCGGAAAATATTATTATTTTGGATTTTTGGGCGACGACCGTATTGGTCAATGGGCCCTGGCTAAGTACAAACGAAACCGGCTTCGCCCGGACGTTGAGGCATTAGCCTATATGACGATTGGACCAATATCTGAGACTCATTATTAATTTAATAATTTATTCATAATTAATTTGTAGGATAAATTTTAGAACTAACAACTGTTTATCTTATTTCAATTTATGTAAAATAAATTGTAAGGGCATAAGCCCAGCTTTTCTATTTTTCTCTGTGGCCTGTAATTTTGTAGCGTAGGTTTTCTGTCATTCTCTGGTTTTGCGAGTTTTTTTAGCGTACCCGTAAATCTAAAATAAATATTATTTTGATTTAGAAAATTAATGAAGTTTTTCTCACATTAAAATTTACAAGCTTTAAAATATTTTTAACAACGATCATGTTTTCTCATTAAAACAAGAAATATAGTTTTATATGTATAATTATGAAAATACAAAGTTTTAATCAATTAAATTGGTAACTACGAGTTTTTCTAAAATACAAAGTTAAATTGATCTTTCCCTCGTTATTAATTTTAACGCACCGATAATCGCATTTTGTTCGTGTTTAATAAATGAAGATTAAAATTGATTAGGACACAATTAGAGATTTCAACTAGCATAGTTAGCTTGGTAACCCTGGATTCTGAGTCAACTTCTCGAATGTAGGATTTAGAGGACGAGTCTAAATCCCATCTCGAAGTCTTCAATCCCTTCAAGTCCGGTCCATTTTGAGGCAAGTACATTTTGTGTTAGTTTACAATTAATTAGTGATCGTTTTAATGCAAGTTTAAACCACGATGCAACACGGAACTCTCTCTGAGAGCACTGACTGTAACTACTGTAACTACTGTAACTGTTTGGGGACTGGGAGAATAGTGTAATGAGTATGACCACATCCAAATAATAACTTAGAACTGTGCGAGCTTACCCCTCATACACACGGGAATAAGCCATATCATTCACTGTACAACCCAAGCCGGTCATATTCATTACCTATTCACATCACAATACTGTAACTGCTGGAATTTATTCCAAATTGTTTAAAAGTGCATGATTCTATTATTATTTCAATTGTCAAATTAGCATGAATTGTACTTTGCTCACTCCTGACTGGAGACCCAACATTTTTAGGTAACACTGATGAGGCTTTGTTCCGCGATATTCCCCGAGGTCCCAACTAGAGGACGATGATTTCGAGACTGATGAGCTGTTTGCCTAGAGTTTTCTTTTCTTCATGATGTATGTAGAAAATGGATTTAAGTTGTATCTTTCATTTTATTGTAAAAGTTTTTAAATTCGAAATAAATAAATTATGGCAATTATTGTGTTGTTGATACAAATGGATACAGCTTACTGCCGCCGTCTCAACAACGGTGCAGGCTGGGCATGATCCGATTCGACCCTAGTAATTGGGACCGGGTCGTGACACCATACAATAAGTCTATATATTTTGAAAAGTATCACGAAAGAAAATTGGTTGAACAAAAGTTAACTTCAAATAAATACGGTTGGCTAAGTCGGGCTGGGCATATACACTAAGAATTGAGTCGACCTTAGAAAAGTTGTGTGTGAAACTCGAATCGTTTTAAATGGGATGGAATTTGACTTGAGTTATAGAATACGGGATAGCTATCGATAGGGATGTCATCGGACGATGTTAATCGTTAATACGATATTGTTGAGCGTGCTTAAAATCGAGGAATGGTTGAATGGAAATGCGAAGTAATCAAATGATGATTCAGGGTGCTTAAAATCGAGGAGTGGTGTATCGGATGACCACGAAGATGTTGATCGATTAAGGATACGGGGTGCCAATGAGTCTACCAGCAAGCGTCGCATGTATGCAAAGCCTTAGATTGAGTATCATTGAGTAAGTAGTAATCTTAAAGATTTTGATGAGTTGATTCGAACGAACTAGAAATAACATGCACCGGATTGGGATTCTGCAAGTACAAATGTAAAAATGATTGAGTTGGTAAACTGAATTGAGGTAAAGTTAAGGTGTACAAACAGATGACTCGATCGAGGAAATCGATTTGAATCGTATACGAAAGTTAGCACGATTGGATGATAGCGTGCATGAAAATGATTCGAATATTTGAGAATGACTCTAAGGATTGGAATAGATGTTACTCGATAATTTGAGTTAGCATAGATCGATGCATTTTGATAAAATATATTGTTCGATGAATTAAGATAGACAGATGAACATACGTGATTATGGGTTTGAATGAAATGATCATGTGACTATTTCGGGATTAATGATCGAATTTTTTATCTTGAATGTCGAAGAAATTTTGGTATATCTAATTCTGATGATAGCATCAGTTACTCGACTCGAAAATTCGTTACAAATGAAGATCGCCAAGTTATGTATATCATCGATGGTATTGAGGCATATCAAAGATCGATGTGCGATAAATCGGGGGTACTCTAATTCGAGGAATGACAGTCGTGTAAAGTGTTATTTTTTTGATGAATGCTATACTTGAGATTTTGATTGAAATGAATGCTTGGATGAAAATGATCGTGTCTTGATTTATTCGATGATAACCACAACGTCGACGATCTTGTCTTGTGCGAGCGTAACTCCAGTCTCGCATATGCGTCACACCAGATTTTGGGCGATCATTTTGCGTGAGCGCTGACATGGTGATTCATGTCCAGCGGGAATGATCGAACTGGAAAGATCAGGGCATGGCAATTTGGATTGCTTCGACTTGTGGTTTGATGTGAAGGTGAATTCGAGGATTGGTCGGACTTGTGATTGACTATTAAGTAAATTTGAGGATTGAGTAGATCTAATATGCGTATCGAGAATAAATTAGTCTAGACTCAAAAGCAAGAGTGATGCCCTGATGAGAACGATTATCCTGCAGGAATGCATGTACTACAACAAAAAGACCTATTAATGACGCTCGACAAGGAGTTTTAATGACGGCTGATACATAAGCGTTATCAAGTTGAGAAATACCTTTTTTCTATGACGGTTTGGGCTAATTCTGGGCTTTTTATAACGTTTATAAAACAAAGCGTTATTAATAGTTTAGAGCGGTGGCAAACTTGTAATAAACTTTATGTAATATATTTCATCCCCCCTCCGATTTTACTCAGAAGAACTCTCATTCTCCTTGCTCTCCTTATGCCCCCTCTTCCCTCCTCTCCCCAAACCCTAAAATTTCCCATCTCCTCCTTTCAATCTCCCACAAACCCTAACTCTAGGTCTCACTCTAAACCCTAGCTCTAGGTCTCACTCTAAGCCCTAAGCCTCCAACCCCTCCTCCCACGAACCCTAAGCCCTAAGCTCCCAACCCCTCGCTCGTCGACGGAAGCGACGGCGGCGGGAACGATGTGGTGGGTCGAGGTCGTCCAGGCGTTGTGGCTTCGGGTTCAGAAGATCGGGGAGGTCGGTGCTCATGATGAGCGGGACGACGCTCGGTCGAGAACAGGAAGTGGAGTCGGAGGAGGGCTCGGAAAGGCATGGGCTCGGGATCCGGTCGGGGTTTTCCTCGGCACGGAGACACGTCGGCATCGACGCTGGATCACAAACCCTATCTAGGTATCTACTCCCTCTATTTCTTTCGGTCGGTTCTGATGGGAAATTAGGTTAATTTTCTTCTTGTAGCTATTGGATTCTTGTGAATTTAGAAAGTTTGTATTTTTTCATCGAAATGTAATTCTTGTGATTCTGATGGGAAATTAGGTTAATTTTCTTCTTGTAGCTAGGGGAGGCGGCGGTGGCGGAGCCCTTGGCGTCTCAAGCCGAAACGATCACCTGTAAATTTGCTGCAGCCAGACTTCGATTTGAATTTTTTCTTCTACAGAAGAGGTAATTTCTCTACGACAGAATTTTGCTCTTATTTATAGGGTTTTTTTGTCTCAATTGTTGAGATTTGTTGCACTGTTGTAGTTTCAATTATTTGTTCCTACTTTTTGCTGGATTTGACAGGATTATAAGAATAATTTGTTTTTGTCAGAAATCTTATTCAAGGTGTCCGCATCGGTCCGTATTGGATACTTATAGTCCGATACGTACCGATACAATAAAATTTCACTGTGTATATACTTTTTCTTTTCCTGGAGTATCGGATCGGAAACCTCCAAGTTCGATCCCATCCGCCCAATGCCGATAAGTATCGGCACTTTGAACTTGGACCAAGGTTCAAAGTATCGGACTCTATCGGTGTTGGACTCAGTTTCGGGGCGGTTGCACGTCGGTGACTTTCTGATACATTTATTTCTTTCGTCACATTCACGAGTATGCCCACTTATTAAATCTGTTAGTCACTTCACCTATGCTGAGTTAGTGATACATCATATGTGAGAACGTTCTAACTTTAGCTACCATTCTCTCGAAGAAGTGCTTTTACAAGTAAAATTTTTGGAATTGTAGACTAATTTATTATGGTCTCACTTACAGGAATACATAATTTTCATGCATTCTTCTTATTGGTACTGTATCTTCTTACAGAAATACATAATTTTCATGCATTCTTCTCTTGAGATCTTCATGGCTTATGAAGATCTCAAGAGAGGGATCTTGGAGAAGAGTCATTTGATGAAGAAGAAGAATCCGATGCAGCTTCAGAAGATGAGCATGAAGAAGATTCTGGATAAGAGGGCGAGGAAACCATGAAGATAAAAGACGAAATCTTGTCAATTTCAGGCGAACGATTAATTTGACCATTATGTCAAGTGTTGATTTTGAAGAGGCTGGTCATAAGTTGCTAAAATCAAACTGGAGCCTAGTCAGGAGGTATGTAATATCATTCATCTGCATGAACTACCTTTTCTTTAGGTTGTAAAAAATTAACAGATAATTTGGAGCTGCGAGGAGTTTATTTTGATGGTTCGTTGTAGAATAATTGTTCAGTTGATTATGCAACAATGCATTGTGCATTATGCTACCAGTTAACTATGATTGATCAACGCTATAGATGTAGGTTTTCCTTCTTCAGGTTTAATTATTTAGTCTTGAACCTTTGCTTAAAGTGAGTTAAGTGCAGGGCGGTCTTGAATTTACTGTAGTTTAAAAGTCAGCAAAGATCATCTTGGACTGCATGATCACCAGGTGAAGTACTGTTTACATCTTAGGAAATTAGCTTTTGATGCCATTATTTCAAAGCTACACTGAATGTACAGGCATATAGTTTGACACACATGATCGTCCCTACAATGAAAATAGGGCTTAGCCTTGAACAGATGCTATTTCAGAATTTATTTTATCGTAATTGGTGATATATTATGTCGGACTGCATATTAGTGATTTAGTTGTATTGCAAATTCGGGTATTTCATTGACGATTTTAGTTTATCTAGCATCATATTAGTGGTAACAAACAATAATAATTTCCTAAGATTGACATAGGAAACAATAATAAATCCAAAATCTATAGAAAAGCTTAGACAATTTTTGTAGCAACAAACATTGTGCATACTTGGCAACCTTCTCATTGACATAGAAACTACACATTTGAATATTTTCCTCAACATACCTTACAAAACAATTAATCAAGAATGACACAATCAGAATTAATCAAGAAGCTGCAACCAGGGAGCCAAAGTTATCCAACCATAGCAAGAAATTCTCCAACCGTATCAAGAATGCATCTCCAATCATAATCTTCGTCTTTGATGAAGGTTGTTGTGTCCAACTAGTTAGTTTCAAACTGGTATTAACTATTAAAGCTAGAATTATTGTATAATCTTGAACACTAAACCACTAATGTAAAAGGATTGATCAGTTTTTTATTCATCCAAATGGGCGGACCCCCACCATAGGCCCACCCAGGGGGAGTAGCCGCTTCCCCTGAGTTCCGGGTTTCCTTCTATCTACTATATGTTTCTCCTATTATTTATTTTACTTTCTTTAGTGATTTCCATTACTTCATTATTATTGTGGACGATTTCCATTACTGGTGTACATAATTTTTATGATCTTTCTTGATCATTTGAAAAGACTTCATTAGTATGGTTGCCTGGGGCATATTTGATTAACCTGAGACAATGCTCAAGAAGGTGAAAATGTGTATTATTTTGTTGTAGTGGATATGGGACAAATACCTGATACCTATCATGATCTAGTTTGTTTTACTCATTTCTCTTTTTCTCAGGATTTCACTGGTGTTCCGGCTGTCATTGATCTTTCATGATTATTGGTTATGTGGCCAAGTTTTGATGTGGACAATTTTGGTAGTTCTAAATATCTATATGTATTTGGATATTCTATTTTGATAATGTAATGAAGATGTTGATATGTACTATATTTTGAGAAATGTAATAAAGATGGTGATATATAATGTTAACTTTTTGGAATGTAATATATACTGTGCAGTATAGAGCAATATAAATATGCTAATTTGAATAGTATAAAGTGTTATAAATGTGCTGCATTGAGCCTATACATATTATCTATTCATGACATTTTAAAATTGTTCTAAATTGTGCACTATATATTAACTATTCATAACATTTTTATAGAAACTATTCATGACGGTTATTTTATGACGCTTTTAAAAAACATTTATAACACCCGTTTTCATAATGGTTGTTGTGGAAAAAAAAAGCGTCATGGTTCGTCATTAATGACGCTTTTTAGCCGTCATTAAAAGGGTTTTTTGTTGTAGTGATGGTAATTTCATGTTCAGTATGGATGATCGAACTTGCGTGAGATTGGGGCGTGACATATTGTTAAGCTAGATGACCTTGTGATCGATTACGTGAATTGTGACAAACGACTTAGGAAACATGGAATGAGAATTATGGTTTAGGGACAAATCATGTTGTAGTGTGCTTGACTTGGAAAGAATGTTTAGGTGGATTATATCGAACATGTTTGAAGAGATAGACTATGCAAATTGCTAGTTTGGACGTGCGATAGAAATAAGCAGAGGATTTGGTTAAGCAAAACTTATCGTAGGATGGCTTTGCTGAATGAATTGGACCCCTGGACTGAATGCTGAAAGTGCGAATAGGAGAAATCTATGCTTGAAGTTTAAAAATTGGAGTGATGCGAGCTTGGATAGAAAAACCTGCATTATCAACTTTGTTTTGACCTTGGGATTAGGGTCAGTGTTGATATTATTGTTGGGAAACTATGATTCCACTACTGATATTGACTTTAGCCAGGAGAGATGGTGTAGCGGTTAGACGAGACGTCCATGTTTCGAGAGGTAACCTCGGTACAATTGATCTTGAGGATTGATAGGTATGGAGAATGGTATTGAAGAATAGAATGATTCATAAGTATGGAAACACGGTAACGCCCCAGAACCAGAATACTGGAGAGCGGGGGCGAACATAGCCAGCTACGTATATTAAAGTGCAACCCACCTCGCTATACGGTCACGGTTGTCTAGATACATGAGGGTTTAACTACAAGCCATCAGTCTCATATGGTCATGAACAAGCCTATTGTCTCAATCTCAAGCAAATAATAACAACTACAAGATCTCAGAGCACCAAATATACAATAGTAAGGCGTCCCATACATTACATATTTGTATGATCATGAAGCTAGTCGTACAAAATGTTAAGACTAGCCTGAGTTTCAGTCATACATGATCAATCCTAGGATTTGTTGATCATGTTACAGCCCGTAGGCAGACAGTAAATAAAGGTGCAATACGAGCTAACACGTGCTCGCCGGCTAAACGCCTCAAAAAAATATTTTTACAATAAAGTGGAAGAGCCAAAAATAAACCCACTCGTTGCCAGGGTTACGCCTGGTGGTCACCATCTGGCTGGAAGGTAGGTAGATCCTCTGGAGCTGCTCCGATATCTGGCCATACAAAACCAGCTGGGTTAGACCCCAGAAAGAGCAAGTGCCACAAAGGAGACTTCACTTAGGAACTAAAACCAGCATATAATAAGAGAATATTAAAGATAATTATAAAAAAAACTGATATTAATGGGATAACAACAGTGAATTGAGTACGATAAAACTATTTAAGTAGCCAGGTCGTAACCCTTAAACCAAACAATGACCGGAGTTGCAACCCTTCACCTGAATAGAAACCCGTCTCAAATACTTGTTGGTAAAGTAAAACATGATGAGCTTGATATAGGGTACAATAAGACAATAAACGAAGAGAGGTCACAGAACTGCTCTGGGAGCCAGTTACAACCCTTAAACCAAACAAGGATCGGGGTTGTAACCCTTCGCCTGAACAGAACTGGACCCCTGATCTTTATTGTTAAGGCCAGTATAAATAATCATGCTATTGAAGTAAGGTAAAACATGACGAGCATGACATGGGGTACAATAAGACAATAAACGAAGAGAGGACACAGAACTGCTCCGGGAGCCAGGTTACAACCCTTAAACCAAACAAGGACCAGGGTTGTAACCCTTCGCCTGAACAGAACTAGTCCTCTGATCGTTATTGTTAAGGCAAACATAAGTAATCATGTCATGTCACAATCTTATACAGGATCAGGACAAAACTAAGCTGGGCTAAACTCCATCCAATCAATCACGGCCACGCAATGAGTACGGCTTGATACTTTAAATAGCTAGGGTTATCACAGGCCTAGTTACTAGCAGAATGCAATGAGATTTTTCCAACAGCCATAAGCCCTGCAGACCATCCAGGTTATCCAGACGCAATTAGGAAATTGAATTCATATGGGTACATCGTCCAGGAAACGCATGTACCCTTAAGTAGTTTGGTGGTTGCAACACATGTCAATGTGCTGGAAATGTGCCCTAATCGACGGTAGGCTACAGATCCCATGATGGGGCACCCAGATAACGGGATTGCCTGTATCTGGGAAATCTCTCCATGACTACTGGATTATTCTAGTCATTAGCCTTAGTTAATTTCAATAGGTACCCCTGACCGTGGTACTCAGGGGTTCCCATCCTAGACATGATGCAAGACAATACTGGTTTATTTGTACAAACACAAATGTCCACGGTGTCCTGGTCATTCATACTTGTTATGTCAGGCTAGCTGTCGTAACAGCATATCGAGGTGTATCATGTCAGGTTTACTTGTCAAGAGTGCGCCACGGCGGGCCACTATCGTGTTTCGGGAATATATCATAATTTATATGACATAAGCATAAATATGACAACCCATCATAAGAATAATAATAAAAATAATAAAAGGGGACAAAGGCTATGGAATGAGCCAGGCAGCTAAGGGAAATAAGCTCATACGGCAGCGGAGAAGCAGCGCCATACGGCTAAAGGGAATCAGGCGCATGCGGCTAAGGATGCGGGCTTATGCGGCTGGAAGAACACAGGCACATGCGGCTGGAAAGATGCGAGCTTATGCAGCTGGAAGAACGGGTCATATGCGGCAGCGGGGAGCAAATCATGTGGCTGGGGGAATCAACGCCATGCGGCTCAAGGGGAGTTAGGCTTATGCGGCCGAAAGAGAACAGGTCATATGCGGCAGCGGGGGGGGGGGGGCAATGCCATGCGGCTGAGAAAATATGACTTCATACGGCAGTGGGATGCGGGAGTTCATGCGGCTGGGAGAATGCGAGTCTTTGAGGCCTCGGTCGAGCAGAGCCATGCGGCTGGGTCATGCCAAGGCCTTATGCGGCTGCGGGGAAATGAGTTATATGCGACAACGGACTATTGAGTTCATGCGGCAGTAGTGCCATGCGGCAATAGTGCCATACGGCAAATATTGCCATGCGGCTGAAGGACAAAAGCTCATGCAGCTAAGGCAAGGAGCCCATGGCCTATGCGGCAATGACTGCCATACGGCTAAGGAAAACTTGCCGCATGAAAATCCATACGGTCAAGTACTGTGCTTCTTCCCCACTGGTCCGAGAAGAAGAGCCATGAAATCCATGGCTTCAAAGCTTCATAAATTCTTCATCCAAAGTCAGAATCCAGACTTCCATAGGTCAAAATGGGGCATAATCAAATTCTCTACAACATGGAACCATCAAAACTTGAAAATAGCAAGGTTAGATAGATCCAAACCCAAGGAATCCGAAAATATAATAAGCTTAGATCTACACAAATTGAACCATGGAAATCAAAAATACTAAGTATTAAAGTGTGTTAGAATCTCGTGAGGAAGAGAATGGAACAATAAAAACTGAGTTCCTCTATGAAGCAAGCTGCACTTGCCTAGGCTCTCCCTCTCTGGTAGGTGAGAAGAGTAATGGTGAAGAAGAAGAAGTAAATGAAGAGAGAAAAGAAGTGGGCGGCTATTAAAGGAAGGGAGTGGGGGTAGGTGGGGTTGGTTCACAAGAAAACCAATCCAAACCAAACCAAGCCAAACCGAGCAAGTGAAATGCCAAGATAAATCATGCAGTGAGACATGCAATATACGTACACGTATACCAAATACGTAATATGAACTACGGTCGTTACAAACACCACTCATGAGGCTCGGCTAAAATGCATATATTTCAAGGACGCCTGAATATGTTGTAAAATCCCTCCCCGATTTACTTGTAATTGTTTACTATTTCGGCGAATTTTGATTCTTATTAGTATGGCAAGCTTTTGTACCAATTAAAACCATTTTAATAGTAATTTTTATATATAAATTTATATGGGTAATAGTAGCTTTATTATTATTTTTAATTATGAAACACTAATCTTGTGTTATTAGTATTGTCGATAATTTAATTGCAATTGTTGGCTAATATATAAATTTGACCTAAAACCCATATATATAAATTATATAATATATATTTTTGGCCTTAAGACCCACATGGATAAACGCTAATATCTGGAACTGTGCTTTATAAATATATATGATAAGTATATTGTTTGGGCCTTCAAGGTTATATGTGGAAAGTATTTAGTTGTTCGAAGCATTCTCCTGTTCAAGCCCTATCCCAAATCAAAGAATTAAATTAAATTCCTATTAAACTAAGCCAGCCCATAGTTCTCCTTTAGACAATCCATAAACCAAGGCCCAACTTCTTTCTCCCTTTCCCTATATATATAGGTATGGAGCAGTATTGGGACTTCAATGTGAGAAACCCTAGCCACAGAAAATATTACAACTTTTCTATCCTATTCATGTAGCTGCCTCCCTTCTTCACTTGGCGGAACAACCCATCGAGCAAGAGAGCCGCACGAGCTCGTTCTCGTGTGTGCCGAGCAAGGCCAGACCTTGGTAGTCCTCTTCCACGCATACGACCATAACGCCACCACCGTGCCGTACTCCACTGCTCGCCAACGCCTCGACCTTTTCACGCCACAACCAGACCCGTGCCAACCTGTACGAATTCTCGCGACAGCAACCACCCCGGCGGTAGCGTTTCCATCTGCACGCCAGATCCCTGTGCGGCATCCCCGTAGCGCTAGCGCCAGCCCCTTCCTAGCCTTTTCGTCGGTCTTGGCATGCACTGCACCACTCTAACGGAACCTTTCGAGCAAGACTTTGCCGACCCCTAGGCATGGAGGTCTCCGACATCATGTTCCTCTATCGGTAAAATTAGCCACTCTAAGCATGAGAAGACTCTTCCTCGAGCAACTTCACCCTCGACGTGTGCGTGAGTCCGATCTTCCAACCTTCTTCCTCCACTAATGGTGGGGCAGCCATTCTTTTAGAAGGGTAGGGGATGAGCTTGAGATTGTTGCTCGTGGAATGTCTGACTCGGTGCTGCTGTTGTTGTTCTTCTTTCTCTTCATATGGCTTCAAGGTTGTGATGATGGATGGTACTACTTTCTCTCATATATTGCTTTATTGTGAAAACATTTGCATAGAATCTAGTTAATCCCTTTCTTTGTCTAAAAATAATAATAATATATTAATAACACATAATTAATGTATCAGGTGAAGGCTTCATGTAGCTTCTAACCCTATCGAATAGCCTTTATCATAGATGTGCACTTTGCATATAAGACCTTAGGAAATAGTCTTTTTGGTGTATAAGAAAGAGAATCTTTTCTCTTTAGATATATTTAGCTTTTTAGTTGCACATATTTCAGTGAAACCTTAACTACTTCGTGCACGTTCGTCAGATCGAGACAAAACTTATGCCAACAGGACCGTATCATTTTTTGGTCCTGTATGCCAAGTTTGGTACGATTCTGAGACAGTTGATCAGATCGCCATTTCGTGGGCCCTACAATCCGATTCAACGGGCGATTTTGTGCACGGCCTGCCGGAGTCAAACTTTGGACATACAGTTGGGTTCGTATAATTAAAACGAATTCGTAGACATGTAGTTTGACGACTTTAGAGACCATTGACTCTGGCACATTTTTTGGTACAAAACGGGTCCAACGACGGATATCGTTTTGGCCCGAAATGACCATTTTGCCCTTGTGTCTAGAATTGGGCTTATGGACAGGCAATCCTAGCTAATTTGACTATTCTAAAAACTTTGGTAATATCTATTTCAGCTTTCGAAGACAGTTGTGAGATTTGGACTTTATGGCTTACCAGTTGACAGTATATTGTTGGTTCTTCGTCCTACCACCAGACAAAATACCTTGCCTCCCTTTACAGTTTATTTAAATGCATATAGTCTTTCGTTTTACATGTTATCGGTTAGTTTTCTAGTTGATTTCAGTTTATATGTTTTCTTCATACCACGTATATCAGTTCATTTATCTTGCTTGTATATCACCATCTTTTCATGACTTGATAGTGTAGTTATACCGGACTTGTTCTCATTATAGATTATACTAGAGTTGTCCTTACCTGTGCCTTGACTGAGTTGTACCTTGTCGTCACATGTACCTCGACTGAGTCGTGTCATGGAATGAGTACGTGTAGTTGAACTGCTAATTTTCTGTTATCGTTTTCTCAACCAAAGAGTCCACACTCGGGACGAGCGTTGACCAGTTATACCAGAGAGTCCACACTTGGGACGTGGGTGTTTGTATTTATCTATTTACATCCTTGAGTCCACACTCGGGACGAGGGTGTTGACTTGACCATTTGCACCAGAGAGTCCACACACAGGACGAGGGTGTTTGCCTTGAACTAACCCGTGAGTTCACACTCGGGGCGGGGGTTAGTGATTAGTTCAAACTCGTGAGTCCACACTCGAGACGAGGGTTTGGTATTCCATTGATCTCTTGTTCACATATTCTTCCAGCAGTTCATTTATGCATAGTTGTTCCCGTATTCGTGTTCATAGTCACGTGTCAGTAGCCACCTGTCAGTTTCTGTCTCATTTCCTGTTTATATCCTGTTTATATTCTTATGCATGAATGAACTGTTAGATAGGTATATTTTTATGTATCTTACTATGTCCCCTGAGGACCTGATGATATTTTTAGGTTTAGCGATTGCATGGAGTTAGTTAGCAGAGCAGGATGGTAAACGTTTGTGATACACTTGTAGGATCCAGGCATTGATATTACGTTTATTATATATTCGTGCTTTCATTCCTTATCATGATATACTCTGCTTGTTAGCTTACTTTATAGACTTATGTTATTTCTTGGAGTCTAATCGGACATGTATGCTAGTGGACTGCAGACCACGACCCATAGTGTTCATTTATGTTTTATATTCTTATTGTGGATTGCGATATAGTTTTGCCTTGCCTTGATTAGGCACATTACCATAGTCCAGACAGCGTTTACGTATTCGAGTTGGTCTGGAGTCCGCTTGATGCGTAGCTGGCTTGCTCATGCTCTCGCATCCCGAAAAATGGGTGCGGGTCGTGACATATGTGCACTAACTGACTCGAATGATGCTGGCGGATTCTCTATCATGTGACTTAGCTGACATGCATGTATTTCGAGAACGTCTAGAATATGTGCACGATCCAATTAAATGATACGTTGAATTCAAGTGAGACTATAGGAACTGAACGGTATCGAGGATTTTGAAATCATGTTTCAAGAAAAAAGATTGATGGTAGTGCGATCGTTAGTTTGAAATAAAATGGAATATTGATTGAGGCATTGATGCAAGTTAGGTTTCAGAGATGGAGTAAGGATGGAAACATTGGATTTCGTATAGGAAGAGTGTGTGCTAGAACCATGGGAGATTGAATCAAGTGATAAGTTAATAAGTGTGTACTCAATAAGTTTCGAGGACAAAACTTTTTCTGATTGGTGTATAATGTAATGCCCCATCCCACTCAGTTCAATCGGAAGAATCGAAACGCCAACGGCGTTCAGACTTAGGCAAGCATGGCCTGCTCGAAGTCCTGCTCGGTCGAGGCAACTTCTCGCTCAGTGGGTGGCTTTAATGAACTTGCTTCAGCTTGGCCTTCACACTAATAAAACAAAAGTTTTCAACTGCACAAGTAGGCTTGATAATAAAAGAGACGGATCCACATAGCTAAGAGAATAATTCCAAGTTGGGTCGGATTGAGTTGAAACATGGAAAAGGTTCCACGGTCGGTTTAGAATCGTTACATGGCGTACTTTCAAAATGACACTCGGTCCTTCGTCCCGTAGCTTGGGAGAAGGAAAGTTGGTCTAAGTTTCCATAAAGCTATGAACTTAGCCTAAGTCATAGGCGTCGCACGTATGAATGTTTGGTAAAGCAAGCACCGTCCTATCGTCTAAGGCTTGGCATAGCCTTTGCTCGTCTCACGGGTTAAGTTGTTGTACGATTGAGTTAGGCAAGAGTTTTGCTGGGCTATCGAAGTCATTGCAAGCACTGTCCTATATTTTTTGTGGTTTTCAAAGTCCTATAGTCCCACGATCTCAAGGATCATCTTATAAAGTGTGACTTGGGCGATGGTGTCATATAGAACATAATTCGGTCTAAGGCACAAGCCACGATCGGTTCAAGGATAAGTATGCCACGATCTATGGGACAAAAAGGAACACGTTTGTTCAGGCCTATCTAGAAGGCTATGCAATAGCCATTTTTCGTATTTCAAAGAAGGTAAAGTACACGCTATCGTTTGTCGCCAAGATCGGTCCCGTGGCTTGGAATTCTTGCATGAAGAATGGAAAGCATGGACATGGATAAAAGAAGTAACAAGGAAGAGAAAACAAGTTGTCTCATCTGTAGGCCTTGTATTTATGTCGAGTCTAGAAGTCGTCGTAGGTGCGTGGTCATGGACAACTTATGCACAAGGTATAGTCTTCTCGATGATCATTGCGGCACCGGGATCATGTCAGCCCGGGAGAAGCAAGTTATAGCCTACGCTAGTAAGGAATCGGCGTACGCCAGCAGCGAATCAGTGCGGGTGATTCGGGAACTTTTGCATGCGCGCAAAAGAATTCGTCGTCTAAACCAGTTATAAGTCCAAGATAGCTTGACATTCCTAGTTACCTTTCATATAGATAAGATGGTGTGCTGAGAGGCAATCCGCATGCACGGTGTCGGTCAAATCTAAGAAAGTACAAGTACGATACGAATTGAGTTAAGATGGTGTGCACATTGTAATACTATTATGGAGCCTAAGATTCGGCTATGGCGAAGACACGTGCTTCGGCATGAATGTGGCGTCATGTTTGAGTCGTCAACACATGTTCCACAAGTCGGGATTGAGTCATCTCGAGTTAGTAAGAAAGGTTCGTAAGGTAAAGTTGGTTAAGTCGTGTTGAATTATGAGGTACAACCTCAAATGTTTGAAGCACGGACCAAGTTAATGACACAAAACAAGTCGTTACATCCTGAAGTATGAGTCGGAAAAACAAGCACGAGGCGACACTCTGATGTTGTTGTCACGAGAAGGGTCTAGAGGTACAACGATAAGCAAGTTATCAGTGCAATGGCACGGTGACGGTCTAGAGACACAAATAGGCCAAGAGTCTCTGTCCTAAAATCAATTATAAGGCAAGAACAAAAAGACAATCATAAAGGGATTACATTACACAAAGTAAATGAACGTGTTGGTTTTGTATGGGTGGGCAAGGAGCTCACTCCACCAGTACAGTTGAGTACTGACACCCACACAGTTTCCATGTGCAGTCACAGGTAAAAGCTCATTGGCACGGAGCTCGCTTGGATACGTCAAGACACGGAGTTTCTTGGCATTTCGAGGCGTGCGACCGCATGGAGTCATAACTTATATGGGACATAATGTATGGACATCACCTATCTGAAGCATCTGCTGGCTCGTCAATTTGTATTGAGAGATGAGAGATAGCTGCGTGACTTGCAATCAGAGATGAAAGTGAGCTTGAGTGAATATAATCTTGGCTACGCGCCTTTGTAATCTTATTTTCATTATCAATAAAGACTCTGAATTTTGTTTCAATGCTTGTGTTGCCTAGTATATTCAATATTTCTGCTTGGGACTTCTGTGCGACGATCCCGTCGCAAGCTGTTGTAATCGGTCGTTATGAAACTGTCTTGTACGAGCGCAATCTAGGCTCGTGCGGCATCACGCCTTAGCGAGGATGATCGATCCTACGGGATCGGGGCGTGACACCTCCTGTAGTAAAGTTTTCTTCAGGCTTTTGTCAAAGCGAGCCGACTGTTTGCCTTTGTCAGCTATTGTCGGTTTAGAAGGACCCGAGTCGGCTGGTAGAGCTGATGTTGTAGGGACATCAGAAGTAGGAGAAGATGATGCCGGAGGAATAGGAGGAGGACTGACAATATTTTTCTGTCCTTCTGGATAGTCTCTAAGACAAAGCCTCCAGACCTGGTACCAGCCATGGCTTTTTCTTCTAGAACAGGTGAGAAAGAAACCATGTTACAGTTTTTCAGTCGTGTCTTACTTCTGGATGATTTCTTCTTTTGAGGAATAGAATGATCTGTCCAGAATCCCAAGCTGACTCGAGACTGATTGTCTTGACGACGTAGAAAAAGAGGTATCGGAGACCCTTTTCCATTATTTAAGCCATGGGCTTTCTGTTGGTCGTATCCCATGTCCATCATCAATTTATGGGACTGTTGACTATACTGATGGAATTCTGGTTGGTATTTGATCTCTGGCTTCGATGACATAGTCGTTGAAGAGGAAAACGAAGTTGTCGCTGGAATGAACGTAGTGTTCAGAGGAGGAACACGATCATCCAGTAAAATAGCTTCACTTGAAGTCATATGACACGACCTATATTTAGCTGTCTTCTTTGACTTGGTATAAGAAGTAGATGTCTTGGGTTCAAATTCGGCTACTAAATCAGGATGAATCCACATGATTTCACCTTTGTCAGTTGATAAAGGTACCAAGCTGTCACTTCTTACTGGTGGAAGGTTGACGATCTCCAAGGTAGCCTTTAGGATAGGGATAATGCCATTATGTACCAGTTGAGCAGGAAAGTCACCGAACTGTAGAGAGATGACATTGGCAGTCACCATTTTCTCGTCTTGTTGAAGAGTGATTACTTTGGCATTGATCAGCTCCTGGATCTTCCCTTTGAGTACATAACATGCCCTGCTTGGATGCCCCAGGAACCTGTAATACATAAAATATTTAGGATTGTCAGTTTTACCTACTTCATCCGGCCATTTAGCTTTGGGCAGTTGAAATTTATTGCTTTTGATCGAAAAATCAAATATGCTCAGGATGTCGTCTTCATCAAAGAAATATTCATCTTTGGGACGTGGTGCCCTTTATGGAGGTACCATTTTGTAGGTGTCGGCTGACTCACGTTGATAGCCAGGGCTTCTTTTCCTTTACGGTTGTTTTGACGACCCCCACTATTGGTAGCAGGATGCTCATCTTTATCGAGATTCGGCATTGAAATGCCTAGCTGCTTGAATTTATCAGCAGTGTCTTTGGCTGCCCTGGCACTTACTATGAAGGAGCCCTGTCACTACCACATTTTAGCTTGAGGGTATTTTGGTTATTTTGTGACTTTTGAATTATTTAGGATTTTGATTAATTGGTAAATTTTAGATTATTTTAATAATATTTAAATTGATGTATTATGATTTTGGTCATTTTTTATATTTTAATATTTTGGAAATTTTTTATATTTTTAATAGTTTTTATTGGATTTGTTTAGTCGGGTTTGAGTTTTGTCTCGTTCCGACTTGTATTGTGACCCGGATAGCTTAAACTCTAGATGGGACCCAATATTAAGTTAAGCATGGCCCACAAAATCCAACATTTAAGTTAGTTAGACTAATTTTTATCATGTTAGAATGGTTAAGTTAGAGACTCAAAACTAGATCCTTTGACCCCAAACTTGAATCTAGTTTAGACTTGACCATATGAGACTAGAGAGGGGCAATTAGGACATTTCCCATTAGCCCTAATAGACACTTTATGGCAGCCACCTTTAGGGGGGAATAATTTATTTCATTTATTACAATCTTGCCTCTTTTATTTTCCTTTTGTTCTTCCCTAATTTTAGAGAGCCTTCCCTTTGATTTTATCTCCAAATCAAATCATTCTTTCACCAAATCTTCCCTCAATTATTCCCATTCTCCAAGGGAAGGGTGCTACCAAAGATTGGAAGAGAAGTACAAGGAGGAGTGTCTACTTTGAGGGATCTTCGTATCGGAGCCGTGTCCTAAAGGATTTCATTGGGGTTCCACTCCCAATAGGTAAAACTCATCCTCTAAATCGAATTACTTTGCATATAAATTAGTTTTGATTCTGTAGGATCCATCCTCATGTATGTGTCCCTTTTAGATTCAAATTTGAGACCATTTTGAGCTCTCTTGAGGATTTTAGATATGTGTCTTGTGTCCTACTTGATAGATCCCAAATTAGGACACCCCATGTCTATGTATGTATGATAATAGTTTAAATAGATATTTAAATTCAATTTTAGAATGGTTAGAGAGTGGATTGATCTTAGTTAGGATGGTTAGAATGAGTTTCATTTGGATACCGGTATCTAAGTATCTTGGCCTACATGTGTTTCTTTTGTCCAAAACGACTCAAATTCGTCATAATATTCATCCACGTTTTTATTAACCAAAGCAACTTAGAAATGTCATAACTTTTAGCTTAGAACTTCGTTTAATCTCCTGTTTTTTTAAAAGAACCGTATCGAAGTTAGCTTTCCAAATATATATTTTAATAAGCTAAAATCGTTTTAAAACTTTTATAAAATTATTTGAGTGTCAGCAATCCGAAAGACAAATGCGTTTCGGTGTTTTCGCGATTCCGGGAGCTTCCAGACACGAAAATGTGATCCGTTTGAAGTTTCGAAAAGCTAACACAAAGGGCTACCACATACTTTAATCCTAGAGTTTAGTGAAGGCCCAATTGGTACAGTATTGGTTTTAAGTAGAAGAGTGACTATACGACATAGATATTTTGTGTAACCTATGAGCCTATGTAGTATGGATATTAAATGAATGTAGTGTATGAAATACATGATATGTTAGATGAATGAAATGATATATATATGATATGTATCCTCTTTACATTAATATATATATGGTTGAATGCAAGCATGGAGGAATGCAATCAATGTAATATATGTAAGCAATGCATAAATGCATTAATGAAAGAATGATATACAATGTATGCATGAAAGTATATAATGAATGCTAGATATGAATGCAAGGTATACATGTAATGATAGATATGAATGCATAATGTATACATAATGTAATGTAATATATAATGATAGCATGTATGGTAATGTAAAATATATGATGCAAGTATGTATATGTCTACTGTTTTTCCTTTTTCTTATATTTTTCCTTCCCTTCCCTTTCCATTTCAGTTTTTTCTCCTTTTTTCCTCTTCTATTTTTACATATTATATACAATTTATATAATGTATAGATACATGTAAGTATGTAATATACATGAATGACATGTATGTAATAAAAATAAGTATATGTATGCAACTTAATGATATGTGAATGGATATAATGCCTGAACTGAAGTATGCATGCATATGGGATATGAATGAATGATATATATAGGTGTTAAGGTAATGTAATATATGTATTCACATATATTTTGAGTTAAATATATGAGTTTGTATGCATATATTATATGTATACATGTATGCAAGAATGAATGTAATATAATGTAGAGTATGCATATATGAATATAATGTATGCAAGTATATAATGTATTCAAATATGTATGTATGCATCTATGTATGTATGTATATGTGCATGATTGAATACAAGTATGCATATATGATATGTATGTAGGCATGTATGTAATGTATGTATGTATACATGATATGTATGTATGCATGTATGCAATAAAAGCTTGTATGAATATATACATGTATGTTGTGAATCCATGTATGTATGTGTGGATACATGAATCAAGTATGTATATAGTGATAACATGAATGAATGAATGTATAAATGCATGAATGAATGTCATATATGAATGAATGAATGAATGAATCAAAGGTATAAGTAAAATATAATGCATTGTAATGAATGTTAACATATATAATGTATAAAGTATGTATGTAAATGTGCATGAATGTATATATCTATGTAACTATGTAAATATGCATGATGTAACATATGCCTATATATATATATATATATATATATATATATATATATATGTATGTAATGTGGATATGCATGTATGTATGAAGGTATGTATTTATATATAGTATCTATTTTATATTATGCATTGTTGTGGTTCACATTGCCTTGTGATTGTGTGAGTGCTAGCCTAGGCTTGGTTAGGCCTAATGAGACTTGTTAGACTTGTTTGGGCTATGACTTGACCTAGTTGACCTAGTTTGACTAGTGTGGTTGACTAGAGTTGACCAAGTGTTGACTTTAGCCTAGTTTGACCTAGACAGCATGTAGATGCATTGTAGAAGTCTATTTTACTATTTTGGATATGTAGTGACTTGTACTGTTCTATATGAGCCAGACACCACTCCTCAGACAGTATATTCTCTTCAGATATTCAGGATACCAGGCGAGTACATTCTCTGATTATTTCATATCTTGTTTAGGATTATATTCCCTGCTTTAGATTACTTTACTTGATGCTGACACGTTGGTATCACGGATTAGTACTATATGGATCCCTTCATGAGATGTTATCTCCTTCGGGAGCATCAGATACTCATGTCTTGTGTGTTTTACTTACATTATGTATCTCATGCTTCTATTATCATGAATCTTTATGTATCAGCTTGTGATTCCTGTACTCTCATGAATCACAGAGCCTTCACGAATCTATTCATGAATCACTCTTGAATCACCCTTATGGGCCAGTAGCGTAGTCATGAATCTTAACGTAACTTGAATGGATCCTTGTGTATTGATTGGGGATGGAAGAGTGGAACTAAACATGTGAATAATTCCAAAGTAGTATAGGCATGAATCCCCTCTTTAGTATAGTCATGAATCACCCTCCAGTTGTTTACATATTTATTTTGTACTCTGAATCACTAGTCACTGAAAGTTCTCTATATATTGTAGCTATTTACTTACAATTCTCTCTCTCTTTTATATCATGTTATTCTTCAGTTTCATGTATCTTACTCTCTAGTATGTTTATATTTCCTAACCTGTTATGATTTGCATGAGATGTATTGTGCTCGCTCCCATCCTGACTGGACCTATTAAAAATTTTACAGAGGATGATGAGGAATCCTGTACCACATATTATGGGACTACCCTAGAGGATTGCTGTGACCTGGATCTCCAGCAGGATCCATTTGCAGTGGATGAGACACCATTAGTTTAGATTAGTCATTTTCAGTTGTATTTACTCTATCGATTACTGTATTTGTGATTTGGGATGTTTTCTGGATTTGATGATATCTTAGACACTTAGACTTCTATCTGTTGTATCTCTCTGTGGATTCTTTCATATCTATCTATCTATATTATCATTTTTTTCCTTAGATGTGATTGAGACTGTATTCTGCTATGTCACCTTCATTCGGAGTGTATATACTGTACAGGTACCTTATATTGTTAGATGATTGACCTAGGACAGCGTTCTACTGCCGACACTGCGGCGTAGGCTGGACGTACCCACTTCTCGTATCCTTACTCTAGGGTGCGGGTCGTGACACGTTTTTAGTGGTGGCCCATGCAGGTCAAAATTATGTAGTGGTATTCGAACTAGAGTATCACTACAACCTATAGTAGGATTAGGATATATTTTTGAAGGTACTCAATCACATTTAGGATTCTTTGAAAGATTCCTGGGACGACCCTTGAGAATCTTATTTAAACTTCAATTTAAAATCCTTTCCCTTGTTTGTTCGCTCTCACTCCTTGACTATTGAATTTGATTTTGATGGATCGTTGTTGATTTTGATTTTCCTATCGAGATGAATTTTATGGCCTGAGTCACGATATTTTCTGATAATATATGTTGACGGGAATAACAGGGATGGTAAAACGACTACTTGATTATGGAACCTATAGTTTATCACAGCCATATTAGCTGGTGTGGCGGAAACATAGAGACCTGACTTCGGATGTACGTATCTTGTTATAAGATTTGGAATTTCTCGCAGCTATACTAGTCGGCATAGCGAGATTTCCAGACGACATGATTGTAGAGGTGCATACCCCAGTTATGGAATCTATCGTTTATCGCAGCCTTGCTTACTGGCATGGCGAGGACTTTGAGTAACATGATTTTGGACAGACGCATATGATTATCAGATTGTATCTTGAGAATGTTTTTAAACATATCATCTCTATCATACCCTTCTGTTATTATAAAATTGTATTCCATCATCAAATAAATTAGGAGTAGGGATATTTTAGTTTGTAGAACTTATTCATATGTAGTTCTTCCATAGTGTGATGATATGATGACTTGTAGAGTGTCTGTACCCTAGAGATGATAGTTAGCATTGGTATTAGAATAATAACCCATTGAAGATTATTCCCCTGTTATTTATAATACCAACCAGTTTTTATATAGGATGTTAGTATCTTACAACCTTGATGACTTATTATTATTTTTCCCTTATCCTTTCCAGTAGGGCACCCATGACCAGAGCCTGTCCTTGAGTGTAGTTGTAGTTTCACCTAAGACTGAGAGGTCTATATATATAGATTGGTTACAGATGATATTGGCATATGGGATAGGGGTTTGGTTAGTATCTATAGGTCATTGTTGTATAGGATATTGACATATTGTTTAGCCTATATTTGGTCTAGTTTTCTATTTTTAGTTAAGTCCCCTTTGTGTTGAGTTCAGTCATGTTTGATCAACCTTTATAGGCAGTGTGCAAATCCTTCATTAGAGACCATGTTCCCTTGGTTCAGACTTGTACAAGTTGTTCACTGTACTGACCATTTCATTACCTACCATGTTGCATCATAGATTTCACATGACCATTGTTCAGACCCTAATTATTGACTCACCAATATAACCATCAACCCCTTATCATATTCTGTATATCTGGAGAGTTAGTATCATGCATATTAGAGGTCTGCACTCATCCTTACCTTCTGTACATGGTGACAGACTGCATCTCTTAGCATTTTACTTTATTGATAGCCTTGCAATACCCTTCATTTTAACCTGCAGTACCTGCCCTACAGTGGAGTTTAAACTTTTCTTGGGCATGGTTGTTCAGTCCATTTAGGACAGTTGTATACATTGAGGATATAAGGTGGGTTGTTAATAAGAGTTCACCTTTGATTATTTGTTCTGTCCCTCTTTCATTCTTAGATACAGATGATACCTGCTTAGCCCATCTGTCCAGATACATGTCCAAACCTTCCCTTTCAGTGATGGTTCAGTCTTCAAAGAGCCTCTCTCTGAGCATTAGTTCAATTTTCCATATGTATGTGTCCTACAAATCATTGTCCTACATATGATTGTCCTGTATCTTCATGTGCAGCCATGCTACACCACTGTTCTGTCCCAATACACCCTACAGTATCTGACCCCTTCATTGGAGTGATAGGCATGTGGTAGGGAGTGTGTGTTATTAGACTTTGAGTAGAGTTGGGGTGATGAGGGTTAAATATATATATATAGCTTGTATATATATAATGTATTTTGATTTGGTATGTAGCCTGCACTCATTTGCAGTATACTGCCTATTGCATTCCCTGCACACCAGTTTGGTTCATTTCTTTTAGACCACTATCCTGCATATAGTTTAGTAGGTGTTCAGCCCAGATAGAGAGGAGAGGCCAGGTTTGATCTAAAGGCATGTTTCAGTCACCATGTAGGTTTCCTTTCACCTTAACTTTACAAGTTGGACCCTAATGTCCTGTCCTTTTTTCCTTATAAATTCAGTCTCCTTAGCATCATTTCCTTTTTGTCTACATGGATGTTTCAGACCATTCATTCTTAGCCTAATTTCTAAGCATTTGTTCAGTCCCTTAAGAGTTTAATCTACTTTAACACTTTGATGATCAGTTTTATATATATATATATATATATATATATATATATATATATATATATATATATATATATATATATATATATGTATATATGATATACTTAGGATATATGTAATGGGTTGTTGCTCTTGAGCTTATGTATATGTGGTATTTGGGAATTGTGTGCTTAGATTATGGGTATTTAGTTATGGGTGACTTGATAGGATAGGAAGGAGTTAAGAGTTAGTCTATTATAGAGTTTTTCCTTTTTGCTAATTTCTAGTTGCCAACACCTAGATAGCTAGCATAGGTAAAACCCTAAGAAGTTGACCAGTTGTTGACCAAATGCTTGGATATTGACAAATTGACTAGTTGATGACCAGTAGTTGACCATTGACTATGTTTGACTTAGTTTAACTGGAGATAGGATTAGAAGTAGGTTGATTGTTTGTTTATTTGATCATGTTTGATTATTTAGTAATTAGAGATCTTGTTTGTGTTTAGGTCGGAAACATGGTTTTTCTGCGGATATCTCCGACTCGTGGTACCATACGTTTTGGTGGAGGTGGGAAGCTTAGCCCGCGCTTCATCGGACCTTTCGTGATCAGCGGAAGAGTCGGTGACGTGGAATACAAGCTAGACTTGCCACCTCCACTAGTGGGTGTCCACAACGTATTCCACGTATCACAGTTGAGACGGTATGTGGCTGATCCTAGACATGTACTTGACCATTCGAAGATTGAGGTGGGACCTACTCTCAGTTATCCAGAGCAGCCAGTAGAGATTCTGGATCGCCGAGAGAAGGTACTGAGAAACCAGGTGAGACCCTTGGTTCGCGTCGCATGGAGGCATCATTCTCCAGGAGGGTCTACCTGGGAGCGGGAGGATGAGATGCGCGAGCGATACCCATATCTTTTTGGACCTTGAGGTATGATTGTCTATCCTTCTCATCAGTTTAGTTTCGTCTTTTAATTTTGAGGACGAAATTATTTTAAGGAGGGTCGATTTGTCACTACCACATTTTAGCTTCAGGGTATTTTGGTCATTTTGTGACTTTTGAATTATTTAGAATTTTAATTAATTGGTAAATTTTAGATTATTTTAATAATATTTAAATTGATGTATTATGATTTTGGTCATTTTTTATATTTTAATATTTTGGAAAATTTTTATATTTTTAATATTGTTTTTATTGGATTTGTTTAGTCGGGTTTGAGTTTCGTCTCGTTCCGACTTGTATTGTGACCCGGATAGCTTAAACTCTAGATGGGACCCAATATTAAGTTAAGCATGGCCCATAAAACCCAACATTTAAGTTAGTTAGACTAATTTTTATCATGTTAGAATGGTTAAGTTAGAGACTCAAAACTAGATCCTTTGACCCCAAACTTGAACCTAGTCTAGACTTAACCATATGAGACTAGAGAGGGACAATTAGGACATTTCCCATTAGCCCTAATGGACACTTTATGGCAGCCACCTTTAGGGGAGAATGATTCATTTCATTCATTACAATCTTGCCTCTTTTATCTTCCTTTTGTTCTTCCCTAATTTTAGAGAGCCTTCCCTTTGATTTGATCTCCAAATCAAATCATTCCTTCACCAAATCTTCCCTCAATCATTCCCATTCTCTAAGGGAAGGGTGCTACCAAGGATTGGAAAAGAAGTGCAAGGAGGAGTGTCCACTTTGAGGGATCTTCGTATCGGAGCCGTGTCCTAAAGGATTTTATTGGGATTTCACTCCCAATAGGTAAAACCCATCCTCTAAATCAATTTTCTTTGCATATAAATTAGTTTTGAATCCGTAGGATCCATCCTCATGCATGTGTCCCTTTTAGATTCAAATTTGAGGCCATTTGGAGCTCTCTTGAGGATTTTAGATATGTGTCTTGTGTCCTACTTGATAGATCCCAAATTAGGACACCCCATGTGTATGTATGTATGATAATAGTTTAAATAGATATTTAAATTCAGTTTTAGAATGGTTAGAGAGTGGATTGATCTTAGTTAGGATGGTTAGAATGAGTTTCATTTGGATACCTATCTTGGTATCCAAGTATCTTGGCCTACATGTGTTTCTTTTGTCCAAAACAACTCAAATTCGTCATAATATTCATCCACATTTTTATTAACCAAAGCAACTTAAAAATATCATAACTTTTAGTTTAGAACTCCGTTTAATCTCTTGTTTTTTTTAAAAGAACCGTATCGAAGTTATCTTCCCAAATATATACTTTAATAAGCAAAAATCATTCTAAAACTTTTTATAAAATTATTTAAGTGTTAGCTGTCCGAAAGACAAACGTGTTTCGGTGTTTTCACGATTTCGGGAGCTTCCGGACACGAAAATGCGATCCGTTTGAAGTTTCGGAATGCTAAAATGAAGGGCTACCACATAATTTAATCCTAGAATTTAGTGAAGGCCCAATTGATACAGTATTAGTTTTAAGTAGAAGAGTGACTATACGACATAGACATTTTGTGTAACCTATGAGCCTATATAGTATGGATATTAAATGAATGTAGAGTATGTAATACATGATATGTTAGATGAATGAAATAATATATATATGATATGTATCCTCTTTACATTAATGTATATATATGGTTGAATGCAAGCATGTAGGAATGCAATCAATGTAATGTATGTAAGCAATGCATAAATACATTAATGAAAGAATGATATACAATGTATGCATGAAAGTATATAATGAATGCTAGATATGAATGCAAGGTATACATATAATGATAGATATGAATGCATAATGTATACATAATGTAATGCAATATATAATGATAGCATGTATGGTAATATAAAATATATGATGCAAGCATGTATATGTCCACTGTTTTTCCTTTTTCTTACATTTTTCCTTCCCTTCCCTTTCCATTTCTGTTTTTCCTCCTTTTTCCCTCTTCTATTTTTACATGTTGTATACAATTTATATATTGTATATATGCATGTAAGTATGTAATATGCATGAATGACATGTATGTAATAAAAATAAGTATATGTATACAACTTAATAATATGTGAATGGATATAATGCCTGAACTGAAATATGCATGCATATGGGATAAGAATGAATGATATATATAGGTGTTAAGGTAATGTAATGTATGTATTCACATATACTTTGAGTTAAATATATGAGTTTGTATGCATATATTATATGTATGCATGTATACAGGAATGAATGTAATATAATGTAGAGTATGCATATATGAATATAATATATGCAAGTATATAATGTATTCAAATATGTATGTATGTATCTATGTATGTATGTATAGGTGCATGAATGAATGCAAGTATGCATATATGATATGTATGTAGGCATGTATGCAATGTATGTATGTATACATAATTTGTATGCATATATGCAATATAAGCATGTATGAATGTATACATGTATGTTGTGTATCCATGTATGTATGTGTGGATACATGAATCAAGTATGTATATAGTGATAACATGAATGAATGAATGTATAAATGCATGAATGAATGTTATATATGAATGAATCAATCAATCAAAGGTATAAGTAAAATATAATGCATTGTAATGAATGTTAACATATATAATGTATAAAAGTATGTATGTAAATGTGCATGAATGTATATATCTATGTAACTATGTAAATATGCATGATGTAACATATGCCTATATATATAAATATGTATGTAATGTGGATATGCATGTATGTATGAAGGTATGTATTTATATATAGTATCTATTTTATATTATGCATTGTTGTGGTTCACATTGCCTTGTGATTGTGTGAGTGCTAGCATAGGCTTGGTTAGGCCTAGTGAGACTTGTTAGACTTGTTTGGGCTAGGACTTGACCTAGTTGACCTAGTTTGACTAGTATGGTTGACTAGAGTTGACCAAGTGTTGACTTTAGCCTAGTTTGACCTAGACAGCATGTAGATGCATTATAGCAGTCTATTTTACTACTTTGGATATGTAGTGACTTGTACTGTTCTATAGGAGCCAGATACCACTCCTCAGACAGTATATTCTCTTCAGATATTCAGGATACCAGGCGAGTACATTCTCTGATCATTTTATATCTTGTTTAGGATTATATTCCCTGCTTTAGAATACTTTACTTGATGCTGACACGTTGGTATCACGAATTAGTACTATATGGATTCCTTCATGAGATGTTATCCCCCTGGGAAGCATCAGATACTCATGTCTCGTGTGTTTCACTTATATCATGTATCTCATGCTTCTATCATTATGAATTTTCATGTATCAGCTTGTGATTCCTATACTCTCATGAATCACAGAGCCTTCACGAATCTATTTATGAATCACTTTTGAATCACCCTTATGGGCCAGTAGCGTAGTCATGAATCTTAACGTTACTTGAATGGATCCTTGTGTATTGATTGGGGATGGGAGAGTAGAACTAAACATGTGAACAATTCCAAAGTAGTGTGAACAATTCCAAAGTAGTATAGTCATGAATCACCTCTTTAGTATAGTCATGAATCACCCTCCAGCTGTTCACATGTTTATCTTGTACTCTGAATCACTAGTCACTGATAGTTCTCTATATACTGTAGCCATTTACCTACAAATCTCTCTCTTTTATATCGTGTTGTTCTTCTGTTTTATGTATCTTACTCTCTAGCATGTTTATATTTTCTAACCTGTTATGATTTGCATGAGATGTATTGTGCTCGCTTCCGTCCTGACTGGACCTGTTAAAAATTTTACAGAGGATGATGAGGAACCCTGTACCACATATTATGGGACTATCCTAGAGGATTGTTGTGACCTGGATCTCCAGCAGGATCTATTAGCAGTGGATGAGACACCATTAGTTTAGATTAGTCATTTTCAGTTGTATTTACTCTATGGATTACTGTATTTGTGATTTGGGATGTTTTCTGGATTTGATGATATCTTAGACACAGACTTCTATCTGTTGTATCTCTCTGTGGATTCTTTCATATCTATCTATCTATCTTATCATTTTTTGCCTTAGATGTGATTGAGACTGTATTCTGCTATGTCACCTCCATTCGGAGTGTATATACTGTATAGGTACCTTATATTGTTAGATGATTGACCTAGGACAGTGTTCTACCGCCGATACTGCGGCGTAGGCTGGACGTACCCACTTCTCATACCCTTACTCTAGAGTGCGGGTCGTGACAAGCCCCAGTCTTGGAATTGTGTGAGTTTCGTCCACATGCTGACTATAGGTAACATGTTTAATTTACATGTATCTGTAGTCAATACGTCAAGAGTACCCAAAGGCATTTTGAGTGCTTCATGACGGAAGTGCTCTATGGAACGTTCAGCAGTTTTATTAGGCTTTTGTTTAATTTTAGTAAGGGCTGACATGGTCAGGTCATTTTTTTCTTCATAGAAACATTCCAGGAACATCTGTTTTAGGGCTGCGAAGGATGTTATGTAACCATCTGGCGAACTACGGTACCAGTCATGGACAACACCTGCTAAACACCCGACAAATACTCTAGTGAGTAGAGCATCATTCTGCTGAAGATGGTCAGTCATCATTACAAAATGGCTAATATACTGACTCGGTGATGTGCTGTCGTCAAATAGTATTATGGTCGGCGGCTTATATTTGGGTGAGAATGGAACTTCTTTTCATTCAGCAGGATAGGGTTGTTGGATCCCTAATTTATGCAAACCCTCTTTTTGCTTGAAAGCTTCGAACTAATTTCGTAGAAGCTTAACTACTTCCAGAGGGTCTCTCGGTGTTTGAGGAGCAGTAGACTGGTTCGATGGATTGGGAGACGGAACCGCATAATAAGTACCACCCGCAGCACCAGAATGACTTGGTGTAGCCTGAGATGGTACATCAGCATTTAGAAAGGATTGTAACGTTTCCTATACCGGGGTTGATAGGTGCAGAGATTGCTGCGTATTCTTGAGTCATAATTGGATTTGCGACCAAAACAGCATGTTGTGTCATAATCACGGCATGCATCCCTATAACCATGTTAGTCATGGCTTTCAGGCTGGCCTCTAATACAGTAATTTAGTGGTTGGTGCAGACTGTGCTTGGTGCGCCATATGATTCGATGAAAGATGTCTGCTCTACGTTTGTTAAGATAAGTGCGCATATCAGTATCATGTGCCACTTGTATGTCAGTTTGAGATACCTTCAATTTTTTTTGCTTTGTTCTTGCTATAAGCAGGGTAGGGAGAGTGCAGAAATCCTGACTTTGGCCTGATTGGTGCTGGCCGATTTGACGTAGAGTAGGCAAGATGCCTTGTTGTTCTGAGCATACTGTCTCAACGTGTTTGGCACGGCGCTGATGGACAGCAGGAAGTACACTTTGAGTAGAATTCACTTTCTTAGAAGTAAAATTCTTGTTCAAGAGTGTTAGAGTGTTCTAGTATTCATTGGCGTAGAGGCACAATCAGATAGGTTTTCCACCAAGTCCAGGACTGGGGAAGAATTAAGAATAACCATAGGGTATTTTTCCTTGTCCTGCGTAGAGGCAGTGAATGGCGTGCCTTCCACCAAGTTTAGAACTGGGGAAGGGTGAGTTCCCTTGCTTAGCACAGGAACAGTATTTGGCGCACCTTCTACCAAGTTTAGAACTGGGGAAGGGCACTTTTCTTTGCTTAGCGCAGGAGCAGTGTTTGGCGCACCTTCCACCAAGTTTAGAACTGGGGAAGGACGCTTTCCTTTGCTTGGCGCAGGAGCAGCAGTGACTAGTGTGCTTATGGACTTCAGAGTCTAGATGGCACGAGTCTTTATGTTGTTGGAGACAACAGTAGATGCGCGCTTGGCACCCCCGGCGCAAATTATTGCTTCGTACATAGTTTGGTCGACTTGTACGACCAAAGTCTTCTGCGTCATGCCGAACGATGCAACATCGCATTGAGTTGTCACTTTCTCATCAGAGGAGAAAGTTTTCTCCAGCAGAGTCGCCATTCTGTTTGTAAGAACAAAAGTTTTCAGAGAAAACTGAAGTACAAACTGGAAAGGAAAAGAAATGATTCTGGGGAAGTACAACTGTAGGAATCTGATCAGAAGACAATCACTTTATCCTTTGGTCGATGCGATGTTGGAGAAGGAACACCTTGAAACTTGTTGTCGTAGAGACGAGAGTTCTGGCTTCAGAGTCTATGATCTTCATTGTGCCTTAAAAAATGATTTTGAACTATGTTTATCGAGTTCTAGAATAACTGTTAAGTAGTTATCCTGATTGGCACATGGCACTGATTGGCGCACCATCACCCATTGCGCAAATAGTTTGCTTAACTATATGTGACGTATGGCATTCTGTGAGAGAGATGCGCTTGGTCGTAGGCAGTATTGCGTATAAGTTCTTCGAAATTAGTAGCGTGCATGCCATGTCATCTTTAACTGCTTCTGGATGATATCTTGATCAATTGGCGCATGCTGACGAATGGCGCGGCGCCATCCATGAAAAGTCACTTATTATTTCATGAATGGGAACTATTGATTACTTTGTGCCAACTTTTTATGGTACAGAGTAGACGACAAATGTAATGATGATGACTCTGACAATTCTCCTTGAGCGCTGCGCACTCAGGATTCGAGAAGATTTTCCTCGATTGACGTGTTGTCAGTCATGATGAAAGCCGTTTGGCTTCTCAAAGAATATTTTACACATGGCAGCCAGCGCCATGTGATGCTTGGCTCCATCTGATATGATGTGCCATCTAACACTGTACAATCTGATGATTTGAGCTTTGGCATTATCTACGAATGGTGTATAGTAATGTTTTAATATATATTGAGCTTCTACATAGTTGTTTCATATTTGTATCATGCATATATTGTACTTTAACTGTTCACGCATATTGCATTGTCATGGACAGCTTGTGCACAAGGTTTTGCATTCCTCGAATGGTTGTCGGGACACCGGATGTTACGTCGCAGTCCCAAAAT
Organism: Iris pallida; assembly: GCA_029216955.1. Classification (NCBI taxonomy): domain Eukaryota; kingdom Viridiplantae; phylum Streptophyta; class Magnoliopsida; order Asparagales; family Iridaceae; genus Iris; species Iris pallida. The sequence goes on from JANAVB010015600.1 coordinate 11,128,752, forward strand.
ACTAGGGGTGCAACTCGGGCGGGTTCGGTCGGGCTTGAGGTCAACCCGAGATCAACCCAATGAATCATAAGCCTAGCCCGAGCCCAAGCCCGACCCGACCTCGGGTTCAACATATGAAGTCCAAGACCAAGCCCGGAGGCTCGGGTTGGACTCGGGTTGGGCTCGGGTTGGGTCTGGTCCATCGGGTTTATCGGGCTCTAATATGATATTTGAAATAATTTTAAACAAGAGTAATATTAAATACATATTCAAATAGCAATGAAGCCTCATTCATTACAAAATAAAACTGAAATGAGATTTAAGACGAGGAGTTGAAGAGTTTGGGTGGAAAAATTTAGGGTTTAAACATTTTTATTTAAGAAGTATGAAACTATATATATATATATATATATATATATATATATATATATATATATATATATATATATATATATATATATATATATACATGTCGGGTTTCGGGTTCTTCGGGTTATCCGATACATGAACCCAAGTCCAACCCAATTTTTGATCGGGTTCAAATATTTTAACCCGAACCCGAGCCCGAACCCAAGTATCTTCAACCCTAATCCAACCCGTTAATGGGTTTAACCGATCGGGTTCGGGTTTAGCCCGCCCGAGTTACACCCCTACAAAATACGCGGGACTAGGCATACGAAACATGCCAGCAGTACATCACCAACAGACTAAGAAAATGTTTAGACTTGTCAATGAGTACTTAAGCTGTAAATCTCACATGGCCACAAGTACAAAGCTATTCTCATCCATGCAATATAATCAAATATCCAAAATACCATGACATGATAACAAAGAGAGTCTGAATATCATAATAGAGTTGTCCAAGAAATAAAAACTAGAGAATGTCTTGGGTACACCCCGGCAATAAGCAAAAGGAAATAAATAACAAAGCTGATCATACAGTCTGCTAAGAAATAATCATCCAATAATGGATGAACTTCGTACTCAAGCAAAGTCCTCTGGCACAATCTCGTCCTCCTGTGTAGGTACGTCTCCTGTAACAGCACCTGAACCGTACAGCTCAGTATATGCCTCCCCGTCTACACCTGGTAGAGATGACTAGGTCCTCAATGGACATAACAAGGTATAAAAATACAACATGCCAAGTAACAGTAAATGGAAATACTTTAAATAACTACATAAGGGTATCTATATAATCCAGTCTAAGTGAAATGCTAGTGAGAACAAGCTCTGTACATCGGGCTACTACGCCAAAGGTAACGTGTCGGGGGACCTCAGGCATACGAGTAAAAATTGAAGCTCTGCTATTGAGACCACAGTATACGGGTACGGGTATGACTAAACGTGTATCTATCAGGTAGCATGATGAATCAGTCTATGTTCTCCCTACCCATGTACTAGTCTACCAAATCATGTCCAGTAATAATAATCTTGTAACCTATCACAGAGTCAAAACCATGAATCTGTCATGTCTAGGACTCTGTCTCATGATCGTGTCAGTGTCCTAGGTCCATCGTGTCTCAAGTAATACGATAATCAGTACAACACCATGTCTAAAGTCAATACCCAATATTCGTGTACGAATATTGACACCCGGATATGCTCAGACGTGAAGTATTAACAATATCCTAAGTAAACAGCAACTATAAGCTAAGCTAATTATGAAACAAGAATGTAACTAAAATAAAGTACAACAAGAATTGAACATTGGTAAGGTACACTTGCCTGTCTCCTGTCGAAATGTTGTAATCTGTCGGTGTTCCTCGACTGGTGGTACAACGAATCCCAAGTCACCTATTTAATATTATTTTTTAGTTAATGCCAACATTTGTAACTACCCAACATTTAGTAGACGGTCATCGTATACAGCTTACAAATTTTAACGAAGTTTGCGCTGACATTCCAGCATACGTGTAACTTTCCTAACACTCACGATAATATTTTAAATAATTAAAGTTTATACATCATGTTCCAAAATTTACAACAAATAAACTAACTTAGCCTAAATAAAATCTAGTATTTAAATATAATTTTTAATTACTTTTTAGAAATCATTTATTACTTATTAAAAATGAAATACTATAAATACATATAAAGGTATTTATTGTTTTTATTCATTTAAAAATATAGTTATTAAATAAATAATTCTAAAAAAATATAAATAAATTATACAAATAAAAATATAATTTATCAGTATTTTACATCACTCAAATATAATGTGTAGTTATCAAGATACGTAAATACATACACATATATATAAGTATCAAACTAATGTAATACATATTACCCAAAAGAAGAAACATAGGATTCGAACATGGGGGCAACGGAGGATTTTTGGGCTGCTGTACTGACCAGGAGGTCTGTTCGGGTTTATATATATGCATACCAAGTACTATATAAATATATTCATTAAAATATATTCTTTTAAAAAAATGAACCAAAGCTCAAACTCGGGTAGGCATGCTTGGTTTTTAGGACGGCTGCACTGACCATAGGTTAGAATTGACTTTTGTTTTCATATGGAAACCATATATATATATATATATATATATATATATATATATATATATATATATATATATATATATATATATATATATATATACCAAGTATTATAAATATATATTCATTTAAAAAAATTTCTTAACATGGGGCTCAAACTCGAATCTGCTAGGAAGTTCTTGAAGGCTGTTGAGGTAACCACTGAGCCAAGGTCAAATTGGTGTTTACACAAGGGTTCCTCTTGGACTTAAACTATAATGAGAGCTAAAGTTCAGTTTCTTACCGAAGAAGAAAAAGAAGGTGGTCGCGGGGTGTTGTCGGCCGGCGAAGCGGACGTACAATAGCGGGTAGCTAAAGGAGTTAAAGGTAAGATATTTGTTTGGGTTGTATGAAGGAGCTGTATGGATATATATACTTAAGGAAATGGAAGTTACAAATAAGGGGAGAGGAATGAGAGAGGTCGGGTATTACTCGGAGGTTACAGAAGAAAGAAAGAAAGAAAGGGGTCGGGTGTTACTCGAAGGTTACAGAAGAAAGAGAGGAAGGGGTTTGACAATTAAAGGTGGGGATTTGACAATTAAAGGTCGGGTGTTAATCAAAAGAGAAGTCTGATGCTCCTCTCTATATTAATCCATGCATTAATGCATGCCATTAAATGTAGGGATTTGAATTATTTTTGTTGCTATTTTGCATGCAAATGCATGGAATAAGTTGATGTGGGCCCATGACATTTGATAACACTAGTATTTTGATTAATAAGTCTCATTAATCACCACCCAATTTACATATATAGAGATATGTATATTTTTATATATATGACACTTACAATATAGCTAAAAAATAATTACTCAAAAGTAAAAAAAATTAAAATAAAATAAAATAAAGATAAGTATAAAATAATTGTACTAGCTAAACTTTATATATATACACAATAATCACATTGAATACGTATATACAATATTATTAATAATAATCATAATAATAAATAAATAACAAAAAAATTGGGAGGGGTTTTACATCCTTCCCAACTTAGAAGAATTTTGTCCCCGAATTTAAAATATTTTTACGTCTAAAATTCTATAAAGGCTATGGCAAATTATGGGTGATTTTAAGTTGTACCTGAATCCTCAAATAAGTGAGGATATCGCTCCCATATGGAATCCTCCCGTTCCCAGGTAGACTCTCCTAGAGATTGGTACTTCCAGGATACCCGAATTAACTTGACCGTCTTGTCTCTCAATGTTTTCTCACTGACATCTAGTATCCCAACTGGATGTTCTTCGTATGAAAGGCTCGATCTCACTGTGATCTCGGAGTGGTCAACAATATGACTTGGGTCAGTCACGTATCTCCTTAGTTGTGAGACATGGAATAAATCATGCACGCCCTCTGATGATGGAGGCAATACAAGGCGATATACCACATGTCCAACTCGCTCTAGGATGTCAAATGGTCCAATATACCTTGGATTCAGCTTTCCCCTGCTCCCGAATCTGACAGTGTCCCGTGTAGGTAAAATCCTCAGAAATACAGGCTCGCCTTCCTTGAACTCTAAAGGTCGACGGTACGCATCAGCCTAATGCTTCTATCTATTATTGGCTGCTCGAAGACGACTTTGAATTCATTTCACCTTCTCGACTGTCTGAGTCACTATCTCTAGTCCGAGTATCTGACGCTCTCCGATATCACTTCAACATATCGGAGATCGATACTTCCTCCCGTATAGTGCCTCATATGGTGCTATCTGTATACTAGCTTGGTAACTATTATTGTAGAAAAATTCCACCAGATGCAAGTGGTCTTCCCAAGAACCTCCAAAATCTAACATACATGCTCGCAGCATATCCTCTAAGGTTTGGATAGTGTGTTCTGATTGGCCATCCATCTGCGGGTGATAAGCGATGCTATATTTGAGTCTAGTGCCAAGACTCTCCTGTATACTTCACAAAAAATGTGAGGTGAAGCGAGAGTCCCTGTCCGAGACTATACTAACTGGTACTCCGTGCAGCTTTATAATTTGCCTCATATATAAGTCAGCTAGTATCTCGGTGGACTCTCCAACTCTAAGTGGCAAAAAATGTGCTGATTTTTTTGGTTGGTCCACGATCACCCACACTGCATCCTTTCCACTAGGGCTCCTTGGAAATCCAGTAACAAAATCCATAGTAATGTGTTCCCACTTCTAATCAGGGATAGAAAGTGGTTGTAACAACCCTGCGGTTCTCTGATACTCTGACTTTGTTTGCCATTAAAATCTTTTGATTACAAATTTCAATTACAAACAGAACAGTGTTACAATGTAGGACTTAGATGTAGTCCTAGGAGTACACTTTTGTTTATCTGGGTCCCTTGTGCCGATGGAGCGAGTGGTAATGTGTTGACTCCGTTGACGATCTGACGACGGTTTTCGGTTCTCTGAAGATCTGAGTTGCTCTGGGTGCTGGAGCTTGCGGAGAGGAAGAAGACGTTAAGTGTCTGTATCTGTCTCTCTCACTGTGTGTAGGTCACTGTCTGTCAGTATGTCTCCCTGTCTGGTCGTAGGTCCGGAAGATGGAAATAATCCCTCTATTTATAGCTTGTAGGCTGGCTGCTCATGCGCGCATATATAGGATGCGCCTGTTTGTGGGGATGCCACGTGGTGATTGCTGATGGAGGCGCATGGGCGATGCGTTCTGATTGAGGAGTTGAACCTTTCATGTTGCCTTTGTGGGCTGCGGCCGAGCTGACACGTAGCAATGGAGAGGATCTTTCAATTGCTAAGATCTTGGGTGATTAATACCCCTTCATAGGCTGAATCGAGTCAAAGGACACGTGTCGTAGGTCCATAGCTCAAAGATCTCAGATTTGGTGAAGAGTAATCTGATCGAATGCGCCTGGGATTGGGCACATGAGGAGACTTTAGCTTGTAACCTTTAGGAGTCACGAACTAGTCTGGGCGCACGGCTTTTGAGGCGCATACGAGGCTTCAGTAGTGACTTGACTTCTATCTTTTAAGGATCAGAGAAAAGTCTAAGGTGTATGGCTTTTGAGGCGCATGCAGAGATTTGGGCGCATGGCTGCGGAGGTACATGTAAAATGTTTGGGCGGCCATGTGGCTTGTAACCGTCGAAGAAAAGTAATGATGATGCTGACGCCAGCGATGCTTCGTTTTCTGAAAAAGCTATCAACTGTTCAGTCTTCGGGGACTGGCTGATGTCGTGTCAGTCTTCAGCATTTAATGTTCTTTGACGGGTGATGGGCTGTTGAGTGGGTGCGTCGATCTGCGTTCCACTAGGCGTATGGGGGCGCGTGGGGTGCATCCTTATGAGGCGCTTGGTGCTGATGGGTACGTTTGTATGATGCACGGTCTGACCGACGCATCCGTTTGTATGACACGTCTTTATTGGTTCGACTGTTACATTTTTCGAGTGCTTTAAATAGCCGTTTTTGACTTGGCTGAATTCGAAGCATCAGGTTCATCACCATTAATGCAAATTCATTGTACGAAATTCGGAGAGCCAGCCACTTGGCGCATGGATTTGATTTGCCCGACCTATAAATAGTGGCAAGGAGAGAGTTTGCTTCTCGTTCTCTTACGTCCTCCCGAAATGAACTTGTTTGCTCGAGAAAATTCTGTTGACGAGATGCTCCCAAGGGTGAAGATGCGACGACTTGTCTTCGTTCATGCACTTGAAGGTGACTGTTACATCCAAAAGTCGGAGTCAAGGGCTTCTGAGGCAGGCGGAAGGTGCCTGTTGCATCCAAAGATCGGGATGCTCGAGCCTCATCTCCGTTATGCTGGAAGAGCCGCAGATCGGAATTGCGGTGCTCCGATCATCTTCCTTGGGCTTTGGGAGAGCTCCTCCTCCTACTAGAGTGGGTATTGCCCATTCTGGTTGTGTTGAAAGCCTCCTTTTGCCGCAGATCGATTGCGGTGCTCTCCTCTTCCTTGGGCTTTGGAGAGCTCTTCCTCCCGCTAGGTTAGGGTTGATCGCCCGCCCTCGTTCTGCTCAATAAATGCTTCATTAGTCGAAGAACTTGATCGAGTCGAAGTAAGGCGCATATGCTGAGACTTCATGATGCATATAACTGAGACTCTTGAAGAGATATGCCTGACTGAGACGCCGAAGAGATACGCCTGACTGAGATGCCGAAGAGATGCACCTGACTGAGATGCCGAAGAGATGCGCCTGACTGAGACGCTGAAGAGATGCACCTGTTTGAGAGCGCATGGTGGTTGCTGCGCCTGGCTATAGACTTAGGGTCTTTTCTTTTTATAGAAGTTCTCCTTTGTACAGCCCTTTTTAGACATGTAATAGACTTTTATATGAAATAAAAAAATCTTCTTTTAATGTCTATGCTTTTGCTGTTTGCTGTGCCAAGTATTTCATTTGAGCTTCCTGGCGCATGTAATGTTAGGCGCATAGGATTTCTGTTCCTGAAATTCCATGCTTCTATAAGACCCCCTTCAAAGTTTTCAAAACTTTTTGTCAAGTTTTGGAATACTTTGAATAAGAAGCATGGTGGTGTCTTCAACGGGGCGCATGACTGTTCGGACGCATGAGTACTCCGTGCATCAGTGATGGGGCGCATGCTCCTCTTAGTTAATGCAAATAATAACATTTTGAAGTAACCAAAAGGATTAATGATGACTTTTTTGGATTTATTTGCAGTTATCACTTCATAGAACCCGAGGCGGCACTCCTCATCGGTTTCTGCGTATGCCTAAGCCTATAAATAGGTGTCTGATGGAGAGAGAGGTTTCTTCTCCACTTTGTTTTCTTCTTCTCTAGAGTTCTACTTTTGAAAAACACTAACTCCTTCTTTCACGAGATGGCCCCCAAGACTCCTCGTGGCGGTGCTGGCAAGGTGAAGGAGCCTGCGCAGTTCGTCGAGGAGGGCGCTCCTATCACCATCGTAACTCCGGCCGACGTTCGACCTGCAGTGACGGGTGGGTGTGATCTCCCAACTTTTTAGACGAGTCTGGAGCACATGAATGAGTTGCATCATGTTGCTGTGCCCTAACTCTTTATTGCCGACGCGCATGGACTTTTGTCCTGATGATATGCTGAGGTTATTCTGCCGATGCGTATGGGTTCAGGCCCCGATTATGCGCCGAGGTTTTACTGCTGATGCGCATGGGTTTAAACCCTGATGATGCGCCAAAGCTTCACTGCTGACGCGCATGGGTTTAAACCCTGATGATGCGCCGAAGCTTTCTTACTGACGCACATGGGTTTAAACCCTGATGATGCGCCAGGCTGCTTGACACACCCAATATTTTGTCTCGTTAAGGCTTCTATGTTGCCTGACTTTTGTTTTTGTTGTGTCAGTGTCGATGACTATCCCTTTGCTGAATGAAGTCCTTCTGGATGCTTTTCTTTGCCAAATGGAAGTTGATTTCGACGAGAAGGTCATTAACCCCGCGAAGGCTGCTATCCTACTGAATCAGCCTTCCGAGAGACTACTACAAATTCGGGATCAGTCGCCTGTTTTCCTCTATAGAATGATAGAGAATGGCAAACTGAAATCCGCCGAGTCCGAGGATGCGACTTTCTTGAAACCTGCATTTCTATTTGGTGATCGCTTGACCTCCACCGAGGTGAAGGTACTGAAGATCAAGGAAGACTGGTTCTTCTCTGCGAAGGGCATGGTTCTATACATGCGGCAACTTGAACGCTAATTGCCGCTGACGGCCTTCTACCGTTTGGCTTCCAAGAGAAGGATGCCCTGGGAAATTACTCCTTCTCAAGGAGGGATAGTGGGGGGCACCCTTTCGATTGATGTTACTTCGAATCAAAGGGATACCTTGGCTGCCTCACGAGCCGGGCCCTCGTTCAGTTACCGAACTTTGCGCCCTAGGAGCCTTTATAGTGATGTCCCTAATGACACCTTTGCCTTTGGTGCTTCGACCTTTGTATATCGGATGCTAACATCGAAGGTCATGTATCCGAAAGGTGGCTTTAGGGTTGAAGATTGGTGTCACCATGTGCCGAAGTGGAAAGAGTTGACCCTTTGGGTGTTGTCGAAGTTCAAGGTTGAGCTTAAAGAGATTGGGCTGACGGCCGCTACCCGTGCCACACAGGCCTACGTGGATCTCAACAAGCATATGTTCCTTGCACTCTTAGAAATGTTCAATACCCACACTAGCACTTTTTTTACTCCAGTGGGGGAGTTGGGATTGGATCTCCATGAATGTACGAGGTGTCCAAGCTTCCCTGGGGCTCGAAACCGTACGAGAAATATTTTTCGACAAATGAAGAGATCCTGGTTCTGGAAAAGAAGGACCCAGAGATGATGGCTGTTTTCAAAGAGGTGGCAAGCCATCATTATCTGATGCAATGGAAGGACAAAGGCAAGACACAGCCTCACGTGACTGCTTGGAGGGATTACGTCTTCAAACAGGACCTGGCAGATTCTTCGAAAATTCGGTTTACGACTCCACAGGGGCTGAAACCCGCGGAAGTAACCTCCGAAATGAGCCGACTAGGCGAAAAGGCCCCCCGTTCAAATGAGAGTGGCAAAGATGTGTACAGCTGTTTCTGGCATTGCGTGCACCGGATGTCGTCCAAGGCAGTGTTGACTGCCTACTTGATGATATGGCTCCGGAACTGTGTATTTTCACGTGGGTCAGGCTCTGTGGAGAGGGTAACCCGGAACCTCATTTTTCCAGCAGTGAAACTGGTTTGTGGTCGCCCTTTGGCTCTCCTCCCGCGATGGTGTGTAACCTGCTGCGGGGTTTGAGGGATTTTGTTGATGACGTGGTCCGTGAGAGGGGCAGGAATGACAACTTTCCCCGTGCTGAGCTACCATTCCATTATCTGATGGGATGGTTGATTTTGCATCACCCGAACGTGATGAGTCCGGGTCCTGAAGACGATCACGTTGAAGGTGAAGCCTTTATCCGCCGCTTCTACAAGAGGAAGTGGCTGCACACCGGCGTCCCCGTCTGTAGGAGAGTCTTGTCTTATCTTCAGGGGTGGGAGATCGTTAAGGTCAGTCCCATCTTCAAAAAATTTGAGGCTGACCAAGATTTGGAAGACTCTGGTGAGGATGCGATCACTCTGCCAAAATGGGGGTTTCGTTGGTTGCAGAGTATTCGACCTTCCCACTTGGTCTACCGCAACCAGAATAAGTGTTATCTGGAGCCATATCTGCCGAGCCGGTTTGCTCGCCAATTTGGTTACACCCATCTAATGTTATGGAACCCCAGCAACAGTCTGGGGTTTGCTAGAAGTTTACTGGATGGAGCTTGGGGTTGGCAATATTATAATGTCGGGTGCACTGGGGTTCGTTTCAATACACCAGTTCATAACCCTCGGCCACAGATCCTGTATTCGGCCGTTAAGCTGTATTGCGCCATGAATACTGTGTCTCCTGATTATGATAGGGAGACTAGTTTCATCATTAGAACTCAGTTAGAGTCTACGAAGAACATGTTGGCGGCGGTCCGGTCATATCGTCCACCAGAGTTGGCAGGATATCGGGCTGCCGCTGCAGCATCAACGGGAGGCATTCGGAAAGATCCCCCAGCTGGAAAGAGGCGGGCTGACGCAGAAGCCGGTTCATCTGCACCAAAAAGGCCGAGAAAAATGACGACTCCAAAGGTAGGGTCTACAGGAGTGCCGCCTGTAATACCAATGGAATCAGTTCCTGCTGAGATAAAGACGTCCTCCATAATCTGGCTCCTTCTATCATTTTTGTGACATATGCTTTCCTTTTGTAGGAACCGTTAAAGAAGAGACCCCAAACTCCAAAATCGGGTGCTAGCAGACCAAAGGAGGTGGCGGGCTCATCTGAAGAGCGCATTCCTCCGATTGTGATGTCTTCCGTGGAGGAGAATCCAGACGATGTCGTTCCTGCGGAGATTTTAGTATCTCCAGATTATGTTGAAGGGGAAGCTGAGGATAAAGCAATTCCCGATAGGGTACAAGCCACCGTGGGGGCCTCTGACATTGAGGACCCAGCAGATAAGGGGCTTCCGGTTGAGGAAGTGGAGTGGAGTTCGTCGTCTTCAGATGACGTTCCTCCAGAGATGAGTGAGCCTGTTGCAGGAGCAACAGATATGATTAAAACAGAGGAGAGGGCTGATTCCCCTCCTTGTTATGATGAGGGGAGGTCGGCTGTGGTGTTGCCGAGCCCTACCCCAGACTCAGCAGCGGAGGCTGAGGTGGCTGCCGCCCGGGAGGTAGCGACAGATTCTATCCCCGCGGAGGGATTCGATGAGGATGGTGAGACTCGTCCACCGAGCCTGACTCCATGGGAGCCGAGTCAGGAAACAAGTGTTGATCTCGCTGCTTTGCCAGAGGGGGAGGGTCCCGTACGGCCTGCTGATAGTGTGTTAGAGACAGGGGAGGTAACCCCTAGCGTCGGTGGTCCCTCCGAGCTTGGGAAGGGTAAGGTTATGCTGGAACCCCCTGTTGCTCCTTCTACTTGGGGTACGATAACGATGCCCCTCTCATCTCCTTCCGCTCTTTTGGCTCCTCGGGCCAGTGGCGAAGTTCAAGCCCCCGTTGAGGGAGAGTCCGTTGATGCCGAGGTTTCAGCCTCGCAGATTGAAGCCGACGGGTCTTCTTCCGGTCCGCCATCTAGAGCAGCTCCTCCAACTCCTGCTATGATGCCGCAAGTACTGGCGGATGTGGATGAGTACGTGAAGTTTATCATTGAGGCGGTGTACAAGATGCTGCAGAGGGGCGTATCGACAGTGATGAATGCCAACGGGAGTTTCGCGATGGCAAAAACCATGGCGCTCCCTCACATCGGTCTGATACGTTCCCACGAGGGCCATGATCATATGGCCGAGATTCTGGAGGCATCGGTGGCCGAGCTCGACCAGCTGCTTTCTGAGTTTCAGAGTATCCAGCGAAATGATCTCTCCGTTCTGATAGAGACAGAAAATGAGAAGTTGATCGCTGAAACTGAGTCATCTTATCAGGCCACCGTGGCTGTCTGGGAACACGAAGTGGCCGAAGCTGAGGCTGCGGTGGAGAGGCTATCTCAGTACACGCAGGAGAAGGTAGAGTTGCGAGCTGCGTTGGATGCTAGTATAGCGGACGTTAATGCCAAGATTCGCCTCCTTGAAGACCAGCAGGCCCAACTCTTGTTAGGTGCTGAGCGAGTCCAGGCTGAACATGTAGCATCTAAGGAGGAGGAAGCAGCTTTTACCCGCCAGGCTCTTTCCCTGGCCCAGCAACGGTAACAGTTGGACAAGAAGTATGAGGATGATACTTCCCTTGAGGCCATAGAAATGATGCGTCAAGAAGCCGAACGCCGAGTCCTGGCGACTGCAGAGACTCGGGCGGAAGACTTGAAGCGTCGGATCGAAGAGCTTTCAGCCAATCCCGGTGATGCTTAGGGATTGTAGCCTCTCCCTTTTTTTTGTTATTTTATGTAATTTGTAACTCCTGTTGGGGATGTAATCCTTTATTTTTTAAATAAAGAATAAAGAGTTTTGTGGTGTGTTCATTCTTGCTGTCATGAACTTGATGATTTGTGTGGACTTATTATTTTTTGTGCACCTTGGTTTTTAGGTACAGATAATAAGTTTGAGAGAACCAACATATTTGCTCAGAGGTTATATGGACGTGGTAAATATGGAGTTCAAATGTCGGAATCTTCCTATTCAGAGGTGTTATGGACGTGGTAGGAGTGACTCTGGGGAGATACGCGAAACTACTCAGAGGTAATATGGACATGGAAGTTCTGCGATCAATGTACGACAACGCAGGGGTTGTCTGTACGGAATGTTTACTCAGAGGTGATGTGGACGTGGTAAACATGATAATCAGCATAATCCTACATGGTGTCAGATTATGTTTTGCAGGGCATAGAAGAGCAACTCAGAGGTAATGTGGACGTGGTTGTTCTTCTACTGAGGATAGAACGCCATGGAACAGCTGGGTTCCGGAAGCGTAGGATTTTGTGGAAGGAAGGTGTATGTGAGCCCAGAAGATTGGGTCCACCGACTCCCTTATTGGGTGGAGATAGAAGTACATGTCTGAAGGATGTCAAGAGTAGTACTTCTTTAGGAACTTGCCGTTGATGGGCATCATGAACAAGTCCCCATTGGGTTTGGCGAGGTAGTAAGCACCATTTGAGTATACCGTCTCTATGATGAAAGGTCCCTCCCACTTGGGCTCAAACTTTCCTGGTGTCTTGTGAGTCAACACCATCGACCTCCTGACTGCCAGAACCAGGTCACCTACTTGGAAAGTTCTCTGCTTGACCTTCTTGTTGAAAGCCTGTGATATACGGTCTTGATAAAGTTCGATGCGCTGTTGAGCTAGGAGATGTTTTTCATCAAGTGCCTCCAAACCTCGCAGACGGATACGTTGATTGTCTTCTTCTGTGAGTCAATTTATGATCGCTATACGGAGTGAGGGTATCTGGATATCGAGAGGCAGTACCGCTTCACTCCCGTAGACCAAGAAGAATGGTGTGTTGCCCGTCGGGGTCCGTACCGTTGTGCGATAGGCCCAAAGGCATTCGACGAGCTTTTCATCATAATCGTGTTTGTTGGATGATACTACCTTTTTGAGTAGTTTGACGATAGTCTTGTTAAACGCCTCGGCCAATCCATTAGCTGTCGGATTGTAGGCGGTTGATACCACGTTCTGAATGCGATTCTTGTCACAAAATCTGCTAAAAATATGGTTGATGAATTGTGGACCGTTATCGTAGATAATCCTTCGAGGTGCCCCACCTCGAAACAGTAGATGACATGGTGCTTGATGAAGCTGATCACCCTAGAGCTCTTCACTTCCGTCCGCGGAACTGCTTCTGCCCATTTGGAGAAGTAGTCGGTGATGGCTAGAATGAAGCGGTGTCCCCTTGATGAAGGAGGGGTGATAGGTCCTACAATGTCCATTCCCCAAGCTTCGAGGGGCCAAAAGGCGACCGTATGATGTAGTGGTTCCGACGGTGTATGGATGAAGTCGGCATGAAGCTGAGAAGCATGGCACTTCTTATCATAGTTGATAGCGTCGGCTGCCATGGTTGGCCAGTAGTAACCCATGCGTCGCATTCGAACTTACAACTTAGGCCCAGGTTGATGAGCCCCGCAAGTTCTATCATGAGCTTCTCAAAGGGCTTCGGCTGCCTCTTCGTTGGACAGGCATCGAAGGAGAAGTCCATCGTAGGAGCGTCGGTACAGCATTTTAGTCGCTATATCATAGTAGAATCGAAGGGAAAGCCTCCTGACTGAGATGGCTTCTTTCGGGTCTTCTGGGAGAATTCCGTAGACAGCGAAGTCGATAAACGGGAACCTCCAATCTCGGACGTTAATACCAGCACTTGTTGACATGGTATGGGCCTTTTGTGAGCATAGGTTGTTTTTAGGACATACCAAGTCTCGACCAACTACCGTGACGTAGTGCTGAGCTCCGAAGGGTACTGCCAATAAGGCTGCGAGGCCAGCCAGAGCGTCAGCCTTCAGGTTTTGTAACCGGGGTACGTGTTCTATGAAGAACTTGGTGAAGGTTGAAATAATGTTCAATACAACTTCATGGTAAGGAACCAGATCTTCATGGCGAACTTCGTATTGCCCTCTGACCTGGTTAACGACAAGTTTAGAGTCGTCGTAGGCTTTCAGATGATCTACCCCCAGCTGTTGCGCCAGCTGGAGTCCCATGATAAGAGCGTTGTACTCGACAACATTATTGGAGCACGGCTTTGAAAGGGAGTGAGCAAGCTGGATGACCAGCTGATCGGAAGAGACTAAGACTACCCCCACTTCGACGATGATTTGGCCTTTGGGGCCTGTTCTTGAAGCGCCATCGAAAAACATTCGCCAGACGGAGCTTTCTTCGGTGACATTTGATTCTTGGACCTCATCCGGGATATCTTCAAAGAGTCTGGAGAACTCTGGGATGGGGTGCGCGGCTAAAAAGTCGGCCAGAGCTTGACCCTTGACGGCTTTTTATGGAACGAACACCATGTTGTATGGCGTCAACAGGATCGCCCATGTAGCTAGCCGGGAGTTCAATGATTCTGGCTTCGTCATGAGAACCCTGAGTGGATTGACTCAGGAGATGACATGAATTGTCTGGCCTGAGATATAATGGCGAGTCTTCTGGATGGCGAACACCAAAGCCAGACACTCCTTTTCAACGGGGTTGTATCGGTGTTCGGCCCCGATCAGTGTCCTACTGAGGTAGTAAATAGCTTGCTCGTAGCCCGTATCGTTATTCTGGGCCAACAAAGCGCCGAGGGAGTGATCCATGGCACGGACGTAGAGGAGAAATGGTTTGCCTGAGACGGGTGCCACCAGGATTGGCGGGCTCGTCAGGTAAGCTTTGATGTCATCGAAAGCTTTCTGGCATTCCTCTGTCCAGACGTAAGAGACTCCCTTCTTCATGAGCTGAGCGAAGGGTTGGCATTTTCCGAAAAGGTTTGATATAAACCTTCGGATGTATGCCAGACGCCCCTGTAGGCCTCGAAGTTCTCGGAGGTTCTTCGGAGGGTCCATGTCAAGGATGGCCTTGGTCTTCTCGGGATCCACATGAATGCCTTTCGCCGTAATAATGAGGCCCAGGAACTTTTCGCTAGAAACCCCAAGGAAGGATTTAGCGGGGTTCATCTTGAGTTGATGCGCTCGCATGAGATCGAAGACTGTCTTCGGGTCTTGTAGATGATCACCTTTGAGATGGCTCTTGACTGCGATGTCATCAACATAGCACTCTACTGTTTTGCGAAGATGTTGACGGAAGATGGTACTCATAGCCCATTGGTATGTAGCACAAGCGTTCTTCAAGCCAAAGGGCATCAATATGTAGCAGAAAACACCCTTCGAAGTCCTGAATGACGTGTGTTTTGCGTCATCGGGGAACATCTTGATCTGGTTGTAGCCCGAATACCCGTCCATGAAAGACATGCGTTGGAAGCCACATGTATTGTCGATCATCACGTCAGTGATTGGAAGCGGGAATTCATCCTTCGGGCAAGCGATGTTGAGGTCCCTGAAGTCGATACAGACTCGTATCTTCCCATTTTTCTTGGTGACAGGGACGACGTTGGCCACCCAATCCGGGTGTTGTTCTTCACGGATAAACTCGCTGGTCAGGAATTTGTCCACTTCTTGATCGATAGCGTTCATGATGTCAGGACGAAAACGTCGCTGTTGCTGCTTTATAGGCTTGGCATCAGGTAAGATGTTAAGCCTATGCATCGTGATCTGAGGATCAAGTCCCGGCATATCTTCGTAGCTCCAAGCGAAGACGTCGATATATTCTTTAAAGATTTCCAGTCTGGTCCCTTTAGACTCTTGCTGATGAAGATGGGTTTGGAAGAAGATCCATCCCCAAGGTCGATCTGCTCGACTTCATCCTCGGTAGGGGTTTATGTAATTCAAAACGAGACTCCCACTGTGATCCTAGGCGTTGAGCCCAAGGTTCTTTCTCAAAGAATTCTGGCGTTTGGTCTTTGCCTTCATCTTCTTGAGATTGTACAGATGCCATGTTGACTGATAGCACATTCTTGAAGACCGAGCCGATACTGGTATCGGAATACCAAGTTGATGCTTCGGACGAATGAGAATGTTCTACTTCTTCTGCCTCCGAACTCTCTGGAGTTGCTGGTGGCGTGACATAGCCCACTCCCCGTCGAGTTCGATGATAGTAGTCCTGCGGCTTTCCTTTAGGTGTTGGGAGCCGGAGAAGAAGACGTCGACCCTTGCCGTAGTTCAGGCCTTTATTGCTTTTTAGGTCGTAATCCATCTTTTGGATGAGGTACTTTGCCTTGTCCGTGTACCGATAGACTTGTATTCTGCCGGTATCTGGTTCTTGCTCGAGTGGCGGAAGGTCTTGATGACGCTCAACTTTGCCGAAGATGATGGATTCTTTATCTCGATTCTGCGGTGGGACTACAAAACAGACCCCTTGGGACGAGACTACTCGATTTACATGATTGATGGTCGTTATTTGTGTTTGCAACGACCGTAGAGCGTTATCTAATGTATACATGGCATTCCAATGTAGAAGACTAGAATAATTAAAGGACACTCTATTATTGATAAAACACGAGATTTTGTCCCGTGGGATTATATTGTCCAGAGAGGGTGCATCTACATCAGCAGATATATATTCCCCTAGCTCTTCATCTGTGAGTACTGGGGTTGGATCGGGAGAGTCCGCCGCAGCTTTGACCTTAGGGTCCGAGAGGGCTATGTGGGCCTTCTTCGGCATCTTGGATGAGACGGATGATTACGGAGGCTAACCTTTAAGACGCACTTTCAGAGGTGCCTCAACTGCGCCTTCAGTGATTGGTGCCTTCCTCTGTAGTTTTGCCATAAGGGGAGCCGATGTTTGAGGCGGCTTTTCCTTGAGTCGTATCTTCAAGGGAGCTTCAGTAGGTGTTCTACCTAGAGCAGTTGGTGCTTTTCCAGGTAGCTTGATGGTCATGGGAGGCAGCATCTGAGGCGGTTTCCCTTTGAGTCGAATTTTCAAAGGAGCATCGGGAATCATCTCCGGCTCCATGTCCGGCTCTACTGCCGTTTCTACTTCATCGTCAGCATCATTGGCTTCCCCTTCGTCGGACGACTTGTACAGGGTAGAATATGTGAAGTAGGCTTTGACCCCCTTGAAAGGGTCAATGTCCGCGAACTCCGTCTGGATGATGTTGTTGGTGGACACGTACTTCATACATTGGTGGAGTGTGGATGGTACCACCATGTACTCATGTAGCCACGGACGACCCAATAGGAGGTTGTAGTTGACGTCGGCGTCCACGACATAGCAAGTCACCTCGGTTCTGAGGTTACCGATATGACACTTCAGCCATATTTTGTCCAGTGGCTCGCTTTTGCTAGCATTGAAGCCGCTGATTGTAGTGTTGGAAGGCGCCAGACGGTATATTGGGATCCCTAGTGTTGAAAGTAGCGTCTTTGGGATGATGCTGAGGGAAGACACTGGATCGATCTGAATCCGCTTCACCTTGACGGAACCGACATACCCTGTATAATACAGTGGCTTATTGTGTTGGTTGTGCTTGAGCAGCATGTCTTGTTGGGTGAAGGTTATGTTGGGGATAACTTTATCCGTACAATGGCAGTGCGCACATGTGGTCGAAGTATCTTCAGGCTTCTTGACCTGACTGATGAAGGATTCAGCATCCTTCAGGGCTTCACAGAGAGCTTCACGAGAGTCCTTAGAAAGACGAAGAAGCTCAAACAGAGATAGACGGATGGGAGTACTGGCAAGTTGTGCTAGTATGTCGAAGTTGTGGGGATTGGCTAGCCCCGAAGCATTCTCCTTTCGCAAAGGCTTGTCGAAACGGGCCTCTACATGCTTCTGTTTATTGGCTGCTGGAGGCCTGGATGGGCCCTCTTCCTGGACAGCAGGGACGGTACAACGAGACACCACCTCGACGGCAGCTTCGTCAGGTTGGACGTTCTGATACGAACGCGTCTGTATAGGAAGTGCCTCTTTCGCAGAGGAAGAGACCATACGGCAAGACTTGATCTTCCTGCCCTTGGTTTTGGAGGCAGAGCGTACCTCCGGTTGAGTAACTTCGGAGACGAGGTCAGGGTGAACCCATAAGACCTCTCCCCGAGATGTGGTGAGTGGGATGAGTCCACTCACGTTGTCACAAGTAGGTGGTAGATTGACCACCTCCATTTTCGCCTTTGGGATGGGGACGACGCCATCTTGTGTTGTGGTTGGCGGCAGGGTGCCAAATTGAAGTGACACTAGGTTGGCCGAGACTGTTTTCTCCTCGTAGTCGACGGAGATAACATCCGCATTGATCATGTGCTGGATGTAGTTCTTGAGGACGTAGCAGTCCTTAGTTGGATGTCCGACAAACCGATGGTAGTGACAGTACCTCGGATTGTCCACTCTTCCAACCTCGTTGGGACGCTTCGGGTCCGGCAACTTGATCTTGTCACCCTGCTCTAATATCTCGAAGAGTTGCAGGGTGTCTTCATCGTTGAAAGAATAAACCTCCTTTGGCCTTGGTGCAAGTGGAGGCTTCTGAGTAGGTGTTGGTGCACCTTTGGAGGCATTGACAGTCAACGCCTGCTTCCCCTTTGTCTCTCGTCCAGGGTTGTTGGCTGCAGGCCATTTTCTCTTGTCCTCAAAGGCAGAAAAACTGACTCCCAGAAGACGAGCATTGGACGCCTTCTTTTCAGCTGCTTCGGCCTCGATGATCAAGGAACTCCAGTCGGAAGGAGGAGTGGAGTTGAGCCAGAGTTTGATCACAGGCAGCATGTTCATGCTGCAGAAGGAGAGGAGTGCATGTTCTGGCATGCCCGGGAGGCAGTCTGAAGCAGACTTGTCGAAATCGTTCGATGAATGCTCGAACTGTTTCCTTTTCCTTCTGGCGTATCTCTATGAGGGACGCCATTGTCATGTCCTTCCCTACGTCATAGAAACGATCGAGGAAGAGACGCGTCAAAGTCGTCGAAGGAAGATATGGAGTTGTCGGGGAGACTGCAGTACCAGTCGTAAGCCACTCCTTTCAACGTCGCGACAAATATGCTGGTGAGTAGCGCGTCTTCCTTCGGGAGATATCCCGTTTGAGACTGGAAGTACGTCAGATAGCAGCGCGGAGAGTCCTTTCCGTCCTATGGTGTCAATGTTTATGGTTTATATTTGGGAGGATAAACCACTTTGTTCCATTCAAGGGAGTATGGTTGTGGGATCCCCATCTTCTGGCGCTCCTCTTGTCTGTTCTTGGACTCAAAGCGCTCGCGCAAGTCCCTGATCATCTCAACCACGTCTTCCGTGGAGCTGGGAGTCGTGAAAGGTGGTACAGCCTGGAGTTGAACATTTGATGGCTCCGACGTCCGAGGTGCTTCACGGTGATCTGTATCCAAGGATACCCGTTGAAGGGGTACACTTGATTCTCTATTGGCCCCTGGGTCAGGACCGGTAGACGGTGCTCTAGCCAAAGCTGATCGTATCTCGAACACTGCTTGAATCAATATTTGTATGGAGACAAAGAGGGTTTTGAGTCCTCCCTCCAAGGTATCTATGCGCTGGACGAGATCTACTGGCGGCGCATCTGACTCTGCATCGCCTGCTCCCGTCATGTACACCGTCATGATGCGACTGGAAGTGGATGGATCGGTTGAGGCTTCGCTTTTGTCCTCGCTCTCTTGTAGAAGAGGAACTTCCCTCGGAGCTTCGTCTTGGCTACCCCCAGCTATGTTCTGGAGGACACCTTCGTCTTCGGGAGAAGTATCAGCAAGGGCCTGACTACCCCCAGTTCTGTCTTAGAGGACTTCTTCGTCTTCGAGACGCAGATCCACAGGGGCTAGACTACCCCCAGCTACGTCCGGAAGGCTGACTTCGTCTCCAGGATGAAGATCTACAGGGGCTTGGCTACCCCCAGCTATGTCCGGGAGGCTGACTTCGTCTCCAGGATGAAGATCCACAGGGGCTTGGCTACCCCCAGCTTCCTCTAAGATCTTCTTTCTCCCCCGAGTGCCCTCAAACACTCCTGAGGATGGGACAGTTGTCTTGGTCTTCCTCGACTGGCTCTTGGATGAGGACAAAGTCGAGGAGCTACCAGTCGCCTTCCGAATTGATGGGGAGTTGGAGACTATGTTGCAAAAAGCAACCTGTAGTTCTTGCTCCACTTCAGTTGACACCTTCTTCCCGAGGCGACGTTGGAGAGGTGTTGATGATTGCAGCCGCTGGAACACCGACTGCCTTGATGGTGGGACTGCTGTCTTGCAACAACAGTTAATGGTAACTATAACACAGGTGTGCCCTGTGAGGGGCGCATTGTGCTTGTCAGTCGACTCTCCTGATCGGCGCTTGTGACGGATCACATTACGTAAATCATTGGAGGAGAGTGCCACCTTCGTACCCCCATCAGGCGTATGGCAAGGCCATACGTCAGGGTGGTCGGGTGAATGCTGTGCCCCCTGAACCAACGCAAAAAATACACTCAGATCAGTAGTAGGGGCACAACATTTACAGTGACTTGAACCAGCCACAGACGCACATCCTATGTAGGCGCTGGGGTTCAAGACCACAGAGTTTGCCTTGCTCAACTTGGTTGCGAACGCAATAGATGCGCCCAAGTGAGGCAAGGACTTTGAAGGTCGGCTCATTTCTGGCGCAGAAGCACTCGAGTCGACCTTATACAGCTTACCATCAGCAGTGCGCATGATTATGAGCACATGCTTCTGGTTTGCTATCGGCATAACACGTTTGAGGCGCATGGCCCGTGCTGTCTTAGACTTCTTCGTACCAGCCCGCTGGGGTGTATAGTACTCAGAGTCCAAATTCTCCTCGCCATGACAGCGAGTAAGTCTGTCAAAGACAGAGGCCTTCTGTGGCGCATCAGAGGTGATGCATAGGGCATTAGCTGCGCCCTTGCTCCGTCGGCGCATCTTCCTTGTCTGAGAAGGAGATGGCTGGGGAATGTGGTCAGTACCACGTTTTCCCGAGAGATGCGCTCCACCGGTGGGCACATCCTGGCTGCTGAGGTCGTCAGCGAGAAGGGTAGACTGCATCGACGCATCCCCTTCAGTGGTGGTGCCAGGGGCCTCGACCTTGCGCACCCAGACTTGGCGAGTCTTCTTCGGCTTTGTCAGCCACTTCGAAGGACTTGCGCTACCTTCAGAGATAAACTCCTCATACGCTTGTTGATTGAGGCGTACGACCAGCGTCTTGTGGGAGGAGCCCACCTTTATATCGTCGAATTATGACACAGCTTTCTCGGTAGAGGAGAAAGACGTTCCCAGCAGAGTCGCCAGCTTGTTTGCCATTAAAATCTTTTGATTGCAAATTTTAATTACAAACAGAACAGTGTTACAATATAGGACTTAGATGTAGTCCTAGGAGTATACTTTTGTTTATCTGGGTCCCTTGTGCCGATGGAGCGAGTGGTAATACGTTGACTCCGTTGACGATCTGACGACGGTTTTCGGTTCTCTGAAGGTCTGAGTTGCTCTGGGTGCTGGAGCTTGCGGAGAGGAAGAAGACGTTGAGTGTCTGTATCTGCCTCTCTCACTGTGTGTAGGTCTCTGTATGTCGGTATGTCTCCCTGTCTGTTCGTGGGTCTGGAAGAAGGAAATGATCCCTCTATTTATAGCTTGCTGGCTGGCTGCTCATACGCGCATATGTAGGATGTGCCTGTTTATGGGGATGCCACGTGGTGATTGCTGATGAAGGCGCATAGGCGATGCGCTTTGATTGAGGAGTTGAACCCTTCATGTTGCCTTTATGGGCTACGGCCGAGCTGACACGTAGCAATGGAGAGGATCTTTTAGTTGCTGAGATCTTGGATGATTAGCACCCCTTCATAGGCTGAATCGAGTCAAAGGACACGTATCGTAGGTCCATAGCTCAAAGATCTCGGATTTGGGGGAGAGTAATCTGATCGGATGCACCTGGGATTGGGCGCATGAGGAGACTTTGGCTTGTAACCTTTAGGAGTCACGAACCAGTCTGGGCGCACGGCTTTTGAGGCGCATGCGAGGCTTCAGTAGTGACTTGACTTCTGTCTTTTAAGGATCAGAGAAAAGTCTGAGGCGCATGGCTTTTGAGGCACATGCAGAGATTTGGGCGCATGGCTGCGAAGGTGCATGCGAAATGGTTGGGCGGCCACGTGGCTTGTAACCGCCGGAGGAAAGTAATGATGATGCTGACGTCAGCTACGCTTCGTTTTCTGAAAAAGCTGTCAACTGTTCAGACTTCGGGAACTGGCTGCTGTCGTGTCAGTCTTCAGCATTTAATGTTCTTTGACGGGTGATGGGCTGTTGAGTGGGCGCGTCGATCTGTATTCCACTAGGCACATGGGGGCACGTGGGGTGCATCCTTATGAGGCGTTTGGTGCTGATGGGCACGTCTGTATGATGCGCGGTCTGACCGGCGCATCCGTTTGCATGACACGTCTTTATTGGTCCGACTGTTACATTCTTCGAGTGCTTTAAATAGCCATTTTTGACTTGGCTTAATTCGAAGCGTCAGGTTCATCACCATTAATGCAAATTCATTACACAGGATTCGGAGAGCCAGCCACTTGGCGCATGGGTTTGATTTGCCCAGCCTATAAATAGTGGCAAGGAGAGAGTTTGCTTCTCGTTCTCTTACGTCCTCCCAAAATAAACTTGTTTGCTCAAGCACATTCTGTTGACGAGATGCTCCCGAGGGTGAAGATGCGACGACTTGTCTTCGTTCATGCACTTGAAGGTGACTATTACATCCAAAAGTCAGAGTCGGGGGCTTCTGAGGCAGGCGGAAGGTGCCTGTTGCATCCAAAGATCGGGATGCTCGAGCCTTGTCTCCGTTATGCTGAAAGAGTCGCAGATCGGAATTGCGGTGCTCCGATCATTTTCCTTGGACTTTGGGAGAGCTCATCCTCCTGCTAGAGTGGGTGTTGCCCATTCTGGTTGTGTTGAAAGCCTCCTTTTGCCGCAGATCGATTGCGGTGCTCTCCTCTTCCTTGAGCTTTTGAGAGCTCTTCCTTCCACTAGGGTAGGTTGATCGCCCGCCCTCGTTCTGCTCAATAAATGCTTCATTAGTCGAAGCACTTGATCGGGTTGAAGTAAGACGCATATGCTGAGACTTCATGATGCACATAATTGAGACTCTTGAAGAGATGCGCCTGACTGAGACGCCGAAGAGATGCGCCTAACTGAGACGTCGAAGAGATGCGTCTGTTTGAGAGCACATGGCGGTTGCTACGCCTGGCTGTAGACTTAGGGTCTTTTCTTTTTGTAGAAGTTCTCCTTTGTACAGCCCTTTTTGACATGTAATAGACTTTTATATAAAAGAAAAAATCTTTTTTTAATGTCTATGCTTTTGTTGTTTGTTGTGCCAAGTACTTCATTTGAGCTTCCTGGTGCATATAATGTTAGGGGCATAGGATTTCTGTTCCTGAAATTCTATGCTTCTACAGCCTTGACCTATTGACAAACCAACCATCTTGCTACAGATCGTGCAATCTTTTTTTTATTCCGTGCCATAAATAGTACTGTTTTAAGTCGCGGTACATCTTGGTGCCTCTTGGATGAATCGAGTAGATAGAACTATGTGCTTCTTCCATGAACTCATGCCTCAACTCCACATTTCAAACATATAAGTGTTTTCCGCACCTTAATGTATCATCCTTATGAATGTGTAGTCCCTTCTCCAGTCCAGCCTCGGTCCTCTCTCGAAGCAAGCAAAATCGTGCGTCAGTAGGCAAAGTTGCCTTGATCCTTTCGACTAATGAAGATTGAACCTCCAAGCATGCTAAAAATTCACTCTGTCCAGGAAATATAACTTCTATCCCAAGCTACTGAAGATCATTCAACAACTGCGATTGGACGATCAAGAAGTATGATGAAGGTTTCCCTGCTCAAGGCATCTACAACAACATTCGCCTTGCCAGGATGATACTGCAGCTTAATTTCATAATCTGCCATTAGCTCTAACCATCGTCGCTGCTTCATGTTCAACTCCCTTTGCGTGAATACGTATTTCAGACTCTTATGATCTATAAATATCTCCACGTGCTCTTCGTACAAATGGTGCCTCCAAAGCTTCAGTGCAAAGATCACTGCAGCTAACTCTAAATCGTGTGCCAGGTAATTCTTCTCATGCACCTTCAACTGTCTTGATGTGTAAGCGATAACTTTGCCATGTTGCATCAAAACACAGCTAAGTTTGCTCCCCGATGCATCACTATATACTATAAATCCTCCAGATCCAGAAGGAAGTGTTAGGATAGGTGCAGAGGTCAACCTTTTCTTCAACTCTTCAAAGTCTACCTGACAATCTACTACCATTGGAACACCTGGTCCTTGCATGTCAACCGTGTTATAGGCTCTGCGATCCTTAAGAAGTTTTCCACAAATTGTCGATAATAACCAACCAGTCCTAGGAAACTCCTCACTTCTGTTACTGATATTGGTGCAGGCCAAGACTCTACTATAGCTATCTTCTCTGGATCTACTGAGAGTCCATCCCCTGAAATGATATGTCCAAGGAAAGAAACTCTATCCTTGCAAAACTCATATTTGCTAAGCTTAGCGTAGAGCCTCTCTCATCTCAGTGTCTCTTGCACGATGTGGAGATGCTCCTCGTGCTCTTCGTGGCTCTTGGATTATACCAAGATGTCATCAATAAACAACCACGAACTTGTCCAAGTATTGATGGAACACCTTGTTCATCATACTCATAAACACAGCTGGTGTATTGGTTAAACCAAACGGCATAACCAGGAACTCATAGTGTCTGTACTTGGTTCAAAATGTTATCTTTGGTATGTCTTCCTTTCGTACCTTGATCTAGTGATATCCAGACCTAAGATCAATCTTTGAGAATATGCAAGCTCCACTAAGTTGATCAAACAGATCGTCTATACACGGTAAGGGGTACTTGTTCTTGATGGTTACAGTATTGAGAGCTCTGTAATCAATGCACATACGGACCGACCCATCCTTCTTTGGTACAAAAAGGATAGGCGCTCCCCACGGTGATATACTGGCTCGAATGAAACCATTGTCTAGAAGGTCGTCTATTTGATTCTTCAGCTCCTCTAATTCCTTTGGTGCTAACCGATAGACAGTTGAAGTAATCGGCTCAACTCCTGGAACCAGGTCAATAGTGAATTCTATTTCCTGATCAGGTGGTAAACCTGGTAAGTCATCAGAAAATACATCCACAAACTCTGATATAATCCTTGGATGCTTCTTCTCTCCGTCAGCAATTTGTTCCCTTAATGTAGGTGGGACACCTTGCTCTCTAGCTCCACGAAGAAATTCAAACTCGGAATGCCCGGGAGGTCTGAATATAACCCTTCCAAGTCGACAGTCCAACGTAGTATGGTACTAACTCATCTAGTCCGTACCAAGTACAATGTTATAGTCCAGCATTGAGAATATCAAGAATTGTGTCCGCATCTCTCTACCACATACAACTAATGAGCAAGATCTACAAGTGTTACTAACGGGAATAATCGCTCCTCCCGTCAGAATTTTATGGTCTTATGAAGTGGTGAAGTGGCTACTATATGCGTGGCTACAAAGCTAGCAGCGATAAAAAAATGCGATGCTCCTGAGTCGAATAAGGCTACAGCAGGTAAAGATGCTACTAAGATAGTACCTGCCATCACCTCTCCTGCAGTTGGCTCCTCCTCTACGGTAATGGCATAAACTTGTCCACGACCTGGTGCTGGTGCCCTCTATTGCTGAGTCTGCTAAAATAATACCGCCTGTGGGGCCAAGGGTGGCCTCGTCTGAAACCCTCCAGGTGCTGGCGGTCGCATACCTCCAACTCCAGGTTGTGGTGCTCTCGTTGTTAGGTATGCTGGTCTGGGTGGCTGTGTTGTTGTCCTCGGTGCTGGTAACTGTGTCATCGGTGCTGGTCGGGGGTACTCTGGATAATTTTGTACTGAATGTTGGCCCGATCCGTATCCCAAACATAATTCTAGTGTCTACAATCCTTCGAAAGATGTCCCTTCTTACAGCAGTAATGGCAAGTAGGTAATGCTGCTGCTAATGGCCTCTACTGGTGTTGTATCATGGGTCTCTTTACCGGTCCTCCCTGAGGTGCTCTGATTGGTACAAACGGCCTCTTTTGAATATTTTTTTTCTCTTTGTACGCCCCATATGTCATGCAGCGTTGAGTACTCCAGAATAAGTGGTGGGTACAGCAGCTCCAATAAAATTCAACAAGTCGTAGCTTAGTCCTTCATAGAACTTCTCGGCCTTCTATTATTTTGTCTAAATGAGGGCTGGCGCATACTGGCTAAGGCGTAGAAATTCAGCATTGTATTCCTCTAGCATCATGTTACCCTGGACAAGGTAAATGAACTTATCCCGAAGTTCTGTCCTGAAAGTAGCTGGGATGAACATCTCTTGGAAGAGCTTGGAGAACTCCTCCCAAGTGACATTCTCTGGCCCCAGCCTTTTTTCGTTTAAGAGCCACCAGTCATGAGCGTTACTAATCAGCTACATCCTGACAGCGATCATCCAACGGTTCTTTGGAAGTTCAGCTGCTTCCAACTGATGTTGGATGTTGGTAAGCCACTCATAGACCGATGTTGGATCCTCTTTGCCTGAGAAAGGAGCTGGCTTCAGCTGGCGAAAGTTGGCAATGGTTCCCGTTGATGGCAGTTGAGCTGGTGGAGGTGCTTGCGCTATTGTTGCTACTATGTTGTCTCGCATGCCCTCTGACTGCCTCAATTGTACCTCCATCTGGATCTGTTGTTGTGCTAGCATCATAGCATAAAACATCTGAAACATCTGTTGAGGATCCATCGTCTATCCCATCTGGGCAAACATCATCGGTGGTATCTACGGCAGCGGTGGCATCAGTGGTATGTCATCCCTCCTAAATCTCGAAGATTGTGGGTCTACTGCATTGCCTCGGTGGATAGGAAAACCCCTAATCGGTGGCGTGACCGCATCATCCTGGTTGATGATTGCATCCTGAGGAGTGTCTATTGGTGTCTTGTTGCTCTCTCGTGGGTCCATCGTACTATGCGTAATAGAATTTACAAGATTAGGACAGATGATATCAAAGCAGGATGCAAGCCAAGCAATTAATTTGAAATCGATGTGAAGAGATCAAAGACGAGTAATTTATGTGGATAAGATCCTATGGTCTTTTCCTATTCCTAGTTGTAGGCTCATATCGGTATAGTTATGTATCCAAAATGATATTATCGACCTGCATGGGCTACTACAAAAACATGTAACGTCCAGTCCCAGAATACGCGGGACTAGGCATACGAAACATGCCAGCAGTACATCACCAACAGACTAAAAAAATGTTTAGACTTGTCAATAAGTGCTTAAGCTGTAAATCTCACATGGCCACAGGTACAAAGCTATTCTTATCCATGCAATAATAATCAAATATCCAAAATACCAGGACATAATAATAAAGAGAGTCTGAATATCATAATAGAGTTGTCCAACAAATAAAAACTAAAGAATGTCTCGGGTACACCCCGACAATAAGCAAAAGAAAATAAATGACAAAACTGATCATCCTGTCTGCTAAGAAATAATCATCCAAGGATAGATGAACTACATACTCAATCAAAGTGATCTGGCACAATCTTGTCCTCCCGTGTAGGTACGTCTTCTGTAACAGTACCTGAACCGTACACCTCAGTATATGCCTCCTCATCTACACCTGGTGGAGATGACCAGGTCCTCATGGGACATAACAAGGTACAAAAATACAACATGCCAAGTAACAGTAAATGGAAATACTTTAAATAACTACACAAGGGTATCTATATAATCTAGTCTAAGTGAAATACAAGTGAGAACAAGCTCTGTACATCGGGCTAATATGACAAAGGTACCGTGTCAGGGGACCTCAAGCATACGAGTAAACACTGAAGCTCTGCTACAGAGACCACAGTATCCGGGTACGGGTAACAGTCATGTCTCGACTATAGAGACAATGACTAAACATGTATCTATCAGGTAGCCCGATGAATTAGTCTATGTTTTCCCCACCCCATGTACTAGTCTACCATATCATGTCCAGTAACACTACAAATGTCAATTAAATAATCATGTAACCTATCACAGAGTCAAAACTATGAATCTGTCATGTCTAGGACTTTGTCTCATGATCTAGTCAGTGTCCTAGGTCCATCATGTCTCAAGTAACACGATAATCAGTACAACGCCATGTCTAAAATCAATACCCAATATTCGCGTACGAATATTGACACCGGACATGCTCAAACGTGAAGTATTAACAAGATCCTACGTAAACAGCAACTATAAGCTAAGCTAATTATGAAACAAGAATGTAACTAAAATAAAGTACAACAAGAACTAAATATTGGTAAGGTACACTTGCCTGTCTTCTGTCGAAATGCTATAATCTGTCGGTGTTCCTCGACTGGTGGTGCGTCGGGTCCCAAGTCACCTATTTAATATTATTTTTCAGTTAATGCCAACATTTGTAACTACCCAACATTTAGTAGACGGTCATTGTATACAGCTTACAAATTTTTATGAAGTTTGTGCCGATATTCAAGCATACGTGTAACTTTCCTAATGCTCACGATAATATTTTAAATAATTAAAGTTTATATATCATGTGCCAAAATTTACAACAAATAAACTAACTTAGCCTAAATAAAATCTAGTATTTAAATATAATTTTTAATTAGTTTTTAGAAATCGTTTATTGCATATTAAAAATGAAATACTATAAATTCATATAAAGGTATTTACTGTTTTATCATTTAAAAATGTAATTATTAAATAAATAATTCTGAAAAAATATAAATAAATTCTACAAATAAAAATACAATTTAATACTATTTTACATCACTCAAATATAATGTGTAGTTATCAAGATACGTAAATACATACGCATATATATATATAACAAACTATTCTAATACATATTACCCAAAATAAGAAACATAGGATTCGAACGGGGCAAGGGTAGGATTTTTGGGCTGCTGTACTGACCAAGAGATCAATTCGGATTTCTATTTACATAAGAAAACTATATATATATATAACGGCCGGAGGCCAACCGCCAGGCCGTCTGCGGCCTCATCTCCGCCGTCGACGGCCTCTCCAACGCCATCCACGACCTCGTCTCCGACCACCTCCACCAAGGACACGCCAACAAATGAGAAAAAAGTGCCGTGGGTCCCACATAATTCGAATCGTACGGCTGATATTGATGTTTGGGGTGGAGTTATTAGATCCCACGGCTGCTTATCAAACAATCAAAATCTGGACAACTTCAAGACCGCAAAGCAGCAGTCAAACTGACTCGAATTCTGCTGATGCGCTAGTGGGGAGCAGGTTGGCATCTACTACGGAATTACCGCCCTGCCCCTCGCAAGAAAACGACGTCTTGTCATCTTGTAAGGCTTAAACGGGGAGGGGCACAGTGTGTAAATAGTGGACGAAATGGTGGCTAGTTTTTACGGGGAGGGTCCGGGTCCGGGTACGGTTTTGTTTGTTTGGTTGCGAAGTGATGACACGTACTTTTCGAGGGTCCCGCTTTTTGAAGGACTACGGGGGCTGACAAACATGTCAGGGTCTCCGCTGTCGTGTCAGGAAGCCGTAGTCAAACCCGTTTGACGGAGGTTAGATAATTACTGATCTGCCCTCGGACCTCATGTGTCGTTTACTTCATCACAGCGACAAGGGCTTGGGGTTGCTGTAACGGACGTGGGACTAATTGATGCAATTTACCAAACTATCTATTGTTTTAAAAAAAAAATAAAAATAAAAAATAAAAAATAAAATATATATATATATATATATATATATATATATATATATATATATACATATATATATATATATATATATATACATAAAAAAATATACATAATATATATATATATATATATATATATATATATATATATATATATATATATATATATATATATATATATATTATGTATATTTTTATATATATATATATATATATATATATATATATGTATATATATATATATATATATGTATATACATATATATATATATATATATATATATGTATATATATATATATATATGCATACCAAGTACTATATAAATATATTCATTAAAATATATTCTTTTAAAACTAAAAACTGAACCAGGGCTCGAACTCGGGTAGGCATGCTTGGTTTTTAGGATGGCTACACCTTTGTTTTCATACGAAAAACTTATATATATATATATATATATATATATATATATATATATATATATATATATATATATATATATATATAAATATATATATATATATATATATATACATTTTAAAAAAATTGCTTAACATAGGGCTCGAACTCGGGTCTGCTGTAGTGCCCTGTCCCTACATCGTCCCCGTTTTCGTCCACGGGGTGCGAAAGAAAATAACATTGTCGCTACCGATTGAATCAGAACCGATAGATCGGGATCGGTTGAATCAGTCGAACAGAAACAATTGAATTAATATTCTTTTCTCATTATGGAAAGGCTTCTTCGGAATCAAGTCCCATATTTAGCGGGTTGCGCCACAAGGATAGACTCTGCAGCTGAGTCGGGAGAGGCCTCTCGTTGCTCTATTTTTCATGCCGCACTTGCCCTTTGGATTTGGTTTTTCTGAATGCGTTTTCGAAAATGTTTTCGATGGTTTTTATGGTGTCACTCTTGTTTCACATTATACGTATTTTTCAGGATACGTATACGAATTTCTGACAATTGTCAGGTGGCCCATATTTTGACTTATCTTGCTTAGCTTAGCTTTGGTTTAAATCTTGACTTGATTTGTTCAACGTGGTTCAACATGATTTGGCTTGGCTTGGGTTGGGTTGGTTTATTTTGGGTTGAGATGAGAGGGGTTGCTATATAAACCAACTCCTTCTCTCTCCTCCATTATTTACATTTACTTCTTCATCTTCTCCATTTACTCCTCCCACCTACCAAGCCCTAGACAAGTGCAACTTGCTTCATGATGGATCTCACGTTTTATTGTTTCATTCTCTTTCTTACTTGATTCTAAGCCTCTTTAGAACTTGACATTTTTGGATTGATGGATGGATTCTTGTAGATCTAAGTTTGTAATGTTTTTGGTTTTTCTTGGTTTTGATCTCTGGAACTTGGTTATTTTCGAGATCTAATGGTTCCATATAGTAGGGAATTCAATTCTACCCAATTTTGGCTTTTGAACTGCTTGATTTCGACTTCGTATGAGCAAGTTATATCATTTTCATGTTCATGGGTTCCCCACACCTTTTGGTGCTGTCGGGACGATAAACAGTGCCGCGCGCAGTGTCTTCGCTGCCGTGCGCTGCGCGTCGCGTTTGTGCGCAACGTGCGCCATGGGCGATTTTGCCTACGCGTAACGTGCAACTTGCGCGGCAACACTCCCGCGCGATTTTCTGCAGCACGCCCGCGCGCCATGCTTGCGTGCAACGTGCGTCGTGGCCGATTTCGCCCGCGCGCAACGTGCAACTTACACGACCGTGCGCCCGCACAATTTTCTGCCGCACGCCTGCGTGCCATGCTTGTGCGCAACGTGCGCCGTGGGCGATTTTGCTCGCGCACATTGCAACTTGCGCGCCCGCACACCTGCGTGCCATGCTTGTGCGCAACGTGCGCCATGGGCGATTTTGCTCGCGCACATTGCAACTTGCGCGCCCATGCGATTTTTTGCCGCGTGCCCGTGCGCCGTGCTTGCGTGCAACGTTCGCCTTGGGCGATTTTGCCCGCGCGTAATGTGCAACTTGCGCCCCCGCGCGCCCGTGCAATTTTCTGGCGCGTACCGTGCTTGCGTGCAACGTGCGCCATAGGCGATTTTGTCTGCGTGCAACGCGCAACTTGCGCGGACGCACGCCCGCGCGCCGTGCTTGCGCGCAACGTGCACCGTAGGCGATTTTGCTCGCACAACTTGCGCGCAGGTCACTCCAAATGACTGTTTTTGCCTCTTTGAACTGTTTTGTAGCTAAAATCTTGAAAATCTCAAAACATGAAGGTTGTAGATCTTTTCCTTGGCTTCAAAAATATGTGTCTATCTATTTTATGCAAGTTTCTCTCATTCATGATAATGTAAGGATAGAACATGTAAAATCCCTAAATTTTTACTATATTTTAGTACTGATTTTTTTTTTGTATTTATACCTCGCATAGTCGTATTATCCGTCGCGCGGGAATTTGCATTTTTTTGTATTTACTCGTCGAGTGCGAATATGTGCAAGGTACATATTTTTAGAAAAATAGTTTTTGATTTTATTATCGGTAATGGTTTCAAAATTATATAATAATTATTTTTATTAAAAGTTGTGAAAAGTATCTATCGAGGTTGCCAAAACTTATTATTTTAGTTATTTATAAAAGGCTATCTTATTTTAATAAGTGGTAATTTAGAAAAACTAGATTATGTGAATATTCTACTCGTGTAAAGCGCATGAAATTTATTTCATGTATATTTTCAAAATTTATTTTTATTATTTATAATAATTTATTTAGCAAGAAGGTATTTTAAATATGTAAATATTTATGTTTATTTTCAAAATTATTTTTACCTAAATTATTTAAAGGGCATTTTGAAGATATTTCCTACTAATATTTAAAATATATATTGGAATTTTCGAAATTAATTATTATATAAATTTTATAAAAAGATATTTTGGATATATTTGTGATGAATTAAATTGTGATTTGATTTATTGATTTAAATTAAATAGTTTAATTTAAATGTGTAATTTATCTATATTTAAATAGGATTTGGATTTAGATATGAATGTATTGGTTTAAATTTAATAATAGAATTATCTATTTGGGTTTAAATAAATCCTAGTCTCTATCTACATTGGATTATATTTGATTGAGTTACTTTTAAATCAATTTGAATTAAATAGTGAAAAATCTAAGGGGAATTAAAACTCTTCTTAATCCTTATCAAGATAAGACTTTTGTAAACCCCTTGATTTTTCAAAATAAATATTTGTAGAATTTCTGGATTTTTAATTAACTATTTATTGACTTATTATATAATTTGTATTATTTTACATATATTTAGTATAGTGCTCATTGGTGAATTTAGTATAAAAATATATAAAGCTATTTTTCTAGTACATTAAGGATCTAAACTATATTATACAATTTGTTTTCCTCAAAATTATAGGATTTATTTCATAACTTTTATTACTTTTTACATGTTACTTATATTGTACACTATGTACATAATATAGAATAAATGTCAAATTAGTATTAGATATTTCAGCTTGTATAAATGAGATTAGATGAAGGTTGTTTAAATAAATATTAACTATATTTATTATCTATAGTAATTTTAAATAATGTTATAGATAATTTAGATAAATATAAACTATATTTTAAATTAATACTAATCCTACTTCTACTTGGAAAACATCTCTATCTATATCCTATCCTAATAAAGCAAACTCCCATTTATTTAAATCAAATCCTATCTAATTTAGGAGATAAATCTGAAATAAATACCTATATAAACCCAATACATCCCCCTTCTATCATCCATAATTCGAAATTATTTTTAGTCCAATATAAACTCTAAAATTTGTCATTAGAATTCAGCCCCGCTTTTTAGTAGCAAGAGCAACTTGGAACGACGATATCTCCTAGCTCCGAACTCCGTTTTGCCTCCAGTTTTTTTAAAAGAAGCGTATCGAGGTAAGTTTTCCAAAAACATATTTTAATAGACAAAATTCGTTCTATAGATTTCTGTAAAACTATTTTAGTATTAGATGTCCAAAAAATAAACGTGTTTCAGTATTTTTGCGATTTCGGGAGTTTCCGGAAACGAAAATGCGATCCGTTTAGTTTTTCGGAAAGCTAATATGAAAACCTATGCCATATCCTAATTTCAGAATTTATTAAATAAATCTAATAGGTATAGTATTAATTATAATTAGATAATAGACTATTTTTAGCATCCGGAGATGTTTGTTTGGACCTTAGTTCCTCAGCAGCCGTTGTTCCACCTACTTTCCTGTCTGATCTTCCCCACCATAGTGCTCAGGACTCAGGCAAGTATACCTTGCTATATTTACTGTCATATTATTTATTTTCCTTGTGACCCATATTAACATGATTACTTAGACTATAGCCTTTATAGGACCCTAACTTATCTAGCCCACCAAGCCTTAGATAAAAGACAGTAGGATGAATGTATAGAAACAATCACATGACAAGACTTAGATTCTTAAGGAGCTGAACTAATTCTACCTTCTTTCACTCTTACGCTCTCGTGCCTATGTTTTTACCATCGTGACTAATGCTGCTAAATAGCCTAATTTTTGTAAGCTTACTTTTTATTCAAGCTTGTTCAAGGACATATATTTTATTGGGGGCCCCCACTAACATATTGTCTACTCAGAACCGGTGCATGATGGTCTGATCAACCTAGTGCACTTTGGTTCGCCTTTCACACTATTATCCTACGTGGTTGAGATATAGTTAAACTTACCCCTTAGAATCTCATCCACTATTGCCTTGACAATTCTTTTTGAATTATTCGGCCGCCTTTGAACCACGTATTCGTATTCGATAATATCGTCTTTGAACTCTATATTGCTTTCGCCTTCACCTATTTTAGAAGGACGAAAGCGCTGTACTTGAATTTCCTCTAGCTATCCTATCTCTTGCGACCATTAACACTCGATGTGACTATATCTTTGTCTTAACTACTCGTCCCTTCCTCGACCTTCTATTACGACTTGCTAATCACTTCAATTAGGAGTGAATCTAATCGTTCTCCTAATCGTGCCATCAACCTACTCCCAAGAAACCATATTTTAAGTCTCTAAATTATTTATATGGATCCACTTAAAACTCTTAATCTTTTCCTTTTACGTTTATTAGCCATGTCCGTGATTTATTATCTAAATCACGATTTTCTAATGCTTGTTTATGTTGTTTCTTGCCTCGCCCAAGGATTCGTCGAATTGTCATTACCAATATACCCCTTGCGCCTTCTTACCACCTACTTATTCTTAATTTCGAGGACGAAATTCTTGTAAGTTGGGTAGGATGTAAAATCCCTAAATTTCTACTATATTTTAGTACTGATTTTTTTTTTTTGTATTTATACCTCGCATAGTCGTATTATACGTCGCGCGGGAATTTGCGTTTTTTCGTATTTACTCGTCGAGTGCGAATATGTGCAAGGTGCATATTTTTAGAAAAATAGTTTTTGATTTTATTATCGGTAATGGTTTCAAAATTAAATATAATAATTATTTTATTAAAAATTGTGAAAAGTATCTATCGAGGTTGCCAAAACTTATTATTTTAGTTATTTATAAAAGGCTATCTTATTTTAATAAGTGGTAACTTAGAAAAACTAGATTATGTGAATATTCTACTCGTGTAAAGCGCATGAAATTTATTTCATGTATATTTTCAAAATTTATTTTTATTATTTATAATAATTTATTTAGCAAGAAGGTATTTTAAATATGTAAATATTTATGTTTATTTTTGAAATTATTTTTACCTAAATTATTTAAAGGGTATTTTGAAGATATTTTCTACTAATATTTAAAATATATATTGTAATTTTTGAAATTAATTATTATATAAATTTTATAAAAAGATATTTTGGATATATTTGTGATAAATTAAATTGTGATTTGATTTAAATTAAATAGTTTAATTTAAATGTGTAATTTATCTATATTTAAATAGGATTTGGATTTAGATATGAATGTACTGGTTTAAATTTAATAATAGAATTATTTATTTGGGTTTAAATAAATCCTAGTCTCTATCTACATTGGATTATATTTGATTGAGTTACTTTTAATCAATTTGAATTAAATAGTGAAAAATCTAAGGGGAATTAAAACTCTTCTTAATCCTTATCTAGATAAGACTTTTGTAAACCCCTTGATTTTTCAAAATAAATATTTGTAGAATTTCTGGATTTTTAAATAACTATTTATTGACTTATTATATAATTTGTATTATTTTACATATATTTAGTATAGCGCTCATTGGTGAATTTAGTATAAAAATATATAAAGCTATTTTTCTAGTACATTAATGATCTAAACTATATTATACAATTTGTTTTCCTCAAAATTTTAGGATTTACTTCATAACTTTTATTACTTTTTACATGTTACTTATATTGTACACTATGTACATAATATAGAATAAATGGCAATATAGTATTAGATATTTCAGCTTGTATAAATGAGATTAGATGAAGGTTGTTTAAATAAATATTAACTATATTTATTATATATAGTAATTTTAAGTAATGTTATAGATAATTTAGATAAATATAAACTATATTTTAAATTAATACTAATCCTACTTCTACTTGGAAAACATCTTTATCTATATCCTATCCTAATAAAGCAAACTCCCATTTATTTAAATCAAATCCTATCTAATTTAGGAGATAAATCTGAAATAAATACCTATATAAATCCAATACATCCCCCTTCTATCATCCATAATTCAAAATTATTTTTAGTCCAATATAAACTCTAAAATTCGTCATTAGAATTCAGCCCCGCTTTTTAGTAGCAAGAGCAACTTGGAACGACGATATCTCCTAGCTCCGAACTCCGTTTTGCCTCTAGTTATTTTTAAAAGAAGCATATCGAGGTAAGCTTTCCAAAAACATATTTTAATAGATAAAATTTGTTCTGTAGATTTCTGTAAAACTATTTTAGTATTAGATGTCCAAAAAATAAACGTGTTTCAGTATTTTTGCGATTTCGGGAGTTTTCGGAAACGAAAATGCGATCCGTTTAGTTTTTCGGAAAGCTAATACGAAAACCTATGCCATATCCTAATTTCAAAATTTATTAAATAAATCTAATAGGTATAGTATTAATTATAATTAGATAATAGACTATTTTCAGCATCCGGAGATGTTTGTTTGGACCTTAGTTCCTCAGCAGCCGTTGTTCCACCTACTTTCCTGTCTGATCTTCGCCACCATAGTGCTCAGGACTCAAGCAAGTATACCTTGCTATATTTACTGTCATATTATTTATTTTCAGCATTTATTTACTTTGTTATAAACTGTGCGTCCAAGCCATACTTGGGTGCAAGCGACTCTATTAGTCGTTACTTTATTTTATGCATGTTGACTTAGTTTTAGCGGACTGCCTTCTTGTTGGAGAATATCCTTATATCTCCTTTGGCCATGACACCTATACTACACGGTTTGAGACATTTTGCTAGGGGCACGACTTATTGACTAGCTATCTCTAAAGTCGTATGACGGTAGATATTCGTAACTGCTATGATTAGGGTTTTAGAGACTCAAGTAGTTACAAAACTGGACGAGCCATGGACATGACTTGAACAGTGTGGAAAATATTAGGGTAGGACAGTCGTTAGTGCGTATGGGAAGCCAAACAGGTAAACCACAGTCTCCGGATGGAACTGTGGCGATATATTTGCAGATACCCTCTGACGTTTTGGATGTTACGGTCGGATATAGATGACTGGATGCCAGTTACGTACTCATGCGCATGGGTGGGATTTTAGGCTATGTGTACGTAACTGGCATCCAGTCATCTGTATCCGGCCGTAACGTCCAAAACGTCAGAGGGTATCTGCAAATATATCGCCACAGTTTCATCCGGAGACTGTGGTTTACCTGTTTGGCTTCCCATACGCACTAGCGACTGTTTTCTCCCAATATTTTTCACACTGTTCAAGTCATGTCCATGGCTCGTCCAGTTTTGTAACTGCTTGAGTCTCTAAAACCCTAATCATAGCAGTTACGAATATCTACCGTCACACGACTTTAGAGATAGCTAGTCAATAAGTCGTGTCCCTAGCAAAATATCTCAAACCGTGTAGTGTAGGTGTCATGGCCAAAGGAGATATAAGGATATTCTCCAACAAGAAGGCAGTCCGCTAAAACTAAGTCAACATGCATAAAATAAAGTAACGACTAATAGAGTCGCTTGTACCCAAGTATGGCTTGGACGCACAGTTTATAACAAAGTAAATAAATGCTGAAAATAAATAATATGACAGTAAATATAGCAAGGTATACTTGCCTGAGTCCTAAGCACTATGGTGGCGAAGATCAGACAGGAAAGTAGGTGGAACAACGGCTGCTGAGGAACTAAGGTCCAAACAAACATCTCCGGATGCTGAAAATAGTCTATTATCTAATTATAATTAATACTATACCTATTAGATTTATTTAATAAATTTTGAAATTAGGATATGGCATAGGTTTTCGTATTAGCTTTCTGAAAAACTAAACGGATCGCATTTTCGTTTCCGGAAACTCCCGAAATCGCAAAAATACTGAAACACGTTTATTTTTCGGACATCTAATACTAAAATAGTTTTACAAAAATCTACAGAACGAATTTTGTCTATTAAAATATGTTTTTGGAAATCTTACCTCGATACGCTTCTTTTAAAAAAAACTGGAAGTAAAACGGAGTTCGGAGCTAGGAGATATCGTCGTTCCAAGTTGCTCTTGCTACTAAAAAGCGGGGCTGAATTCTAATGACAAATTTTAGAGTTTATATTGGACTAAAAATAATTTCGAATTATGGATGATAGAAGGAGGATGTATTGGGTTTATATAGGTATTTATTTCATATTTATCTCCTAAATTAGATAGGATTTGATTTAAATAAATGGGAGTTTGCTTTATTAGGATAGGATATAGATAGAGATGTTTTCCAAGTAGAAGTAGGATTAGTATTAATTTAAAATATAGTTTATATTTATCTAAATTATCTATAACATTATTTAAAATTACTATAGATAATAAATATAGTTAATATTTATTTAAACAACCTTCATCTAATCTCATTTATACAAGCTGAAATATCTAATACTAATTTGACATTTATTCTATATTATGTACATAGTGTACAATATAAGTAACATGTAAAAAGTAATAAAAGTTATGAAATAAATCCTAAAATTTTGAGGAAAACAAATTGTATAATATAGTTTAGATACTTAATGTACTAGAAAAATAGCTTTATATATTTTTATACTAAATTCACCAATGAGCACTATACTAAATATATGTAAAATAATACAAATTATATAATAAGTCAATAAATAGTTATTTAAAAATCCAGAAATTCTACAAATATTTATTTTGAAAAATCAAGGGGTTTACAAAAGTCTTATCTAGATAAGGATTAAGAAGAGTTTTAATTTCCCTTAGATTTTTCACTATTTAATTCAAATTGATTTAAAAGTAACTCAATCAAATATAATCCAATGTAGATAGAGACTAGAATTTATTTAAACCCAAATAGATAATTCTATTATTAAATTTAAACCAATACATTCATATCTAAATCTAAATCCTATTTAAATATAGATAAATTACACACTTAAATTAAACTATTTAATTTAAATCAATAAATCAAATCACAATTTAATTTATCACAAATATATCCAAAATATCTTTTTATAAAATTCATATAATAATTAATTTCAAAAATTCTAATATATATTTTAAATATTAGTAGGAAATATCTTCAAAATACCCTTTAAATAATTTAGGTAAAAATAATTTCGAAAATAAACATAAATATTTACATATTTAAAATACCTTCTTGTTAAATAAATTATTATAAATAATAAAAATAAATTTTGAAAATATACATGAAATAAATTTTATGCGCTTTACACGAGTAGAATATTCACATAATCTAGTTTTTCTAAATTACCACTTATTAAAATAAGATAGCCTTTTATAAATAACTAAAATAATAAGTTTTGGCAACCTCGATAGATACTTTTCACAACTTTTAATAAAAATAATTATTATATATAATTTTGAAACCATTACCGATAATAAAATCAAAAATTATTTTTCTAAAAATATGTACCTTGCACATATTCGCACTCGACGAGTAAATACGAAAAAACGCAAATTCCCGCGCGACGTATAATACGACTATGCGAGGTATAAATACAAAAAAAAAAATCAGTACTAAAATATAGTAGAAATTTAGGGATTTTACAGAACACGATAGTGGACTCTTAGGGCGCACTCTTAACAAGTATCAAGTAACGTGATATTTCTTGATAGTGACCCGTCGTGGTGCGCTCTTGACAAGTAACTTGACATGATAACTCTTGATGGTGGTCCATTGTGACGTACTCTTGACTTGATAAAATAAACCTATATGATAACCTCGATATGCTGTTGTGATGGCTATCTTGACTTGCTAAGTAACTCTAGTCTTGACACCATGGGTGTTTGTGCTTGTATAAACTACATGTCTCGTCTTGCATCATGTCTAGGATATGAATTCATAATTTCTACGGTCAGGGATTCGTACTGAATCGGACTAGGATAATGACTAGATTGATCAAGTAGTCCATGAAGAGGTTTTCCAGCTATGGGCAGTCCTGTTATCTAGGCGTTCTAATTGGACTTGTAGCCTGCCGTCGAGAATGGTACATTTCTAGCACACTGTCATGTGTTGCACCTCTAAGTCACCTAATCCAACTCTCTCAACTTATGACCGGATAACTTGGATTAAGACTGTAGGGCTTGTGGCTGTTGGAACATCTCGATGCATCTTGTTAGTAACTAGGCTTGTGATAACCCTAGTTAGTTAAAGTATCAAGCCGTACTCATTGCTTGGTCGTGATTAATGGATGGAGTCTTGTCTAGTCTTGCCTAACATGGCTATCTCAGGACATGCTTGTGTATGCTTTACTTTATCGATAATTGGTTAGAGACTAAGTTCTGTTCAAGTGAAGGGTTACAACTCCGGTCCTTGTTTGGTTTACGGTTTGTAACTTGGTTACCGGAATAGTCCTTTAGTTATCTTATCGTTTATCATCTTATTTTTCCTAACTCATGTCATTTGTTATTTCATTTATGTCCTTATGTGCTAATATGCTGGTTTTAGTTCTTAAGTGAAGCCTCCCTTGTGGCACTTGCTCTTTCTGGGGTCTGACCCAGTTGGTTTTATATGGCAAGATTTCGGAGTAGCTTCCGAGGATCTTCTTGCCTTCCAGCCAGATGGTGAACACCAGACGTAATCCTGGCAACGAGTGGGTTTCTTATTTTGCTCTCCCACTTTATTGTAAATTATTCTTTTGAGGCGTTTAGCCGCCGAGCAAGTGTTAGCTCGTGTTGAAACTTTAATTTCTGTCTGCCTACGGGCTGTTACATGATTGACAAATCCCAGGGTTGATCATGTTCGTATTTTGTATGACTAGCT
Organism: Iris pallida; assembly: GCA_029216955.1. NCBI lineage: Eukaryota > Viridiplantae > Streptophyta > Magnoliopsida > Asparagales > Iridaceae > Iris > Iris pallida. The sequence goes on from JANAVB010015600.1 coordinate 11,169,804, forward strand.
TCATGATCATCTGAATATATAATGTTTGGGATGCCTTACTCTGTATGTCTGATGATCTTACTTCTTGTAACAATTACTTGCTTGTTGAGATTGAGACACTAGGCTTGTTCATGACCATAAGAGATTATTGGCTTGTAGATGAACCCTCATGCATCTAGACAGTCGTGACCGTATATCGAGGTAGATTATACTTCAATGTACGTAGCTGGCTGTGTCTGTCCCCCCGCTCTCCAGTATTCTGGCTTTGGGACGTGACACGGTTTAAGTGGTGGCATATGCAGGTCTTGTAAATCAAGATGTGTGAGGGTTTCACTGAAAAGATGTCTCAATCAGCACTCGTTCTTGATCTCTACTCGTGTCTTCTAATCTTTCTGAAATCTTGACCTGATCACATGTTTATATCCTCGATCTATCATGGTCCTTCCTTATTATTCCCAATGTCGTTTCTTCAGCGGTATTGTTCCTGGTCCTACCAATTATTAAGGTGGAGCACCTCTAGTGGACCAGCAGCAACCTGGAGACCAAGCCCAGCACTCTGGAGCGGCCTCCCGAGTTATGTATTCCGGGGATCCAGAGCTCCCAGTTCAGCCAGTCCAGCCTGCAGAGCCTGATAATGGAACCCTGGTGGGTCTCATCAGGGAATTGCTTGCATCTCAAGATCGTCGGGGCGATGCCCTGCACCAGATAGTACAAGATGCCATAGGCATAGTTTGTTACCAAGGGAACAACGCGGCCAACAGCTTCAAGCGTCTGAACCCTCCTTTCTTTGACGGCACTGAAGATGCTATTGCTGCTGATGCATGGCTTCAGGACATAAAAGTTATCCTGGAGGCAGCTAGGATACCTGAGGAAGAGAAGGTGGCCATTGTTCGCCTGCAGTTATTGGACTTAGCCCGCAGTTGGTGGGTGATGCTAGCAGTTGGATTACCGATGCTTGTCTCATGGGCGGTATTCAGCAACAAGTTCCAGACCAAGTACTTTGATGCAGTGGCTCGATATGATCTGCAGACGAGATTCACTAATCTTAAGCAGATGGGCAGGACGGTCGATGGATATGCGACCGAGTTTTCTAGACTCAGTCGGTTTGCTCCTACCTTGGTGGCAACCGAATTGGAACGAGCCTAGCGATTCCAGCAAGGGCTCCACCTAGAGATTATTATATCAGTGGAGCAGTTTGAGCACCAGACGTTTGATGCCGTCTTACGAGCAGCGAAGAGGCATGAGTATACTTCACAAAGGATTGTAGATAGAAGCGGAGGACGGAAGAGGTCTCATGGGCAGATGTCCCAGTCTTCAGCACCAGCCCCGACAAATAGGGCTTTGACCATTGGATCTCCTAGGAGGGCGACCACAGTTTCGTCGATTCAACACTCGACGCCGACATATCCTCAGCAACAGAAGCAGAAGCAGTCTTCCGTAATGGGCTGCTCTCATTATGGAAAGCCAGGACATGTAGTATCAGAGTGTCACAGAGCACAGGGATTGTGCTTGGCTTATGGGACACCGGATCACAAGATAGGGTCCTGTCCGAGTAGAGCCAGTTCATCATCATCAAACCTAACCAGTCCATCAGTTAGGGGTCCAGCTCCAGTATAGCAGCAGTACCAGCCTCCGAGGCCATTGCCGCCTCAGGCTCAGCAGTATGCCTAAGCTCAGATTTAGAACAGGCAGAGAGGTCACCAGCAGAGGGAACCAGCACCAAGAGGACAAGGACAGGCTATGGCTCTGACCGTGGTAGAAGAATTAGCATCAGGTGAGGTGGTGGCAGGTATCATTCTCGTCAACTCTTTTCCAGCATCAGTATTATTTGATTCGGGTGCATCGCATTCATTTATGTCTGCACGATTCGCAACACGGATAGGACTGGAGCCCGAGTCATTATCAGTAAGGCTCAATATACTTACTAGTAACGGTCTTGTAGGGTAGATAGAGTCTATTCCTCGTGTAGAATCGTAGTTAGCGGTAGAGAGTTTCCCGCTTGGTTGATAGAATTTTCGATGGCCGACTACGATGTGGTCCTAGAAATGGATTGGTTGAAGGATCAATACGCAAGAATAGACTACCATATTGGCTGGATTATTTTTAGTATTCCAGGCGAACCAGAGTTTTTATTTTCTAGGGGCGAAGTAGAACCTTCTCCCCCAGTCTTACAGATGGCAGTAGCAGAGGCAGTTCAGTTTTCCAGAGTCGTTGAAGAGTTTCCAGACGTGTTCTCCGGAGAGCTTCCAGGTATGCACCAGAGAGAAAGAGAGATAGAGTTCACTATCGACTTGATTTCAGGGACTACACCAGTGTCAGAGAGAGTCTACATAATGGCACCTTCAGAATTGGAGATCTTGTACAAGATGATTGAAGAACTCAGAACCAAGGGATTCATTCGTGCTAGTGGATCACCTTGGGGAGCCCCGATGCTTCTTGTGAAAAAGAAGGATGGTACATCAAGATTATGTGTTGATTATCGTACCTTGAATTCTGTAACAATCAAGAACAGATATCCCCTACCAAGGATAGATGATTTATTTGATCAACTCAGTGGGGCAGCAGTATTCTCGAAGATTTGACTTGCGATCAGGGTACCATCAGATCAGAGTCAGAGAGCAAGACATCTCGAAGACAGCATTCAGATCTAGATATGGACATTGGTAGTTCCTTGTTATGCCATTTGGAGCGACCAATGCACCAGCAGTATTCATGGTTCTCATGAATCGTATCTTCATGCCCTATTTGGACCAGTTCGTAATAGTGTTTATAGACGACATCTTAGTCTATAACAAGAATGAGGCAGAGAATGAGCAGCATCTTCGTGTAGTTCTTCAGATTCTCAGAGAACACCAGTTGTACGCGAAGTTCAGTAAGTGCAAATTTTGGCTGAATCGTATTTCGTACTTAGATCACATCATCACCAGAGGTGGAGTGGAAGTGGACCCCCAGAAGATAGTGGCTATAGAGACATGGCCAGTACCTAGCACCGTTACAGAAGTTCGGAGTTTCCTAGGATTGGCCGGCTATTACTGGCGATTTGTGTCAGACTTTGCTCGGATTTCAGCACCATTGATGCAGTTGACCCGCAAGGATGTGCAGTTTGCTTGGACAGCAGAGTGTTAGAGTTCATTCAAGAAGTTGAAGCGAAGATTGATGACGGCTCCCATTCTCACGCTTCCAGATGGGACTGGAGGATTTTCAGTTTATTGTGATACTTCTGGCAGAGGATTGGGATGTATCTTAATACAACATGGTAAGGTAGTAGCTTATGCGTCACGTCAGCTTCGTAATGATGAGAGGAATTACTCAACTTTTGACTTGGAATTAGCAGCGGTGGTTTTCGTACTCAAGTTGTGGAGGCATTATTTGTATAGAGATCGGGTGGAGATTTTCACTGACCACAAGAGTCTTAAGTATGTGTTTGTCGAGAAGGATCTCAACATACGTCAGAGAAGATGGCTAGAGCTACTGGTGGATTATGACATCAACTTGCAGTATCATCCTGGAAAGGCCAACGTAGTTGCAGATGCGTTGAGTTGTAACGCCCCAGTCCCAAATACTTGAGACTAGATATGTATCATGCCAGTTGTATACATACGAGTAAATATACGGCTCGTATGTACACATAAGTTGTAAATGTAGAAAGCCAAGACACTAAATCTCATCCACAAAAATAAATAATGATATAAAAACAACTTTGAGTTTGTCATGTACACAATAGTTGGGCGGAGACAAATCCACTACCAAATAAATTAAATATGGAAAAATATACAAAAAAAGAATTGAGCAAACGAGAGCAATCATCATGAAGGAAGAAATGGCCTTAGCTAGAGCACCTGCAAGAAATCACGAACACACACCTGGAGAGATCACCAGGTCCTCAGAGGGACGTAAAAAGACACCTAATATCATGCCAATAAACTGAATAATAAAGCTCAACAGAAAAGTATGCATGAGTAAAGGTTCCTAACCATTCTATGTGATATGCACTGTGAGGACAACGTTCTACGTAGGGGCTGTAACGGATTCACGCAAGCAAGTAATAAAGAGTGGCCGTCAAGTAGCGCTCATACGAGACGCTATCGGCCCGGGCAGAAGGTAGTGCTCCTAAGAGTCACCCTCGGCCCAAAATATGTGTAAAAATAAATGTAGCCCCTACGCTAATAGCTGTTCCCTCCCCCCAATGATACTATACATGTGTCGACTCCACGACACTGTTTAATCCTTAATAACTGCCAAGTCTTCTACACAAATCTCTTAGCAGTTATATCCTAACGCACGGCCTGTATGCACCAATGATCAGTCAGCACGCAAGTCCGTATCTATATGCGACTCACAACTCACACACAATTCGTGGCACAACGTGACAGTTTATGAGATGCGCTAAACATACGGTGGTCCCTTAACTCTAAGCCAATTGCATAAAGTATAATAATTTGCATCTATATATAGTTTTGAAAGAACAACATAAAGAAAAAGCATGCATGATATTAAGCAAGAAATTAAACAGTAAAGGCAAGGTGTCTTGTCTGGTGTGTCGCCTGGTGTGATGCAATGATCCAACAAGTTCTGAATAATCCGATGGCCGGGGTGGATGTAATGGATCCAAAATCGTGAGAAAATAGGAACATGTGATTAGTCATGATCAACAACGATAATAGGAGAAATTTAGGAGTGACTGAATATTTATACTATTTTTAGAAAAAAAATTATACTAATTTTTCATAAAAACTTGAAAATATACAATTTGGAGAAATACATTTTTATTAGTCAAATATACATCTAGATAAATATTTGAAAAATTAAAATTTGTTTTTAGGCTAAACTCACATTTAAAATATATATAATATATATTATAGAAAAGTAACTTTTCGTTAGTCAAAATATTTTAATAAAATATAGGAAAAAAATAATTTTAGGGCTATTGAGTGTTGTCAAAATAATTTGGAAAATACTAATTATCAAATTTATTTAAATAAACAGAATAATACACTAATAATTCTAATAATAGGAATCATAAACAAAAGTATTTAAAATAATACTAATAATATAATATAACAATAACACAAATAATAATATATTAATAAAATTAATAATAATAATAATAACTGTGGCAGTATTAATAATAATAATGAATAATAAATTAATAAATGATAACAGTAATAAAAATCTTAATAATTAATACTAATAACAATAATAGTTATAATAATGATAGTATAATCCTTAAAAATCCTTACTGCTTTACTTCTCCAAGTACATTAATAGAGAGAGAGATGGAAAGAGAATTAAGAAAGGGGGAACGAGAGCTGCGGGGGGCTCACCGGAGGGCGGAGGTTCCGGCCTAGCTCGAAGGGCGCGGAGGTGGAGATGCGGAGGTTAGGATTGGGGCCTGGCGCTCCGGAACTCGCGCCGAGGTACTGAGGGATTGGTGGCCGAGAACGCGGCGGCCGCCTCCTTCACGCGGTGGCGCGTACGGCGGGGAAGAGCGGCGGTCACTACTGGCGTCAGGTGGAGGAGCTCGGAGGCGGAGAGGGGTTCACCGGAGAAGGAGCGGAGTGAGGCGCGGGGTTGTCCGACGGAATCGGCGGCGAAGTGGGTTTCCGGAGGCGACGGGTCCGGCTGTACTCAGGCGGGCTGAGGCGACGCCGGTAGTGGCACGGGCTCTGGTGGGAGGAGACGAGGCGGCTTCGGCTGATGGCGCGGGCGGCTCCGGGCTCGGTCCGGTGCTGAGCCGAGCGCGACGGTGGACGGGAACGCTGGATCTCGCGGGCCGAGGTGAGGGTTTCTTCCCCCTTCTCCTATTTCTGGTGGTGGCGGTGGTGTTGTCCGTCGGGGAAGGTGGTTGTGATTGGCGATGATGTGGCGGGTGTGGTGATGATGACGATGGTTTTGCTGATGGTGGTCGGTGGTGAATCTGGGTTGGGGTGGCGGAGACAACGGCGATGGTGGTGTGGAGGCTGGTTCGGCCGAGGTCGTAGATGGAGTCGGGGAGGACGGGTCGTCGGGGATGACGTTGGTGGCGGTGGAACGGTGGCAGAGTTGGATGTAGTCTGCATTGGGTTTGCTGGTTGGAGGCTGCCGTCGTGTCCGGGGTATCGGACACGGCGGAGTCATAATTGTAATTGTAATCAAAATTATAGTAGAAAGGCAATGACACAGACACGATGCACAGTATTATTGTGGATGGGGAAAATTTGGAGGAGTACCTCTCCTATATATAGGAGGTGGGAATTCCCAGTTGGATAGGGATTGGGAGAATTTAAATTCCTCATGGATAGATTCCATATTAATTTAAATCGATTTAAAATCCAATTCAATACAAATAAAACTTATTTTTAGTTTAAAAGCTATTTAAATTAAGGCCAATAAAATCTTTTCCAATTTAAATTATCAAAATAATTCAAATATTAAGTAAAACAAAATTCAAAAAAATCTTTTTCATAATATTAAAATATAACAATAATAAATTTCGAAAATCAAGAATATTACTTAAATATTAAATCATAAAATAGCTTTTATAAATAACAAAATATATTAATAAGCAATTTAACATTTCGCAAAACATTTGGAAACATTTCATATAAACCACAATTTTTCAAATCACCACTTATTTTTAAACGACGAACAAAATAACTCTTTTTAGAAATAAAAATATTTATCACATATTATTTTGAAAACTAAATTTTTTCTATATTAATAAAATCTTTAATACAATATTTTACAAAAATATGTACCTCGCACATATTCGCACTCGACGAGACATACGAAAAATGCGAACTCATACGCGACGTCCCCTACGACAATTTCGTACGCGACGTGTAATACGACTTTACGACGTACAAATACCAAGTAAAAATTTTAAATAATCAATTTATATAATTTAAAAATTAAAGTAGAGATTTAGGGGGTTTACATCCTACCCAACTTACAATAATTTCGTCCTCGAAATTTAGGAATAGGTAGGGTTGAACGAGGCAAATAATGACGTTCAACACAAGCATGCAATTCGTAAGTAATGTTCTCGTTATCTACGAAAAATATCTCACGGCTACGAAACCGAATGAGGATTGCTAGTTAACACAATGCAATAAGGAAGAATTAAGGGTTAAAGTATAATCATGATACGACATAGAATAAGGAGACAAGGGATCGACTAGATTAAGGGCAATCAATTGAGAGAATATAGTCATCTAGGTTTAGTATTGAATCATTCTCGAGTTCCAAGAAGGTTGTGAAGTTGAATCTACGGTCGAAAAAAGAACGAGGAACTCAAGGTAGGGATAAAGTTACATTGGTAGGTCAGTGGCTAGCTATCTCCACGTATACACAAACTTCATGGTCATAGGAGAAAAGTTTGTCCAATCAATCAAGTACATGCCCCGTCCAGAATAGGTAACAGATGAAAGCCATCACAGTCTAAGGAAGATGATTTGAATTCTAATATGTGGTTCAAAGGCGATTGGATGATTCAAAGAGATTTGTCAAGGCAGTCGCGGATGAGCCTCTAGGCCAAGTTTATCTATGTTCCCATCCACGTAAATGATTTACGAAAAGCGAACCAAGTGCAATAGGTTGATCAGACCATCATGCACCGGTTCTGATTAGACAATATGTTAGTGGGAGCGACCCAATAAAATATGTCATGATCAAGCTTGATAAGTAAATAACCTTGCAAAATTTTATGCTAAGTTAGCATTATAAGATAGTCAAAGTATAAGTAAGGGACCATGATAAAGGGAATTAAACAGTCCAAGGTTCTTTAAAATTAAGCCTTGCCCAAAGTTTGGGCCTATACAGTCGGCTTGGTTGACTAGATAAGTTAGGGTCTACTGAATTCTATGGTCCAAGTGAACGTATCAATATGGTCCACAAAATACTGGTTAGGTCGTGAGGTATTCTACCCAACTTACAAGAATTAAACTAATGGTGTGATAGGTCCAGCAATCAAGATAAAATGCAAGGTTAAGCATGTAAGGAATTAAGTACAACAAAATCATATATCGGGTCGAAAGAATTGAGTCGAAGTCGAGTCTCATCTATAGTTAAAAAGTATATTGGTTTCACGGTAGGGATTAGAGTCCAGTCTTTTTGACCCGAAAGTCGCAATATGAAATTAGAGTACAAGGAGACGTGTTTTAGTGGCACGTGATATACCTACATGAAGGTGGGCTCGTGTAGGTCTTGCTTGTGAAATTTGTGGGAAGGAAAAGTCTAGGTTGTGCTCCAATTATCAAAGTCATGATAGGGAACGCCGAATGATCAAAATAGAAAGTGGGTTTTCATAAGGTACTAATTAATGCACAAAAATAAAAGGTTTAAAGCACGAAATAAAGATAATTTATGAAATCTCGTAGATCAAGTTAAGATAAGTTAGAGACACAGTTTCTAGAGGAAAGATAGTCTCATAGATAAGGGTATGGTTAAGGAAATGATTTCAATCATTTCGAAGCTTCAAACAATTAGATGGCCACGAATAAATATCTAGATTTGAGGGAAGGTCGAGTAAGTCAAAGATATGTTCATCGGTTCGGTCGATGACTGACTATACTTGAGTATATGCAATATCATAATCATAGGTGGTATGGCAGTCTAACGTGGAATACTTCTATCTCACTAGGGTGACCTTACTTGCTCCTTGGTCCTCTACCAATATATGATCTAATCTACAATTTAAAGTTCCTCAAAATTTTCTCAATAAAATTTCCAAGATTTTTCACCAAATTTCCTAATCATCTTAGGCTGTCAAGTTTAATCCAATTTTAAATTTCTAATCAATCTCAAAATAACCCTTATATATCGCAAATCGAATAATAAATTTTTTTTTCAAAATCTTAAACTCAACATTTAAATAAGTTTATCAGCCGAAATTCATACTACAAAATGGAAGATTTAAATAACTCCCGAATTTAATTCTATATCCTTCAAATGTGTATATCTAGCTTCCAATAAGTCACAACTACTCTTCAAAAAAAAAATTTCACCAAAATTTAAATATCCATAATCAAGGCTTTTTAAAATCGAAATCTAAATAACTTTATAATTCATAGATCATATGACGTATTTTAATTCAAAAAAATATTTTACCAAAATTTATCAATCATTCTCATATTTTGGTCAATCGTAAATCATATTTCCACATTTAAAATTTTATGATCCTTTTCCAAATCAATTTATATCCTTCCAAAAAGATTTATAGCTATAACTCGATAAATCATAAATGCTCAAAGACCTTCGAAAATCAAACGCAAATCAAATCAATTTGTTTTCTCGATCTAGCTACCCTCTTGTGTATATCACCTTGTAATATCAAAATAAAATTCCAACTATCTTTTGGAAGCGGTAATATGCTACTACCCAACTTGGAATTAACTAATCCTTAAGATCATATCTCTAGAAAAATAAATGCCTTTATACTCAAATATAACCTCAATGGATATTAATTGTCAATATAATCCTTCTCGCCATAGGGTTGACCATTAAGTATATAGTAGTGCAGTCATCTTTCTAACCATGTTTAAGCACGAGATGATAGGGTGTTGGTAGAAAGAGTTCAAGCAAGATGCAAAAATCAAGGGGAGCCACGGGAGTCGGAATATGCAAATCAAGGAAGGTCAAGGAAGGTGATCAAGTATGTGGATGAGATTCCTAGATTCTAATCCTATATTGCAGGCCCGCTCGGTACAGTCATATAATCAAAACGGCAAACTCGACCTGCATGGGCCACCACAAAAATATGTAACGCCCCAGTCCCAAATACTTGAGACTAGATACGTATCATGCCAGATGTATACATACGAGTAAATATACGGCTCGTATGTACACATAAGCTATAAATATAGAAAGTCAAGACACTAAATCTCATCCACAAAAATAAATAATGATATAAAAATAACTTTGAGTTTGTCATGTACACAATAGTTGGGCGGAGACAAATCTACTACCAACTAAATTAAATATGGAAAAATATACAAGGAAATAATTGAGCAAACGAGAGCAATCATCACGAAGGAAGGAATGGCCTTAGCTAGAGCACCTGCAAGAAATCACGAACACACACCTGGAGAGATCACCAGGTCCTCAGAGGGACGTAACAAGACACATAATATCATGCCAATAAACTGAATAATAAAGCTCAACAAAAAAGTATGCATGAGTAAAGGTTCCTAACCATTCTATGTGATATGCACTGTGAGGACAACGTTCTACGCAGGGGCTGTAACGGATTTACGCAAGCAAGTAATAAAGAGTGGCCGTCAAGTAGCGCTCATACGAGACGCTATCGGCCCGGGCAGAAGGTAGTGCTCCTAAGAGTCACCCTCGGCCTAAAATGTGTGTAAAAATAAATGTAGCCCCTATGTTAATAGCTGTCCCCTCCCCCCAATGATACTATACATGTGTCGACTCCACGACACTGTTTAATCCTTAATAACTGCCAAGTCTTCTACACAAATCTATTAGCAGTTATATCCTAACGCACGGCCTGTACGCACCAATGATCAGTCAGCACGCAAGTCCGCATCTATATGCGACTCACAACTCACACACAATCCGTGGCACAACGTGACAGTTTATGAGATGCGCTAAACATACGGTGGTCCCTTAACTCTAAGCCAATTGTATAAAGTATAATAATTTACATCTATATATAGTTTTAAAAGAACGACATAAAGAAAAAGCATGCATGATATTGAGCAAGAAATTAAACAGTAAAGGCAAGGTGTCTTGCCTGGTGTGTCACCTGGTGTGGTGCAATGATCCAACAAGTTCTGAATAATCCGATGGCCGGGATGGATGTAATGGATCCAAAATCGTGAGAAAATAGGAACATGTGATTAGTCATGATCAACAACGATAATAGGAGGAATTTAGGAGTGACTGAATATTTATACTATTTTTAAAAAAAATTATAATAATTTTTCATAAAAACTTGAAAATATACAATTTGGAGAAATATATTTTTATTAGTCAAATATTCGTCTAGATAAATATTTGAAAAATTGAAATTTGTTTTTAGGCTAAACTCACATTTAAAATATATATAATATATATTGTAGAAAAGTAACTATTCGTTAGTCAAAATATTTTAATAAAATATAGGAAAAAAATAATTTTAGGGCTATTGACTGTTGTCAAAATAATTTAGAAAATACTAATTATCAAATTTATTTAAATAAACATAATAATACACTAATAATTCTAATAATAGGAATCATAAACAAAAGTATTTAAAATAATACTAATAATATAATATAATAATAACACAAATAATAATATAATAATAATAATAACTGTGGCAGTATTAATAATAATAATAAATAATAAATTAATAAATGATAACAGTAATAAAAATCTTAATAAATAATACTAATAACAATAATAGTTATAATAATGATAGTATAATCCTTAAAAATGCTTACTGCTTTACTTCTCCAAGTACATTAATAGAGAGAGAGAGATGGAAAGAGAATTGAGAAAGGGGGAACGAGAGCTGTGGGGGGCTCACCGGAGGGCGGAGGTTCCGGCGGAGCTCGGAGGGCGCGAAGGTGGAGATGCGAAGGTTAGGGTTGGGGCCTGGCGCTCCGGTGCTCGCGCCGAGGTACGGAGGGATCAGTGGCCGAGAACGCGACGACCGCATCCTTCGTGCGGTGGTGCGTACGGCGGGGAAGAGTGGCAGTCGCTGCTGACGTCAGGTGGAGGAGCTCGGAGGCGGAGAGGGGTTCACCGGAGAAGGAGCGGAGTGAGGCGCGGGGTTGTCCGGCGGAATCGGCGGCGAAGGGGGTTTTCGGAGGCGACGGGTCCGACTGTACTCAGGCGGGCTGAGGCGGCGCCGGTGGTGGCGCGGGCTCTGGTGGGAGGAGACGAGGCGGCTTCGGCTGACGGTGCGGGCGGCTCCGGGCTCGGTCCGGTGCTGAGCCGAGCGCGGTGGTGGATGGGAACGCTGGATCTCGCGGGCCGAGGTGAGGGTTTCTTTCCCCTTCTCCTATTTCTGGTGGTGGCGGTGGTGTTGTCCGCCGGAGAAGGTGGTTGTGATTTACGATGATGTGGCGGGTGTGGTGATGATGACGATGGTTTTGCTGATGGTGGTCGGTGGTGAATCCAGGTTGGGGTGGCGGAGACAATGGCGATGGTGGTGTGGAGGCTGGTTCGGCCGAGGCCGTAGATGGAGTCAGAGAAGACGGGTCGTCGGGGATAACGTTGGTGGCGGTGGAACGGTGGCAGAGTTGGATGTGGTCTGCATTGGGTTTACTGGTTGGAGGCTGCCGTCGTGTCTGGGGTGTCGGACACGGTGGAGTCATAATTGTAATTGTAATCAAAATTATAGTGGAAAGGCAATGACACTGACACGATGCACAATATTATTGTGGATGGGAAAAATTTGGAGGAGTACCTCTCCTATATATAGGAGGTAGGAATTTTCAGTTGGATAGGGATTGGAAGAATTTAAATTCCTCATGGATAGATTCTATATTAATTTAAATCGATTTAAAATCCAATTCAATACAAAAAAACTTATTTTTATTTTAAAAGCTATTTAAATTAAGGCCAATAAAATCTTTTCCAATTTAAATTATCAAAATAATTCAAATATTAAGTAAAACAAAATTCAAAAAAAATCTTTTTCATAATATTAAAATATAACAATAATTAATTTCGAAAATCAAGAATATTACTTAAATATTAAATCATAAAATAGCTTGTATAAATAACAAAATACATTAGTAAGCAATTTCACATTTCGCAAAATATTTGAAAACATTTCATATAAACCACAATTTTTCAAATCACCGCTTATTTTTAAACGACGAACAAAATAACTCTTTTTAGAAATAAAAATATTTATCACATATTATTTTGAAAACTAAATTTTTTCTATATTAATAAAATCTTTAATACAATATTTTACAAAAATATGTACCTCGCACATATTCGCACTCGACGAGACATACGAAAAATGCGAATTCATACGCGACGTCCCCTACGACAATTTCGTACGCGACGTGTAATACGACTTTGCGACGTACAAATACCAAGTAAAAATTTTAAATACCCAATTTATATAATTTAAAAATTAAAGTAGAGATTTAGGGGGTTTACATGAGTAGAAGAGCAGGAGCTTATTTTTTAACAGCACAACCAGAGTTATTAGTCGATCTTCAGAAGATGGGTATTGAAGTTGTTCTTTCTACCAATGTGGCATTGATGGCCAGTATGCAAGTTCAGTCTAGTATAGTTGAGAGGATTAAGTTAGCTCAGTCAACAGATTCTAAGTTTCTGCGGCTTATGACAGAATGTGTAGCAAGACGGAGAGCAGAGTTGTGTATTCATGAGGACGGTATACTTCGACATGGGAGGCATCTTTGTGTATCCAGTGGTGATATCAGACAGGAGATCATGGCAGAGGCTCATATTTTGCAGTATTCAATTCATCCCGGTGGCACGAAGATGTATCGTGATATCCGTCAGCATTTCTGGTGGAATGGCATGAAGAGGGAGATAGCCCGGTTTGTCTCTCGTTGTTTAGTTTGCCAACAAGTTAAAACTGAACATCAGAGGCCAGTTGGACTTCTTCAACCTTTACTGATCCCGGAATAGAAATGGGAGCACATTACTATGGATTTTGTAACTGGGTTACCTAAATCCCCAGCTGGAAGAGATGTTATCTGGATTATAGTTGACAGACCCACCAAGGTAGCTCATTTTCTTCCTTTCAGGATTGGTCAGTCGACAGATCAGCTGGCAGAGATGTACCTTAGGCAGATAGTCAGATTGCATGGAGTGCCAGTTAGTATCATATCAGACAGAGATTCAAGATTCATATCGCACTTTTGGCAAAGTTTTCAAGATAGTTTGGGGACTCGTCTCAAGTTCAGTTTAGCATATCATCCGCAGACAGATGGTCAGTCAGAATGCACGATTCAGACTCTCGAAGATATATTACGATCATGTACACTCGACTTCGGTGGTTCGTGGGAAGATCACCTTCATCTGTGGAGTTCTTCTACAATAACAGTTTCCAGGCAAGTATCCAGATGGCACCCTTTGAGGCCCTGTATGGCAGGAAGTGCAGATCCCTGTTAGCCTGAGATGGTATAGGTAAGAGGAAGATGCTTGGTCCAGAGATTGTTACGCAGATAATCGAGGTGGTGAGACAAGTCAGAGATCATCTTCGAGTTGCCCAAGACCGTCAGCGCCATTGGGCCGATTCTCATCGGCGTCCGCTTGAGTTTTCTATCGGCGACCACGTATTCCTTAGGATCTCGCCTACCCATGGCGTCATTCGTTTTGGCGTACGGAGAGAGCTTAGTCATAGGTATATAGGGCCGTTTGACATTCTCGAGCGAGTAGGTGATGTGTCCTATCGTCTCGCTCTTCCGCCGTCGTTACGTGAGGTACATGACATTTTCCATGTATCCCAATTGCGACAGTATATCCCGGATCTGAGCCATATCCTTGATCATTCGGAATTGGTTGTTGGTACCAACCTTTCGTATGAGGAAAGGCCCGTATCCATATTAGACCGAAGAGAGAAGATACTCAAGAACAAGACTATTAGTTTAGTCCGTGTTGCTTGGGGTCATCACTCTTTGGGTGAGTCAACATGGAAACGAGAGGATGATATCCGATCGCGATATCCGCACCTGTTTGACTCATAAGGTATAATGTCTTCCTTATGCCTTATGTTTTACTTCCTTGCTTGTATAAATGATTGCTTGGTTGACTGCTAGTCGTAGATTGCCAGTATTAGTGTAGCTCGCCCCGACACCTCTAGCCTTTTGATTAAATTTCGAGGACAGAATTTTTTTAAGGTGGGTAGAGTTGTCACTACTGTTTTCCGTTATACGTATTTTTCAGGATACGTATACGGATTTCTGATAATTGTCAGGTGGCCCGTATTTTGACTTATCTTGCTTAGCTTAGCTTTGGTTTAAATCTTGACTTGATTGGTTCAACTTGGTTCAACATGACTTGGCTTGGCTTGGCTTGGGTTGGTTTATTTTGGGTTGAGATGAGAGGGGTTGTTATATAAACCAACTCCTTCTCTCTCATCTATTATTTACATTTACTTCTTCATCTTCTCCATTTACTCCTCCTACCTACCAAGTCCTAGGCAAATACAACTTGCTTCATGATGGATCTCACATTTTATTGTTTTATTCTCTTCCTTACTTGATTCTAAGCCTCTTTAGAACTTGACATTTTTGGATATGATGGATGGATTCTTGTAGATCTAAGTTTGTAATTTTTTTAGTTTTTTTTGTTTTGATCTCTGAAACTTGGTTATTTTCGAGATCTAATGGTTCCATGTTGTAGAGAATTCAATTCTACCCAATTTTGGCTTTTGAACCGCTTGATTTCGACTTCGTATGAGCAAGTTATGCCATTTTCATGTTCATGGGTTCCCCACACCTTTTGGTGATGTCGGGACGATGAACAGTGCCACGCGCAACTTGCACACAGGTCACTCCAAATTACTATTTTTGCCTCTTTCAGCTGTTTTGTAGCTAAAATCTTGAAAAACTCAAAACATGAAAGTTGTACATCTTTTTCTTGGCTTCAAGAATATGTTACTAGCTATTTTATGCAAGTTTCTCTTATTCATGATAATGTAAGGATAAAACACGATAGTGGCCTGTTAGGGCGCACTCTTAACAAGTATCAAGTAACGTGATAATTTTTGATAGTGACCCGTCGTGGTGCACTCTTGACAAGTAACTTGACATGATAACTCTTGATGGTGGTCCATTGTGACGCACTCTTGACTTGATAAAGTAAACCTATATGATAACCTCAATAATGCTGTTGTGACGGCTATCTTGACTTGCTAAGTAACTCTAGTCTTGACACCGTGGGGGTTTGGGCTTGTATAAGCTACATGTCTTGTCTTGCATCATGTCTAGGATATGAATTCCTGATTTCCACGGTTAGAAATTCGTACTGAATCAGACTAGGATAATGACCAGATTGATCAAGTAGTCCATGAAGAGGTTTTCCAGCTACATGCAGTCCCGTTATCTGGGTGCTCTAATTGGACTTGTAGCCTGCCGTCGAGTAGGGCACATTTCCAGCACACTGTCATGTGTTGCACCTCTAAGTCACCTAATCCAACTCTTTCAACTTGTGACCGGATAACCTGGATTAAGACTGCAGGGCTTGTGGCTGTTGGAACATCTCGATGCATCCTGTTAGTAACTAGGCTTGTGATAACCCTAGTTAGTTAAAGTATCAAGCCGTACTCATTGCTTGGCCGTGATTGATGGATGGAGTCTTGTCTAGTCTTGCCTAGATCCAGTACATAGCTATCTCAGGACATGCTTGTGTATGCTTTACTTTATCGATAATTGGTTAGAGACTAAGTTCTGTTCAGGTAAAGGGTTACAACCCCGGTCCTTGTTCAGTTTACGGGTTGTAACTTGGTTACCGGAATAGTCCTTTAGTTATCTTATCGTTTATCACCATGTTTTCCCTAAGTCATGTCTTTTGTTATTTCATTTATGTCCTTATGTGCTAATATGCTGGTTTTAGTTCTTAAGTGAAGCCTCCCTTATGGCACTTGCTCTTTCTGGGGTCTGACCCAGCTGGTTTTGTATGTCCAGATTTTGGAGTAGCTTCCGAGGATCTTCCTGTCTTGCAGCCAGATGGTGAACACCAGACGTAATCCTGGCAACGAGTGGGTTTCTTATTTTGCTCTCCCACTTTATTGTAAATTATTTTTTGAGGCATTTAGCCGTCGAGCAAGTGTTAGCTCGTGTTGAAACTTTATTTTCTGTCTGCCTACGGGCTGTTACATGATTGACAAATCCTAGGGTTGATCATGTATGACAAACTCTTGCTAGTCTTCGTATTTTGTATGACTAGCTTCATGATCATCTGAATATGTAATGTTTGGGACGTCTTACTTTGTATGTCTAATGATCTTACTTCTTGTAACAATTACTTGCTTGTTGAGATTGAGACACTAGGCTTGTTCATGACCATAAGAGACTGTTGGCTTGTAGATAAACCCTCTTGCATCTAGACAGCCGTAACCGTATATCGAGGTAGATTATACTTTAATGTACGTAGCTGGTTGTGTCTGTCCCTTCGCTCTCCAGTATTCTAGTTCTGGGGCGTGACACATGGCTTGTGTTTTTGAACTCGCATTTACATATCGAACTTCTTGAATTGTGCAGTATTCTAATCAGTTGCTTATACTATTTTAGGTAATCGCGTAGGTGCCGTCTAGCACAAACAACGGGTCTTTTGCCTTAAACAAACAATCAAAGTGAGTGGCTGGACCCTTCTTTTCCTTGACCTTCTTCAATCTCAAATCAATCAATAGAATGCTAGTTGGTTATGTAAGTGCACGAAAGCTTAGATTTCAATGAATCGTTGCACGATTCATCACGTATGCACACTATAGAACTATTATGCCAAGAAAATGTCGCATGCTTAATACCTTATGCCTGTTATAAAATTGAAATAAACAAAGTTTTGAATCATTGAATAACTGTCACCATAACACGGCAAAGCAATGGCGACAATGGTTATGTTACTCACGAACTAAAGATTTTACTTGAATAACTAATCTCACCTTACACGGTCATTGGACAACTCGTGCACGAGGAACAGCTTCCTCGAGCGATACCCCAAGACACGGGATCATTTCGGCCTAGGGAGAAGCAAAAGATAACTGAGCTCGACGAAAGCAAAATATGGTTATTCGGGGAACATGCAGCGGGGCTCGCTACCCGTACTGAAAGGGTCACCATCTAACCCAGCTATAGTCCAAAATGGCTTGTGGTGCCAGTGACCTTCACATATACAAATTGCACACGCAAATTGATAAAGATTGACAGGGAAGAACATAGTAAGTCTCACAGTACACAACACGCTCTGTCGTGGGTAAGTTCTAGCGTAATTTACATTATATCGATCTTTGCTTGTCTAAAATTTAATAGGATGGCTAGAAAAATTACAAAATTTAGTCATTATATTTCTTGAACCAAATGAGAGTGTGATATATAAATTAGCTACTCGCCAGTACAAAGTGTAATGTACTGATCCTCGCTCTCCACTGGTATCCCGAACCAAAAAGGGTGTGCCACTTAAGCTCAAGGCGACGCTAGTACATTTGATGTCTCGTTCGTGTGTTGAAGGCTTATTTTGATCCTTTTGAAGACTCCACATTCAGTCCAGAAGAAATGACGTCTCGACTCCCCACGATTCCAGGTCTTTGGAAATGTTTTGTTGTAAATGGGGATGTAATGTATGGAACGACTATCTCATCACCGTTTATTTTGTAATCGAGTCATATTGTAGCCCGCGAGGCAAATAAATGTAACAGAGTCATATAAATGATGTTTATTATAATGAAACAAAAGTTCTTTCTATTTTCAAATGTGTTTGTTCAATTTCTTTGTGTACTCTACTTGATATTGTTTCGGATAACCTTATGACTATGCCTTGTGCGATCGCAACTTAGGTTCGCACGACATTATGCCCGGGGACGACTATCGATTCTACAGAATCGGCGCGTGACATAATGGTATCAGAGCACGGCTTTAAATCCTTTGGCCTTCCGTCTAGAGTCTCAAACCTTTGACCTCGCATCGATGAGATAAGTTGTTTCATACAATGAGTCCATAATATCTAGAAACTATTATGTGTGTCTACAGATTACAGAATTGACGGAACCCATAGCAGAAACCGCGGCCGAGCAAGAACAAAGTGCTTCAAGCGGTTCGAATAGCTCACGGGCCGGACCTTCTAACAATGCCATCGAAAGAATGTTGCGCATGATTGAGGCACAGCGGAAATAGTCCGAGAACCGACATCAGCAGACGGAGGCGCGACAGGCCCAATTCAAAGCTCGCTTCGATGCCTAAACCAACATGCAACAAAAGCAGCTTGATACTCTGCAGCAGATCGTCCAGACAATGGTGGCCAATGGAAACTCTGCAACTGTGCCTACTGTCACCGAGCCGACAGGTCAACCTATCGAAGTCGATCGAAAGGAGCCCGAGCGTCAACCTGCGACACTGAGAAGTTACAACTTTGAAGTGTCATAATTCAAAAAAGTGTGTCGTACCTCCTTCTACGGCACCGAAGGTCCTTCTATGGCAATCGACTGGTTGGAAGAACTGGAAGATCACTTTGAGCTCCTCGGCATTGAAGAATCTAAGAAAGTTGCCTGCACACAACTTCAACTACGTTTGAAGGCGCAGGACTGGTGGGCCGTGCACAAAAGAGTGATCCGACGCGATAAAAGCTCAGCGTCGATCTCTTGGGCCACATTCCGCAAAGCCTTTGAAGTCGAGTAGCTTTCCTCAGTCGTTCGTCAAGAGAAGAAAAATGAATTCATGTAGTTGAAGCAAAGGAACCAGACAGTACAACAGTATACGGCAGATTTCAACAGATTGTCCAAATTTGCTGGTACGTTTCTTTCTACAGAGGAGTATCGTGTGCGACGATTCGAAGTTGGTCTGCAGTCCTCTATTGCTGCTTATGTGGCGGTACCGGAGTACAAGACCACGGGCGATGCTCTAAATTATGCTATGTACCTTGAGAGCCAGTACCCTCCCATCGTTGTCGACGTTGTGCACCATTCCAATCACAAACGTCCTAGCTATACGGGAGGCAACAATCACGCTGCAAAGCATCCAAACAATAGGGCAACCAGGGACAACACTAGGCATTGTTGCACAAAATGTAATTATATCGGACACAATGCTAGCGAGTGTCGTACCTTGAACATAGATTATCACTTTTACAGAAAAAAGGGGGCACTACGCTAGAGATAGTTTTTCCCGACTGGGAAGACAGGACGCTTCGTCGCAACCAAATCATCAAAATCGAGGTCTAGCTCCTAGAGCTCCTCAATGTGTACAACAGAATGGCCAGGATTGTCGTCCTAATGCTTAAGGGCGTGTATACGCCATGACTTGAGACGAGGAATTCGCCTCAGATACAGTCGTGACAGGTTTACTACTTTTTAATAATAAGCCTACTCGTGTACTATTTGATTCAGGTGCCATGCGTAGTTTATATCGACGAACTTTACCGTCGAGCACAAAATTCCTATGACATCGTTAGGCCTTAATCTTAGCATTCACAAACCGTCGGGCACGTCACTACTCGCAAACTTAGCCTACAAAGATGGAATCATCTGTATAGGGGGGAAAAAGGTCTATTTTGATGCGATAGTTCTAGACATTAAGTACTATGACATCATTCTAGGAATGGATTGGCTAGGCCCTTGCAACGCCATTATTGACTGTACAGAAAAGAAAGTCACCTTTCACATACCTAGAGTGCCCGAATTCTGCTACTCATGTGGTGAAGCATCATCGACCTGTATGGTGATCTCGATAATTTTTGCTCGGAGGATGCTGCATTCAGGTTGCGAAGGCTACTTGACGCCCATTTGAGATACGCAATAGGATGGTGCAAGCGCGGATCAGACCAAAGTTATGGCAGAATTCTTCGACGTGTTCTAGAATGAGCTACCCAGAATGCCTCTCGACCGAGAAATCGAGTTCAGTATTGACACATTCCCTGATATTCGACCGATTTCTAAGGCCCCGTACAGCATGGCACCTGCAGAACTAAAAGAGCTCAAGATCCAATTGCAAGAGTTGTTTGAGAGGCGATTCATTCATCCTAATATCTCGCCTTGGGGAGCGCCCATATTGTTTGTGAAGAAAAAGGATAGGTCAATGCGTCTGTGCGTCGACTACCGCGAGATGAACAAAGCTACCGTCCGAAATAAGTATCTATTGCCCCGCATAGACGTTTTATTCGATCAGTGCAAGGAGCCTCGATATTTTCGAAGATCGACCTCCGCTCAGGCTATCATCAACTCAAGATCAAGTCAAACGACGTGCCAAAGTCAGCCTTCTGCACTCGTTATGGCCACTACGAGTTCTTGGTAATGCCATTCGGCCTGATAAATGCTCATGCCGCCTTCATAGATCTAATGAATCGGGTGTTTTGTCCGTTCCTCGACAAGTTTGTAGTAGTCTTCATAGACGATATTTTCGTCACCTCGAAGGATCGTGCGTAACACGCACAACATCTGCGGACCGTACTCCAGACCCTCCAAGATAATCAGTTGTTTGCGAAGATGAGCAAGTGCGAATTTTGGATGAGCAGCGTATCCTTTCTTGGACACATCATTTCATTCGAAGGTATTGTAGTCGACCCATGTCACTCCCATTTTTTGTTATACATATTTTTCAGGATACGTATACGAATTTCTGATAATTGTCAGGTGGCCCATATTTTGACTTATCTTGCTTAGCTTAGCCTTGGTTTCAATCTTGACTTGATTGGTTCAACTTGGTTCAATATGACTTGGCTTGGCTTGGCTTGGTTTGGTTTATTTTGGGTTGAGATGAGAGGGGTTGCTATATAAGTCAACTCCTTCTTTCTCCTCCATTATTTGCATTTACTTCTTCATCTTCTTCATTTACTCCTCCCACCTACCAAGCCTAGGCAAGTACAACTTGCTTCATGATGGATCTCACGTTTTATTGTTCCATTCTCTTCCTTACTTGATTCTAAGCCTCTTAAGAACTTGACATTTTTGGATTTGATGGATGGATTCTTGTAGATCTAAGTTTGTAATTTTTTAGTTTTTCTTGGTTTTGATCTCTAAAACTTGGTTATTTTTGAGATCTAATGGTTTCATGTTGTAGGAAATACAATTCTACCCAATTTTGGCATTTGAACCGCTTGATTTCGACTTCGTATGAGCAAGTTATGCCATTTTCATGTTCATGGGTTCTTCACGCCTTTTGGTGCTATCGGGACGATGAACAGTGCTGCGTGCAGTGTCTTCGCTGCGCGCAGATCACTCCAATGACTGTTTTTGCTTCTTTGAGCTATTTTCTAGCTAAAATCTTGAAAAACTCAAAACACAAAAGTTGTAGATCTTGGTCTTGGCTTCAATAATTTTCATGTCTCACTTTAATCAGAGTTCATATGTGACACACATGGGTGTTCTCGATCTTCTTTGCATGTTTTCAATACTTTGCCTAAATTGCAACGACCCGACTTGACAGTTGATAGTCTTGAGCTAGTAACTTGAATTTGGCTTGAACATGATAACTTGAACACGACATGATAACTCTTGACAGTGACCCGTTGTGGTGCACTCTTGACAAGTAACTTGACCTAATAATTCTTGACGGTGGTCCGTTGTGACGCACTCTTGACTTAATAAGGTAACCTAACACGATAATCTCGATATGCTGTTGTGACGGCTATCTTGACTTGCTAAGTAACTCTTATCTTGACACAGTGGGTGTTTGTGCTTGTATAAGCTACATGTCTCGTCTTGCATCATGTCTAAGATATGAATTCCTGATTTCTACGGTCAGGGATTCATACTGAATTTGACTAGGATAATGACTAGATTGATCAAGTAGTTCATGAAGAGATTTTTCAGCTACAGGCAGTCCCGTTATCTGGGCGCTTTAATTGGACTTGTAGCCTGCCGTCGAGTAGGGCACATTTCCAGCACACTATCATGTGTTGCACCTCTAAGTCACCTAATCTAACTCTCTCAACTTGTGACCGGATAACATAGATTAAGTCTGCAGGGCTTGTGGCTGCTGGAACATCTCATTGCATCTTGCTAGTAACTAGGCTTATGATAACCCTAGTTAGTTAAAGTATCAAGCCGTACTCTTTGCTTGGCCATGAATGATGGATAAAGTCCTATCTTGTCTAGTCTTGCCTAGATCTAGTACATGGCTATCTCAGGACATGCTTGTTTTTGCTTTACTTTATCGATAATTGGTTAGAGACTAAGTTCTATTCAGGTGAATGGTTACAACCCCGGTCCTTGTTTGGTTTACGGGTTGTAACTTGGTTACCGGAATGGTCCTTTAGTTATCTTATCGTTTATCACCCTGTTTTCTCTAACTCATGTCTTTCGTTATCCTTTATGTATCACGTGCTAATATGCTGGTTTTAGTTCTTAAGTGAAGCCTCCCTTGTGGCACTTGCTCTTTCTGGGGTTTGACCCAGCTGGTTTTGTATGGCCAGATTTCGGAGTAGCTCCCGAGGATCTCCCTGCCTTCCAGCCAGATGGTGAACACCAGACGTAATCTTGGCAACGAGTGGGTTTCTTATTTTGCTCTCCCACTTTATTATAAATTATTTTTTTGAGGCATTTAGCCGCCGAGCAAGTGTTAGCTCGTGTTGAAACTTTAATTTCTGTCTGCCTACGGGCTGTTACATGATTGACCAATCCTAGGGTTGATCATGTATGACTTAAACTCTTACTAGTCTTCGTATTTTGTATGACTAGCTTCATGATCATCTGAATATGCAATGTTTGGTACGTCTTACTTTGTATGTCTAATGATCTTACTTCTTGTAACAATTACTTGCTTGTTGAGATTGAGACACTAGGCTTGTTCATGACCATAAGAGACTGTTGGCTTGTAGATAAACCCTCATGCATCTAGACAGCCATGACCATATATCGAGGTAGATTATACTTCAATGTACGTAGCTGGCTGTGTCTGTCTCCTGCTCTCCAGTATTCTGGTTCTGGGGTGTGACAACCCGAAGAAAGTTGAAGTCATTGCTGATTGGAGGCGGCCTACGTCGGCTAGTGAGATTCGAAGTTTTCTTGGTTTGGCGGAATACTATAGACACTTCGTGAAGATTTTACGAAGATTACATCGCCATTGACTCGCCTCACTCAAAAGGGAGTCGTGTATGAGTGGTCGGACGACTGTGAAGCTTCCTTTTAGGAGCTGAAGCAGCGACTCATTTTGTCCCCTATACTCGCACTTTCGGATGGGGTAGAGGTTTTTCAAATATTCAGTGATGCTTTAGGCCAGGACTTGGGATGTGTGCTCATGCAGCGAGACAAGGTGTTCTCTTTCACCTCCAGACAGTTGAAGCGGTATGAGAAAAACTATCCTACGCACGACTTGGAGTTAGCGGCGATTGTGTTCGCGTTAAAATTGTGGCACCACTATCTTTGTGGCATGGCGGGCACGATCTATACCGATCACAAGAGCCTCAAGTATCTCTTCACTCAGAATGAGCTGAACTTACGACAGCGGCGTTGGCTAGAACTGATCAAAGACTATAACTTGACGATCGACTATACGTCGGGCAAGGGAAATATTGTGGCAGACGCTCTGAGTCGTAAATATATTGCCTCATTGTGTATCAACAGCAGACTACTATGGGACCTTGAAGAGATAGGCATCGACCTTCGAGTTCGATTCAGAGATGTACAGTTGGCAGAATTACAGTTAGAGCCGAGCTTGAGAGAAAAGATCAAGACCGCTCAGAAGGACGATCCGTACCTGAAGAAGATGTGAGAGCTGATTTTAACAGGGAAGGCAACCGACTTTATGGAAGATGATACCGGTGTGCTACGATTGAAAGGCCGACTACGCATTCCGGACGACTTAGAACTTATAAAGGAGATATTGACGGAGGCGCATTATGAAAAATATACCTTGCATTCCGGCAACACTAAGATGTACAAGGACCTCCGCACGACCTTCTGTTAGCACAGAATGAAGAGAGATGTGGCTCTCTTCGTGTTGCAATGCATGGCCTGTCAGCAGGTGAAAGCTGAGCATCAGAGACCGGACGGGGGGGATGCAGAACCTTGCCATTCCAAAACGGAAATGGGATCACATCACTATGGACTTTGTTGTTGGCCTGCCAAAGATGTCACGGGGGAACGATGTCGTCTGGGTTATCGTCGATTGGTTAACCAAGTCAGCGTACTTCATTTCTATTAAAGTCACTTGGAGCGTCGATCGCCTTGCTCAGATCTATCTTGATAAAATAGTTCGGCTGCACGGGATACCGGTATCCATCGTCTCAGATCGGGATGGACGGTTCGTGTCACGCTTCTGGCGTAGTCTTCAGTCAGCAAGAGGAACCAAGTTGAAGTTTAGCTCAGCTTACCATCCTCAGACTGATGGCCCAACAGAATGAGTGAACCAGATTCTCGAAGACATGTTACGCCTCTGTGCAATTGACTTGAAGTCAAGCTGGAATGTTCATTTACCATTGGCCGAATTTGCATATAACAATATCTATCAGTTCAGCATCCAAATGGCGCCTTATGAAGCCTTGTACGGTCGGAAGTGTAGATCGCCCATTTACTGGAATAAAGTCGAAAAACGACAGATACTCGGTCCGGAGCTGGTGGAACAGACCGTGGAGAAGGTAAAGCTCATTCGAGAAAGATTAAAGATTACACAGAGTCGACAAAAGAGCTACATCGATACCCACCGAAGACCTCTTGAGTTCTTGGAAGGCGACCATGTGTTTCTGAAAGTAACGCCCATGCGAGGAGTCACCAGATTTGGAGCAAAGGGGAAGTTGAGTCCAAGATTTGTTGGTCCCTTCGAGATATTGAAGTGAGTCGCCCCAATAGCTTATCAAATCGCATTGCCGCCAGCATTGTCAGATGTGCACAATATTTTCCACGTCTCACAACTACGAAAGTATGTACACGATCTGAGCCATGTGGTAGATTTGGGACAGCTAGATCTAAAGGCAGACTTAACATATATGGAAGAGCTGGTGCAAATCTTGGAGCACAATGACAAACTGCTTCAAAATCGTACCATTCCTCTCATTTGCGTACTCTGGAAGAACTATGTGGTCAAAGAGTCGACCTGGGAGCTCGAATCCGAGATGAATGAGAAGTTTCCTTCATTGTTTCCTAGCGGTAGGTTCTCCTCTTAAGTTTCAAGGATGAAACTTTTTCTTAGTTGGTTATGATGTAGTGTCCCATCCCTACATCGTCTCCATTTTCATCCATGGGGTGCGCGAGAAAGGAATACTATCGCTACCGATTGAATCGGAACCGATAGATCGGGATCGGTTGAATCGTTCAAACGTGAACGATTGAATTAAGATCATTTTCTCGTTATGGGAAGGCTTCTTCGGAATCAAGTCCCATATTCAGCGGGTTGCACCTCAAGGATAGACTTTGCGACTGAGTCGGGAGAGACCTCCCGTTGCTCTGTTTTTCATGCCGCACTTGCCCTTTGGATTTGGTTTTTCTGAATGCGTTTTCGTGAATGTTTTGGATGGTTTTCATGGCTTGCGTTTTCGAAGTTGCATTTATATATCGAACTTCTTGAATTGTGCAGTGTTTTAATCAGTTGCTTATGCGATTTTAGGTGATCGCGTAGGTGCCGTCTAGCGCAACCAACGGGTCTTTTGCCTTAAACAAACAATCAAAGTGAGTGGCTGGACCCTTCTTTTTCTTGACCTTCTTCAATCTCAAATCAATTAATAGAATGCTAGTTGGTTATGTAAGTGCACGAAAGCTTAGATTTCAATAAACCGTTGCACGATTCATCAAGTACGCACACTATAGAACTATTATGCCAAGAAAATATCGCATGCTTAATACCTTATGCCTGTTATAAAACCGAGATAAACAAAGTTTTGAATCATTGAATAACGGCTGCCATAACACGGCAAAGCAATGACGATAATGGTTATTTTACTCACGAACTAAAGATTTTACTTGAATAACTAATCTCACCTTGCACGGTCATTGGACAACTCGTGCACGAGGAACGCTTCCTCGAGCGATACCCCTATCACGACCCGCACCCGAGGTAAGGGCACGAGTGCGAAACAACGTCCCAGCCTACGCCGTAGAAACGGCGTAGAACGCTGTCTAGGTCTACCATCTATCAATAGTATAACCTCAAACCCTGTCGAGAATGGTCAACTCCGAACGGAGGACAAGCAATGATAATATAATATACTCAATCACAACTCTAAGAATGACGATAAATAATACTGAAAGATAAAGACAACAAGATTTATAAATATCATCCTAAAAATCCAACACAGAATAATACGAGTCCTAAATCTATGAGTCAACAATCTCAATACAAACAACTAACAAATAATAACAAGCCAAAGTAATCTGGAGACAGAGTCCAGTACTATACTAGAACCAGCTAAACTATCCCAAGGCCTCATCTGCTAGAGCTAGCCCCTGCTGCACTAGGGTATCCAACTCTATACCAACCACGTCATCAGGACCGTAATAGGTAGGGCACCCCTCCTCATCATCTGTAATATTTTCAACAGGTCCAGTCAGGACGGAAACGAGTACAAAATCTCAAACAACAGTTCTAGTTATACAACATTGAAAATGTAGCAGTAGATAGAGAGAATATACTAGGTAAAGTAGAGCGTACATGCATCCTGGCAGAGTATATCAAAACTGTAATGAGGCAAGGCAAGAGAACAGTGTATAACATGTATGAAAATCTGGAACTGCTATCTATGTGAGTTTAGCACTAGTTTCAACATGTGATCGGCTTAGAACTTGATACAATGTTTGGCCTGGCTAATCATACGTGAGTGTATGATTAACACTATACAGTGAGGATACAATGGTGATACAAATGGTGATACAATGGTGGTACTATAGGGTATTGATCACATATCTACGCTAACACCCCCATCCCTGACTAATATAGTGGATCCAGTCATGACACGTCATGATACGTATTCTCTGAGGAGGTCGCGAGCCTACGCAGGAATCGTATCTATACAATAAACAATAACCAATGAAGACTTGTCCAGTGTATACCATATATAAGAGAAATAACATCTTATGACGGGATCCAGACAATACCAATCCGTGTGCACCATGTGTCAAGAGAACAAGGATATCTACAATAAATACTAGAAACACAGACGATATCATAAAACAGAAATATTATCAGAGAATGTACTCGCCTGTCATCCTGTACGACTGATATGAATAGATGTCCGAACTGATGTCACAGAGTCCTATTTAGAGTAAAACAAGTTATTTAAGTACTCAATTTGAAATAATGAAAATTTGCAATGCAAACTACATGATTCTAAGTCATCTAGGTCAAAGTCAACTCTTGGTCAACTTAGTCAACACTCTAGTCAACATGAAGTCAAACTAGGTCTACTAGTCAATTTAGTCAACCTTGACTATGAGGTCAAACTTAGTCAACTCTATAGGCTAACTCAAATCTAACCCATAGACTTTCATATCCTAGGATACCATATAGTACTAGGCTAAAGTGTTATAACACTTATCTCATAATAGATTAAACTCATATATAATCTAAACTCTATATTGAACTACCCTAGGCTCTCATACATATATCATGAATATACCCTCTCCTAACACTCTAACTAAAATATGTGTAACCCTATATCAAATCACACTAGGACACCACACTAACTCCTAAAGCCACTATGACTCCATGTTATTGACATTTAAAACCTAATACACTAGTTAACACATCTGAACTAACCTCAAACCACATTTATGCAGTACATTACATTATATACATTACATGCATTATATTATACATTATATTCATTATCTATACCTACATTCATTCATACATATCTTACATTGGTAAAGAGGGAGGGAAGGAAAGGAAAATGAATTGAAAGGGGATTGAAAAGAGGACAGTGAATGAAGGATGGGTGAGTGAAACTGTGTAAGTAAAAGTGAATAGGCCAAGTGAATCTCAGTTTTACAATGAACCCAAATTTCAGTTTACAACCATCAAAAATCAGTTTTTAACATTACAATACAAAACCCAAAACTCCAATTCAGTTTTAAGTTATACCCAAATCTCAGTTTTTCTGAAGTGTATCATCAGTCTTCAGGTTCAACATTCAATTCCAGGTTCTCTGTTCATAACCCATCTCAGGTTTCAGTCCCTTTAAAAAAATGAACCCAATCAAAGACAACATGAACCCAAATCCTTTGGAAACAACCAAAACTCAGGTTTCAAATCCTAAAACCATCTCCGGTTTCATTTCAATTTAATCTCAGGTTTTTACAACCTACATTCAGTCCTCTCAAAACTGTGAGACTCAAACCTGAGAATCAATTCTCAGTTATCAAGTATCAACAAAACTCAAATCCTATTTCAGTTCACAGGTTTCATAAATCTGGGAATTCTCAGTTAACATGTTTTTAAAATAAGGAAGATTTTTCAGTTTTAACAAGAATCAACAAACTCATAACAGTACTCGAATCTAGTATTTGAAAAACCAAACCAAGACATGAACCCAATCCTAATGAATCCCAGACATGTATACATGTTATTTCATCACAAATTTTATTTATTAATAATTTAAATACATTTTAAACTCAATAACCCTGAACACATGTATCAGTTCATACACGACCACTGTTATATTCAATTTCGAACTCAAAAATTAAACCTAAATTCTTATGAAAACCCAAAATCAGGTGCGTAGGAGTGTTCCTCATATTTAAACGTGTCAAGGGGGTGTGTTCGTGTCCACAAACTGGACACGAACGTGTCCTAATCAAAAAGAACACACACAGACACTTAATACGTGCAGGCAGCCTCGTGCACGTGTGCTAGTCGGTCCAGGACACGACACACGACACGAGACACCTCGTGGTCGTGTCTAGGTGTTCGCCAACCATAGGACTACGTGCACAAGTGCCTAAAACGTGTCCAAGTGACTCGTGTCCAAAGTTTTTACAGCGTATCAGTGTCGATTTCTCGACTGTGCGCGCAAGGCTTGATTCAGTGCACACGCAATTTCTCCGTGCACACTGATCGAGAGCTCACGAAATTTCTTGGGCATGGTGTCAGTCATTGCCCGCTCATGTCCATAAATTTTCGTGTCATAATATTTAGTGTCGTGTCCGCTAGGAGTGTCGAGCAGCAGGGCAGCCGTACGAGCCCCGTGCGGTGTCTCGTGCTGCGTGTCCGAGCCCAATAACTGTGTCCAAACTTATCTAAAATTGACTCAGTCAATTATAAATCAATTCCCCACCTATTAGGCTACCCAAAACTGAAATTAGATTTGAAATTGGTTAAAATTCAATCCATTGAGACATTTCACCAAACACCTAATTAAAAACACTGATACGTGTCCGATACGGGTATCAAACGGACATGAAATCCTACCAAACTTGGGCTACACCTAGGGGAACCCTAAATGAATGCATTCATGGATAGAAAACTAGAATTTGAATAGGTTGGATGGGTTTTACCTATTGAGGGTGAAACCTCAATTAAAAGCTATTTGAATGAGGGCTCTTCTACAACTTGCGACGATCCCGAGCCTCCGAATCCTTGCTAGCTGCCCACTAATGGTGTCCTCTACTGTAGGTGAGTCCAATGCAAAAGACTAGGCTCAATTTGGAGTTGATTTAGATATTTGGGGAGGAGTTGAGGAAGAACACTAAAAGAGGCAATTAAAATGATTAAAAAAATGCTAAAGGTTAATGTGTTGTATTTATAGAGGGGGGGGATGTTTGATGGCTGCCATTAGGTTAGGGTTAGGGTTTAGGATGTGTGGTCAAGGCTTCTCCAACAATTTCTAGCCAATCTAAAGGCTCACAATTAAAGTAACATTCCTTAACCTTTAGTCTAAAAATCCTACTAACAAATATCTAGATATTAACCTAATTTGATTACTTAGTTGAAACCATCTAACTTAGTCTCTATGGTCATGACTATCATCTAGATTAGGCTCAACTTCTAGGTCAAGTCTTAACTAATAGATTAGCACAATATTTAATTTATACAATTTATAATTTCACAAAATTATCAAAATGACCAAAATACCCTTCGGCTAAAAAGTCGTAATTAGTCATCCTAATCACATGACTAGGCTCCCTTGGTCATGGTTAGTCTCTAGGCTTAGCCAACTCTAGGGTTACACCAGTCAATCATCAAAATCACAAGTCGTGATTTTAAATAGTTTTAAATTAACTAAAAATCACCAAAAATCATAACATGGTTTAAATATCATTATTAAATGATTATAATTACAAAATTTCAAAATTACCCTCATTTTAGAAACTGGGTGCTAAAAGTCTATCCTCCTTAGAAAATTTCGTCCTCGAAATTAAATTAGTCGTACTCCTTCTAGGTCAAACACCCAACCATCAAAGCCTACTAAATTTTTATCCTCAATTATATAACATGCAATCCAGGGAATCAAAACACATGCATGGTTTTAATCTCTACAGTATCATGCTATTGCAGTCTTCATTGGGGTTTTCTATTTAATCTAGCATGATCATCACATATGCAAACTAAAGGTACTAAGAAGGCAATCATCAATCAATGGACGGAAAGAAACAGGTAAAAAGGAAGTGCAAGGCCTAACCTCCTAGTCCAATGCCTGCAGGATCCTCAACTGTCATCGCATAAGCCCTGCCCTGGCGAGGTATATCCCGCTGCTGGTGTGGGGCGTGATACGGTGCCATAGGTGGCCTACCCTGTGCTCCCTGAGCTGCATGACGATAGTTCGAAGGACAATCCCTCGCCTGATGCCCCTCAGTGCCACAGTATAGGCACACACCCAAACGTCTCCTGCAAACCTCCCAGAGATGTCCGGACCTCTTGCAGTAGTGGCAAGTGGGTGCCTGCTGCGTCGGTCCCTGCTGCTGCTGCCGGGGCACCTGCTGAACTAGTGTCCTAACCGAAGCAGGAATCTGCTGCGGGCGTTGCGGAATAGAATGATGCTGGAGTTGAGGACGCTTAGCAGCCCACGCGCTGCTAGTAGTCCCCGAAAACATATCACGGTCCATCTTGGGCTTCAGGCCCAACTCCCTCTCCACCTTGCGAGCCTCCGCAAAGATCTCGGTATAGGTCGCATAGCAAGAGGGAATAAGGATCTTGATATCCCATATCAATCCCTCTCTAAAGCGGCTTGCCCTGATCTCTGGATCACGCACCATGTACTCTGCGTATCGGCTCAGTCTGCCGAACTCCGCAGTGTACTTCTCTACAGACAAACCACCCTGCTGGAGGTGCTGAAACTGCCTCGCTAAGTCGATCTTGTCTGTAGGAGAAAAGAACTTCGCCTTGAAGAGGATCTTGAACTCGGCCCAGGTATGGCCCTCCCCTGCAAGGTCTGGCTCGTTCCTGAACCAGGTACGAGCAATGTCTAACAACTGTAGCCCCACCGCCTCGACCTTCAGGTCGTCTGCTAGGCGGAAAGCCCTCATCTGACGCTCGATGTCCTCGAGCCAGTCGTCGGCATAGACCACACCCTCGGTCCCGCTAAAGTCACGGGGCCCGAGCTTCTTGAAGTCCTGGATATCTCCGTACCTCGTACGCGTCCCATGATACGGAGCCCTCTGCTCCATGGCTGCAAGGGCTAACTGATGGGCATCCTTCATGCCCTGACGTATCGCGTCTGTCTGCCTCTGCTGAGCCTCGGCCTGGGCTCTCTGAGTCTCCAGCATCTGCTTGAGGAAAGTAAGCATCTGCCCAATATCTGTAGGCAGAGGAGGTGGAGGTGGAAGTATGTCTGCAACTAGCGGAGGAATCCGCTGTGCAGGAGGAGGAAGAGCGCCCGTATCAACCACTGGTACTGCGGCCAGAAAAGTCGTAGCAACACTAGGGTCAGCCCTCGTAACTGGCGGAGGAGCGCCCCCAACTACTGCTGCAGATGCAACGACTACAGGAGAAGTGACTGGCTCAGGTTCGCGAGATGTGGCGGACCTCTCAGTATCCGCAGGCTCCAAATGCTGAGATCGAGTCGTCACCATCCTGAAGATAGATCGAAAGAAAGAAGTCAATATGGTACAAGATAGATTATATCAAAGAAGGACAACTTAGAGTACAAGTAATCAGTATCAAGAAAGGACAGTTGTATAGAAGCAAATTAGAAGTTTCCTAATTGTGATTGAGTACCCTTAGCCTATAGCCTATATCTTCTAAAACAATAGCAGGCTCGTAGCAGCACTCTAAGTCGAGCACCACTATGACATCGCACTAATTGCGACTTCTGACCTGCATGGGCCACCACTAAAAACGTGTCACGACCCGCACCCGAGGTAAGGGCATGAGTGCGAAACAACGTCCCAGCCTACGCCGTAGAAACGGCGTAGAACGCTGTCTAGGTCTACCATCTATCAATAGTATAACATCAAACCCTGTCGAGAATGGTCAACTTCGAACGGAGGACAAGCAATGATAATATAATATACTCAATCACAACTCTAAGAATGACGATAAATAATACTGAAAGATAAAGACAACAAGATTTATAAATATTATCCTGAAAATCCAACACAGAATAATACGAGTCCTAAATCTCTGAGTCAACAATCTCAATACAAACAACTAACAAATAATAACAAGCCAAAGTAATCTGGAGACAGAATCCAGTACTATACTAGAACCAGCTAAACTATCCCAAGGCCTCATCTGCTAGAGCTAGCCCCTGCTGCACTAGGGTATCCAACTCTATACCAACCACGTCATCAGGACCGTAATAGGTAGGGCACCCCTCCTCATCATCTGTAATATTTTCAACAGGTCCAGTCAGGACGAAAATGAGTACAAAATCTCAAACAACAGTTCTAGTTATACAACATTGAAAATGTAGCAGTAGATAGAGAGAATATACTAGGTAAAGTAGAGCGTACATGCATCCTGGCAGAGTATATCAAAACTGTAATGAGGCAAGGCAAGAGAACAGTGTATAACATGTACGAAAATCTGGAACTGCTATCTATGTGAGTTTAGCACTAGTTTCAACATGTGATCGGCTTAGAACTTGATACAATGTTTGGCCTGGCTAATCATACGTGAGTGTATGATTAACACTATACAGTGAGGATACAATGGTGATACAAATGGTGATACAATGGTGGTACTATAGGGTATTGATCACATATCTACGCTAACACCCCCATCCCTGACTAATATAGTGGATCCGGTCATGACACGTCATGATACATATTCTCTGAGAAGGTCGCGAGCCTACGCAGGAATCGTATCTATACAATGAACAATAACCAATGAAGACTTGCCCAGTGTATACCATATATAAGAGGAATAACATCTTATGACGGGATCCAGACAATACCAATCCGTATGCACCATGTGTCAAGAGAACAAGGATATCTACACTAAATACTAGAAACACAGACGATATCATAAAACAGAAATACTATCAGAGAATGTACTCGCCTGTCACCATGTACGACTGATATAAATAGATGTCCGAACTGATGTCACAGAGTCCTATTTAGAGTAAAACAAGTTATTTAAGTACTCAATTTGAAATAATAAAAATCTGCAATGCAAACTACATGATTCTAAGTCATCTAGGTCAAAGTCAACTCTTGGTCAACTTAGTCAACACTCTAGTCAACATGAAGTCAAACTAGGTCTACTAGTCAATTTAGTCAACCTTGACTATAAGGTCAAACTTAGTCAACTCTATAGGCTAACTCAAGTCTAACCCATAGACTTTCATATCCTAGGATACCATATAGTACTAGGCTAAAGTGTTATAACACTTATCTCATAATAGATTAAACTCATATATAATCTAAACTCTATATTGAACTACCCTAGGCTCTCATACATATATCATGAATATACCCTCTCCTAACACTCTAACTAAAATATGTGTAACCCTATATCAAATCACACTAGGACACCACACTAACTCCTAAAGCCACTATGACTCCATGTTATTGACATTTAAAACCTAATACACTAGTTAACACATCTGAACTAACCTCAAACCACATTTATGCAGTACATTACATTATATACATTACATGCATTACATTATACATTATATTCATTATCTATACCTACATTCATTCATACATATCTTACATTGGTAAAGAGGGAGGGAAGTAAAAGAAAATGAATTGAAAGGGGATTGAAAAGAGGACAGTAAATGAAGGATGGGTGAGTGAAACTGTGTAAGTAAAAATGAATAGGTCAAGTGAATCTCAGTTTTACAATGAACCCAAATTTCAGTTTACAAGCATCAAAAAATCAGTTTTTAACATTACAATACAAAACCCAAAACTCCAATTCAGTTTTAAGTTATACCCAAATCTCAGTTTTTCTGAAGTACATCCTCAGTCTTCAGGTTCAACATTCAATTCCAGGTTCTCTGTTCATAACCCATCTCAGGTTTCAGTCCCTTTAAAAAAATGAACCCAATCAAAGACAACATGAACCCAAATCCTTTGGAAACAACCTAAACTCAGGTTTCAAATCCTAAAACCATCTCAGGTTTCATTTCAATTTAATCTCAGGTTTTTACAACCTACATTCAGTCCTCTCAAAACTGTGAGACTCAAACCTGAGAATCAATTCTCAGTTATCAAGTATCAACAAAACTCAAATCCTATTTCAGTTCACAGGTTTCATAAATCTGGGAATTCTCAGTTAACATGTTTTTAAAATAAGGAAGATTTTTCAGTTTTAACAAGAATCAACAAACTCATAACAGTACTCGAATCCAGTATTTGAAAAACCAAACCAATACATGAACCCAATCCTAATGAATCCCAGACATGTATACATGTTATTTCATCACAAATTTCATTTATTAATAATTTAAATACATTTTAAACTCAATAACCCTGAACACATGTATCAGTTCATACACAACCACTGTTATATTCAATTTCGAACTCAAAAATTAAACCTAAATTCTTATGAAAACCCAAAATCAGGTGCGTAGGAGTGTTCCTCATATTTAAACGTGTCAAGGGGGTGTGTTCGTGTCCACAAACTGGAAACGAACGTGTCCTAATCAAAAAGAACACACACAGACAATTAAAACGTGCAGGCAGTCTCGTGCACGTGTGCCAGTCGGTCCAGGACACGACACACGACACGAGACACCTCGTGGTCGTGTCTAGGTGTTCGCCAACCATAGGACTACGTGCACAAGTGCCTGAAATATGTCCAAGTGACTCGTGTCCAAAGTTTTTACAGCGTATCAGTGTCGATTTCTCGACTGTGCGCGCAAGGCTCGATTCAGTGCACACGCGATTTCTCCGTGCACACTGATCGAGAGCTCACGAAATTTTTTAGGCATGGTGTCAGTCATTGCCCGCTCGTGTCCATAAATTTTCGTGTCATAATATTTAGTGTCGTGTCCGCTAGGAGTATCGAGCGGCAAGGCAGCTGCACGAGCCCCGTGCGGTGTCTCGTACTGCGTGTCCGAGCCCAATAACTGTGTCCAAACTTATCTAAAATTGACTCAGTCAATTACAAATCAATTCCCTACCTATTAGACTACCCAAAACTGAAATTAGATTTGAAATTGGTTAAAATTCAATCCATTGAGACATTTCACCAAACACCTAATTAAAAACACCGATACGTGTCCGATACGGGTATCAAACGGACACGAAATCCTACCAAACTTGGGCTACACCTAGGGGAACCCTAAATGAATGCATTCATGGAAAGAAAACTAGAATTTGAATAGGTTGGATGGGTTTTACCTATTGAGGGTGAAACCTCAATTAAAAGCTATTTGAATGAGGGCTCTTCTACAACTTGCGACGATCCCGAGCCTCCGAATCCTTGCTAGCTGCCCACTAATGGTGTCCTCTACTGTAGGGGAGTCCAATGCAAAAGACTAGGCTCAATTTGGAGTTGATTTGGATATTTGGGGAGGAGTTGAGGAAGAACACTAAAAGAGGCAATTAAAATGATTAAAAAAAATGCTAAAGGTTAATGTGTTGTATTTATAGAGGGGGAATGTTTGATGGCTGCCATTAGGTTAGGGTTAGGGTTTAGGATGAGTGGTCAAGGCTTCTCCAACAATTTCTAGCCAATCTAAAGGCTCACAATTAAAGTAACTTTCCTTAACCTTTAGTCTAAAATATCCTACTAACAAATATCTAGATATTAACCTAATTTGATTACTTAGTTGAAACCATCTAACTTAGTCTCTATGGTCATGACTATCATCTAGATTAGGCTCAACTTCTAGGTCAAGTCTTAACTAATAGATTAGCACAATATTTAATTTATACAATTTATAATTTCACAAAATTATCAAAATGACCAAAATACCCTTAGGCTAAAAAGTCGTAATTAGTCATCCTAATCACATGAATAGGCTCCCTTGGTCATGGTTAGTCTCTAGGCTTAGCCAACTCTAGGGTGACACCTGTCAATCATCAAAATCACAAGTCATAATTTTAAATAGTTTTAAATTAACTAAAAATCACCAAAAATCATAACATGGTTTAAATATCATTAATAAATGATTATAATTACAAAATTTCAAAATTACCCTCATTTTAGAAACTGGGTGCTACAACCCCGAGACACGGGATCGTTTCGGCTTAGGAGAAAGCAAAAGATAGCTGAGCTCGACGAAAGCAAAATATGGTTATTCGGAAAACTTGCAGCGGGGCTCACTACCCACGCTGAACGGGTCGTCGTCTAATCCAGCTATAGTCCAAAATGGCTTGTGGTGCCAGTGACCTTCACATATACAAACTGCACACACAAATTAATAACGATTGACAGGAAAGAACATGGTAAGTCTCACAGTGCACGGCACGCTCTGCCGTGGGTAAGTTCTAGCATAATTTACATTATGGCGATCATTGCTTGTCTAAAAATTTAATAGGATGTCTAGAAAGATCACAAAATTCAGTCATAACATTTCTTGAACCAAATGAGAGTGTGGTATATAAATTAGCCACTCGCCAGTACAAAGTGTAATGTACTGATCCTCGCTCTCCACAGGTATCCCTAACCAAGAAGGGCGTGCCACTTAAGCTCAAGGCGATGCAAGTACATTTGAAGCCTCGTCC
>JANAVB010015600.1:11212391-11764545 GCA_029216955.1 Iris pallida
TTAATTTAAAACTATTTTTCTAAGTCACGACTTATGACTTTGTAATTTTACTAGTATAACCCTAGTGTAAACCCTAGAGATTTTATAACCTAGAGACTAACCATGACCATGTAAGCCTAACCATGTGATTAGGATATCAAATTACCACTTTTTAGTCAAAAGGGTATTTTGGTAATTTATTAGAATTTATTTGGATTATGTAATTTATTATTCTTTAATTAGTTGCTTAGTGCCATGATTAGTCCCTAACCTAGTTTACCCTAATCTAGAGATTAGTCACTAACCTAGGAGGCTAATGTTAGATATTAGCTTTATGTGTAAATATCTAGGTTTGATAATATCTAGATATTTTACTTTTAGATATTTCCTAGAAACCTAAATATCTATCTACTTGGTCCAAGACTTAGAAGCTAAGTTTGCTAGGTGGAAGAACCATAAAATATCTACCCATGGCAGCCCAACCCTACCCCCTTCCATATAAACACACCCCCCTTCATTCAAGCCTCATTTACATACACCTAAAACCTAGTTTTTTCCTACAACTTCACACCCTCACCATTCAATCAATTTAGCTCCAAATTGAGCCTAGTTTCTTGCATTAGACTCCCCTACACTAGAGGATACCAATTGTGGCTTGCTAGCAAGGATTTGTGAAGCTTTGGACATTAGGAGTTGAAGGAGGATTTCATTCAAATAGGCCTATATTTGAGGATTTTGCACTCATAGGTAAATATCCTCAAACCTAGTTAATATTGTGTTTTCTCTTCATAATTGTATGCATATAGGTAAACCCTAGCTGTGTGTCAAGTTTGGTAGGAAATAGGTTTGGTTTGGTGTCCGTATCGGACACGTGTCTGTGTTTAAATTACAGTGTTTGGTGAAATGTCACTTAGAAATAAAAGTTGTTATTTTCTAAAACAAATTGCACATTTGGGTAGCCCTTAGCATGCTGATCACGAAACACTAGGACTGAGCACGTTATCGTGTCGTGTCCATGTCCAAAATGGACACGAACACGCTGTGCACACACAGTGCACTGTGCCCTGCTACCCGACCCCTTTTTCTTCCTCACCTGGACACGTGGACACGTGAAACTTGACACAAACCTAGGGGCAATGTCTGACAAGACATCCCCAAAGTTTCGTGTCAAGTCGTGTCGTGTCGAGCGAGAAATTTGACACGCACTGACCATACACTGTACTGCACGAACACGTTTTTTCTCACTGACACGCGAGTCGTGTCGACTCTAGACACGTTGTGGACACCTCGTGGTGACACGAGTGTGTAGCCCAACACGTGGGCTACACGTGGACTTGACCACGTGGCCCTACGTGGCGTGTGTCGTGTCCACGAGACACGTGCACCGCTGCACGACGCAGTGTAAACAGCGTGTATCAGTCGAGAAAACCCGACTGATACGGGCCTCATGTCGACGCTGTGTGACACTTGGACACGAGACAGACACTGGGACACCTAGCCTGACCCTAGGTGAACCTACACACGTGTGCACGAGATATGAGGACACGTGTGCCGTGTCCTACACGCGTGTGCACCTTAGCACGATACTGTGTACTGTCAATTTATCCGATTTAGGTTTTAGACTCCTGGACACGCCGTGTCGTGTCGTGGTGGACTTCCATGGACACACACGAGACGTACACGTATGGGGACACAATTACCAACCACTATTTTAGGGTCTTAACTAGGTTTAGGTGTCGGATTTGGGTTTTCCCCCAAATTTCCTTCACTGAACATTATTTCCTATTTTTCAGTATTTTAAATGAATTTTAAATTGATTTATATGTATATATATACGTATATTAGTGTGTATATATACTGTATATATATGTATATAAGTATATGTGTATGTATGTAGGTGTGTGAGTGTGTATATGTATGTATATATGTAGATATGTGTGTGTAGGTATAGATGTAGATATGTATGTAGTGTGTGTGCGTTATGGGTTCACCTATCTCAGTTTTCTGAGAACAGAAACCCCCCCCTCCCACTGTCACAGTGACACACACCACTGCCTCACCATCTCTCTTTCTCACTCTTTTACACTCACCCTCTCATTTTCTCTCCCTCTATCTATATGTATTGTATATACATAGGTTTATTATATATATATATATATATATATATATATATATATATATATATATATATATATATATATATATATATATGTTATATATATTTGTATTAGATTATATTTTGTGTCTAAATATATATACTATATGGTATATGAGTATTACATAGGCTATAGGCCTATGTAGTTATGTTATATATATATATTGTATAGAGATAGAAACCTAAATGGTATTAGCCTATGGAACCTAATTATTAGCCTATGGCCAAATTGGGGGTTGACCCTAATTTGTCTAAGTGACCCCTTGACCTAGGTACCTTAATGACCCTTGTTTGACTAGTGTTGACCAAAGTCAACCTTAGGTCAAAACTTGACCTAATTAACCTAGAATTGACTAGGATTAACCTAAAATGACTAGTTTAACTAGTCTGGCCATGTTTGACCTAACTTGACTAGTAGACCTAGTTGACTAGATAATTGACCATTGTTGACCAAAGTCAACTATAGGTCAACCATGACCTAATTGACCTAGAGATGGCTTGGATGAACATAGAAGGACTTGTTGACTAAGATTTGACTAAACCCTAGGCTATTAACTAGTTGGTTTAGGTTTGACCTATATATGAGTATATTATTGTGACTTGGGTTTTGTGGAAAGACCTATGTAGATTAAGATATGTATGGGGTTAAGTGAGATACTTAGAGTTGAGTCATGACTTGAGTTGGAGAATGGGATTAGCTTGATTACAGGATTAAGGTTGGTATTGTACTATATATATCTTTTTGTGATATACTTGTATAGATAATTGGTTATACCTTAACATTGTGGTATAGTATCTTAGGTATCCTAAGACATGTTAGCCTATGGTTGATTGAGTTAGTCTTATGGAGTATTGACTTAGATAGTTGACCATTGACCTAAATTACCTTAGTTAGTCTAGACTTTTACCTAGTTTGACCATATTGACTAGTAATTGACTATTCTGACCATTGTTGACTAAACCCTAGATAACTTGACTAGTTTGGCTAGAATGTTTGACCAAGAGTTGACTTTAACCTAGATTAGACTTGTTTAACTTTGTTTGATCTTGTATGACTTAGTTTAACTTCTTGTGACCTAGTATGACTTGATTTGACTTAGTTTGACTGTAGTGTTGACCTAGTTTGACTTTGACCTAGATTGACTTAGAAATCATGTAGATTGCATTGTA
This sequence comes from Iris pallida, assembly GCA_029216955.1. Classification (NCBI taxonomy): domain Eukaryota; kingdom Viridiplantae; phylum Streptophyta; class Magnoliopsida; order Asparagales; family Iridaceae; genus Iris; species Iris pallida. The sequence continues at coordinate 11,215,696 of JANAVB010015600.1, forward strand.
TCTTACATTTACCTTCATTTTGGACATGTCATAACTGTATTACTCTATTTTAGGACATTGTGACCCTGGTACAGATATCTGATATTATATTACTCTTTTCAGAGTATCAGGCGAGTACATTCTCTGATAGTTCTCTCATTTATTTGTCGATTACTGTATTTCAGTTCTAGTTAGTTCTATGTGATTCTCTGTATCAACACGTATGGATATTTCTGGATTCATGTATCGACACATACCTTACTTGCTGGCCTCTATTACTGGAGTCATTGGTATCTTTCCGGAATCATTTCTGGAATCATCATGTATTGGCCAGACTCATCTCGATTCTTTTGTCGATTTTGGATTCACTTGCTGGACGGGGAAATATTGAGTAAGACATGTAGACATACCCCAAATCCAGAATCTTCTACTGGAATCTACTGGAAGCATAGCCATCTCTTGCCCGATCAGTGAGAGATGTGCCTGATACCTACAGCCGTTTACATGTCGACCTCGGTATTTTAAAACACACTGTTAGATCATAGTTGGACTCACCCTGGATTCATTGATTACTGTTGGACTCATCTTGTACTGGAAATCATCTGGTATCGGATTATATGGACTGGACTCACACTGGGATTATATTAGACTTATATCATACTGTCTGGACTCGTAAATGTTATTCTAGTTCAGTTAGCTTTTATTACAGTCTTCATTGCCATGATTCTTCTTTTGTTTTAGTTATCTTTCTTTTCTTGTATCTTACTGTTTCTCTATGCCATCATTACCTGTATAAAACTGCCATGCTCATCAATAAAACTGTCTATAACTGCTTTATAGTTCTTTGTCATTTACTTGGGTTTTTCTAGATGAGTTGTACTCGTTCCTGTCCTGATTGGACCTGTTGAAAATATTACAGATGATAATCCTGAGGACACATGCCCTACTTACCATGGACCTGGCGAGGGATTAGCTACCTTTGATTCCGACTCTCAGGAGTGATTCAGGAGATTAGCTAGTAGACTACTTTAGCTTTCATGTTTTGACTTGTTGTATTAAAGTTAAGAGATTGAGTTGTATTAAGTTTGTTTGAGACATTGTTGTATTATTTTAGTAGTTTGTTGTTGTTGTCTTTAATTCTTTAGGTATAACTTCTGTGTTATCTTTTCGTGTTTTAGACTGTGATTGAGTATATCCTACCCTTTACTTGTCCTCCATTCGGAGCTGATATCTGGACAAGTACTTTTTATTCACTGCATGAGATTAGTTAGCAACCTAGGACAGCTTACTACCGCCGACACTGCGACGTAGGCTGGACGTAACCACTTCTCGTGCCCCTATACAGGGTGCGAGTCGTGACACGTTTTTAGTGGTGGCCCATGCAGGTCATCGAGACTAAATTGTTTGGTTACGTTATTGTACCAAGCATGCCTGCAATTAGGAACTTAAGGTAATTAGACAACATTAGGAATGACGCTTAGAACACCTAGAGGAATACTAGGATTGCAACATAGGAAATACATCACATGCTTGCTGTTATAATTTGATTTTCTTGTCTATGATTGTTTTGCTTTAAAGAGTCCTTATAAGTCCTTTTTATTGTAATTAGATGGTGCTTACTCGTTCATCCCGGTATGTCACACCTGAGAATGGCACGCTCTCCATCCAGTCAGCTGACCAGTTGACTGATACACCTCCACATTCACCTACCATATTCCCCCACTCCACAAATCCATAAACCCAGATGCCTCCACCACCTTCCACCTCATAGGCCCAGCAGGACCCAATACTTCCACCACCCCCTATCACTATACCTACCCAGGCTTCCGTCACACTCGACGGGAACCAACTGCTCATTCTGATCCAGGGGTTCCTAGCAACCCATCAGGAGCAGACCACCCTACTCCGCCAGAGCATGGAGCATTCTGAGGAACGTACCGTGGTTCCACCACATGTAGAGCTGCGGCAGAGAGCGGGGACGATCAAGGACTTCATGGGTCTGAATCCCAAGGAGTTCTTAGGGACTGAGGGCATAGTAGTAGCAGATGACTGGTTAGACTCGGTAGCGAGGAAGCTCCTTGGAGTTAGGATGCCGGATGACCTCCAGGTTGAGGCAGCGGGATTTCTGCTGATAGACTTGGCAGGGGTTTGGTTCCAGAATGAGCCGTTGTTTGCGAGAGGGAGAGCCACTTGGGATCAGTTCAAGACCCAGTTCAAGAATAAATTCTTCTCGACCACCGCTAGGATAGCCATGGGGCTACGATTCCAGAACATCCAGCAGGGGACCCGTTCTGTCGACGAGTATGCGGCAGAGTATAGTCGCCTGAGCCATTTCGCTCCTAGTTTGGTTGCTGACCCTGAGGAGATGATGCGTAGGTTTTGCCATGGTCTAGTTCCAAACATTGGCATTCTTATAGTGGCGAACGGTATGACTGACTACTACCAGAGCTTAGAGTTAGCCCGGAGTATCGAGGAGCGTCTTCTATCTTGCAAGAGGTCGGCTTCTGTACACATTGAGGGACCCACCAAGCGTCAGGCTTTCCAGCAGAAAGTACCGACGCTACACCAGCAGACATATCGTCCTCCCACACCACATTATTCGATCCCGCCAGTTAGAGCCCCGGGACCCCGGCAGCAGAGGCCATTTCAGCAGGTGCAGCATCAGTATCGGGGCCAGGACCCGAAGACGATCAGTTGTACATACTGCAGGAAGCAGGGACACACCAGGGAGCAGTGTAGGAAGAGACTGAAGGTTTGCTATACCTGTGGGTCAGATACTCACCAGAAGATGGATTGTCCTATTGCACCTCCTTATAAGGGTGCTAGGCCACCTGTAGCTCAGCACCAGAGGGTTGGAGCTTTTGCGATGACGGTCGAGGAGACCAACGCTGCAGGTGACGGGTTAGCAGGTTTGTCTTTTCTGTCCTTCCTTTTCCATCTTGTTGTATGATTCCATTAGTACCTGATATGCTTGTGATATACTAGATAGTGTAGTTACCCTATTCGAGACTGTGGAATCACGACCAGTAGGACTATGATTGCATGTTATCTTTTGACTCTGATTGACTGGGGGTTTGACCTAGAAGGAGTACGACTATCTTATCGAGGACGAAATTTTTCTAAGGAGGGTAGACTTGTAACACCCAGTTTTCTGAAATTGGGGTATTTTGAAAAAATTATTATTTTTATTTATTAATCGTGTTTTAGTCATGATATGATTTTTAGTGATTTTAGTTAATTTAAAACTATTTTTCTAAGTCACGACTTATGACTTTGTGATTTTACTAGTATAACCCTAGTGTAAACCCTAGAGATTTCATAACCTAGAGGCTAACCATGACCATGTAAGCCTAACCATGTGATTAGGATATCAAATTACCACTTTTTAGTCAAAAGGGTATTTTGGTAATTTATTAGAATTTATTTGGATTTATGTAATTTATTATTCTTTAATTAGTTGATTAGTGCCATGATTAGTCCCTAACCTAGTTTACCCTAATCTAGAGATTAGTCACTAACCTAGGAGGCTAATGTTAGATATTAGCTTTATGTGTAAATATCTAGGTTTGATAATATCTAGATATTTTACTTTTAGATATTTCCTAGAAACCTAAATATCTATCTACTTGGTCCAAGACTTAGAAGCTAAGTTTGCTAGGTGGAAGAACCCTAAAATATCTACCCATGGCAGCGCAACCCTACCCCCTTCCATATAAACACACCCCCCTTCATTCAAGCCTCATTTACATACACCTAAAACCTAGTTTTTTCTACAACTTCACACCCTCACCATTCAATCAATTTAGCTCCAAATTGAGCCTAGTTTCTTGCATTAGACTCCCCTACACTAGAGGATACCAATTGTGGCTTGCTAGCAAGGATTTGTGAAGCTTTGGACATTAGGAGTTGAAGGAGGATTTCATTCAAATAGGCCTATATTTGAGGATTTTGCACTCATAGGTAAATATCCTCAAACCTAGTTAATATTGTGTTTTCTCTTCATAATTGTATGCATATAGGTAAACCCTAGCTGTGTGTCAAGTTTGGTAGGAAATAGGTTTGGTTTGGTGTCCGTATCGGACACGTGTCTGTGTTTAAATTACAGTGTTTGGTGAAATGTCACTTAGAAATAAAAGTTGTTATTTTCTAAAACAAATTGCACATTTGGGTAGCCCTTAGCATGCTGATCACGAAACACTAGGACTGAGCACGTTATCGTGTCGTGTCCGTGTCCAAAATGGACACGAACATGCTGTGCACACACAGTGCACTGTGCCCTGCTACCCGACCCCCTTTTCTCCCTCACCTGGACACGTGGACACGTGAAACTTGACACAAACCTAGGGGCAATGTCTGACAAGACATCCCCAAAGTTTCGTGTCAAGTCGTGTCGTATCGAGCGAGAAATTCGACATGTACTGACCATACACTGCACTGCACGAACACGTTTTTTCTCACTGACACGCGAGTCATGTCGACTCTAGACACGTTGTGGACACCTCGTGGTGACACGAGTGTGTAGCCCAACACGTGGGCTACACGTGGACTTGACCACGTGGCCCTACGTGGCGTGTGTCGTGTCCACGAGACACGTGCACCGCTGCACGACGCAGTGTAAACAGCGTGTATCAGTCGAGAAAACCCGACTGATACGGGCCTCGTGTCGACGCTGTGTGACACTTGGACACGAGACAGACACTGCGACACCTAGCCTGACCCTAGGCGAACCTACACACGTGTGCACGAGACACGAGGACACGTGTGCCGTGTCCTACACGCGTGTGCACCTTAGCACGATATTGTGCACTGTCAATTTACCCGATTTACCAACCACTATTTTAGGGTCTTAACTAGGTTTAGGTGTCGGATTTGGGTTTTTCCCCAAATTTCCTTCACTGAACAGTATTTCCTGTTTTTTCAGTATTTTAAATGAATTTTAAATTGATTTATATGTATATATATACGTATATTAGTGTGTATATATACTGTATATATATGTATATAAGTATATGTGTATGTATGTAGGTGTGTGAGTGTGTATATGTATGTATATATGTAGATATGTGTGTAGGTATAGATGTAGATATGTATGTAGTGTGTGTGTTATGGGTTCACCTATCTCAGTTTTCTGAGAACAGAACCCCCCCCCTCCACTGTCACAGTGACACACACCACTGCCTCACCATCTCTCTCTCTCACTCTTTTACACTCACCCTCTCATTTCCTCTCCCTCTATCTATATGTATTGTATATACATAGGTTTATTATATATATATATATATATATATATATATATATATATATACATATATATATATATACATATATATATATATACATATATATATATATATATATATATATATATATATATATATACATATATATATATATATATACATATATATATATATATATACATATATATATATATATATACATATATATATATATATATATATATTTGTATTAGATTATATTTTGTGTCTAAATATATATACTATATGGTATATGAGTATTACATAGGCTATAGGCCTATGTAGGTATGTTATATATATATATATATTGTATAGAGATAGAAACCTAAATGGTATTAGCCTATGGAACCTAATTATTAGCCTATGGCCAAATTGGGGGTTGACCCTAATTTGTCTAAGTGACCCCTTGACCTAGGTACCTTAATGACCCTTGTTTGACTAGTGTTGACCAAAGTCAACCTTAGGTCAAAACTTGACCTAATTAACCTAGAATTGACTAGGATTAACCTAAAATGACTAGTTTAACTAGTCTGGCCATGTTTGACCTAACTTGACTAGTAGACCTAGTTGACTAGATAATTGACCATTGTTGACCAAAGTCAACTATAGGTCAACCATGATCTAATTGACCTAGAGATGGCTTGGATGAACATAGAAGGACTTGTTGACTAAGATTTGACTAAAGCCTAGGCTATTAACTAGTTGGTTTAGGTTTGACCTATATATGAGTATATTATTGTGACTTGGGTTTTGTGGAAAGACCTATGTAGATTAAGATATGTATGGGGTTAAGTGAGATACTTAGAGTTGAGTCATGACTTGAGTTGGAGAATGGGATTAGCTTGATTACAGGATTAAGGTTGGTATTGTACTATATATATTTTTGTGTGATATACTTGTATAGATAATTGGTTATACCTTAACATTATGGTATAGTATCTTAGGTACCCTAAGACATGTTAGCCTATGGTTGATTGAGTTAGTCTTATGGAGTATTGACTTAGATAGTTGACCATTGACCTAAATGTCACGCCCCAGAACCAGAATACTGGAGAGCGGGGGCGAACATAGCCAGCTACGTATATTGAAATGAAGTCCATCTCGCTATACGGTCACGGCTGTCTAGATATGAGGGTTTACTACAAGCCAACAGTCTCTTAAAGTCAAGCCTACCGTCTCAATCTCAAGCAAATAATATAATCACAAGATGTTTGACCACCAAATATACAATAAAAGGCGTCCCAAATATTACATATCAGCTGATCATGAAGCTAGTCGTACAAAATGCTAGGACTAACTAGAGTTAAGTCATACATGATCAACCCTAGGATTTGTTAATCATGTTTACAGCCCGTAGGCAGACAGTAAGTAAAGGTGCATCGAGCTAACAGGTGCTCGTCGGCTAAACGCCTCAAAAGAATAATTTACAATAGAGTTAGCGAAACAAAATAGAAAACCCACTCGTAGCCCGGGTTCCTTCTAGTCGCCACCATCGGGCTGGAGGTTCGGAAGATCCTCGGGTGCTGCTCCGAAATCTGGCCACACAAAACCTGCTGGGTCAAACCCAGAAAGAGCAAGTGCCACAAAGGAGGCCACGAAATAAGAACAAAAGCCAGCATATCAGAACATAAGAAATAAAAGAAAAGTACAAGTAATAAAGAGCACGTCAGGAAAATAAACGTCTAGGGATGTGGAACCATTCTGGGAGCCAGGTTACAACCCGTAAACCAAACAAGGACCGGGATTGTAACCATTCGCCTGAATATCTCCTTGTCCCTACCCAATTATTGTTAAAGCAAGTAAAACAATCATGTTCAGGAGTACCGGGGTACAGGGACTAGACAAGACTTAGACAGGGCTGGACATCATCCATTCACAAGCGGCCAAGCAATTACTATGGCTTACTACTTTAACTAACTAGGGTTGTCACAAGCCTAATTACTAACAAGATGCAATGAGAATTTTCCAGTCCCAAGCCCTGCAGACCATCCAGTTATCCTTCCGCGGGTTGAGAGTATAGTTGGGTACATCGCCCCAGAGACGATATACCCTTAGGTGACTTAGAGAGTGCAACACATGACAGTGCGCTGGAAATGTGCTCTACTCGTCGGCAAGCTACAAGTCCAATTAAGAGCGCCCAGATAACGAGATTGCCTGTGACTGGAAATTCTCCATGAACTATAGTTTGATCTAGTCATTAGCCTAATCCATATTCAGTATGAATCCCTGACCGTGGGAACCAGGGAGTCACGTCCTAGACATGATGCAAGACAAGACAAGTGGATTGCACAAGCAAGCAAGCAGGAACACCCACGGTGTCAAGTTGATTATACGAGTCAAGTTACAAGTTATAAGTCAAGTCAAGTCAGGAGTGCGCCGCCACGGGCCACTATCAAGTTATCAAGATAAATCATGTCAGGGTACTTGTCAGGAGTGCGCCACGACGGGCCACTATCATGTCAGGTTGGTCATGTCAGGAGGGCACCACTACGGGTCACTGTCGTGTTATGCCAGTTCCTTGTCATACCATGCCAGGTACAATAGTCATTCCAAACATATTAAGTAAAATCAAGACTGCGCAAGGGTCCCTGGGGTCGCGCAGGAGTCAAGTGCACCACGGGCCAACTGCGCAGGAGTGAGCTGCACAGAAGTCGGCTCGCGCTGAGCTGGTTGGCGCAGGGGTCAGATTGCGCAGGGATGGATGGCGCAGGAATGGTTGGCGCAGGAGATAGATGGCGCAGGAAATAGATGGCGCAGGATTGAACTGCGCAGGGTTGAACTGCGCAGGGTTAGATTGCACAGGGAGCCAACTGCGCAGGGGTAAACTGCGCAGGGAGCCAACTGCGCAGGGGTCAACTGCGCAGGGGTGAACTGCGCAGGGGTGGATTGCGCATGGGGCTGAGCGCAGTTCGCCAAGGGGCCAGTAGCGCGGTCGGCGCTGCGCTAAAGAGCGCAGGCCGAGAGGAGAATGCGCAGTCCAGCACTGCGCTAAAGAGCGCAGGCTGCAGTCTGCTACTCCAGGCCGAGAGGAACTCTTCAAGAACACCAAAGTTCAAATCTTCATATCTTGGTCAAATCAAAACCAAATCTAGATTTTCAAAGGTCTAACTTGAGTAAAATTGAATTCTCTTCCACATGGAAGCATCAAAACCCATAAAAATCCAACCAAAATAGATCAAAACCATATAAATCCAAAAATAGCTAAAACCTAGATCTAGAACAATGAAGACTCCAAATCACAAAATGTCAAGCACTAATGTTGATCACCATGGCCTAATCTAGCTAATGAACAAATAAAATGTGGTTCTCATATGGTGGCAAGGTGCACTTGCCTATGGGTGTTGGTGTTGTGTAGAGGAAGGAAGAAGAAGAAGATGGAGAAATAAATGAGAGAATTATGGAGGAGAGAGAAAAGTAGGTGGAGTTTTAATGAGGGTGGGTTGTGTTGTGTTGAGGGTGGAGCATAGGCTAAGGTGTTCCAATGCATGTTAAACCAAACCAAACCAAACCGATTCTCCTCCACAAAATAAAACCAAGCCAGGTAAAACCCAATTACGAGAACCAAAATCTGCAAGTCAAGCCAATTACAAGTACATGCCAAAATCCGAGAAAATAAATACAGGTCTAAAATACATGCAAGCTTGACAAAATACGTATCCAGAATATGGGTGTTACAACTCTACCCACCTTAAAAGAATTCCGTCCTCGGAATTTAATCAAGGAGCTAGAGAGACAAGGACAAGTTATACTATTCACATGCAAGCTATACTAAGCAGTCAATCAAACAATCACGCATGCAAGCAAGGACGGAAGGCATAAGGCATAAGGAAGACATTATACCTTATGAGTCAAACAGGTACGGATATCACGATCGGATGTCGTCCTCATGCTCCCACGTTGACTCACCTAGAGAGTGATGACCCCAAGCAACACGGACTAAACTAATAGTCTTGTTCTTGAGTATCTTCTCTTTCCGGTCCAATATAGACACGGGCCTCTCCTCATACGAAAGGTTGGTACCAACAACCAATTCCGAATGGTCTAGGATGTGGCTCGGGTCCGGGATATATCGTCGTAATTGGGATACATGGAATACATCATGCACCTCACTTAGCGACGGCGGAAGAGCAAGACGATAGGATACATCTCCTACTCGCTCCAGGATATCGAATGGCCCTATATACCTAGGACTAAGCTTTCCCCGCACGCCAAAGTGAATGACGCCGCGGTTAGGCGAGATCCTAAGGAATACATGGTCGCCGATAGCAAACTCTAAGGGTCGCTGATGAGCATCGGCCCAATGGCGCTGGCGATCTTGGGCAACTCGAAGACGATCTCTGATCCTTCTGACCACTTCAACTGTCTGGGCAATCATTTCTGGACCAAGCATCTGCCTCTCTCCAACATCATCCCATGCTAATGGGGATCTGTACTTCCTACCATACAGAGCCTCGAACGGAGCCATCTGGATTCTGGCCTGGAAACTGTTGTTGTATGAGAACTCCACCAGGTGTAGGTGATCTTCCCACGAACCACCGAAGTCGAGGGTGCAAGACCTCAACATGTCTTCAAGAGTCTGGATTATGCGCTCTGACTGGCCATCTGTCTGCGAATGATATGCCGAACTGAACTGGAGACGAGTTCCTAAACTCTCTTGCAAGCTATGCCAAAAGTGCGATGTGAACCTTGAATTTCGGTCCAAAGTGATGCTGACGGGCACACCGTGAAGCCTGACAATCTGCCTGAGGTACATCTCTGCCAACTGAGCCATAGACTGACCAACTCTGAAGGGAAGAAAGTGAGCCACCTTCGTGAGCCGGTCAACTATAACCCAAATAGCATCTCTACCAGCTGGAGATCTAGGCAATCCAGTCACAAAATCCATGGTCACATGCTCCCACTTCCATTCTGGAATCGGCAAGGGCTGAAGAAGTCCAGCGGGCCTCTGATGTTCAGCTTTAACCTGTTGGCAAACCAAACACCGAGAGACAAACCGGGCTATCTCTCTCTTCATGCCATTCCACCAGAAGTGCTGACGGATATCACGGTACATCTTCGTACCACCAGGATGAATAGAATACTGCGAACTGTGAGCTTCTGCCATGACTTCCTGTCTGATATCTCCACTGGGTACACAAAAACGAGAGCCGTGTCGAAGTGTACCATCATCAAGAATGCATAACTCTGGCCTTCTTCCTACCTCACACTCTGCTCTGAGCCGCTGAAGCTTGGAATTTATAGATTGTGCCATCCGGATCCTCTCAACTATGCTGGACTGAACCTGTAGACTGGCCATCAATGCCACACTGGTAGGAAGAACCACTTCAATTCCCATATTCTGAAAATCTGCCAATAACTCTGGTTGTGCCGTTAGGAAATAAACTCCGGCTCTCCTGCTCAACGCATCTGCTACAACGTTGGCCTTCCCCGGATGATACTGCAAATCCACATCGTAGTCCACCAATAGATCAAGCCATCTTCTCTGCCGCATATTAAGATCCTTCTGGGTGAAAACATACTTCAGGCTTTTGTGATCAGTAAATATCTCCACTCTATCTCCATATAAGTAGTGCCTCCACAACTTAAGTGCAAACACTACTGCTGCCAGCTCCAAGTCGTGGGTCGGGTAATTCTTCTCATGGTCATGAAGTTGACGTGATGCATAAGATATTACCTTCCCATGCTGTATCAAGACACACCCCAATCCTCTGCCTGAAGTGTCGCAATAAACTGTGAATCCTCCGGTCCCATCTGGAAGTGTGAGAATGGGAGCCGTTATCAAACCTCGCTTCAACTTCTCAAATGATTCCTGACACTCTGTTGTCCAAGCAAACTGCACATCCTTGCAGGTCAACTGGGTCATCGGCGCTGAAATCCTTGCAAAATCTGAAATAAATCGTCGGTAGTTGCCGACTAATCCAAGGAAGCTGCGAACTTCTGCCACTGAGCTGGGTACTGGCCATGACTCGATAGCCACAATCTTCTGGGGATCCACTTCCACTCCCCCTCGAGTAATGATGTGACCCAAGTACGAAATACGATCGAGCCAGAACTCGCATTTACTGAACTTGGCGTACAACTGGTGCTCCCTAAGCGTCTGAAGGACGATACGGAGATGCTGCTCGTGCTATACTTCGCTCTTGCTGTAGACCAGGATATCATCTAGGAACACGATCACGAACTGATCCAGGTAAGGCATGAAAATGCGATTCATGAGGTCCATGAATACGGCTGGCACATTGGTCGCTCCAAATGGTATAACAAGGAACTCCCAATGTCCATACCTCGATCGAAAAGCTGTCTTCGGGATGTCCTGCTCTCTGACTCTGATCTGGTGGTATCCTGACCGCAAGTCTATCTTCGAAAACACTGAAGCCCCTCTGAGTTGATCAAACAAGTCATCTATCCACGGGAGAGGGTATCTGTTCTTGATTGTCACTGAGTTCAAGGTACGATAATCTACACATAACCTGGACGTACCATCCTTCTTTTTCACAAGAAGCATCGGGGCTCCCCAAGGCGATCCACTTACACGAATGAATCCCTTGGTCCGGAGTTCTTCAATCATCTTGTACAAAATCTCCAACTCTGAAGGCGCCATTCTGTAGACTCGCTCTGATACTGGTGCTGTCCCGGGGATCAAGTCTATAGTAAACTCGATCTCCCGCTCTGGCGGTATTTCTGGAAGCTCCTCTGGAAAAACATCTGGAAATTCTTCAACTATCATGGGCAACTGCACTGCTGCTACTGCCATCCACAACACTGGGGATGATGGCTCCATCGCGCCTCTAGAAAATGAGAACTCTGGCTCGCCTGGAATGCTGAAAACAACTCTGCCAACATGGCAGTCTATCCTAGCATACTGGTTCCTCAACCAATCCATGCCTAGGACTACATCATAGTCTGCCATAGGAAATTCTATAAATCTAGCGGGGAACTCTCTACCGCTAACTACGATCCGACACGAGGAAAACACTCGATCTACTCCCACAAGACCATTACCAGTAAGTATATTGAGCCTTACTAATAATGACTCTGGCTCCAATCCTATCCGTGTCGCGAATCGTGCAGACAGGAATGAATGCGATGCACCAGAATCAAATAATACTGAAGCTGGAAAGGAGTTGACGAGAATAGTACCTGCCACTACCTCACCTGGTGCAACTTCTTCTTCCATAGCCATCATCATGGCCTGACCTCTAGCTGCGGGTCCCCTCTGCTGGAAACCTCTCTGCCTACTCTGCACTGGAGCCTGGACACACTGCTGCTGGAATGCCTGGGCCTGAGGCAACAATGGCCTTGGGTACTACTGCTGCTGCATGGGTGCTGGTCCCCTAACCGATGGACTGGTTAGGTTGGAAGAGGATGAACTACCCCTATTCGGGTAGGCTCTTATCTTGTGATCTGCTGCTCCACAAGCTAGGCACAATCCTTGCGCCCTACGATAATCCGCCACCACATGGCCTGGCTTCCCACAATGTGAACATCCCATCGCGGAAGTCTGCTTCTGCTACTGCTGCTGCTGGTACGTTGGGGTCGAATGCTGAACCGACGTTACTGAGGCCGCCCGCCTCGGAGTTCCAATGGTCAATCCCCTAGCTGCTGGGGCTGGAGCTGATGATTGGTGCATCTGACTGTGGGACCGCTTCCTGCCTCCGGTCCTATCTACGATCCTCTGGGAGGTATACTCATGCCTCCTAGCTGCTCTCAAAACTGCATCGAACGTCTGGTGCTCGAACTGCTCAACTGCCAACAAGATCTCCAAATGCAGTCCCTGCTGGAACCGCTGGGCCCTATCAAACTCGGTTGCCACCAAGGTGGGGGCAAACCTACTGAGTCTAGAAAACTCAGTCGCATAACCGTCGACCGTTCTGCCTCCTTGCTTCAAGTTGGTAAATCTGGTCTGTAAGTCGTACCGAGCCACAGCATCGAAATACTTCGTCTGGAATCTCTCTCTAAATACTGCCCAAGCAATGGGTGCAACTAATCTCATCGCTTGCGCTGCCCACTGTAGAAGCATGGAATTTTACAACCAGAAAGACCATGCGCCAGACACTACATGTGCCAGGACTCGCACAGAACACTTCACAGCAAAGAAAATAAGTATAGACATTTGAAGAAGGACTTTTTATTATATATATAAAAGTCTAGAAAAGGTTGTACAAAGGAGAATTTCTACAAAGGAAAGATCCTAAATCTACAGCCAGCGGCCACCATGCGCCTTCAGATAAGCACAGCGGCCACCATGCGCCTTCAGATAGGCGCAGCGGCCACCATGCGTCACCAGATAGGCGCTGTAGTCACTATGCGCCTCCATCCAGGCGCATCCCGCCATCTCTTCAGCAGCTCAGTTATGTGCATCCAGCTCAGTTATGTGCATCCAGCTCAGTTATGTGCACCCTTCAGCAGCCCAGTTAAGTGCCGCTCTTCCAGCCAGGCTCACCTGATAAATGCTTCGATACACAAAGCATTTAACCCTCTGGCTGGAACCAAGGAAGAGAAGAGCACCGCAAATCTGTGGCCAGAGGAGGCTTCGAAAGAGCCTCCAAAGGCCAAGGAAGACCGTGATCGAAATCACGACGAAAGGCAGCTTTCAACACAATCAGAGCGGGCGACACCCACTTTGAAGGAAGAGAGAGCCTAGCACCGCCATTCTGATCTACGGCTCTTCCGGAACAACGGAGACAAGGCCCGAGCATCCCCATCTTTGGATGCAACATGCACCTTCCGCCTGCCTCAGAAGTCCTCGACTCCGTCTTTTGGATGTAACAGTCACCTTCAAGAGCATCAATGACGACATGGCGTCTCATCTTCACCCTCGGGAGCACTTCGTCAACAGAATGCACCCGAGAACCTGAGTTCATACTGGAAAGACGTGAGGGAATGAGAGGCCAACCTTCTCTCCATGCCACTATTTATAGGCCGGGCAGATCAAACCCATGCGCCAAGTAGATGGCTCTCCGGATTCCGTGTAATGAACTCACATTAAATGGATGAACCAGACGCCTCAACTTCAGCCAAGCGGCTATTAAAAGCACACGAGGAGCAAAACAGCCGCATCATCAAAGACGTATCGGATGCGCCGGCTGGTCAGCGCATCACACCTCTCAAATAGATGCGCCCTGTACCGAGCGCATCAAAGGGGATGCGCCCCCATACGCCTAGTAGAACGTCAACCGATACGCCCACTCAGCTGTCCATCGAATGTCACCAACATTAAATGCTGAACTGACAGAGTTGGCAGCACGCCTTCCCAAGTCTGAACGGCTGACAGCTTTTGCAGAAAATAAAGCGTCCACAACGTCAGCATCATCATGACTCTATCCAGACGGCTACTGCCACGTGGCCACTCGACCACCCGTATGCGCCTCCGCGGCCATGCGCCCAAACCTGCATGCGCCTCGAAAGCCATGCACCTCAGACCCTTCACTGATCCCTAAAGACAGAAGAAGAGTCTCCAGTTGAAGCTTTGCATGCGCCTCAAAAGCCATGCGCCACAGACTGATCTCTAATCCCGAAAGACAGAAGGAAAGTCGCTTGCATGCGCCTCAAAAGCCATGCGCCCAGAACGGCTCGTGACTCCTACAGGTCACGAGCCAAAATCTCATCATGCGCCCAATCCAAGGCGCATCCCACCAAATCATCCCCCCACCAAATCAGAGATCTCGGAGCCATGGGTCGACGACACGTGTCCTTTGACTCAACTCATCCAAGATCTCAGCAACAGAAAGATCTTCTCCTCTGCTACGTGCCGGCTCACAACAGCAGTATGAAGAATTCAACCCCGCGAGTAGGGCGCATCGTCCATGCGCCTCCATCAGCAATATCCACGTGGCGTCCCCACGCACCGGCACATCCTACATATGCGCGCATGGGCAGCCAACCTGCCCAGCTATAAAGGGAGGAATCATCACCTCCTTACACACACACAGAGAGACATACATACGAACAATCCAGACAGAGATCATCAGAGAGGCAGATACAGACACTCAACGTCTTCCTCCTCTCAGCCAGCTCCAGCACCCAGAGCAATCTACACCTTCAGAGAACCGATAACCGTCGTCAGCCCGTCAACGGAGTCAACGCATTACCACTTGCTCAATTGGCACTTAGGACCCAGATTAAACAAAAGTATACTCCTAGGACTACATCGAAGTCCTATATTGTAACACTGTTCTGTTTGTATTAAGATTTGCAATCAAACGATTTTAATGGCAAACAAGCTGGCGACTCTGCTGGGGACTTCTTTCTCCTCTTCCGAGAAAGTCGTATCACAGGCCGACGACGTGAAGGTGGGCTCCTCCCACAAGACGCTGGTCGTGCGCCTCAATCAACAGGCGTACGAGGAGTTCATTTCTGAAGGAAGCGCGAGTCCTTCGAAGCGGCTGCCGAAGCCGAAGAAGACCCGCCGTGTCTGGGTGCGCAAATTCGACGCCTCGGGCACCACCACTGAAGGGGATGTGCCAATCCAGCCCTCCCTTCCTGCTGACGTTCTCAGCAACCAAGGTGCGCCCGCTAATGCAGCGCATCTCTCGGGGAAACGTGCAGCTGACCACATTCCCCAGCCATCTCATTCTCAGGCGAGGAAGATGCGTCGATGGAGCAGGGGCGCAGCCAAAGCCCCGCGCATCACCTCTGATGTGCCACAAAAAGTCTCTGTCTTTGACAGACTCACTCGCTGTAATGGCGAGGGGAATTTGGATGCTAAGTACTATGCGCCCCAGCGGACTAGTACAAAGAGATCCAAGGCGGCACGGGCCATGCGCCCCAAGCGTGCTATGCCAGCAGCAGGCCAGAGGCACGTGCTCACAATCATGCGCGCTGTCGATGGCAACCTGTACAAGGTCGACTCAGGTGCTTCGGCACCAAAGACGAGTCGATCTTCAAAGTCCTCATCTCACTTGGGCGCATCCACTGCATGCATAACCAAGTCGAGTGCGGCAAATTCAGTGGTCTTGAACTCCCGCGCCACCTCTGGTTGTGCGTTCGAGGTCCGTTCAAGTCACTTCAAATGTTGTTGTTCCCCCACTACTGATCATGATGCCTGCTTGGTATTAGATCAGGGGGCGCAGCACTCACCTGTCCGCCCCGGCGTTTGGCCTTGCCATGTGCCTGAAGGGGGTATGAAGGTAGCACTCTCCTCCAACGACCTGCGTAATATGATCACTCACAAGCGCCGGTCAGGAGAGTCGACCAACAAGCACGATGAGCCTCTCACGGGGCATACTTGTGCGGTGGTCACTATCAACTGCTGTGGCAAGACGGCAGTACTACCAAGGCAGGCAGTCTTCCAGCGACTACAGTCATCGATACCCCTCCGACATCGCCTTGGGAAGAAGGTGTCAACAGAAGAGGAGCCAAGAGTTGCTTCATGCAATGTGGTCTCCAACTCCTCATCTCTCCGGAAGGCGACCGGCAATTCCTCGTCCAAAAGCTAATCAAGGAGAACCAAGGCAGCAGTCTCGACCTCCGGGGTGTTCGAAGGCACTCGGTCAAAGAAGAAGTTCTTGGAGGAAGCTAGGGGTAGTCAGACCCATGTTGAGCTTCCTTTCGAAGACGAAGATGTCCAAAGCACAGCTGCGACGGATCTTCATCCTCGAGGCGAAGTCAGCCTCCCAGAAGCACCTCGAAATGAGGATGTCCTTCAGGACACAGCTGGGGGTAGAGACGAAGAGGCCCTTCAAGACGAAGTCGAGGACAATCCGGCCCTGGCAGATGCGCCCGTCGAGAATGACCTCCAGAACGTGACTGGGGGTGGCCAAGCTGAAACACCAGGAGAGGTGACTCCTCCACATGAAAGTGAGGCCGAGAGCGAAGCCTCAACCAATCCATCCACTCCTGGCCGTGTCAGGACAGTATACATGGCTGGGGATGATGCCGAGTCTGATGCGCCACCGCAGGACATTATTCAGCGCATAGACTCATTAGAGGGAGGACTCAAAACCCTCTCTGTCTCTATGCAAGCACTGACTCAAGCAGTGTTTGATATTCGGTCGGCCTTGACCAGAACACCTTCAACCGGTCCTGACCCAGGAGTTAATGGGGAGTCGAGTGTACCCCTTCAACGGGCACCCTCCAACACAGAAGCACCTCGGACATCGGAACCCTCAAACGCTCCGCTTCAGATAGTGCCACCTTCCCCGACTCCTAGCTCCACGGAGGATGTGGTCGAAATGATCAAGGACCTACGGGAGCGCTTCGAGTCCAAAAACAGGCAAGAGGAGCGCCAGAAGATGGGCATTCCCCAGCCTTATCCTCTCGAGTGGAACAAAGTGGTTTATCCCCCAAAATATAAACCACAAACACTCACACCATACGATGGAAAGGACTCTCTACGTCGATACCTGACATATTTCCAGTCACAAACGGGGCATCTTCCAAAGGAGGACGCGCTCCTCACCAGCATCTTTGTTGGGGCCTTAAAAGGGGTGGCGTATGACTGGTACTGCAGCCTCCCCGACAATTCTATATCGTCCTTCGACGACTTGACGTGCCTCTTCCTCGATCGCTTCTACGATGGCGGAAAGGACATGACGATGGCATCTCTCATAGAGATACGCCAGAAGGAGAAAGAAACGGTTCGGGTGTTCATCGAACGCTTCCGACAAGCCTGCTTCAGGCTACCTCCAGGCATGCCAGAACATGCGCTCCTCTCCTCTTGCAGTATGAACATGCTGCCCGCAGTAAAGCTCTGGCTCAACTCTACTCCCCCTCCCGACTGGAGCTCCCTGATCATCGAAGCTGAAGCCGCAGAAAAGAAGGCGGCCAATGCACGTCTTCTGGGTGTCAGCTTCCCCGCCTTTGATGATAAGGGGAAAAGGTCAGCAGCCAACAACTCCGGACGAGAAGCAAAGGGGAAACAGGCATTGACTGTTAATGCCTCGAAGGGCGCATCTGCGCCTACTCAGAAGCCTCCACTGGCACCGAGACCTAAGGAGGTGTATTCATTCAATGATGAAGACACCCTGCAACTCTTCGAAATACTGAAGCAGGGTGACAAGATCAAGCTCCCGGACCCGAAGTAGCCCGATAAAGTTGGAAAAGTGGACAACCCGAGGTACTGTCACTACCATCGGTTTGTCGGACACCCGACCAAGGACTGCTACGTCCTCAAGAATTACATCCAGCGCATGATCAATGCGGATGTAATCTCCGTCGACTACGAAGAGAAGACGGTATCAGCCAATGTGGTGTCACTTCAGTTCGGCACCTTGCCGCCGACCACCACACAAGATGGCGTCGTCCCCATCCCTAAGGCGACAATGGAGGTGGTGAACTTGCCACCTACCCACGACAATGTGAGTGGACTCATCCCACTCACCACATATCGAGGAGAGGTCCTCTGGGTTCACCCCGACCTCGTCTCCGAGGTGACTCAACCGGAGGTACGCTCTACCTCCAAATCAAAAGGCAGGAAGATCAAGTCTTGCCGTACGGTCTCTTCTTCAACAGAAGAGGCACTTCCAGTGCAGACGCGTGCACAACAGAACGCTCAGTCCGGCGAAGCTGCCGCCGAGGTGGTGCCTCCTGGCACAATCCCTGAGGAGGGCCCATCTAAACCCTCAGCAGCCAATAAGCAGCAGTAGGTGGAGGCTCGTTTCGACAGACCTCTACGGAAGGAGAATGCTTTGGGGCTAGCCAAGCCCCACAACTTTGACATACTGGCACAACTGGCCAGTACTCCTACGCACTTATCTTTGTTTGAACTCCTACATCTTTCCAAAGACTCCCGAGAAGCTCTCTGCGAAGCTCTGAAGGATGCTGAATCCTTTCTCAGTCAGGTCAAGCAGCCTGAAGACCTCCCAACTACTTGTGCGCACTGTCATTGTGCGGAGGAAATTATCCCAAACACAACTTTCACCCAACAAGACATGCTGCTCAAGCACCACCGACATAACCGACCACTGTATTACACGGGGTACATCGGTTCAGTCAAGGTGAGCCGAATTCAGATCGATCCAGGGTCTTCCCTTAGCATCATCCCGAAGGCGCTGATGTCAAAACTGGGGATCCCAATGTACCGGCTAGCGCCCTCCAACACAACCATCAGTGGCTTCAACGCTAACAAAAGCGAGCCACTGGGCAAGATTCGACTGAAGTGCCACATAGGCAACCTCAAAACTGAGGTGACTTGTTATGTGGTGGATGCCGAGGTCAACTACAACATCCTGCTCGGCCGACCGTGGCTACATGAGTAGATGGTGGTGCCTTCCACGCTCCACCAATACATGAAATATGTATCTACCAACGGCGTCATCCGGACGGAGTTCGCAGACATCGATCCTTTCAAAGGGATTGAGGCTTACTTCACCGATTCCGACTTGTACAAGCCACTTGACGAGGAGGAAGCCAACGATGCTGATGATGAGGCTTAGACGGCAACTGAGCCGGACACGGAGCCTGAGACAAATCCAGATGCCCCACTGAAGATCCGACTGAAGGGCAAACCACCCCAGAAGGCGCCTCCAATGAGCATCAAGCTATCCGGGAAAGCACCGACTCTTGAGGCTCCCCTGAAGATACGCCTCAAGGGAAAGCCGCCTCAAACATCGGCTCCCCTGGTGGCAAAATTGCAGGGGAAGACACCACTCACAGGAGGCGCAGTTGAGGCACCTCTAAAGGTGCGTCTCAAGGGCAAGCCCCCGCAGTCATCCAAGATGCCAGAGAGGGCTCACATAACCCTCTCAGACCCCAAGGTCAAAGCTGTGGTGGACTCTTCTGATCCAGCCCCAGTGCTTACAGACGAGGAGCTTGGCGAATATATCTCTGCTGATGTAGATGCACCCTCCTTAGACAATGTAATCCCGCGGGATAAAATCTCGTACTTCATCAATAATAGAGTGTCTTTTAATTATTCTTGTCTTCCACATTGGAATGCCATGTATACATTAGATCACGCTCTACGGTCGTTACAAACACAAATAACGATCGTCCATAATGTAAACCGAGTAGTCCCGTCTCAAGGAGTCTGTTTCATAAACCCTCCACGAAGCCGAGACGAAAGATCCGTCATTTTTGGCAAAGTCGAGCGTCATCAAGACCTCCCGCCACTCGAGCCTGAACCTGATACCGGCAGAGTACAAGTTTATCGGTATACGGATATAGCAAAGCACATCATCCAGAAGATGGGCTATGACCTGAAAAGCAACAAAGGCCTAAACTATGGCAAGGGTCGACCTCTCCCTCTCCAGTGTTCAACACCCAAAGGAAGGCCGCAAGACTACTACAACAAAACTCGACGGGGGATAGGCTATGTCACGCCGCCATCAACCCCAGAGAGCTCAGACGTAGAACATTCCCACTCGTCCGAAGCATCGACTTGGGATTCTGATACCAGTATCGGATCAGTCTTCAGAAAAGTGCTGTCAGCTAACATGACGTCAGCACAACCTCAAAAAGGTGAAGGCGAAGACCAAACACCGGAACCCTTCGAAGAAGAACCCTGGGCTCAACGCCTAGGAGAGCAATGGGAGTCTCGTTTTGAGTTACGTGAACCTCCCACCGAAGACGAAGTCGAGCAGATCGACCTTGGGGACGGATCTTCTTCTAAACCCATCTTCGTCAGCAAAAGCCTAGAAGGAGAAGACCGAGAGGCTTTAATCCAGCTGGCTAAAGAGTATATCGACGTCTTTGTCTGGAGCTACAAAGACATGCCAGGACTCGATCCACAGATCGCAATGCATAGGTTGAACATCTTATCTGATGCCAAACCTATCAAACAACAACAACGACGTTTCCGTCCGGACATCATGAATGCCATCGATCAGGAGGTGGACAAACTCTTGACTAGCGGCTTCATCCGTGAGGAACAACACCCAGATTGGGTAGCCAACGTCGTACCTGTCACCAAGAAGAATGGGAAGATACGAGTCTATATCGACTTCAGGGACCTCAATTCTGCTTGCCCGAAGGACGAATTCCCGCTTCCGATCACCGACGTGATGATCGATAACATATGTGGTTTTGAACGCATGTCCTTCATGGATGGGTATTCAGGCTACAATCAAATCAAGATGTTCTCCGATGACGCGAAACACACGTCATTCAGGACTCCAAAGGGTGTTTTCTGCTACACAGTAATGCCCTTCGGCTTGAAAAACGCTGGTGCAACATACCAACGAGCTATGAGCACCATCTTCCGTCAACATCTTCGCAAAATAGTTGAATGCTATGTTGACGACATCGCAGTCAAGAACCGCCTCAAAGGAGATCACCTACAGGATTTGAAGACAGTCTTCGATCTCATGCGGGCACATCAACTCAAAATGAACCCCGCTAAATCCTTCTTGGGGGTTTCTAGCGGCAAATTCTTGGGCTTTGTCATCACGGCGAAAGGCATTCATGTTGATCCCGAGAAGACCAAAGCCATCCTCAACATGGACCCTCCGAAGAATCTTCGAGAACTTCGAGGCTTGCAGGGACGTCTGGCATACATCCGGAGGTTCATAGCAAACCTTTCCGGTAAATGTCAACCCTTCACTCAGCTCATGAAGAAGGGAGTCTCTTATGTCTAGACAGAGGAGTGCCAGAAGGCTTTCGACGACATCAAAGCCTACTTGACGAGCCCACCAGTCCTGGTGGCACCTGTCGCGGGCAAACCATTTCTTCTTTACGTCCGTGCCATGGATCATTCCCTTGGCGCTCTGCTGGCTCAAAACAGTGATACAGGCTATGAGCAAGCAATCTATTACCTCAGTCGAACGCTCATCGGGGCCGAACATCGGTACAACCCTGTTGAAAAGGAGTGCTTGGCTTTGGTGTTTGCCATCCAGAAGACTCGTCATTATGTCTCGGGCCAGATAATTCATGTCATTTCCCGAGTCAATCCACTCAGAGTCCTCATGACGAAGCCAGGATCATTAAACTTCCGGCTAGCCACATGGGCGATTTTGCTAACACCATATAATATGGTGTTTGTCCCGCAAAAAGCTGTTAAAGGTCAAGCTCTGGCTGACTTTTTAGCTGTACACCCTATCCCAGAATCCTCAAAACTCTATGAAGACATCCCGGATGAGGTCCAAGAATCCAACGTCACCGAAGGAAGCTCCGTTTGGCGGATGTTTTTCGATGGCGCTTCGAGAACAGGCCCCAAAGGCCAAATCATCGCAGGAGTGGGGGTAGTCTTAGTCTCCCCCGATCAGCTAGTCATCCAGCGTGCTTACTCCCTTTCGAAGCCGTGCTCCAACAATGTTGCCGAGTACAACGCACTCGTCATGGGACTCCAACTCGCACAACAGCTGGGGGTGGACCATCTGGAAGCCTACGGTGACTCAAAACTCATCGTGAACCAGATTCGAGGGCAGTATGAGGTTCGCCATGAAGATCTGATCCCTTACCATGAAGTTACATTGAACATTATTTCAACCTTCACCGGGTTCTTCATCGAACACGTGCCTCGTCTACAAAACTTGGAGGCTGACGCTCTGGCTGGCCTCGCAGCCTCATTGGCAGCGCCCTTTGGGACTCAACACTATGTCACGGTAACAGGCCGAGACTTGATTTGTCCCAGAAACAACCTGTGCTTGCAAGTGGCCCACGCCATACCGACGAACACTGGTGTTAATGTCCGAGACTGGAGGTTCCCGTTCATCGACTTTGCTGTCTACGGAATTCTTCCAGAGGACCTGAAGGAAGCCGTCTCAGTCAGGAGACGCTCTCTTCGATTCTACTATGACACAGCTACTAAAATGCTGTACCGACGTTCCTTCGATGGGCTCCTCCTTCGATGCCTGTCCAACGAAGAAGCAGCCGAAGCCCTCCGAGAAGCTCATGACGGAACTTACGGAGCTCATCAACCCGGTCCTAAGTTACAGGATCGACTGCGACGTATGGACTACTACTGGCCAACCATGGCCACCGACGCTGTTGAATATGCTAAGAAGTGTCACGCATGCCAACTCTATGCTGACTTCATACATACACCGTCTGAACTACTACATCCTACAGTCGCCTCCTGGCCCTTCGAAGCCTGGGGCATGGATATTGTGGGACCTATCACCCCTCCTTCATCAAGAGGACACCGCTTCATCCTGGCCATCACCGATTACTTCTCCAAATGGGCAGAAGCAGTCCCACTGGCGGAAGTAAAGAGCTCCAGGGTGGTCAGCTTTATCAAACACCATGTCATTTACCGTTTTGGAGTACCCCGGCGGATCATTCATGACAACAGTCCTCAGTTTATCAGCCACATTTTTAGCAGGTTCTGTGACAAGAACCGCATTCAAAATGTGGCATCCACCGCCTATAATCCGGCAGCAAACGGGTTAGCAGAGGCGTTCAACAAAACCATCGTCAGGCTACTCAAAAAGGTCGTGTCATCCAACAAACGCAACTGGGATGAAAAGCTTGGCGAATGCCTTTGGGCCTACCGCACAACGGTACGGACCCCGCAGGCAACACACCATTCTCTCTGGTCTACGGGAGCGAAGCGGTACTGCCTCTCGAGATCCAGATACCCTCACTCCGCGTGGCAATAATAAACAAACTCACAGAAGAGGACAATCAACATCGTCATCTGCGGGAACTGGAGGCACTCGATGAGAAGCGTCTCCTAGCTCAACAACGCATCGAACTCTACCAAGCCCGTATATCACAGGCTTTCAACAAGAAGGTCAAACAGAGGACTTTCCAAGTTGGTGACCTGGTTTTGGCAGCCAGAAGACCGATGGTGTTAACTCACAAGACACCAAGAAAGTTCGAGCCCAAGTGGGAAGGACCTTTCATCATAGAGACGGTATACTCAAACGGTGCTTACCGCCTCGCCAAACCCAATGGAGACTTGTTTATGATGCCCATCAACGGCAAGTTCCTAAAGAAGTACTATTCTTGACATCCTTCAGACATGTACTTCCCCAAGGGGATCTGTGGGCCCAATCATCGGGATTCACAAACAATCTCCTTCCACAAACTCATCCGCTTCGGGAACCCAGCTGTTCCGTGGCTTCCTTCAGTAGAAAGACAATCACGTCCACATTACCTCTGAGTTGTTCTTCTACACCCTACAAAGCGGACTCTTACGCTACGTAAGCCGACGCTACCCTTCATGTTTACCACGTCCACATTTCCTCTGAGTAAACATCTTGTACAAACAACCCCTGCGTTGTCGTACATCGATCGCCGAACTTCCACGTCCACATCACCTCTGAGTTGTTCAGCGTATCCTCCAGGATCATTCTTACCACGTCCATCATACCTCTGAGTAGGATGATTCTATCATTTGGACCCAATGATTGCCATGTCCACATCACCTCTGAGCAAACATGTTGGTTCCTTCAAACTTATTATCTGTGCCTAAAACCAAGGTGCGCAAAAGATAATAGGTCCACACAAATCATCAAGTTCATAATAACAAAAATGAACACATCATAAAAAGTTGCGTACTTCTTTATTTTCTGAAATAGAGAGTACAAAAGGCTACATTATCCCTCAGCAAAGGGTTGCAAAAGAGCATAAAAAAGGGGAAAAAACTACAGTCCCTGAACCTCCCCAGGGTGGGCTGAGAGCTCCCTGACTCGAAGCTTTAGGTCGGCTGTACGGGCCTCTACAGTCGTCAGGACTCGTCGCTCAGCTTCTTGACGCATCAATTCAAAAGCCCCAGCGGAAGTATCGCTTTCATGCTTCGCATCAAGCTGTTGTCGCTGCTGCGCCAAGGCAAGAGTCCGCTGTGTAAAGGTCGCTTCTTCCTTCTGGAATGCTGCGTGTTCAGCCCGGACACACTCGGCGTCTAACTGGAGTCGGGCTCGTTGATCTTCAAGGCGGCGCATCTGGGTGTCGATCTCCGCGATATTAGCATCCAATGCAGCTCGAGTTTCCACCGTCGTCTTCATGGACTGAGACAACTGCTCTACCGCAGCCTTAGTCTCAGCCACCTCACGCTCCCAAAGGCCCACAGTGGCCTGGTATGAAGACTCAATCTCGGCAATCAGCTTCCCCTTCTTCGCATCTATCAGGACGGAGAGGTCGTTTCGCTGGATGCGCTGAAGTTCCGCAAGCCGCTCGTCCAGCTCGATCACCGAAGCCTCCAGAATTTTGGCCATATGGTCGTGGCCTTGGTGAATGCGGATCAGCTCGATACAGGGCATTGCCAAAGTTCTTGCCGTTGTAAAGCTCCCATTGGCATCCATCACAGCAGATACACCCTTCTGCAGCATTTTGTATACCCCCTCGACGAGGAATTTCACATACTCGTCTGCATCCGCCAGGACCTGCGGCGTCATAGCAGGAGTTGGAGGAGCTACAGCAGTTTGCGAACCAGAAGAAGATCCGCCAACCTCAACCTGCGAGGCTTGAACCTCAGTATCAATGAGCTCTTCATCAACGGGGGCTGGACTGCTAGCCCGAGGAGCCGAAGGAACAGAGAAAGCCCGCGCAGGCGTCGAAATAGTACCCCAAGTAGGAGGGGCAACAGAGGGTTCCACACCCTCGCCCTTCTCAAGCCCGAAGGAACCACCGACGTCAACGGCCACCTCTTCTACCCCCAACGTTCTATCGACAACTGGTACTTCCCTTGGTAGAATAGGGAAATTATCACTCGTCTCTTGACCCGCCTCAGCGGTTGTGACCGGCAGACGGGTCTCGTCATCAAGTCCCTCCACTGGGACAGAATTTGTCACTACCTCCTGATCGGTAGCCGCCTCAACTACCACGGTTGAAGCTGGGGTAGGACTCGGCAATGATCCAGCCGACCTCCCCTCATCATAATAAGGAGGGGAATCAACCCTCTCCTCTGCCTCAACCATATCTGTTGACCCCGCAACAGACTCTTGCAGCCCTGGAGCAACGTCATCCGAAGGCGACGAACTCCAATCCACCTCATCATCAGGATGCCTCGAGTCCGTAGGACCCTCAACGTCCTCCACGGCAGACTCTACCTTTCCGGAAGTTGTTGCAACCTCAAAGACAGGAGATACTAAAACCTCCGCAGGCACGTCTTCGGGGTCCTCATCCACGGGAGACATTATCATCGGTGGGATGCGCTCATCAGAAGATCCTGCCACCTCCTTCGGCTTATTGGCACCCGGTTTTGAAACACGGAACTTCTTCTTCGACTGCAAGGAAAAAAAAAAGCATAAGTCACCTCAATGACAAAATGAATTAGAATTACGAAGCACTCCTTACCTCAGCAGGAGCAGATCCCGCTGGCACTACGGGTGGCACTTCCGTAACCTTTGCAGTCGACGTCTTTCTCGACCTCTTCGGTACAGAAGAACCAGCTTCTGTGTCAGCCCGCCTCTTCCCAACAGACGGATCTCTCACTGACGCTGCAGCAGCAGCCCAATATCCCGCCAAATCTGGTGGACGATATGATCGGGCTACCCTCAACATATTCGTCGTGGCCTCCAGCTGAGTTCCAATAATGAAACTAGTCTCTCTGTCATAACCAGGAGACGCAGCGTTCATAATGCAATACAGCTTGGCGGCCGGATATAGGATCTGCGGCCGAGGGTTGCGGACCGGCGTGGTAAAACTAACGCTAGTGCATCCAGCGTTATAATACTGCCAGCCCCGGGCTCCGTCCAGCAAACTTCCGACGAAGCCTAGACTGCTACTGGGATTCCGCAACATCAGCAGAGTATAGCCAAATTGACGAGCAAATCGGCTTGGCAGATATAGCTCCAGATAACATTTATTCTGGTTGCGGTAGACCAGGTGAGAAGGCCGGATACTTTGCAACCAACGAAAACTCCATTTCGGCAAAGTGACTGCATCTTCGCCAGAGTCAACTAAATCTTGGTCGGCCTCGAAATCTTTGAAAATCGGGCCAACCTTGACAATTTCCCACCCCTGAAGGTAAGACAAGACTCTCCTGCAAACAGGGACGCCGGTGTATGACCACTTCCTCTTGTAGAAGCGGCGGATGAAGGCATCCCCTTCAACATGATCCTCCTTCGGACCGGGACTCATCACGTTCGGATGATACAAAATTAGCCATCCCATAAGATAATGGAAAGGCAACTCGGCCCGGGGAAAGTTGTCATTATTTTCTTTCTCATGGATCACGTCATCAGCAAAAGACCTCAAATCGCGCAACAGGTTGCACACCATCGCGGGGAGGAAAGCTAAGGGTCGCCCAAAAGCCAACTTCACAGCAGGCAAAATGAGATTCCGATGTACCCGTTCCACGGCACCGGATCCACCTGCAAACACGTAATCCCGGAGCCATACATCCGGTGCCCGCAGTGCCAGAAGCAGCTATAGGCATCCTTGCCGCTCTCATCCGAACGTGGAGTCCTCTCTTCCAGTCGACTTATTTTAGAAGTCACCTCCGTGGGCTTCAGTCCCTGCGGAGTCACAAATCGGATCCTCGAAGGATCCGCTAAATCCTGCTTAAAGACATAGTCCCTCCAAGCAGTTACATGAGGTTGGGTCTTGCCCCTATCCCTCCGGTGCATCAGATAATGGTGGCTCGTCACCTCTTTGAACACAGCCATCATCTCCGGGTTCTTTTCCTCCAGAACCTGGATCTCCTCATTTGACGGAAAATACTCCTCGTACGGCTCTGAGCCCCAAGGAAGCTTAGACACCTCGTGCATCTCATGGAGAGCCAACCCCAGTTCTCCCACTGGAGTGAAAAAGCTGCCATTATGGGCGTTGAATAATTCCAAGAGCGCAAGGAACATAGGCTTATTGAGATCCACGCCTGCCTGCGTAGCCCGAATAGCGGCTGTCAACCCGATCTCCTTAAGCTCAACTTTGAACCTTGAAAGCACCCAAGTGGTTAACTCGTCCCACCTCGGAATATAGTGACACCAACCCTCGACTCTAAAGCCACCTGTCGGGTACGTGACCTTCGCTGTCAACATCCGATTTGCAAAGGTCGGGGCACTGAAGGGAAATGTGTCATTTGGAACTTCACTATAAAGGCTCCCGGGACGCAAGGCTCGGTAACTGAACGAGGAACCGGATCGTGAAGCAGCCAAAGTATCTCGCTGGTTCGAGGTGGCATCGATCGAAAGGGTACCTCCCAAGGCCCCTCCTTGAGAAGGAGTAAGTTCCCAACCCATCCTTCTCTTCGAAGCCAGACGATAAAAAGCCGTCAGCGGCAACTGGCGGTCAACCTGCCTCATGTATAGAACCATGCCTTTGGCAGTGAAGAACCAGTCTTCTTTGATCTTCAGTATCTTCGCTTCAGAAGAGACTAGTCGGTCGCCAAACAGAAAGGCAGGTTTTAAGAAAGTCACATCTTCAGATTCGGCAGACTTCAGTTTACCACTCTCCATCATACTCTGGAGGAAAAGTGACAACTGGTTCTGGATCTGCAGCATTCTCTCCCGGGGTTGGTTCTGTAAGATAGCATCCTTTGCAGGGTTGATAACCGCCTCATCAAAATCAACCCCCATTTGGCAAAGGGAAGCATCCAAGAGGACTTCGTTCAACAGAGGGATCGTCATCGACACTGGCACAACAAAAGTGGAAGTCAGGCAAAAAGACAAAAGTAGATTGACGCAGCGTCAGGGCATAAACCCATGTGCGTCAGCTTCAGCGCATCACCCATGCGCGTCGGCATTGGAGCTTCGGCGCATCAGCAGGGCATAAACCCATGCGCGTCAGCATGAGAGCTTCGGCGCATCATCAGGGCGTGAGCCCATGCGCGTTAGCGAAAGCTTCGGCGCATCATCAGGGTATAAAACCCATGCGCGTCAGCAAACCAAAACCTCGGTACATGATAAAGGCCTGAGCCTATGCACGTCGGCAGGATAAAACCTCAGCGTATCAAGGACAGAAGCCCATACGCATCGGCAGCAGAAAGTTAGAGCACATTAGATAGCAAAAGTCGACACCCACCCGTCACCCCGGGGCGAACGTCGGCCGGAGTCGCTATGGTGGCTGGAGCATCCTCGTCGACGAACTCTGCCGGCTCCTTCTCCTTCCCCTTTCCTTTGCCGGCACCGCCGCGAGGAGTCTTGGGAGCCATTCTAACAGAGAGGAAGAAGTTAGGGTTTTGAAGAAAGAACTCTAAAGGAGGCAAAGGCACAGAGTAGAAGAACTCTCTCTCTCCACCTCTCACCTATTTATAGGCCGTGGTCGCACGCGTGAACCGATGACGAGTGATCTTAGCCGTCGCCTCGGGTCTTGTGAAGATAGCAGCAGATAAAACCAAAAGATCATCATTAATCTTTTCGGTTACCGAGGCATTATCAAATTCATTAATTGAGAAGAGCATGCGGCTGAACAGACATGCGCCCCAACAGTCATGCGCCCTGATCGCCATGCTTCTTATTCAAAGTATTCCAAAACTTATTCAAAAGTTTTGAAAACTTTGAAGGGGGTCTTGTAGAAGCATGGAATTTCACAACCAGAAAGACCATGCGCCAGACACTACATGCGCCAGGACTCGCACAGAACACTTCACAGCAAAGTCAATAAGTATAGACATTTGAAGAAGGACTTTTTATTTTATATATAAAAGTCTAGAAAAGGTTGTACAAAGGAGAATTTCTACAAAGGAAAGATCCTAAGTCTACAGCCAGCGGCCACCATGCGCCTTCAGATAAGCGCAGCGGCCACCATGCACCTTCAGATAGGCGCAACGGCCACCATGCGTCTCCAGATAGGCGCAATAGTCACTATGCACCCCCATCCAGGCGCATCCTGCCATCTCTTCAGCAGCTCAGTTATGTGCATCCAGCTCAGTTATGTGCATCCCTTCAGCAGCCCAGTTAAGTGCCGCTCTTCCAGCCAGGCTCACCTGATAAATGCTTCGATACACAAAGCATTTAACCCTCTGGCTGGAACCAAGGAAGAGAAGAGCACCGCAAATCTGTAGCCAGGGGAGGCTTCGAAAGAGCCTCCAAAGGCCAAGGAAGACCGTGATCGAAATCACGGCGAAAGGCAGCTTTCAACACAATCAGAGCGGGCGACACCCACTTTGAAGGAAGAGAGAGCCTAGCACCGCCATTCTGATCTACGGCTCTTCCGGAACAACGGAGACAAGGCCCGAGCATCCCCATCTTTGGATGCAACAGGCACCTTCCGCCTGCCTCAGAAGCCCTCGACTCCGTCTTTTGGATGTAACAGTCACCTTCAAGAGCATCAATGACGACATGGCGTCTCATCTTCACCCTCGGGAGCACTTCGTCAACAGAATGCACCCGAGAACCTGAGTTCATACTGGAAAGATGTGAGGGAATGAGAGGCCAACCTTCTCTCCAAGCTACTATTTATAGGCCGGGGAGATCAAACCCATGCGCCAAGTGGATGGCTCTCCGGATTCCGTGTAATGAACTCACATTAAATGGATGAACCAGACGCCTCAACTTCAGCCAAGCGGCTATTAAAAGCACTCGAGAAGCGAAACAGCCGCATCAACAAAGACGTGTCGGATGCGCCGGCTGGTCAGTGCATCACACCTCTCAAACAGATGTGCCCTGTACCGAGCACATCAAAGGGGATGCGCCTCCATACGCCTAGTAGAACGTCAACCGACGCGCCCACTCAGCTGTCCATCGAATGTCACCAACATTAAATGCTGAACTGACAGAGTTGGCAGCATGCCTTCCCAAGTTTGAACGGCTGACAGCTTTTGCAGAAAACGAAGCGTCCACAACGTCAGCATCATCATGACTCTATCCAGACGGCTACTGCCACGTGGCCACTCGACCACCCGCATGCGCCTCCGCGGCCATGCGCCCAAACCTGTATGCGCCTCGAAAGCTATGCGCCTCAGACCCTTCACTGATCCCTAAAGACAGAAGAAGAGTCTCCAGTTGAAGCTTTGCATGCACCTCAAAAGCCATGCGCCCCAGACTGATCTCTGATCCCGAAAGATAGAAGGAAAGTCGCTTGCATGCGCCTCAAAAGCCATGCGCCCAGAACGGCTCGTGACTCCTAAAGGTCACGAGCCAAAATCTCATCATGCGCCCAATCCAAGGCGCATCCCACCAAATCATCCCCCCACCAAATCAGAGATCTCTGAGCCATGGGTCGATGACATGTGTCCTTTGACTCAACTCATCCAAGATCTCAGCAACAGAAAGATCTTCTCCTCTGCTACGTGCCGGCTCACAACAGCAGTATGAAGAATTCAACCTCACGAGTAGGGCGCATCGTCCATGCGCCTCCATCAGCAATCTTCACGTGGCCTCCCCACGCACCGGCACATCCTACATATGCGCGCATGGGCAGCCAACCTGTCCAGCTATAAAGGGAGGAATTATCCCCTCCTTACACACACACACAGAGAGACATACATACGAACAATCCAGACAGAGATCATCAGAGAGGCAGATACTGACATTCAACGTCTTCCTCCTCTCAGCTAGCTCCAGCACCCAGAGCAATCTACACCTTCAGAGAACCGATAACCGTCGTCAGCCCGTCAACGGAGTCAACGCATTACCACTCGCTCCATTGGCACTTAGGACCCAGATTAAACAAAAGTGTACTCCTAGGACTACATCGAAGTCCTATATTGTAACACTGTTCTGTTTGTATTAAGATTTGCAATCAAACGATTTTAATGGCAAACACCCACCAACTGCGAGCTAAGTCCAACAACTGCAGGCGTACCACCGCCACCTTCTCATTCTCAGGTGTCCAAGCTGCTTCCAGAACCACCTCGGTATCCTGAAGCCAAGCGTCCGCGGCAATCGCATCCTCGCTGCCGTCGAAGAAAGGAGGGTTCAGGCGCTTGAAGCTGTTGGCCGCGCTGTTCCCTGGATGACCGCCTCTGGTCAAAGCATCTGCCACAGTCTGGTGCAAGGCATCTCCTCTGCGATCTTGAGAAGTTATCAAGGCTCTGATGAGTCCCACCAAGGTGCCATCATCCGGTTCAGCAGGCTGAACAGGCTAAACTGGGGGCTCTCCTCCAGAAGGTATAACTCTGGAGGCAACTCCGGAATGCTGGGCTTGATCTCCAGGTTGCTGGTCCACGGGAGGTGCTCCACCTTGCTGATCGGCGGGGTCAGGTACAGTACCGCTGAAAAAGACGACACAGGGAAAATAATAAGGAAGGACCAGGACAGATCAACGATACAAGCATGTGATCAAGTCAAGATTCTCAGGGATTCAGAGGATATGAACGGAGATCAAGGACGAATAATGATTGAGACACCTATCGGTAAACCCTCATATTTCTTGATTGACAAGACCTGCATGGGCCACCACTTAAACCATGTCACGCCCCAGAACCAGAATACTGGAGAGCGGAGGCGAACACAGCCAGCTACGTATATTGAAATGAAGTCCATCTCGCTATACGGTCACGGCTGTCTAGATATGAGGGTTTACTACAAGCCAACAGTCTCTTAAGGTCAAGCCTACTGTCTTAATCTCAAGCAAATAATATAATCACAAGATGTTTGACCACCAAATATACAATAAAAGGCATCCCAAATATTACATATCAGCTGATCATGAAGCTAGTCGTAAAAAATGCTAGGACTAGCAAGAGTTAAGTCATACATGATCAACCCTAGGATTTGTTAATCATGTTTACAGCCCGTAGGCAGACAGTAAGTAAAGGTGCATCGAGCTAACAGGTGCTCGTCGGCTAAACGTCTCAAAAGAATAATTTACAATAGAGTGAGCGAAACAAAATAGAAAACCCACTCGTAGCCCGGGTTCCTTCTAGTCGCCACCATCGGGCTGGAGGTTCGGAAGATCCTCGGGTGCTGCTCCAAAATCTCGCCACACAAAACCAGCTGGGTCAAACCCCAGAAAGAGCAAGTGCCACAAAGGAGGCCACGAAATAAGAACAAAAGCCAGCATATCAGAACATAAAAAATGAAAGAAAAGTACAAGTAATAAAGAGCACGTCAGGACAATAAACGACTAGGGACGTGGAACCATTCTGGGAGCCAGGTTACAACCCGTAAACCAAACAAGGACCGGGGTTGTAACCATTCGCCTGAATATCTCCTTGTCCCTACCCAATTATTGTTAAAGCAAGTAAAACAATCATGTTCAGGAGTACCGGGGTATAGGGACTAGACAAGACTTAGACAGGGCTGGACATCATCCATTCACAAGCGGCCAAGCAATTACTACGGCTTACTACTTTAACTAACTAGGGTTGTCACAAGCCTAATTACTAACAAGATGCAATAAGAATTTCCCAGTCCCAAGCCCTGCAGACCATCCAGTTATCCTTTCGCGGGTTGAGAGTATAGTTGGGTACATCGCCCCGGAGACGATATACCCTTAGGTGACTTAGAGAGTGCAAGAGAAGCTATCCAGAGTACCATCAAGATAAGCATGCCAAAATTCTGTCAAGAATTATATAATATTAATCAACCACACATTATATCAATCCAGAAGCTGCACACATCAAATTACTATAAAACCCAAATTTTATATTAATAAACTGTATTGTTCTTACAAGAAAAATTGAAATAGTTGTCCCACCACATGTATTCTTCACTTTTCCAACCACGACATAATCCAACCATAAAGTACACATCCCACATCTGTTGTTTCCATACAACTTAATTACATCCAAACCACAAACAACCATCACTTGTCATAGCTACGAAACATAATCCACCAAAACTATAAGTAAAACAGGATATATAAACTGAAAATCATGTCAAGGTGAATCACGCAGGGAAAGTAAGCTGAACTGTAATATGTAACTGATGTAATAAATATAAAATATGGCTCGAATATTATAGCATAATGTGATCGGTAAGGGTCAAGATCAGGCTTCCAGCCGACCGGCTACAAGTACGTGGACTCGGCCCGGCCGGGATGGCAAGCTATGGAACAAGTAGTAACATAGGTCAGGCTATACCCATCGTGAGGTGAGGGTATAGCTATGATACAAGTAGTAACTCAAGATGGGCATTGATCACACTATCTATAAAATTCCCCATTCTCCGAATAGTATACGGATCCGGACATAGCACGTCATGGCACGAGATTCCCTAAGAAGGTAGCTACTCTTTCTCAGGAATCGGTGTCAATACAAGTACAAGAATAAGATCGAGCAAGTACCAGTATCCCAAGAAAATCCAAGAATGACATCTCATGACAGGAATCCGGTATATACTAGTCCGTGAACCATCGTGACGAAAATCTAGTAAAACACTATAACTGAATCGGATACAGAAAATATCAAGACAAGGAACTACTATCAGAGAATGTACTCGCACTACCAAAATAAGTCATATCAGTGACGAAATTAGCGACGCTGACTTAAAATGTCGTTAATATTTTTGGATTTAGCGACTCCAAAAGTATGCGTCACAATACGTCGCTGATAGCGACAAACAGCGACATATTACGACTACCTTTAGTGTAATAAAAACCAACGTCGTTGATATGTCGGAAAACGTCGCCAGTTTTATTAGTTCAGCGACGTTTAGCGTCGCAAAGATTATTACGTCGCCGAATATTAAAGGATTACCGACGCTTTGCGACGTATTTACAGACGTCGCTAAATTCTGCTAAATAGGGTTTCCTCGGTTCGACTTTTCATTTCTCCCGCTCCCTAAATTTTTTGTTCCCGCCCCTCTTCCCCGACCTCGACGACAGCCCGACCCCCTTCCCTCCGGCGCCGCTCATCCTCCTCCTCCACCGCGAGCCCCTTCTCCTCCCTCCGGCGAGCCCCTTCTCCTCCTCCTCCTCCACCGCGATCCTCTTCTCCTCCTCCACCGCGAGATCCTCCTCCTCCTCCTCCTCCACCACCGCGAGGAGACTGAAGGTAAACCCTAACCCTAATTGAGGTGTTTTCTGTGTCCAAAATGGACACGGAGACACATTACGACCATGTGTTCACTGATACAGTGTGTTCGTGAGGTTTTGGATACTTTGTGTCCATTTGTTGGACACGTGGACACCCCCAAGCTTGTATATATATGTATTTCACCTCTGTACACTTAATCCCCTCCTCCTCCATTACCGAACTTGTCCTTCTCCTCCTCCTCCACCACCGCGAGGAGACTTGTCACGCCCCGGTTCCAAAATATGTGGGACCAGGAACACGTGGCGTGCCAGCTGTACGATCAAGTATAGAAAAACCCCAATTTAATGGACTATACTCGATCGTAGTACGCTGAAATAACAACTAAATAACAATACAGGCAGGTAAATACTAATCTCATCCACAGGAAAAATCACAGAATAAAGCTGGAAGGAATGAAAATAACTCTGAATCAAACTACAAGTCATGACTAGTGGAAAATAATCCACCAATAAATGTATGAATGAACTACTAAAAGAGTACAACTGAACCAGAAAAGAAATAGATAGCCACTAGCAGAAATCACCCAAGAACTCAAGAAACTCACGAGGCTCAACATTGAAGTCCTCGTCAGCAAAAGTCTTTAATCTCCGTAGTCCGTCGGTACCTGTGCTCGTCCCAATCTGGAAAAGGTGCCAGGTCCTCAGAGGGACGTAACAAGTACACAAGAAATGGACATGCATGATAGTACAGGGCAGTATATAAATAACTAGAACAAAATGTAACATAACATCTCCCCAACCAAACAAGGACAGGATATATCATGCGACATACGACAGGTAAACTAACCATCTATGTGTAATGCACTCGAGACATCTCTAGTGGCACATGAGAGGGGGAGAAGAAGAAGAAACGGCCACCAAGCGTTCTACGGTTTGAGAAACGAGGGGCTACGAGCATCCAGCGTCCATTGGAAACAGAAATTCTCATACACCACTAGTAGACTCTCCCCACCCAATGTATATCCGTACCGTATACGCGGTACAAATAATATGTAAGACGTCATAGTATATATAAGTAGACCTGTACCAACCACTAGACCAGACGCGAACTCACGTACCAATGATCAGTCGACACACAAATCCATGCTCTCAACTCACTCATATAGTGATCGTGTATGATACGGTGTCC
This sequence comes from Iris pallida, assembly GCA_029216955.1. Lineage (NCBI taxonomy): Eukaryota > Viridiplantae > Streptophyta > Magnoliopsida > Asparagales > Iridaceae > Iris > Iris pallida. The sequence continues at coordinate 11,251,744 of JANAVB010015600.1, forward strand.
GGCTAGAAGGTACCACATACCTTCACAATACACGGGATAAGTCCACTACTACTAGACGTGTGCACACAACTGAGAAGTAACTAGGTAACATAAACTAACTGCAAAAATATACAATCAAGCAAGGTATACTTGCCTGTGTCCAGCAACTGAGTATCTGGGTCCAAAGTAGAGTCCGAGTCCCGAGAAGCAAATAATCCTAAACAAAATTTATCTCTAATTAATTACTAATTAAACAATTTAAACAATTCATTTAATTGCTAAGTAATCTATAATTTAAATTAATCTAGTACTACTAGCTAACTAGTATCAAATTTTTATGAATAATAATTATACAATAATAAGTAGGTAACCATACTTATTATCATACCATTTATATTCTGAAATTTATTTACAACTAAATATTTAATAATTAATTAACTAATTAATGATAATCAATTAACCAACCATTTTAATACACACATGAATACACAATTCCTAATAATACTAACTTAAATAGTAAAAATCCTTAAAAATCATTTTTAGTCTATTTTAATAATAAACTAAATAATATCAGAATAATAAATATATATTATATATATATTTTACAGAAAATAAATTATTACCATTAAACTATTTATTAAATAACTAGTTGAATAATAACAATAAGTACTTAATAATTCTAAATAAATCCAAATAAATCACCACCAACCTTAAATTTAATCATTAAAACTAAATTCACAGTAGTAGCACAAAATTAATAATTATTTAAATCAATAAATAATTATTACACAATTGATTACCTAAACCTAAACATGATTCTCAAAATTACTTTTAAGTCTTAAAATTTCGTAAATATATCTAAAATACATAAAATAAATTCCTAAATACCATATTTACAAATTTCTAACAGAATCATATCACTTCACAAAATTTACAATATTAATATAATTAATAACAATTAATTATATAATATATTCAACTTATGTAATAAATCTAGAAATTACTCAACTAAATCCAAATAATTATAAATAATAATAAATAAATATTGGAATTATTTTTCTACAGAATAACATGCTATTACAAACATTTTCTATTCAATAAGTATTATTTAATTACTAACCAAATAAATAAGATAAATTGAAAACAATATTTAATATTCAATTTGATTAATACAAAACTTCCAAGATAAATCTAAATATAATATTTTAAACACCAATCAAATTCTGGAAAAATTTCCATAACTTATTTTATAATTAAATCTATATTTTACATATAAGTTATATTATTTAATTATTTATTAATTAAATAATAAGCATCAAAACGGAATTAATTAAACAGTGTAAATTCGCTGTTTTTCACATAAAATAATTATAAATTAAATTATAAAAATTCTGGAAAAATTATTTTAAAATACTATATTAATTATACAAACTTTTTCATGTACAAAGTTTTCTCTAATTCGTAATCAAAATGTTACATAAAAATTAAAACAGAAAACACATTTAATTAATTACTAACATTGAAACTTCATAATTAAATATAAATAAATATAAATAATTAATATTAAATCACACGAAAATTAGGGTAGAACCCCTAAATATTTACCAATGATTTTCTACATTTAGATCTAATTAATCATCAATCTATTCATCACAACAATCCTTACAATAATCTGAATATTCAGAATTTAATTATTAAAACTTGGTTTAAAGCATGCAAAGAGGATTTAATCCACGTGACAGCGCCACGGGGGGTCGGGGTTACCTTGCCACGCCGCAGGGGGGTGGCTCGCCGACGAGGGGGGTTGCGCCGACGAGGGGGCCGCCGGATGCTACACGCGGGCGCGGGAAACGCCGTCGTTGTCGACGGCGGGGCTCCGGGTGAGGGGGGAAGGAGATAGACGAGAGAAAGAGAGGGGGATAGGGTGGCGGTGATGAAGGGGGGCTGGTAGTTTGTGTGGAGGCAAGTTTAGGGTTAGGGTTGAGAGTAGATGCATATATATATATATGCATGAAGGAGATCCAAATGAATAGGACCATACTGGGTTGGGCCTAAGTTAGGGTTAAACTTAAGGAATGGGTTTGGTTGCTAAGAATTTTAACACCACATCTATATAAGTATAGATATATATATAATCTAAAATAAAACCAATTGAATAATAACACTATATATATTTAATTATTGATATAAATATAATCTAATAATAAATCTATATGAAACTTGGTTAGAGTTTATAAATAATTTAATAATTAATGTAACAGCATTTATTTAACAAATAACAATATTTAGTAATCTTGCATCTATATATATATTTACAATATAAATTAAACCCTGATTAGAAATAATTAATTAATTATTTAAATAAATAGATTAACAAGCTATTCTTTAAAAAAAAATTAAAAATAATTTTAAAAATTCCCTGAAAATTCAGGGGGTTTACAATCTACCCAACTTATAAGAATTTCGTCCTCGAAATTTAAAATAATTCTAATACCGAAGAAATAATAAGAAAATCAATGAAAAGTAAATATGTAAATTGTAACTTACTCAACAAGACAATTTACAACGATACTTGGGGGTTTATAGAGGGGTCAAAACTGGCATCATATCCTACAAGAATATGTTCTAGGTCCGGCATAGGTCATAGGATTTCCAAGTGATCAAGGAATAGATCGATATTGCATGGTCAAATCTAATAGGATAAGGAGAGGACACAAATAGTCTATTCTAAGGGAAAGATTTGTCAAACAAGTAGAGTTATTAAAATAGAGCACATAAAGGTGTGTTTATGGGGGGCATAAATGTCATGTGTATGGTGCGGTTTGTCTAGATCATAATGGTGCAATTATTGGAAGAAAAATCCTAATATTGTGCTTCAATTACCCAAGTCATGGTAAGGGATCAAATGATATGAACCAAGGAAAGGATAATAGGAAAACTTTTATTTGCTAAATGTCCGACTAAAATCAGTCTAAGATGGCTACTAGGGTGCTAAGGGTATTACTAAAATAAGATATCATACAAGGTATACTTAACTGACTTAGTAGAAAGATGGTTCTACTATAAATCATAGCTAATAAAGGATTATAAAGAGAAATTCTATACTAAGGCGCAGAATAAAGAAGAGTTCAAGGGGGATGGGGTCGATTACAAATTTGAAGGTCCAATGCGAATAAATGTTTCAAGAAAACAAAATTTGTCAAACGGTCGCAAATGAGATCCTAGGACAAGTTTACTATATCTTCATCTGCATAAAATAATCATAGGGAAAGCGAATCAACATGCACTAGGTTTGCCAGACCATCATGCACCGATTCTGATTAGACAACATTTTAGTGGGTGCACCCAATAATATATGTGTCAAGAACAAGCTTGAGAAAAGAAGAAGCTTGTAAAAACTAGGCTATAACGGCAGTATTAGTCAAGACGATAAAAATAAACGTACAGAAGAAAAGAAAGTACAAGATAGTTCAAGTCCAAAACACAAATAATGATTTGACCTTTCTAGTTGCCCTATGAATCTCTAACCTTAGTTGAGCTAGGGATAGGAACCCACAAAGTTATGTCTAGGTAATCTAAATACTTATACCAACATATAGTCAGTGTTATCCAACTATAATTTCTTAATGGTCCTGAGAAAAGTATGATGCTAGACTACAAGGTATACTACCCAACTTATAAGAATTGAACTAGTACCTCTAACTGTCTCTTTAGGGAAGCAAGTTTATCCTACCAAATTGTAGCAACAACATAGAATTTTCTAGAGAAGCAATAATAATCCTAACACGAGAAGAAAAAAAAATCCTTTGGTCTATTCAAAAGGATAAGACGTAATGATCTGCTTTCCATTATTGCTTAAGAAAACAAATTTTGGATCGATAGTACTAGAATTATGCAGCACGATAAATAGTAAATCAGGAAAGAAAATAAACTAATTAGATAATAAAAAAATCCTTACAGCATTTAGCTCGGCAACCGTGGCATGAGCTAAAGGTGAAGGAAAATTTTTATTACAGAAAATATCAACCAATATTGTCTACAGGTAAAGTAACAAACAACTAAATAGATATTCCTAATATTAATACTAATAATATAATACTAAAATATAGGAGAAGATATACTGGTTGACGGATTTGGGATATGGTCAAGAAAAATTTATAGACATCTATAGCTCTAAACAATTAGGGAATCATGATACTAGTTTAGGGTCGAGAACAAGGATGATAAAATTTTAAGAAGAAGACATAGTCACATGGGTCGATGACTTAACTATAACTGCATATAATCACTATCATGGCTATGAAAAATATGGCAACTAAGGTGTGACACTTCTATCACATTAGAGTAACATCCTCTATGTTTATTTCCTCATCAAGATAAAAAAAAATCAAATTCCTGTAAATAAAATTTCTTCATAAATTCTTTCAGTATAAAATCTTTAAATCAAAACAATCATCCACCAATTTCCTTAATCTCTTTAAGATCGTCGCATATAATCATAATTATAACTTTAAAATACCCAACCAATCCTTTTATCATCACACCAACTCCCTTTTATTTTTCCTCCTTTTTTTTCCTCAACTTTAATTCAGTTTACCTAATATAAAAGATTGTAACTCTCTTATGAAAATACTTAAATCAATCACCGAGATAAATATTATCATAATACTAAATTCTTCTTCTTTTTTTTCCAAAAGAAACTTCAATAAAAATTTATCAATCTAAAAAAAAAGATTTAAATCTCAAAAAAAATTTTCAATCAAAATTTGTTCCATCAAACAAAATTCAATCACAAAAAAAAATACCTCAAATTTCTAAATCGATCCTCGAAATAAACTTTATTATAGTACAAACATCCTTTTCTTTTCTCCTCAAAATTTTTAGATTAAAATTACCCAACTCCAAATTTTAAATCACTTTATGAAATGCATCAAATTTCTAAATTCTTCTTAAATAAACCCTTTTTTTTCATCAAGGTCAAAATATTCAATCTTTAAAGAAATATAAATCTCATAGGCAACTCTTAACTATTTCTATTTACAATCATCTATCCTCAAATTTAAAAAAAATTATTCTTCTATTTTGGAAACCAACATAAATCATCAACCAATTTAAATCTCATGTAGCAATGTGAATATTTAAATTTTTAATCATCAAGTTGATTTTATATCCTCTCTAACCAATCATAGAAATTTTTTTTTAAAAAAAAAAACTCAAATCAAAACTTTAAATCATCCTCTCAAATCGATCATCGAGTTTATTTTATTAATCAACTTCTAACAGTCTTTCCCATATGAGTATAAGTAATCTTTCTCACTATCATTCAAAATTGATATATCATTACTTACTCAACTTTGAATTAACTAATCATTCATGCAAAATTATATCTTTCAAAAATATGGTATTCATCAACCTGCAATATTTAGTACTTTCCCAGAATTCAATTATAGACTCAACCGCCTAATTAGCTGCCAAGGTAACCCATCTAGCCATATAGTTACTCAAGAGTGTATATAGTATAGCATCTTCCAAACCTCTATCAATCATGACAAGCAAGGGGTACGGTAGATTAGATCGAGAAGGATATAATTGCAAGGAAGTCAAAGAGTCAGAAGATATAAATCAAAGAAGAGATCAAGTATTTCGAGGAGTTTGAAATGAGTCGAAATCAAACGAGATCAAAGGATAAAAATAATCAATTGTGGATGAGACACGATAGTCCTAATCCTATACGCAGGCTTGCTTGGTACGGTAAAGTAACCAAACAATATTTTTTCGACCTGCATGGGCCACCACTAAAATATGTCACGCCCCGGTTCCAAAATATGTGGGACCAGGAACACGTGGCGTGCCAGCTGTACGATCAAGTATAGAAAAACCCCAATTTAATGGACTATACTCGATCGTAGTACGCTAAAATAACAACTAAATAACAATACAGGCAGGTAAATACTAATCTCATCCACAGGAAAAATCACAGAATAAAGCTGGAAGGAATGAAAATAACTTTGAATCAAACTACAAGTCATGACTAGTGGAAAATAATCCACCAATAAATGTATGAATGAACTACTAAAAGAGTACAACTGAACCAGAAAAGAAATAGATAGCCACTAGCAGAAATCACCTAAGAACTCAAGAAACTCACGAGGCTCAACATTGAAGTCCTCGTCAGCAAAAGTCTTCAATCTCCGTAGTCCGTCGGTACCTGTGCTCGTCCCAATCTGGAAAAGGTGTCAGGTCCTCAGAGGGACGTAACAAGTACACAAGAAATCGACATGCATGATAGTACAGGGCAGTATATAAATAACTAGAACAAAATATAACATAACATCTCCCCAACCAAACAAGGACAGGATATATCATGCGACATACGACAGGTAAACTAACCATCTATGTGTAATGCACTCGAGACATCTCTAGTGGCACATGAGAGGGGGAGAAGAAGAAGAAACGGCCACCAAGCGTTCTACGGTTTGAGAAACGAGGGGCTACGAGCATCCAGCGTCCATTGGAAACAGAAATTCTCATACACCACTAGTAGACTCTCCCCACCCAATGTATATCCGTACCGTATACGCGGTATAAATAATATGCAAGACGTTATAGTATATATAAGTAGACCTGTACCAACCACTAGACCAGACGCGAACTCACGTGCCAATGATCAGTCGACACACAAATCCATGCTCTCAACTCACTCATATAGTGATCGTGTATGATACGATGTCCGGCTAGAAGGTACCACATACCTTCACAATACACGGGATAAGTCCACTACTACTAGACGCGTGCACACAACTGAGAAGTAACTAGGTAACATAAACTAACTGCAAAAATATACAATCAAGCAAGGTGTACTTGCCTGTGTCCAGCAACTGAGTATCTGGGTCCAAAGTAGAGTCCGAGTCCCGAGAAGCAAATAATCCTAAACAAAATTTATCTCTAATTAATTACTAATTAAACAATTTAAACAATTCATTTAATTGCTAAGTAATCTATAATTTAAATTAATCTAGTACTACTAGCTAACTAATATCAAATTTTTATGAATAATAATTATACAATAATAAGTAGGTAACCATACTTATTATCATACCATTTATATTCTGAAATTTATTTACAACTAAATATTTAATAATTAATTAACTAATTAATGATAATCAATTAACCAACCATTTTAATACACACATGAATACACAATTCCTAATAATACTAACTTAAATAGTAAAAATCCTTAAAAATCATTTTTAGTCTATTTTAATAATAAACTAAATAATATCAGAATAATAAATATATATTATATATATATTTTACAGAAAATGAATTATTACCATTAAACTATTTATTAAATAACTAGTTGAATAATAACAATAAGTACTTAATAATTCTAAATAAATCCAAATAAATCACCACCAACCTTAAATTTAATCATTAAAAATAAATTCACAGTAGTAACACAAAATTAATAATTATTTAAATCAATAAATAATTATTACACAATTGATTACATAAACCTAAACATGATTCTCAAAATTACTTTTAAGTCTTAAAAATTCGTAAATATATCTAAAATACATAAAATAAATTCCTAAATACCATATTTACAAATTTCTAACAGAATCATATCACTTCACAAAATTTACAATATTTATATAATTAATAACAATTAATTATATAATATATTCAACTTATGTAATAAATCTAGAAATTACTCAACTAAATCCAAATAATTATAAATAATAATAAATAAATATTGGAATTATTTTTCTACAGAATAACATGCTATTACAAACATTTTCTATTCAATAAGTATTATTTAATTACTAACCAAATAAATAAGATAAATTGAAAACAATATTTAATATTCAATTTGATTAATACAAAACTTCCAAGATAAATCTAAATATAATATTTTAAACACCAATCAAATTCTGGAAAAATTTCCATAACTTATTTTATAATTAAATCTATATTTTCCATATAAGTTATATTATTTAATTATTTATTAATTAAATAATAAGCATCAAAACGGAATTAATTAAACAGTGTAAATTCGCTGTTTTTCACATAAAATAATTATAAATTAAATTATAAAAATTCTGGAAAAATTATTTTAAAATACTATATTAATTATACAAACTTTTTCATGTACAAAGTTTTCTCTAATTCGTAATCAAAATCTTACATAAAAATTAAAACAGAAAACACATTTAATTAATTACTAACATTGAAACTTCATAATTAAATATAAATAAATATAAATAATTAATATTAAATCACACGAAAATTAGGGTAGAACCCCTACATATTACCAATGATTTTCTACATTTAGATCTAATTAATCATCAATCTATTCATCACAACAATCCTTACAATAATCTGAATATTCAGAATTTAATTATTAAAACTTGGTTTAAAGCATGCAAAGAGGATTTAATCAACGTGACAGCGCCACGGGGGGTCGGGGTTACCTTGCCACGCCGCAGGGGGGTGGCTCGCCGACGAGGGGGGTTGCGCCGACGAGGGGGCCGCCGGATGCTACACGCGGGCGCGGGAAACGCCGTCGTCGTCGACGGCGGGGCTCCGGGTGAGGGGGGAAGGAGATAGACGAGAGAGAGAGAGGAATAGGGTGGCGGTGATGAAGGGGGGCTGGTGGTTTGTGTGGAGGCAAGTTTAGGGTTAGGGTTGAGAGTAGATGCATATATATATATGCATGAAGGAGATCCAAATGAATAGGACCATACTGGGTTGGGCCTAAGTTAGGGTTAAACTTAAGGAATGGATTTGGTTGCTAGGAATTTTAACACCACATCTATATAAGTATAGATATATATATAATCTAAAAATAAAACCAATTGAATAATAACACTATATATATTTAATTATTGATATAAATATAATCTAATAATAAATCTATATGAAACTTGGTTAGAGTTTATAAATAATTTAATAATTAATGTAACAGCATTTATTTAACAAATAACAATATTTAGTAATCTTGCATCTATATATATATTTACAATATAAATTAAACCCTGATTAGAAATAATTAATTAATTATTTAAATAAATAGATTAACAAGCTATTCTTTTAAAAAAAATAAAAAAATAATTTTAAAAATTCCCTGAAATTAAATTCAGGGGGTTTACAAGACTGAAGGTAAACCCTAACCCTAATTGAGGTGTTTTTCGTGTCCAAAATGGACATGGAGACACATTACGACCATGTGTTCACTGATACAGTGTGTTCGTGAGGTTTTGGACACTTTGTGTCCATTTGTTGGACACGTGGACACCCCCAAGCATGCATATATATGTATTTCACCTCTGTACACTTAATCCCCTACATACACTTGTGTATTTTCGTATTAATTTGGATTTGCATATTGGGTTTGGGTTTCGATATAGTGTTTGATACATTGTTTCACCTTGCAACATTCTTACACTTATTTTAGACAACAAGTATATGAACCAATTAGTCAATATCTATTTGTTGAAGTATGGTACTCCATTCTTCGTAAGTTCTAGCTATATATGTCTCAAGATCCAATACTCAAAAATCCCAAGAAGAATAAGAAAAAAAGAATAAAATGACATCGCTCAACACCCTATGACAACTCTTTGTAGAATTGTGTTAAAGTGCGAGTTCTACAGTATGAGTTCTACAGTATGGTTCTCTTTGTAGAATAAAATGACATCGCTCAACCCTATCGATCCTCCATACAAGTCTTCCTTCATCTATTGTCTTAAAGTATGAGTTCTACAGTATGGTTCTCTTTGTAGAATTGTGTCTTATTATAGACAACAAGGGTTTTCTATTTTTACAGGTAACATAGCAACATGTGTAAGGAAACATATAGGTGTGTGTTTGTGTTTGAAAGGGAGTGTCACAAGAGTAAGGCGTGAGCATGTGTTAGTATTTTGAGCTGTGAGAGTGTTTGTTCTATTGAGGTTAGTACCAACTATATTTTGGCTCCAGCTCTAGCTCCATTTGCATTAATCTATGGTACGACATGGTGATCAGGACATAGTCCCTGCAGCCATTCGACTAGCGAGGCAGAAACTATGTAGTCATAGATAAAGTTAACTGTCATCCGATCCTCATCCCTCTGCTTTCGAAAATGTACTCAAATTATATGATGGTTCCTTTAGCTTGTTTATGTTACAATTATATTATTTGTGACTATCGATCTTACCAGATGGCACCCATGACCCGAGGAGGGGCACGTCGTTTGAGGGAAATAGTGAATGCTGAGGTGGCTTCTCCAACAGTTAAGGAGGAAGTGGCACTGGTTGCTAGTGAGACCGGGAGTTCTATTCATCCAGCACCGGTAGCTAGTGAGATCGGGAGTTCTATTCGTGCAACACTTGCAAGGGACGACATCTCTCCTCACGCCAAAGATCTCACTTTTTCGAGGTGGTTGCGTGATCGTATCACTGAGCGTTTACGTGAGCAGCGTGGTTCTCATTAGCTATTAGTACTTATTTGTATTGGACTATTTGTATTGGGTTGTTTTTGTATTAGACTATTTGTATTGGACTACATATATGAATTAGTACTGTGTCAATCTCTGGATTGTATTGGACTACGACATGGTGATCAGGATATAGTCCCTGCAGCCATTCGACTGGCGAGGCAGAAACTATGTATCCGTAGATAAAGTCGACTGTCCTCCGACCCTCATCCCTCGGCAATGATGATACGACAACCAACCGGAGAGGATACTCTGAGAGATCCATCTGAGTGGGACGTATACTCTGAGAGATCACCTTTACAAGAATTATATCAGTAGTGGGATTGAGTGTTGGAGGAGATATTATCAGAGTATATGTCCTACTCGGATGGGTCTCTCACCATTAATATTTTTTTCTGACGGCATGGTGGATGTGCTCCCTCAACAGATTCTTGCTCCGAGCTAAAACTTTGCCCCGGAGTTCAAGTGGACATCCTTGGTGTAGAGCTAGAGTGAGAGGTTCCTGACAGCATGGTGGTCTCCTTTGTCAAAGTATCCGTGCTCATCCCACATTGGTTGTGGGACGAGCACGAATACTTTGACAAAGGAGACCACCATGCTGTCAGGAACCTCTCACTCGAGCTCTATACGAAGGATGTCCACTTGAGCTTCGGGACAAAGTTTTGGCTCGGAGCAAGAATCTGTTGACGGAGCACATCCACCATGCTGTCAGAAAAAAATAGTAACGGTGAGAGACCCATCTGAGTAGGACGTATACTCTGATAATATCTCCTCCAGCACTCAATCCTACTACTGATATCATTCTTGTAAAGGTGATCTCTCAGAGTATACGTCCTACTCAGATGGATCTCTCAGAGTATCCTCTCCGGTTGGGTTGTGTTCTGAGCCATCCGTTCTCACAGTGTTTTATATTTTCGGCGAACCCAGGGATTGGATTCTGTATTTTGTATTTTGGTTTCTGTATTTTGTATTTTGGTTTCTGTATTTTGTATTTTAGATTTTGGATTTTGGATTTTGGATTCTGTATTTTGTATTTTGGTTTCTGTATTTTGGCTCCAGCTCCAGCTCCATTTGCATTAATCTACGATATGACATGGTGATCAGGACATAGTCCCTGCAGCCATTCGACTGGCGAGACAGAAACTATGTAGCCATAGATAAAGTTGACTGTCCTCCGACCCTCATCCCTCGGCAATGATGATACGACAACCTATCAGAATCCTCGACTCTCTTTCGCTTCTTGGATATTGACCCAGCTTCCAATCTCTTATTTCCCTCTGGGTCCACTCTACTCCCAATCTCTTCCTCTTTTATACACGGATCTACAGAATCAATACCATCCAAGGAAGGCAAAACTGAATTAGCATTATCTTTCGGATCGTCCTCATCAAGGCATAACGGGCTGCTCAGCGTGCCCAGCTTCTTCAACTTCTCGCTGGCTGCAGAGTCGAAATGGAAACGGGTCCTCTTTGCCGGTCTGGAGCTCTGACTCGCACTCGTCGCCGCGCTACCGGTTTTCTCTCCTCCTCTGACGCGGGTCATAAGAAAAGAAATTTTGTCCCTCTTCTTCACATAAACATCATTGCCGCCTTGTACTCGAGCCTCCTCGTCTGTGACGCTATCCAACTTCTCGGTGCCTACATTGTCACTCGAATCTCCCATTCGACTCGTATCGTCCTCTTCTTCGCTTGTATTTTTGCTCCCTGTCTTGCAATCATCTGCTATCACCGCCGACTCATTCGACTCCTTCTCCGATGACTCCGAGAAGTTGAATAGCGTCACAGACGAGGAGGCTCGAGTACAAGGCGGCAATGATGTTTATGTGAAGAAGAGGTACAAAATTTCTTTTCTTATGACCCGCGTCAGAGGAGGAGAGGAAACCGGTAGCGCGGCAACGAGTGCGAGTCAGAGCTCCGGGCCGACAAAGAGGACCCGTTCTCATTTCGACTCTGCAGCCAGCGAGAAGTTGAATAAGCTGGGCACGCTGAGCAGCCCGTTATGCCTTGATGAGGACGATCCGGAAGACAATACTGATCAAGTATCTTCCTTCTCCTCTCCTCCACCATGGCTCTGGACCCATCTGCTCCTCCCTACTTCCCTTCTCCTTATTTGACTCTCTCAGCCACATATGATATCCACCTCAAGTGTAGAGTCGGGGGAGAAGAAGTGGACAGGAAGAGGAGGGGGAAGCAGCACAGCCGGCGGCTTGACCCGAAGGAAGTACAGATGTTTTCTTCAAATCCGTAGGAGAACTATATGGATATATCTTTTCACAACATGTCACCTTGTCAAAGACCCTTAATGTGAATATCATGTTACCGCGGTGTCGGAAGACTAACATGTCATAATTTTCTAAGCCGTGTGTTTTGACATAATCCTCTCAACTATTTCCTCCTATGTAGTGAAAGAGTTGGGAGGATTATGTCAAAACACACGGCTTAGAAAATTATGACATGTTAGTCTTCCGACACCGCGGTAACATGATATTCACATTAAGGGTCTTTGACAAGGTGACATGTTGTGAAAAGATATATCCTTATAGTTATCCTACGGATTTGAAGAAAACATCTGTACTTCCTCTGGGTCATGCCGCCGGCTGTGCTGCTTCCCCCTCCTCTTCCTGCCCACTTCTTCTCCCCCGACTCTACACTTGAGGTGGATATCATATGTGGTTGAGAGAGTCAATAAGGAGAAGGGAAGTAGGGAGGAGCAGATGGGTTCAGAGCCATGGTAGAGGAGAGGAGAAGAAAAATGCTTGATCAGAACTTGAGGTGGAAAAGTTGTGACGTTGATAGCGTGAGAGAGGGAGAGGGTGAATGGAGGGAGGGAAGTGGCTGCATGCCTTTGGCTTACTCGAGCGGTATTTGTCCTCCGACCCTCATCCCTCGGCAATGATGATACGACAACCTATCACTATATCTTATATAGTAGTAGATGATGTCTTAGTATTACATTATGTGAGTTCATCTTGATTCTGTTACATTCTTCAGATACTAGATACGATAAGAACATATACTACACCATATGTACAGAACATAGATGATTCACACTAATGTATGCTAGAATGAATTTTGGGTTGTGTTCTGAGCCATTCGTTCCCATACTTGGCAATTAAGCATGTGAAATAGAACTGATTATGTTTAGTTTGTCTTACGATACAGATTTTCACATCCAAATTGAAATAGATCGTTACTTCGTTGATCGTACATGGATGTACTAGCGGATCAACCTCCTGGACCGTAGGTACTTATAAGTATTGACCGTATCGGATTAGTATCGATCTATCGTTTTGGTATGGGCCGTATTGGTTGGTATTGGTCTTAGCGAATTGGTATCGTCCTATCCGATATGTATCGGCCGTATAGCTAGGGTTCATATTGGCCTTATCGATTTGGTATCGGTCATATCCGATAGATATCGGCCGTGTTGGACTATTATATACCATTTCGGATTAGTATCGTCGGAAAGTAGTCGACAATGCTTCGTATTGTGAAGTGATATTGTTGTAGACTTGCTTATAGGGACTGAAATCTGTGTACAGTGAGAAATGGACATTCTGAGAACTGGACATTGTGTGATTGTTGTAGACTTGGTTATCGGGACTGAAACCTGTGTACAGTGAGAAATGGACATTCTGTGATTGTTTGGATCCTATTCTACAGTGAGAAATGGTTAGCTTTTTAAACTGCAGAGAGAAATGGACATTCTGTATTTTATTTTATTTTATTTTTTTTGCAGATTTAGCGACGTTTACCGACGTTTACCGACGTCCGCCGACGTAATGTTGCGTCGGTAAACGTCGGTAGATAAGCGATATTATCCAGGGTACCGACGTTTAGCGACATCAATATATGTCGGAGGACGTCGGTAAACGTCGGTAATCATCCCCAGGAATTCCCAGGATTTACCGAAGTTTAGCGACTTTGAACATGTCACTAAACCACCGACGACTCGACGGTAATTCGTCGATAAATTTACCGACTCGTAGCGACACGACATATTACGTCGCAAAGCCACCGACGACACGACGGTAGACGTCGGCATTATACCGACGTATAAATACGTCGGCAAACGTCGGTAATTACGATGTTTGGCGACGTTTAGAAGATCAGCGACTTACATTTCCGCGACCAGCCCGAAACGTCGGTAATTTCGTCGCTAAATATTTTTAGCGACGAAAATTGTTGTTTTAGCGACGTCTTTAGGCGTCGCTAAAATGACTTATTCTGGTAGTGTCGCATGCGGTCCTGAGCTGTCAAATGGGGTCGATGCTCAGAGTGATGCCACAGACCTAAAGATAAGATATATATATATATATAAGCTAATTAGGGTTCAACAGTATTAGGCTTTATTTTATAGTATAAGCTACGTAATCTAGGTCAGACTCAGGCAACTAAGTCAAACTAGGTCACACTGAGTCACACTAAGTCAACTAGGTCACAGGAAGTCAACCCAAGTCAAAGTAGGTCAAACTGGGTCAAAGGTTAACTTACAATTGACTTTTGGTCAACTGGTCAACTCTAGTCAACTCTGGTCAACTCTAGGTTAAACTAGGTCAAATGTTGACTCTACATTCGACGTTCAGTCAAAACAGTCAACCATGGTCAAATCGGGTCAAGGCTAGTCTCTATAAATATCTACAGGGTCCACACATTCAATTTCAGTGGTTGTGAAATCACTGGAATCGATGGATCTCAAATCCGATACAAGGATCTAAAAATACGAATAAAAAGAGAAGGATTATAATAATAGGGTAAAAACCTACAAGTATTATCGGATGGTGAAACAACCATCACCATCGTGTCCAGAATGGTCAAATCAGCTAGGATAGCCTATCCATAAGTCCAATTTGGACACAGAAACAAAAAGGTAATTTTGGATCAAAACGGAGTCCGTGTCGGACCCGCTTTGCACCAAAAAAGTGCAAGAATACTAGTCCACTAAAGCTAACAAATTATATGTCCACGAATCCAGAATGACGATACGAACCCAACGGTATATCCAGAATTGGATTCCGTTGACCCGATCTCAAATTGGTCCGTTGACTAGGACATTAAAATTTCGATTTGTATGGAAAAGCGTGTCGGAGCCAATGTCCTCAAAACTCAGCAAATTATATGTCAACGAGTCCAGAATGATGATACGAACTCAATGGTATGTCCAGAATTGAATTCCGATGAGCCGATCTCAAAATGACCCGTTGACCCGCATATTGGTATCCAACTTGTACCGAAATGCGTGCCGGAACCAATGTTCTCTAAACCCTAACAAATTATATGTCAACGAGTCCAGAATGACGATATGAACTCAACGGTATATCCAAAATTGAATTCCGATGAGCCGATCTTAAAATGATCCGTTGACCCGGATATTGGTATCCGACTTGTACCAAAATGCGTGCCGAAACCAATGTCCTCTAAAACCTAGCAAATTATATGTCAACGAGTCCAGAATGACGATATGAACTCAACGGTATATCTAAAATTGGATTTCGACGAGCCGACGTCAAAAAGTTCCGTTAACCCGGACTATGGGGCCCGCTTTGAACCGAAATGCGTGCCAGGGCCCACGTCCTCCAAATCTAACAAACTTTATATGAAAACGTGCCAGAACGATGCCACGAGTCTACTGGTGGTGTCAGAAATTAAATTCGGAGTCCCGAATTCAAAAATGGAATTTAACAACTTGGAAATTACGAATTCGGACGGCCAACTTTGGCGTCGAATTCAACCAATCAAACGTGCTCACAATGAAACAAAACTTAAAAGATAGGACTAGGGTTATACCAACTGTACATAGGAACCTGTGGCATGCCAGACGGAGCTGCGATGGAGGAGATACGAACCGACGAAGTTGGCTCCACAAAACTGTCCAAAAATAATACAATTTAAACGGTCAACTTGGTGGCCGGTTTTGATGTATCAAACGATAAAATTAACGGACGAAAATTGAAGAAAATGAAGAGCTATATACCAAAATTGAGACGGAGCAAAGAAATCGCCGATCCAACGGTCGGATTTTTTGAAAAAGGTGTGCGAAGTTGCAGCTTCGAAATGCCATTTCTGGATTCAACCCGCGCGCGTCACGACGGGACTTCGTGCAAAATGCACCAATAGACTGTTTGGATCGTCGAGGAGATTGGAGAACACCTCAGGGAGGTCGTCCAGGGTTCGCCGAAGCTGGGGGAGTACCGTGGCGGCGACGGTTGGCTGCGGTGGCACGGTGGTTGGCCGCGGGCTGCCGTCGCGCGCCCTACTGCTGTTGCGTGTGCTGCGCTCTTGTCGCTGCTGCTGCGGCTGCATGAGCAGCTCGGGACAGGCCAGCCGGCCATGACGGTACGTGGTCGCCGGTGCCGCAGCTGCTGCTGCGCTATTGCCGTGCGCACTGTTCAGCAGCTCGCCGCTGCTGCTGTTGGTTCTCGATGGCGCGGCCAGCCAGCGGCGACGGCACGTAGGAGGGAGGAGGAGGCTGAAGGGAGTGGCGGAGGTGGTTGTGCTCGTGGTGGTGATGGTGGTGGAGCTTGTGGTGGTAATGGTGTTCATGGAGTTGGTGGTGGTTGTTCTCGTGGTGGTGATGGTGGTGGCACTCGTGGTGGTGATGGTATTCATAGAGGTGGTGGTGGCTGTGCTCGTGGTGGTGATGGTGGTGGAGCTCGTGGTGGTGATGGTGGTGGAGCTCGTGAAGATGGTGAGGGTGGTGATGTTGCTCTCTTGAAGAACGAAGAAGAAGAAGAAGAAGAGAAAATGAATGAAATGAAAAAGGAGAAGGAGAAGGAGTGTGAAGAGGAGAAGAGGTTGTGATGGAAGAGAGGTGTTGTCGACTGAGAGAGAGAGGGGGGATGAGGTGATATTGATGGGGGTGAGTGTAAGGAGAGGTGAGGGGTAAGTGAGAGAGAGAGTGGTAGATATATTTGTGTGTGTATATATATATTATATAGAAAGATAGAGAGAATGAGAGGTAAATATAGAAAGAGTAGGGGTAGTCGGCTGCCATAGGAGGAGGAGAGAGAGAGAGTGTGATTAAAGGAGGAGAAAAAAGAGATATATATATATATATATATATATATATATATATATATATATATATATATATATATATATATATAATAAAACCGTTACCTTTATTGATAAAGAGGGTAATGAGTACATCCGACCTCATGGTAACAAGTACAAAGAAAAAAAAAACGCACTACTCTAAAGCCCAAAGTGGAATAGACGGAAGATGACGACAACTCGAAAGCGACTTCCGAAACTGTCGCTTCACCTCCCGAACCAAGAAGTCCGATCCAGCACCACGTCCTTCATATCGATGCTTGTTCATGTTCTTCCAAAGCACCCAAATGATCGCACCAGCCAATGATCTCCGATGATGACTGCCCGGACCCCGCCACCACCTTTGAAGAAAGAACAGAAAATCACTATGCATCCGTGCCTTGAAGAAACCACGAAAAATAGACCAAACCGTCATAGCAAGATCCTCTTAGAAAAATATATGCTGAAGGTTCTCCCCATGCCCAACCTGACAGCAATGACACCTGGAAGCCAGATGGAAGCCAATCTTCTGAAGAATGTCATCAGTAGGAAGCCGGTTGTGACAGACCCGTCACATCAGAATGCTCCACTTCGTCGGAATACATTTGCCCCAAATATTAGAAAAGAGTGATGATGTAGGGTGAGAATTCCGACAACATCTCCAAGCCACAGCCAGCGTGAAAGAACCTTTCCGCTCACCCCAAACCAGAGAATCAGGAGCCGAAGTACATATCAGATTTGCCTCTCTGAGCCGCCCCGCTGCCCCTACTCCAAACTGATCCAAAAACAAAGACAGATCCCAACCAGTGGCTGTCCAAAAAGAACGAATAGCCGGACCACCATTATCAGAATTCCTTGTCCTCGAATCTCTGATCTTTCTTTCCCTAACCGAAAAAGCCCGAACAATCACCGTACGTGGGGGAAGAACCACCCTTCTCCCGGCCAATCTAGCCGACCTCCGAAGCTCTCCAGTGCCCAAGCGCTGTGAAGATGTCGAATCAGCATCTTCACCCCCAACCCGGTCCCCCATGCTGTTCACAATATGTCCCGTCCGGCCGACATCAGCAGATTCCCTCGCCTGTGTTCGACTCCGCCCCCGAATCCGTCTTCCCGTTCCGCGCCTGGTCCCAGAAGTCACTCTCTCAGCCGGTGGAATAGCAACACTATCCAACCGAGGACCCCCCAGAATCCAAGCCTCACACCTCGCATAACCCTCACCACGCCCAAGTCTAAACGAGATAAACGGTTCCGCCAATTTCCTCCCCCGCAAAATCCGTCGCCAAATATGAGAGCACTTGCTAGTCATAAACGCATCACAAGGATGACGCTTACGAAAATATTTAGATTTAAGAAGCTCCACCCAAAGGCCCTTTCCATGCCTTAACTTCCACCACAGCTTCATAGAAAAGGCATCCATAATATCATTCAGGCACTTGATCCCGAGGCCTCCTTCGGACTTAGTCCGAGTAACGAACCGCCATGCCAGCCAACTCCTCTTAGCCACCCCATCCTTGCTTCCCCAGAAGAAAGCCGCAAACATCCTCTCAATCGTCCTGAGAATGGCCCGGGAAGGACAGTATGCAGCCAATGTGTACATAGGGATAGATGAAAGTATATTCTTCATAAGGACCAACTTAACCCCAGGAGAAAGAATCTTGTTCTGCCAACCCGTCAGCTTCGAACGGATTTTATCCAGCAAATAGCTAAACATCCCCGCATTCCTTCTCCCGTAAGATAACGGGCAACCCAAATATGAGAATGGCAAGGTACCAGTACTAAATCCGAAGAGAGTAGAAATAGTCCGAGCACGATCCACACCCAAAGGTGTCGTAGTATAAAAGGCAGATTTAGAATAATTGATCTTCTGTCCAGAAACAGCCTCATACCTATGCAGTACTTGCTGAAGAGCACGTAATCCAGTAATATCCCCCGAAGTAAAGATAAGAACATCATCCACATAAGCCAAGTGCGAGATACGCGGTCCCCCAATCAGAGTGTGAAATGAAGATCTCCTATTGGAATCTTGAAGAAGCTTGAGGTTCCGAGAGAGTACCTCCGCAGCAATAATGAAGAGAGCCGGGAAAAGAGGATCCCCTTGCCGGATCCCTCTAGTCGCCGAGAAAAAATCTGTGGGAGCGCCATTGAGTAAAACTGCATACCGGGTATCCGCCAGGAGACGATAAATAAGATCACAGAAGACCTCATTAAAACTAAATCTCCGAAGAACCCTCAGGAGGAAATGCCAGTTAACTCTGTCATAGGCCTTCTGCATGTCCAGCTTAATAGCAACATTTCCACCATGGTTGGGTTCCCTCATAGAAGCCACCATATCCTGAGCAATAATGATGTTGTCCACAATCCCTCTCCCCTGAACAAAAGCACTTTGCTCCGAAGAAATAATTTTGGAAAGGTATTCCCGCAACCTGCAAGCAATAATCTTTGAAATAATCTTGTTACAAAAATTGCAAAGGCTAATAGGGCGGAAATCAGAAAGGTTCCTCGGGTGCTCGACTTTGGGGATAAGAAATAAGAAGGTATCCGAAACGGATATCGGAAGGCGTGCACCCAAGAAAAATGAACCAACGGCTTCCTCCACGTCAGCAGCAATAATGTCCCAACATACTGAGAAGAATCTCCCAGAAAAGCCATCCGGTCCGGCGCCACTAGCCGGGTCCATCCCCCGAACTATCTCCAACAGCTCCGCTCTGTTAGGGCAGCGAACAAGATCAGAATTATCCTCCATAGAAATAATACTAGGGATAACATCGAGGAAGGCGTCCTCATCAGCAATAGGCTCACCTCTAAACAGCTTCGAGAAGAATAAGGACGCCTCCATCGCAACCTCCGCGGTAGACCCAGTTTCTGATCCATCAGCCCGAATAATTTTCTGAATACCCATCTTTCTTTGCCTGCTCCTGGTGCACTCATGGAAAAAATGAGTATTCTTATCTCCTTCCAGATCCTATCTCAATCTGGCTTTTTGTTTCCAGAAAGACTCCTCAACCTGGACCTTTTGCTTCAATCTGGCAACGGCCTCCATCCAGGAAGCCCTCCCCCTCTCCGAAGGATGAAGCTCATAATCCTGCTCCGCCGCCAAGACAGCGTCCTCGGCCCGTCGGACCTCCTGAAAAACGTCTACTACATAATATATATATATATATATATATATATATATATATATATATATATATATATAACTTTTTTATTATATATATATATATATATATATATATATATATATATATATATATATATATATATATATATATATATATATATTATATATATATATTATATATATATATATATTAATATATATATATATATATATATATATATATATATATATATATTATGTGTATATATATATATATATGTGTGTATATATATATACAAGGAGAGAGAAATAGATATTTTGAGTAGGAAAGAAGGCAAATACAATAGTGGGGTGTATGGGTAGTCATGACAGGGGTCACACCCAATTGGGTTGGGTGTTGGGCCAAGTTTGGTTGAGTTGGGGCCAATATTTAATTAAAATAACAAATTTAAACCAAATTAAATCATGGATGAAATTGGAACAAAAGGGAGATCAAATCGGTGGCACGCAAGTGGCACGTGCATAGTAGACTCAAAACAGGCCAGGGCCATATATTGGGTCGACTGGATTGGACCGATGTCGGGCTCGAAAATTAAGTTGGAAGTTTAGTCACGAATTACGACAGACGATAAATTAGTCTAAATTGACCCGAAAGTTGCACGAAGCAATTAGAGCACAAGGGAACAAGTTCGAGTGGGACACGATATATCAACATGAAGATAATCTCGTCTACTACAAACTTCAAGAAGAAAGTTTCTAGAGACTGGCATCCCTGATGCTCTAGAAATCCAAGTCACGGTAAAGAGCATTTAATGATTAAAATTAATTAAATTAAATAAATTATCGAGAATAAATTATTTAGAAAATTCAAAAATAAATTCCGGAAATTCAGGGGACTTACATCCTACCCACCTTATAAAATTTTGTCCTCAAAATTAAAGGTTGGTAGTGGGGTTAAAGCATGATAGAAGATTTAAGCAATATTTTAGACACGATCCAATAATGACGAGTTTTGCACGATCAAGATAATTAATTTAAAAATTGTTCAGGCACGATGAGGAATTTTGGCACGATTGAATCATGATACGAACAAAATCATATGTGCATGATTTCAAAAATAAATCAAGTCATTGGGGCACGATTTTAGAGACAGTTTGGTGAATCGAAGATACAAATGAAGTTCAAGTACGGGATGATCTGTAGGACTTAGGTTGATAGAAAATTAACCTGAAAGTCATACAGGCCAGATCAGGATGAAAAGCTAACCATGGCCAAAACAAGGTTTGGCATGGTTAAGATGAAATTTCAGACACAAACAAAATCGAAATCAAGGTCTTATAGGCCCGATCAAAGATTAAAGAGTATGATTAATAAAATCATGAAATATGATCCAAGTTCGAACGTGATTAAAATTGGAAATAGTCTAAGTTCACTTGGCACGATCTAGATATGACAACGAAATCAAAACTTGAGCTTCGTCCGGTTAAAATCGAGTCAAAACATTGATTAACAGGATTTCAGCTCGATGAAATTAGATTTAGGATTATACATAGTCACGATCAAGACAAAAATGATGTGGTTAGGTATTGTTAGGAATAAATAATACTTAGCATAAACAGTGATCGAGAATTTAACCACCTGGTCATGAGTGAAATCAAGACTCAGACGCGTTAAAAATTTGTGATGATTAACCACTTAGGAACGATTTAGAATAGAACGAGGAAAATCGAAAATCTAGTCATGATCAGGAATGAAACCTGAGCACGAGTGACTAGAGAATCAAAATTCAAGTACGAAGGAGATCTATTTCGACACAGTCGATTAGGGTTCAAGATTTTTAGCACGATTTGAGGGTTAAGATTATCAAGATCATGAAAATCAAAGTCGGATAGTCATAATCTAAAACAGGGCTAAGAGAAGCAAATGGAGAGAAAATTTTGAGTATAGCACGATTGAGAGATAGATTTGATAGAAATCAGATTATAGGTCACATAAGCACGATCAAGATCCAAGTTCAGTTTTGAAAGACGATAAATCATGAATTCAAAATCCAGGTCTTAAAAGCACAATTTAGGAAGGAACCCAAGTCAATTAGGCACGGTAGAAAGTCAAACATGTTTAATTCTAACACGACTAATTTTGTAGTCACACTAATTAGTCGTGATTGAAAGTCAAAAAATTTAGGCACGAGTTTGAGGCAAGATAAAATGTATAATTATGATCGTTAAAATTACGATCAAATAATTCAAGTCGGCTTAGTCATGCCAGGTCATCTGGGTACGACTAAGCACAATGAGTTCAGATATAATCAGAAAATTTAATCAGGGTCGAAAAGAGTTTAGGCACGAGTGTCCAAAATCTAAACATGATCAAAATTGGAAGTGAATGCACGAGGGTTAATAGCATTGAAATCTAACCACGATAAACAAATTAGTCTCAAAACGATCTAAGTTAATCAACTTTCGAGTAAATCAGAATTTGGACAAGATGGAGAATAAGATCAACGAAGGCTGGGCACGAGCATCCAAGGATGAAAATTCAAGTCACAAAGGAATTTGAAGTCATCTAGAGTCTAGTCAGCAACCAAGACTCTTTGGCACGATAAACAAGACGACCAAAATTGATTGGTCATGGACAGAAGGGAATCAAAATCTTAATAGTATCAAAATTTAAGAAAAATTGAGATATGAAGATTTCAAAATTTTCAGAGTTTTTAAGTGTAGATAACAGATGTAGATATGAGATAGGTGATTGGTATAATCAAGACATAGCTAAACAAGTCAAAGGAATGATGGCAAGATGAGGAAATCATCATACGATGAGAAAAGAAATGAATGATAAGTCGAAAAATAAGGGTATGAATTGTCCTCATCATTTGGTCAAAAAGAAGTGAATCAATTTAAGATACGACATGATAACCATACACGTCTATCCAAAACCATGATGCCAGAATTTATGCCACGCCAGTAAGTATAGCTGTAATAAACGATAGAGTACATAACTAAGGTATACATCCTATAATCATGTCATCTAGATTCCTTACCACGCCAACCGGTATGGCTGCAAGAGAATCTAAATTCCATAACTAGGATAGTATATCCAAAATCAGGCTCCATGTCCCTGTCATGCTAGCTAATATGGCTGCGATAAATTCTAAACCCCATGAATAAAGTAGACATTTACCGTTTCTGTCGTCTCCATCAAATATGTTTATCAGGATATCTTAACTCAATCCTTAAAAACTTATCTCAAACAAAATCAAAATCGAAGTCAATAACAAATGAACATCAAGATTTAAAATTCAACAACGAATCAAAGATAAGTAAATGGAAACTAGCGGAAACAGATTCCGAGATAGGGTTTAGAAAAAAATTCTCAAGAGATGTCCAAAGGTACTATCTAGGTCAAGATAAAAGGAAATCATTGGAATATAATCTAAAACAATCTCAACCTGATATGAGACTGGCAGATCATATTCTCATCTCAACCTAGAAGATATATAAGTTCAACTTATACCTTCTCTCTGGGGTCCACAAACTCATTCCAAGAAAGAATAAAGTTGATAACAGACAGATGTTTCAGAAATCAAGACGGACAGAAACAAATGGGAAAAGTTTTGAAAAGTTCGAAATAAGATTCTCAAGGGTCATCCCTGGAATCTACCAAGAGTTCCTAATATGTGACTGAGTACCAAATTCCTAAAATATTCCATGACTCAACCTTAATCCTAGGACAGGCTCGCAGTAGTACAGATGCCACTCCCCGTTCCCGGAATGCGTATTATTTTTTCATGTACAACTCATATATATTTATTTAATATTTATCATGTATTATCCTGTATTTAAATTCCTATAATTTCATGTTAATTAATTATCTTCTCTTTAATTTTCATGTTAATTAATTATCTGCTCTTTAATTTTTATGTTAATTAATTATCTGCTCTTTAATTTTCATGTTAATTAATTATCTGCTCTTTAATTTTTATGTTAATTAATTTTCTGTAATTTTTATTCCTGCATTTTATTTCTGTATTTTATTTCCTGCTGTTATTCCCTGCTTTTAGTCTTGCTTTTGGTTCGGCCTAGATTGGGTTTTTCTCGGGTTCATGGTGGTTCACATGAATCGAACCCCTACCTACCACCCCTTCCATATTTAAAGCCCCCATCCCCTTCTCTCTCCTCATAACTTTCCTTCACCATTACTTTTTCTTCTTCCTCACCACTCTCTTCCACCAACCAACAGCAAGCAAGTACATCTTGCTTCTTGCTTCCCACTTGGAGAACCATTTTTATGGTTCATTTGTCTTCCTCTCATGATCCTGAGAGAGTTTAGTACTTAACATTTTTGATTTCTTTGGCTTGTCTCTTCTAGATCTAAGTTGTTGTATTCTCGGTTGTCCATGGATTCTGAACCATGGGAACTTCATTTCTGGCTTGGAACGAAGGTTCAGTCACGCACACGTCTTTACGTGTCTGCGTGAATTTTCAGTCACGCACACGTCTTTACGTGTCTGCGTGAATTTTCAGTCACGCACACGTTCTTGCGTGTCAGCGTGACATTTCAGTTACGCACACGTCTTTGCGTGCGTGCGTGGATTTCTTATCATTTTCCACGCTTACTTTTCACGCTCACGTTATGAGTGCGTGAATTACCCTCACGATCACGCTGTGCGTGCCAACGTGAACCACTTTTCACGCTCACTCCTGCTAGACTTGTTGGCGTGACTTGTTGGCCTTAGCCTAGACCTGTTGGCGTGACTTTCTGACCTGGGTGTTTTTATTTATTCTATAATTTATTCATCTAATGGTGGCATGATAGTTCTCCTATTATATCCTTATGCCTTTTGCATGAACTCGATAATCTTAGCATGTTAATATTTTTAATACATATGGTTGTGTAGAACGTGTCCTGTGTCTTGATTGGTTTATGGATACCCAGTAAGACTGGAACTTGACCTTGAGAGTTATAGACTCGACCCATTTAATACTAATTGACTTTCATGCCTTGTCACCATTGATGACGATGGTTATCTTGACTAAAATTGATCATGCGTTCCTAGTTGGAACTAAGAGACTGGCTAGTCGTCTTATTGAATTGAATGAATGAGACACGTTCATGTTATGAACTATTGTAATCGACTGGCTGATCCCGAATATTGACATACAGGCACATGCAGGCTTCAAACCATTTATTTATTTATTTATTTATTTATTTATTTATTTATTTTATAAAAGAAGCATGTGTACTTTATGGTCAAGGCATGATTATTCCGTGGTTAGTTTGGATTGTTGCATTACGCTATGTAAGACCTACAACCTAACCGCACTGGTATCGTTGTAAAGTTGTGCATATCGTACCCCGTACGAAAGTACTCATTTGAATGACCATGATCCACGGCATGGGATTTCACTCAACATAGAGACTATTAAGTTAAATAAAATAATGATTGCATGGAGAGAATGGATCCCCGAGTTCTTACATGGCAGCCCTCTTGGGACTAGTAGTGCCCGACAGGCCGGCTGGTTCCCACAGATACTGTAAACCTGCCACACGGGCAGGGAGCGGTATCTGCTTATATTATTATTGTATATTATATATTGATGACGGGCGTCCCGCTGGGACTCGTCTAATTCATGATTGGCGCAATTGATTGACTGGATAGACTAGCCTTGCTCACACATAGTAAGAACTGAGAAATCTTTATTACATAATTCCAGGATAACTTGGGACTCACAATAGCAAGCCGTAGGAGTTGATTGGCCGTTCAAGATGATTTGTTTGTGTACTGTACCTACTTTATTGCCTAACTGAGATGATCAGAATGTCAGGACATGACGGGCCAACTTCTGTCCTTGTTTGGTTGGGAGGTTGGTTCGAAGTGTCGTGATGTTATGTGAATCCTAGTTGAAAGCAGAGATCTATTATTATATTCTCTTACTTACTGGTTTAATCCTTCATATCGTCCTTCCTTGTGGTACTTGCTATTAGAGGTCTAACCTCTCTGGTTTTGCATGGCCAGATTTAGAGCCGGTTCCCGAGGACTCAGCTTACTTCCACCTCCAAGATGGTCAATACTAGGGGAATGATCGCAGGAGGACTCGAGTGGGTTCCTTACTCACCGCTCGTTTTGTTATTTACTTTATACTTAGCCGTTTGGCACCGACATGTTAGTCGGATTATCTTGTACTTACTTTTACATAATTGTAACTAAGTCAGACTGCAGCTGATAACAATTGTGTATACTTGCTATATCATCTGGCTATGTTTTGTAAAGCCAGATCTCAAGAACATTTTGACTAAGCGTTTGGGACGCCTTACTGCTTTACCTTACATGTTCTCTATTTTTGCTTCTTGCTTGAATGATTGAGACAATAGATGTGAAGTGACCATAGAAAGACTTTTATGTAGTATGCACCCCCTCGTCTGGTTAGACAACATTGATCGTATTATACGATATTCATCCTACCCGTAATACGTAGCTGGCTGAGTCATTCCTCCGCTCTCCAGTATTCTGGTTTTGGGGCGTGACAAGGTTTTAGTGGTGGCCTATGCAGGTCTGATTTCAGACTTGTGGGGTATTTTGATTTATAGGATGTCTCAATCACACTTGTCCCCCTTGATCTCATGATTCGTTGTTCTCAACCCTTGCTTGACATTCCGGTATCCTTTGACTTCATTGATCCTTCATGTCCGGTTGTTTGATTGTTTTCTTGTCCCTTTTCTTAGGGGTACTTCATCCGCATCGGTCAGAGCTGGACAGCAACAACAAGGGCAACATGGGCAACATGACCAGGTTGGTCAGCAACAAGGGCCAGTCTCACCTCAGGAGACTATCCAAGAAGAAGTGATAGTAGAACCAGCAGCTGGACCGCAGTATCCGGAAGTTCCAACACCACCCATAGTTTCGCCTACCCCTGTGGAAGTGGACACACCAGCCCTTCTGGAGATCATGAGAGGTATGATGGCTACTCAGCAACATCAGATGTTAGCCCAGCAGCGCATGCACACTCAGCTACAAGAGCAGAATGTGTTGCTCAACCAAGGATTGCAGACGGCTTTGGAAAGAGGAGTGAGGACTGATTCAGGAGCATCAGCCAGGTTTTGCAAGTACAACCCCCGCCGTTTCGAGGGCACGGAGGATGCCATCTCAGCAGATGCATGGCTTAAGGATATTGAGGCTATTCTGATAGCAGCTAAGGTACCGGCAGAAGAACGTGTGGATCTAGTGAAGTTGTTACTTCAGGATCTCGCACGTGATTGGTGGGAATCAGAGGAAGTAGGCATCAGACGTCCTGTGGCTTGGGACGATTTCACTGCAAGATTCAAGACCAAGTACTATGGAGTTGTGGCACGATTTGAGCTACAACAGAAGTTTATCAACCTTAGGCAGGCCGGCAAGACTGTAGATGTTTATGCAGCAGAGTTCTGCAGATTGAGTAGATTCGCCCCAGAGATGGTAGCAACAGAGAGCCAGAAGGCCATGAGGTTTCAGCAAGGGTTTCATCTTGAAATCTTGCAATTGATAGAGGGGCACAATTACCAAACTTTTGATGAAGTATTGACGGCAACTCGAAGGCATGAGATCACCATTCAGAGGCTTGCGACAAGGACTGGGGGTCAGAAGAGATCCCACAGTCAGATTGAAGGAGGAGGGGGAGCAGCATCCCGAACAACAGCACCATCCACTGGCATTCGTATCCACGATGTGGCGGTACGAGGACCAGCACCACCCAGGCAGCAGCAACAGCAACAGAGGAAGAACCAGCAACCCCCGACGGGCTGCACTTATTGTGGGAAGATAGGGCACACTAGAGAGGTGTGTCGGACATTGAATGGACTGTGTCTGATATGTGGAAATCTAGACCATCGAGTTACCACATGTCCCATGAATTCGAGGTCAGGAGGACCAGGACAACAGTTTTTTGCTCTGCCAGCACCAGGGGCAGGCCAGTATCGAGGACCAGCGGTGGCAGTAAGGCCGTTGGCACAGCGTTCATTAATGCCGCAGGCTCAGATGTTTCGGCAGCAGGGGCCGCCGATGCAGCAACACCAGCATAGACCACCCCAGCATCATCAAGGAAGGGGCCAGCAGCAACATCAGGCTAAGCCGCAACATGGGAACCAACAAGGAGGTCGAGGGCAAGCATTCACTCTGTCCTTGGAAGAGGCATTGGCATCAGGAGATGTTGTGGCAGGTAACATTCTCGTCGCCTCATATCCCGCAGTAGTATTGTTTGATTCGGGAGCATCCCATTCATTTATATCTGCACAATTTGCGACACGACTAGGAGTGGAGTTCGAGGCATTGCCAGGAAGGTTGAATATACTCACTGGTAATGGGCTCGTAGGAGTTAGTAGAGTTATTTTAGCATGTAGCATTGTAGTTTGCGGGCATTCCTTACCCGCCCGGTAGATAGAATTTCCTGTTGGAAATTTTGACGTTATCTTAGGCATGGACTGGCTGAAAGACAGTCATGCGACAATAGATTGTCGTAGAGGGAGTGTATCTTTTGATATTCCAGGCATGAAGAGATTCACCTTAGTCAGATCAGAGGCAACTCAACAAGAGCAGGGAGTAATCACGACGATGGAAGAAGTTCAGATTCCGAAGGTAGTTAAAGAGTTTCTAGACGTATTTCCTGAAGAACTTCCAGGTCTACCACCGGTCAGAGATATTGAGTTCAGTATAGAATTGGAACCAGAAACTAAACCGATATTAGATCGGGTTTACAGAATGGCGGATTCAGAGCAGGCCAAGGTATATGAGCACATAGAGGAACTGAAGGAGAAGAAGTTCATCCAAGCTAGTGTGTCACCATGGGCAGCACCAGTGGTACTTATGGAAAAGAAGGACGGATCATCCAGATTGTGTATTGACTACAGGAAGCTTAACGCGGCAACAGTGAAGAACAAGTACCCACTACCCAGGATTGACGACTTATTTGATCAGTTGAGCAAAGCTAGAGTTTTCTCCAAGATAGATCTTCGTTCAGGGTACCATCAGGTGAGGGTTCGAAAGGAAGATATTCCCAAGACAGCATTCAGGTCGAAGTATGGGCATTATGAATTCTTAGTAATGCCGTTTGGTTTGACCAATGCTCCAACAATATTCATGGATTTGATGAATCTCATCTTTATGCCATACTTAGACCAGTTTGTTATTTTGTTTCTTGACGACATTCTCGTATACTCTGCTAGTGAAGAGGAGCATGAAGACCACCTCAGGAGAGTGTTACAGGTTCTGAGAGAGAACCAGTTGTATGCCAAGCTCAGCAAGTGTGAGTTTTGGTCGGATCACATTTCATTTTTGGGTCACATCATATCAGGAGCTGGAGTAGCAGTAGATCCCAAGAAGGTAGAAGCAGTAGAGAGTTGGCCAGTACCCAAGACCGTGGCAGATGTGCGAAGCTTCTTGGGATTGGCAGGATATTACAGAAGGTTTGTGTCAGACTTTGCAAGGCTTTCAGCACCCATGACCCGCTTGACCCGGAAGGATGTGCCATTTGTTTGGTCGGCAGAATGTCAGGCATCCTTTGAGATTTTAAAGCAGAAGTTGATATCAGCACCTATTCTTACATTGCCAGTTGGACCCGGAGGTTTTACAGTATATTATGATGCGTCAGGTAAAGGACTTGGATGTGTCCTTATGCAACATGGGAAGGTGATAGCATATGCATCTAGGCAGCTTCGGGACCACGAGAAGAATTACCCAACTCATGATTTGGAGTTGGCGGCAGTAGTGTTTGCTCTGAAGCTATGGAGGCATTACTTGTATGGTGACCGAGTGGACATGTACACAGACCATAAAAGTCTAAAGTACATCTTTACTCAGAAGGAACTAAACATGAGGCAGAGAAGATGGCTGGAGTTGATCAAGGATTATGATGTGGAGCATCAGTATCACCCAGGCAAGGCTAATGTAGTAGCAGACGCTCTTAGCAGAAGAGGCGGCGCATTTATATTGACAACACAGAGGCATATCTTAGAAGACCTTCAGGAGATAGTGTAGTGCCCCGTCCCGCAAAGTCAATCGGTGGAATCGAAACGCCGACGGCGTTGGAACTAAGCCTTGCAACGGCTTGCTCGGAGACATCGCTCAGGTGGGGTAGTTTCGGTGAACTCTCCTCATCTTTGCCTTCACATAATAAATCGTGTTTTCAACTTGCACAAGTTAGGCTTGATAATAAAAGCTACGCATCCACATAGCTAAGGGAATAATCCCGATGGGTCAAAGTGAGTTAGAACATGGAAAACGTCCCACGGTCGGCTTAGAGTTGGTGCACGGCGTGCTTTGAAAATGACACTCGGTCCTTCGCCCCGTGGCTTGGGAGAAGGAAAGTTGGTCTGCGGTACAAAAGCTGAGAGTTAGCCTAAGTCATAGGCGTCGCCCGCACTAATGCTTGCTAAAGCATGCACGGTCCTGTCCCGCAAGGCTTGGCATAGCCTTTGCTCGTCCCTTGGGTTAAGTTGTAGGCTTGAGTGAGTTAGGCAAAGTAATGCCGGTCGACCTAAGTTATTCTACGTACTGTCCCGCTCATTCTGCGGTTGTCAAGTTAAATAGTCCCACGATTCCAAGGCCCGTCATATGAAGTATGACTTGGGCGACAGCGTTGTGTAGAACACGAGTCGGTTTAGAGGCACGAGCCACGGTTAGTTCAGTGGAAAGTTATCCACGGTCGGTCGACACTTAAAGGAAACACGCTATGTTCAAGTTAAGTTGGAAGGCTATGCAGTAGCCGTTCCCTGAGTTCAGAGCGTTAAGTCTAAGCGATGGTTAGTCGCCGAGGCAACCCTGGTTAGGGGCTCTGCAAAGGAAGTATGAAAAATGGAAAGAGTAAAACAACCAGGTAAATGGATTGATCACATAAGAAATTAAAGCCCCAAACTGTATTCTAAAACACTCCATGTAACCCTTATGAACTTGGGCAACTTGTCGACAAGGGGTGGTTTCTTCGAGCGGAATTTCGGGGCCACGGGACCGTCTCGGCCTAGGAAGAAACTGTTTGTAGCCGCGCTGGTTAGGCAACGCTGGAAAGGCAATCGGTAAGACGGGGACTTGCATCGGGGCTCGCTACCTGCGTTGCAGGGGTCCCGTATTACCAGGCTACGTCCAAGGCGGCTGGTTAGGCCAATCCCATAACAAACACTTAATAATAATTGTTTTCGACTAACATGGTAAGGTTTGTGTCGGCACGGGCGGCAATCCGTGTGTGTGCCTTTGGATTGAGTTGAACATGTATGAGTTAAAGAGACACAATGTCGGAGCCTAAGATTTGGCTACAGCGAAAGCGACGTGCTTCGGCACGAGATGTGGCGTCGACTGTTAAGTTGCGAGTTAAGTCAAAAAGGGCCGTAGGGCATGTTGTGTGAAGTTACGTTGAGTTATGAGGCACGGCCGCGTTGTCACAACACAAGTATAAGCAAGACTAAACAAGGAGGCGCTGCCTCGGAGATATTGAAACACGAATTGAGTTATGGCACGACCGAGTCGTTACGTCCCAAAGTTTGGCTAGAAAGACAGGTATAAGTCGGTGCGTCAACAATACAAGCACGAGAAAGGGCTAGAGGCAAGGAAATGGAGTCTTTCGTGTAGTTGCGTCTCTGATTATGGCCGTAAGGCAAACACGACTTGATAGATTAACGTTGTTGGCACGAGGAGTGGTCTAGAGACAAAGTATGAGTTAATGTTGACATTGTAAGCACGGGATGGTTCCGATACACAAGTTGCGCTAAGGCGCCGGTCCTAAAACTGATCCTAAGGCAAGACTAGAAAGACAATCGAAAGGGCTTAAGCTGCACAAAGTAAATGAACGTGTAGGTTTTGTATGGGTGGGCGAGGAGCTCACTCCACCAGTACAGTGGTACTGACACCCACATAGTGTTTCATGTGCAGGCACAGGTAGAAGCTCGTGGCGCGGAGCTCGCTTGGATGCGTCGAGGCACGGAGTTCCTTGGCGAGTACAAGCGTGCGGTCGCGGGATTTGAAGACTTATACAGGACATAATGTATGGACATCGCCTTCCGAAGCTTCCGCTGGATTCAAGCATTTGTATCGAGAGATGAGAGAGAGCAGAGTGAATTGTAATCGAGAGAAAAGTGAGCCTGAGAGACTTGTAATTGGCCTTGCGCCCACAAATGTAATCCTGTATTCAATATCAATAAAGAGATTCTTTTGAGTTACTTGTGTTCATGTGTTCTTCTTTAAATTCCGCTGCAATGTATTCGATGTTTCTGCTTTGGACTTCTGAGCGACGACCCCGTCGCCGCCGATGGAATCGGCCGTTATGGAATTGCCTTGCACGAGCGCAATCTAGGCTCGTGCGGCATCACGCCTTAGCGAGGACGATCGCTCCTACGGGAGCGGGGCGTGACATAGTGGTATCAGAGCACGGCTTTACGTCCTTGAACCGTCGATTGAATTCTTTAACTTCGATGTTTTCGCAAAACTCTGTTGCTTCCGCAAGTTGTTATCGTTGGTGCGCTCTCTCTCAAATGTCCCTCGGCATGTCCATATAATAAGTCTAAATATTTTCGAAAGCTCGTACAAGCGTTCGATCTAACGCATCGGTAGGCCGTTGCCAAATGCGTCGATAAGGCCTTTGTGCCGAACGTTGCAAACTTGACTCGATAGAAAGTATATGCTAATGTTAGCAAAAGTCGCACGTGTGCCCGAATAGTCCTACGTTGACCTTAACAAGTCGCGTGCATGTCTAATTAGTCCAACGTCGACCCTAGCAATTGAGCGTGCAAACTCGGAATATAGTTCGATAGGATGGCTATGCACACGGCCTTTTGGCTAAGTTGTGTTTCGCGTCGCGCACCTTGACTTTTGGTGCAAACGAGTCGCGAGTGATATTAAGTATCGTTCGGTCGGGAACGGAGATATACTTAGAGTGTCTATCGATAGGAACGCTATCGGACTAACGCTTAGGCGTACACGGAAGATTGATTTGGATTTTGAGGAAATAGTACGAACGACTTAGTGCGTCGATACGACGCGAGCGACTACGTTAGCGATTCGTCGAACGAATCTGAAGGATATCTTAGCGCATGACGCGAACATGATTGAGGACTAGATCGTGTGGCTTAAATCCGAGTGGTGTATGTGATAGGTTCGAAGAAGAATAAGAATGAGTGTCGACGACTAGTCGAGTGGCTCGAATCCGAGTGGTGTATGGTTCGTCTTGGAAATTGTTCGAGTAAATATTGAGGATTACGAGTATGTCGGCGAGGCGATGCGATCGCGCAAAGCCTTAGAACGCGTTACGCTTAGTTGGTCGTGACTTCGAATGTCTCGAACGAGCATCTCGTTCGGACAACTTGTGAATGAGCAACACGAGTTAGAAAATGATTCGGAACGATGAATGAAAATGATTGGTCTTGATCGAGGAAACTTAGAGGATCGCGCGTGCGATATCGGATTGATGCAAATGAAATGTGACTTGAGTTTTGAACAACGATCTTGAAACGAGCTTGAGGAAAAGCGACTGAACTTGATCTTGAGTATTGAGAAAATGGTGGAATTTCCAACTCGGACAACAGCATCAACGCACGACTCGAAATTGGTTGCAAAGGAAGATCGTCAGGTTACGCATATCATCGATGGTATTGAGGCGTATCAAAAATCGATATGCGATAACTCGGGGGTACTCTGACTCGGCAAATGACGATCGTGCAAATGTCATTATTTCGATGGATGTTATAATCGAGATGTTAAAATGTGTCGAGGTCAAGATAGACTTGGCTCGAGGATTTTCTAAGTTGAACGAATGACGATCGAACTTGGCTTGGATGAAAACTGGAATGTTTGGATTTGCTTTGTCGATAACCACAACGTTGACGTTCTTGTCTTATGCGAGCGCTACTCCAGCCTCGCACATGCGTCACGCCGATTAGGGCGATCACTCTGCGTGAGCGCTGGTATGGTGATTCATACAGCGGGAGTGGTCGAACTTGCACGGTGCGACAAATTTGTGCTTCGACTTGTGGTTTGACGCGAAGATAGACTCGTGATTGAATTGGTGTGCTTGTCGATTAAACTTGAGGATTGAATAGGTCCAATCCGCGTATCGAGAATGAATAAGTCTAAACTCAAACAAGAGTTACGCCCCGATGAGAATGATTATTCCGTGGGAGCGTTGCGTGGTGATTCACGAACCGCCGTGGATAATCGGACTCGCGTGAGATTGGGGTGCAACGTATTGTCGAGCTAGATGACCTCGTGATCGAATACATGAATTGGTTAGAATTGGTGATTGAACGGATTGGAATTCTGCGCAAAGAACGCGTTGATGCGAATAGGTGATCGTGCTTGATGTTTAGAAATCTGAGTGACGCAAGCGTGGGTAGAAGATCCCGTACTACCGACTTTGGTTTGACCCTAGGATTGGGGTCAGTGTTGGCATTATTGTTGGGGAACTATGATTCCAATCCTGACATTGACTTAGCCTCGCAAAAGATTGGCCTAGCGGATAGGCGAAACGCCCCTGTTGCAAGTGTTATCAATCGAAGGATTGATCTTGAGGATTGGTTTGAATGTATAATGTGAATCACGAACGTAGGAAACCCTGCTCACGAGACTCGGCTGACATGCATATATTTCAGGGACGCCTGGGTATGTGCACGATGCGACTCGAGTGAGAATGACAAATTTTCTATCATGCGGCTTTGCTGAATGCATGTATTTTGGGGACGCTTGGAATGCATGCACGATCCAGCCAAGTGATACGACGAGTTCAAGCAAGGCTTGAAAGATGGGAGCGTGTCGAGATCTTGAAATGTGTTAAAAGAAAGATTGATAGTCGTGCGAGCGTAGCTCGTAATCGAAGGAACGCGTAGGTGTATGCGTACGATTAAGTCTTGGCCATAGAAATGGTAGGATGACTTGCCTTCAGGAAAGTCTCGAGGACGAGACTTGTTCTGAGTGGTGTATGTTGTAGTGCCCCGTCCCGCAAAGTCAATCGGTGGAATCGAAACGCCGACGGCGTTGGAACTAAGCCTTGCAACGGCTTGCTCGGAGACATCGCTCAGGTGGGGTAGTTTCGGTGAACTCTCCTCATCTTTGCCTTCACATAATAAATCGTGTTTTCAACTTGCACAAGTTAGGCTTGATAATAAAAGCTACGCATCCACATAGCTAAGGGAATAATCCCGACGGGTCAAAGTGAGTTAGAACATGGAAAACGTCCCACGGTCGGCTTAGAGTTGGTGCACGGCGTGCTTTGAAAATGACACTCGGTCCTTCGCCCCGTGGCTTGGGAGAAGGAAAGTTGGTCTGCGGTACAAAAGCTGAGAGTTAGCCTAAGTCATAGGCGTCGCCCGCACTAATGCTTGCTAAAGCATGCACGGTCCTGTCCCGCAAGGCTTGGCATAGCCTTTGCTCGTCCCTTGGGTTAAGTTGTAGGCTTGAGTGAGTTAGGCAAAGTAATGCCGGTCGACCTAAGTTATTCTACGTGCTGTCCCGCTCATTCTGCGGTTGTCAAGTTAAATAGTCCCACGATTCCAAGGCCCGTCATATGAAGTATGACTTGGGCGACAGCGTTGTGTAGAACACGAGTCGGTTTAGAGGCACGAGCCACGGTTAGTTCAGTGGAAAGTTATCCACGGTCGGTCGACACTTAAAGGAAACACGCTATGTTCAAGTTAAGTTGGAAGGCTATGCAGTAGCCGTTCCCTGAGTTCAGAGCGTTAAGTCTAAGCGATGGTTAGTCGCCGAGGCAACCCTGGTTAGGGGCTCTGCAAAGGAAGTATGAAAAATGGAAAGAGTAAAACAACCAGGTAAATGGATTGATCACATAAGAAATTAAAGCCCCAAACTGTATTCTAAAACACTCCATGTAACCCTTATGAACTTGGGCAACTTGTCGACAAGGGGTGGTTTCTTCGAGCGGAATTCCGGGGCCACGGGACCGTCTCGGCCTAGGAAGAAACTGTTTGTAGCCGCGCTGGTTAGGCAACGCTGGAAAGGCAATCGGTAAGACGGGGACTTGCATCGGGGCTCGCTACCTGCGTTGCAGGGGTCCCGTATTACCAGGCTACGTCCAAGGCGGCTGGTTAGGCCAATCCCATAACAAACACTTAATAATAATTGTTTTCGACTAACATGGTAAGGTTTGTGTCGGCACGGGCGGCAATCCGTGTGTGTGCCTTTGGATTGAGTTGAACATGTATGAGTTAAAGAGACACAATGTCGGAGCCTAAGATTTGGCTACAGCGAAAGCGACGTGCTTCGGCACGAGATGTGGCGTCGACTGTTAAGTTGCGAGTTAAGTCAAAAAGGGCCGTAGGGCATGTTGTGTGAAGTTACGTTGAGTTATGAGGCACGGCCGCGTTGTCACAACACAAGTATAAGCAAGACTAAACAAGGAGGCGCTGCCTCGGAGATATTGAAACACGAATTGAGTTATGGCACGACCGAGTCGTTACGTCCCAAAGTTTGGCTAGAAAGACAGGTATAAGTCGGTGCGTCAACAATACAAGCACGAGAAAGGGCTAGAGGCAAGGAAATGGAGTCTTTCGTGTAGTTGCGTCTCTGATTATGGCCGTAAGGCAAACACGACTTGATAGATTAACGTTGTTGGCACGAGGAGTGGTCTAGAGACAAAGTATGAGTTAACGTTGACATTGTAAGCACGGGATGGTTCCGATACACAAGTTGCGCTAAGGCGCCGGTCCTAAAACTGATCCTAAGGCAAGACTAGAAAGACAATCGAAAGGGCTTAAGCTGCACAAAGTAAATGAACGTGTAGGTTTTGTATGGGTGGGCGAGGAGCTCACTCCACCAGTACAGTGGTACTGACACCCACATAGTATTTCATGTGCAGGCACAGGTAGAAGCTCGTGGCGCGGAGCTCGCTTGGATGCGTCGAGGCACGGAGTTCCTTGGCGAGTACAAGCATGCGGTCGCGGGATTTGAAGACTTATACAGGACATAATGTATGGACATCGCCTTCCGAAGCTTCCGCTGGATTCAAGCATTTGTATCGAGAGATGAGAGAGAGCAGAGTGAATTGTAATCGAGAGAAAAGTGAGCCTGAGAGACTTGTAATTGGCCTTGCGCCCACAAATGTAATCCTGTATTCAATATCAATAAAGAGATTCTTTTGAGTTACTTGTGTTCATGTGTTCTTCTTTAAATTCTGCTGCAATGTATTCGATGTTTCTGCTTTGGACTTCTGAGCGACGACCCCGTCGCCGCCGATGGAATCGGCCGTTATGGAATTGCCTTGCACGAGCGCAATCTAGGCTCGTGCGGCATCACGCCTTAGCGAGGACGATCGCTCCTACGGGAGCGGGGCATGACAGATAGGCATCGAAGTTATACTTCCTAGTGATGTAGGAGTTTTAGCAAGTCTGCAAGTTCAATCCGACTTGGTAGACAGGATCAAGGCAACTCAGGCACAAGACCCAAGGATTCAAAAGCTTAGGGCAGAATGTGAGTCAGGACTCAGGAAGGAGATGAGAATTCATGAAGATGGTACACTTAGGTTTGGATCACGTCTATGTGTGCCTAGTAGAGATATCAGACAGGAGGTTATGGCAGAAGCTCACAGTTCTCAGTATTCTATTCACCCTGGAGGGACCAAGATGTACCAAGATATCAAGCAGCATTTCTGGTGGAACGGGATGAAGAGGGAGATAGCTAGATTTATTCCCGTTGCTTGATATGTCAGCAAGTGAAGGTAGAACAGCAGAGGCCAGCTGGGTTATTGCAACCGCTTCCTATCCCGGAATGGAAATGGGAGCATATTACAATGGACTTTGTGACCGGTTTACCAAGATCACCAAGTGGTAAGGACACTATTTGGGTGATAATGGACCGACTTACAAAGGTAACACACTTTCTTCCTTTCAGAGTAGGGCAATCTACAGAAAAGTTGGCAGAGTTATATATACAACAGATAGTCAGGCAGCATGGAGTCCCTGTCAGTATTGTGTCGGATCGAGATACCCGCTTTACATCACATTTCTGGAAGAGCTTACATCATAGTCTGGGTACCAAGTTAAGATTTAGCACGGCTTACCATCCGTAGATGGATGGGCAATCAGAAAGAACGATTCAGACCTTAGAAGACATGTTGCGAGCTTGTACTCTAGATTTTGGAGGGTCTTGGGAGAGTCACCTGCACTTGGTCGAGTTCTCATACAACGATAGTTATCAAGCCAATATCCAGATGGCGCCATTCGAAGCACTATATGGTAAGAAGTGCAGGTCACCGCTTGCATGGGATGATATCGGGGAGAGAAAGATGTTAGGCCCAGAAATGATTGTTCAGACGGTTGAAGTGGTTAAGGAAATTAGAGAGCGACTTCGAGTTGCGCAGGACCGGCATCGTCATTGGGCGGACCAGCATCGTAGGCCGTTAGAGTTCTCTGTTGGGGACCACGTATTCTTGCGGATCTCACCTACTCGTGGGGTCATTAGATTTGGCGTTCGCGGGAAATTGAGTCCGCGGTACGTGGGCCCATTTGCTATCCTTGATCGGATAGGCGATGTTGCTTATCGTTTATCCCTCCCACCTTCGTTACGAGAGGTGCATGACATGTTCCATATATCTCAATTACGTAGGTATGTATCGGACCCAAGCCATATCCTCGATCATTCTGAGCTGGTTGTTGGTACCAAAGAGAGAAGATACTCAAGAACCGAACAATTAGTCTTGTCCGTGTTGCTTGGGGTCATCACTCCTTGGGAGAGTCAACGTGGGAACGTGAGGATGATATCCGATCACGGTATCCACACATGTTTGACTCACAAGGTATATCTCTTTCTGTATACCTTGATTGTCCTGATTCTTCATGCTTGTCACCTTATGGGTAGAGCTACTTGATATCGTAGAATGATGAATTTATATATATAGTACTTGCTTTTGATATGGTAAAACGATTGCTTGATCACTCGAATTGCTTGTATTAGTTTAGCCCCGATATTTCTATCCTGCTTGGATTTGAAATTCCGAGGACGGAATTTTTCTAAAGGTGGGTAGAGATGTCACTCCCCGTTCCCGAAATGCGTATTTTTTTTATGTACAACTCATATATATTTATTTAATATTTATCATGTATTATCATGTATTTAAATTCCTATAATTTCATGTTAATTAATTATCTGCTCTTTAATTTTCATGTTAATTAATTATCTGCTTTTTAATTTTCATGTTAATTAATTATCTGCTCTTTAATTTTTATGTTAATTAATTATCTGCTCTTTAATTTTCATGTTAATTAATTTCCTGCAATTTGTATTCCTGCATTTTATTTCTGCATTTTATTTCCTGCTGTTATTCCCTGCTTTTAGTCTTGCTTTTGGTTCGGCCTAGATTGGGTTTTTCTTGGGTTCATGGTGGTTCACATGAATCAAACCCCCACCTACTACCCCTTCCATATTTAAAGCCCCCATCCCCTTCTCTCTCCTCATAACTTTCCTTCACCATTACTTCTTCTTCTTCCTCACCACTCTCTTCCACCAACCAACAGCAGGCAAGTACATCTTGCTTCTTGCTTCCCACTTGGAGAACCATTTTTATGGTTCATTTGTCTTCCTCTCATGATCCTGAGAGAGTTTAGTACTTAGCATTTTTGATTTCTTTGGCTTGTCTCTTCTAGATCTAAGTTGTTGTATTCTCGGTTGTCAATGGGTTCTGAACCATGGGAACTTCATTTCTGGCTTGGAACGAAGGTTCAGTCACGCACACGTCTTTACGTGTCTGCGTGAATTTTCAGTCACGCATACGTCTTTACGTATCTGCGTGAATTTTCAGTCATGCACACGTTCTTGCGTGTCAGCGTGACATTTCAGTTACGCACACGTCTTTGCGTGCGTGCGTGGATTTCTTATTATTTTCCACGCTTACTTTTCACGCTTACTTTTCACGCTCACGTTATGAGTGCATGAATTACCCTCACGATCACGCTGTGCGTGCCAACGTGAACCACTTTTTACGCTCACTCCTGCTAGACTTGTTGGCGTGACTTGTTGGCCTTAGCCTAGACTTGTTGGCGTGACTTCCTGACCTGGGTGTTTTTATTTGTTCTATAATTTATTCATCTAATGGTGGCATGATAGTTCTCCTATTATATCCTTATGCCTTTTGCATGAACTCGATAATCTTAGCATGTTAATATTTTTAATACATATGGTTGTGTAGAACGTGCCCTATGTCTTGATTGGTTTATGGATACCCAGTAAGACTGGAACTTGACCTTGAGAGTTATAGACTCGACCCATTTAATACTAATTGACTTTCATGCCTTGTCACCATTGATGACGATGGTTATATTGACTAAAATTGATCATGCGTTCCTAGTTGGAACTAAGAGACTGGCTAGTCGTCTTATTGAATTGAATAAATGAGACACGTTCATGTTATGAACTATTGTAATCGACTGGCTGATCCCGAATATTGACATACAGGCACATGCAGGCTTCAAACCATTTATTTATTTATTTATTTATTTATTTTACAAAAGAAGCATGTGTACTTTATGGTCAAGGCATGATTATTCCGTAGTTAGTTTGGATTGTTGCATTACGCTATGTAAGACCTGCAACCTAACCGCCCTGGTATCGTTGTAGAGTTGTGCATATCGTACCCCGTACGAAAGTACTCATTTGAATGACCATGATCCACGGCATGGGATTTCACTCAACGTAGAGACTATTAAGTTAAATAAAATAATAATTGCATGGAGAGAATGGATCCCCGAGTTCTTACATGGCAGCCCTCTTGGGACTAGTAGTGCCCGACAGGCCGGCTGGTTCCCA
This sequence comes from Iris pallida, assembly GCA_029216955.1. Taxonomy (NCBI): domain Eukaryota; kingdom Viridiplantae; phylum Streptophyta; class Magnoliopsida; order Asparagales; family Iridaceae; genus Iris; species Iris pallida. Next base: position 11,293,092 of record JANAVB010015600.1, read on the forward strand.
CAGATACTGTAAACCTGCCACACGGGCAGGGAGCGGTATCTGCTTATATTATTATTGTATATTGTATATTGATGACGGGCGTCCCGCTGGGACTCGTCTAATTCATGATTGGCGTAATTGATTGACTGGATAGACTAGCCTTGCTCGCACATAGTAAGAACTGAGGAATCTTTATTGCATAATTCCAGGATAACTTGGGACTCACAATAGCTAGCCGTAGGAGTTGATTGGCCGTTCAAGATGATTTGTTTGTGTACTGTACCTACTCTGTTGCCTAACTGAGATGATCAGAATGTCAGGACATGACGGGCCAACTTCTGTCCTTGTTTGGTTGGGAGGTTGGTTCGAAGTGTCGTGATGTTATGTGAATCCTAGTGGAAAGTAGAGATCTATTATTATATTCTCTTACTTACTGGTTTAATCCTTCATATCGTCCTTCCTTGTGGTACTTGCTATTAGAGGTCTAACCTCTCTGGTTTTGCATGGCCAGATTTAGAGCCGGTTCCCGAGGACTCAGCTTACTTCCACCTCCAAGATGGTCAATACTAGGGGAATGATCACAGGAGGACTCGAGTGGGTTCCTTACTCACCGCTCGTTTTGTTATTTACTTTATACTTAGCCGTTTGGCACCGACATATTAGTCGGATTGTCTTGTACTTACTTTTACATAATTGTAACTAAGTCAGACTGCAGCTGATAACAATTGTGTATACTTGCTATATCATCTGGCTATGTTTTGTAAAGCCAGATCTCAAGAACATTTTGACTAAGCGTTTGGGACGCCTTACTGCTTTACCTTACATGTTCTCTATTTTTGCTTCTTGCTTGAATGATTGAGACAATAGATGTGAAGTGACCATAGAAAGACTTTTATGTAGTATGCACCCCCTCGTCTGGTTAGACAGCATTGATCATATTATACGGTATTCATCCTACCCGTAATACGTAGCTGGCTGAGTCATTCCTCCGCTCTCCAGTATTCTGGTTCTGGGGCGTGACAACAGAAAAGCTCAAGTACTTCCACGACTTCGCATTAATTGCAAAGACTGACCTGCATGGGCCACTACAAAAATATGTCACGATCCGCACCCGGATATACAAATACGAATACGTGGGCCACGCCCAGCCTACGTCGTAGTATCGACGGTAGAACGTTGTCTAGTACCCAATAAATATATACTACATCTAGAAGGTCCATGAACTACAAATGTACTCAATCACAACCCAACATCTAAAGAAGATAAGACAGAAAAGATAACTAAGACAGAAGAAAAAATTAGAAACTACTAGAAGGAATCATACGACAGGAAAATAAAGAAGGAAAAACAAGACAAACAAAGGATAACTACCAGGCAACTCACATAGAAGAATAGTAAGATCCACATCAGCTTGCAACATCATGAAGTCCAATAATGGCGTAACAACTCCTAAAATATTATCAACGTATCCAGTTAGGATGGGAATGAGTACATAAACTAACAACAGTTTCATAGTATTGACAAATGTTGTAAGAGACAATCATAATGGAATACAAGATGATATATCAAGACTGTAAGTAAAACAGGATATATACCGGAAATCATGTAAAGGTGAATCACGCAGGAAAAGTGTAGTGCCTCGTCCCGTAAAGTCAATCGGAGGAATCGAAACGCCGACGGCGTTCGGTCTTAGCCTTTCAACGGCTGCTCGAAGGCTCGCTCGGTCGAGGCGACTCCTCGCTCAGGTGGGGTAGTTTCGGTGAACTCGCCTCATCTTAGCCTTCACTTAATAACTCGCATGTTTTCAACTTGCACAAGTTAGGCTTATTAATAAAAGAGACGCATCCACATAGCTAAGGGAATAATCCCGACGGATCGGAATGTCTTAGAACATGGAAAATGGTCCCACGGTCTGCTTAGAAGTCGACTCAGCGTGCTTTCAAATGACACTCGGTCCTTCGTCCCGTGGCTTGGAAGAAGAAAGTTGGCCTAAGTTGATAAGTTGCTACGACACTCGAATTAGCCTAAGTCATAGGTATCGCCTACGTAAATGCTTGATAAAGCATGCACGGTCCCGTCGTTTTGGCTCAACGCTCGAATTGGCCTAAGTCATAGGCATTGCCCGCGTGAATGCTTGAAAATGCATGCACGGTCCCGTCGCCCAAGGCTTGGCATAGCCTTCGCATGTCCCGCGAGTTAAGTCATCTTGCACGGCTTGTGCCTTAAGTCTAGGCACCCGAGAACTTGGTTGTTCAAGTCGAACGCGTGCACGGTCCGTCCTCTCGACGTAGAGCTCGGCGTAGCCTTTGCTCATCGAGTCGCTGCCCAAATAAGTTAGACAAGAGTTATGTTGGGCTATCGAAGCCATTTCTAGCACTGTCCCGCTCTATCTGCGGTTGTCAAGTCGCGTAGTCCCTTGAGAACAAGGCTCGTCGTATAAAATATATGACTTGAGCGATAGCGTCGCCTATAGAATCTGGTCTGTCTAAGGCACGAGCTACGGTAGATTTAGTAAAGAGTATGCCATGATCAAAGGAAGTCCACGCGACTGGTTGTCGCCGAGATCGGTCCTGCTACTTAGGAGTCTCGCTATGTCTCGACAAGGAAACACGCGAGATCGGTCCCGCTACTTGGGAGTCTCGCTAAGTCTTGATAAGTCCCACACACGAGATCGGTCCCGCTACTTGGGAGTCTCGCTAAGTCTTGATAAGTCTCGTACACGAGATCGGTCCCGCTACTTGGGAGTCTCGTTAAGTCTCAATAAGTCTTGGCAAGGAATCACACGAGATCGGTCCCGCTACTTGGGAGACTCGATAGAAAGAAGGAAAGAATGGCCATGATAAGGAAGGACTTGATAGATCGAGTTTGAGTCTTGCATGGTCATTGGACAACTTGTCGACAAGGTATAGTCTTCTCGAATGATCGCCAAGGCACCGGGATCATGTCGGCACGGGAGAAGCGAGGCGGCTCACGGTAGGATGTTGGATAACCGCATGGGAGATACTTGGCACTTTCGGGGCTAGCTACCCGCGGAGGGACGAGCCGATATCTCGAGCCAAGTCTATAATAGCTTGACATTGCTAGTGACCACTCATGTAGATGGATCGGCAGAATAGCGGCAAAACCGCGTGTATACCTTTGGATTGGGTCTAGAACTTGAATGCTGGTCTAGTCGGTAACACAATATTTGGGCCTAAGATTGGGCTGTAGCATAGACACCATGCTTGGCACGATACTTGGCATCAGAATGTTCATGCAGTCGACACTATGTTTCATAAGTCTTGTCTAAGTTGGTTCATGAGTCAAACAGGAAGGCCGCAAGGCGGTAGCATGAATAAGTCTTGATAGCGAGGCACGGCCTCAATCTTGAAGCACAAACAAGTCTAAGCAAGGTCTTAAGGCACAAACAAGTCTATCGGCACGACCAGCACGAGTCGTCCCCTTGACGTCGTTGGCACGAGAATTGGCCCAGAGGCACTTGAGTTAAGTGAAAGTCTTGGTACGACCGAGTTCACAAAAGTTGTTCCTCGGCGAAGTACTGTCTCGAATACATTGAAGTCACGAATAGAGTATGGCACGACCCTGGCGTCCCGAGTTGAAGTTCGGTCAAGTACATAAACGATGAGGCACTGCCTTGATCAAAATACACGTTGGCATTATTGTACGACCATGTCGTCGCGTTATCAAGTATGGGCCAAGACGTCTGTCCTAAAACTGATTCTAAGGCAAGACTAGAAAGACAATCGTAAAGGGACTTATATTGCACAAAGTAAATGAACGTGTCGGTTTTGTATGGGTGGGTGAGGAGCTCACTCCACCAGCACAGTTGAGTACTGACACCCACAGAGTCTTCATGTATAGGCACAGGTAGAAGCTCGTGGCACGGAGCTCGCTTGGATGCGTCGAGGTATGGAGTTCCTTGGCGACTCGAAGCGTGCGGCCGCGTGGACTCAAGACTTATACAGGACATAATGTATGGACATCGCCTTCCGAAGCTTCCGCTGGATCAAGCATTGTATCGAGAGATGAGAGAGAGCAAAGTGACTTATAAAATGAGAGAAAAGTGAGCACGAGAGACTTGTAATCATGGCCTTGCGCCTATTGTAATCTGATTGTTCAATTTCAATGAAGAGTTCTTTTGATTAACTTGTGTTTTGCCTTTAAATTTCTGCTGCATGTTCAATGTTTCTGCTTGGGACTTCTGTGCGACGACCCCGTCGCCGCCGATGTAATCGACCGTTATGAAACTGCCTTGTACGAGCGCAATCTAGGCTCGTGCGGCATCACGCCTTAGCGAGGACGATCGCTCCTACGGGAGCGGGACGTGACATAATGGTATCAGAGCACGGCTTTACGTCCTTGGACTTCATGTCGATCTATCAGTTTTGAAAGCTCGTCATTGTTAAAGAAGTGTGCGCTCTCTCTCGAATGTCCCTCGGCATGTCCATACAATAAGTCTAAATATTTTTAAAAGCTCGTACAAGCGTTCAATCGAACGCATCGGTAGGCCTTTGTGCCGAACGGTGTCGAACATGACTTGATAGAGAACACATGTTAAAGTTAGCAAAGTCGCGCGTGTGCCCGAACAGTCCTACGTCGACATTAGCAAACGAGCATGCAAACTCGAATATAGTCCGCACGGGATAGCTATGTGTAACCCCCATTTTCAAAAATTTTAATAAATGAAAAACAATTCCAAATTTGCCCCAAATTGATTCTATTAGGTCCTAAATATTTTTCTATTAATTTTAGAATTTTTTTGCGATTTGTTTGGAGTCATTTGGACGTCATTTGAAATTTTTATAATTAAATAACTGCTACCGTAAAAGCTGTATTTCTCTCCGTTTTGGCAAAACGGTAAAAATCTAACCCTAGGGTCAAGTTAGTAATTAACCATGGTTAGTTTGCCCTAATTATTTTTTCTATAAATATACACCATTCCCAAAGAAAAAAATCACAATTTCAAAATCAATTTTAAATTGAATCCTCAAATTAATTCATTTTTTATTTTCCTTGTTATTGTTACTATTCTGTTCTGAACTCCGGCGATCGACGGCGATGAACTCCGACGACCCCCCTATCTCGGCAACCAGAGCACGAGGAGACCCGCAACCAGTGCCAAATCGAAGAGGAGAGCGAGCTCCACTGTTTCCCGACGGCCGACGGCGACCACGACCACCGTACCGTCGCCGCCATAGCCCGCCCGACCGACGAGGTAGTTTGGACTTCGGTTCATGCATTTTTTTTCTTCACATAGTTAGCACGGATGTGTTCGTCTCCTTGAGACGAATCGATCGCCCCTAGTTTCGACACATCCCGACACCCGTAGACCGAGGAAACCCTAACCCTAGTTTGGACACGGCGGACACGAACGCAGATTCATGTCATGGTGACACTCTGTGGACACCAATGTGTCGAGAACGACACGACGAGCACAACAGTATCTTTCGACACGAAAATTCGTGTCTAGAAACCCCCGACACGAGTGCTGGACACGAACTCGAGTGTCCAACCAGTCAGGACACGAAGATGGTGACCCATAGCGGGTCGGATCTCCGACCCGCTGATTAACCGAACCCGTTATAGGGTTTCACTTAAATATAGAAAGCCCCCTTTCTTAACCAGCGGCCAAGTTGGCCTACTGGTCAGCGCAACACATGTGAGCGCGTGGGGAGCCGTTGGCAGACCCGAGTTCAAATCCCCCTTTGTAAAATTAAGTAATTTTTTGAGGAATTGTTATATATATATATATATATTAAAGTACTATATAAATACAGTAAAATACTTGTTGTTTTATACTTTCTGTAATTTATGTAATTATTGTTTTTATATGTATATATATACATATGTTATTCCAATGTAAATAATTAAGATATTAATATTAAATTCTTGTATTTAATTTTCTTTTGTGTTTTTGATAAACATATCATATTAATTTATATTTATATTTTAAATCTTGCATTTACATTTTGTCATTTAAATTCTGTCATTTAATTCAGTCATTTAATTTACGTCATTTAAATTCATGTCAATATAAATACAGTGCCTATACTGTAATATTTAAATATGTACTTTATAAATACAGTGCCTATACTATAATATATATTTTAAATTCTGTCATTTAATTATGTTATTTAAATTATATCATTATAAATACAGTGCCTATACTGTAATATGTATTTTAAATTCTGTCATTTAATTATGTCATTTAAATTATGTCATTATAAATACAGTGCCTATACTGTAATATATAAATAAATACAGTGCCTACACTATAATATGTATTTATAAATACAGTGCCTATACTGTAATATGTACGCTTTCAATTTCTGTAATTTAAATTCCTTTAAATTACATGTATTTAAATTCCGCATTTATTTAGGATTTTACGTACCTTGTGCAAACGACCATTCTAAGTCCAAGCCTAGCATGGGTTGATCGGACTTAGGTGAGCCTACACATATTCGGGGTCTAGTCGAGTCATGTTGGACTTGATTCATGGCTTCGGGTCCCGTATCTGGACTTCGGTTCAATTTCAAATACGCAGACAAATACATTAAATAATTATTTATTTAATTTCAGAATCTGTGATTTATGAACTTTGAACTTTCAGACAACTTTTTAATGCTGAATAAATTCTAGAAAAATTACTATAAAATACTATGTTAATTAATCTAATTTAATATAATTGTTTCATTATTTAATTTACTGTTTTGACACTGTTTAAAAATAGTAAACCAGAACTCATTTTCAATGTACACTTGTATTCTGATTTTTAATAAATACTTAAACTTGATTATAAATTCCAAAAAATTTATATTAAATTACTATAATTAACAAAGATCAATTTGGTATATTATTTCATATAAAATAGGACTTTATAACTATCTTAATAATTATTGGAACATAATGTACAGTCTGATTAATTAATTAATATTGACTTGTGTGTTTTTGTGTGTTTTTGGGATATTTTAGTATCGGGACCTTACCCTACCTTAGTGTAGAGACCTACTTGTTAGTCTAGATATTGTAACACCTTACTTTGGACTACTAGAGCTTCACCTAGTTAGTGTCCTATTAGGAGCCGTGTCACAACACTGGTGTAATCTTAATCATAACTTAGAGGCTGAGTTGTATATCATTTTGACAGGACACCGGACATCTGTATCTTTATATTCTTATTCTTGCTTTGCTCGAGACAAGTACCCCTACAAACTTATTTACTGTATATGATAATGAATTGTAAATGAACCAAAATACTGCTTTATGGAAACTGCAAAGTCATATCATTACATGCTTTATACGGATTCTCAGTATTTTTACATGCTTAGAAGAGCTTTTATATATCTCACATGATGGTTACTGGGACATGGAGGAAACTGATAGTTGACTACGTGATCATGTCCCATTCTTCCGTACGTATGTACCGAGCAAAGTTAACATTTTATATGTATACCTTGTCGTAGGCGTACCAGCTGTATTTGTACGTATGTACATCTATCGCTTGCTTACTTGTACGGAAGTATATTTTATATACTTGTGCCATAGTACATTTTACACCTATTGACGATCACGTACCTGCTCCAGTTTTGAACAATATATATGCATGTGTCGCCATGACAAATGTATCATTTTCATGATAGTTGTGATTTTACATGATAGATTGTGTCATGCCAGGATTATAGTCATTTCATCTCTTACCGTGTCATGATCAGTATTATATGTTTGTAGTACAAGTACTTGCTTCCGTCCTGACAGGATAACATTATAGGTATACTTTCCAAGGAGGAAATGCTATGTGACACCTACTATGGTGCAGCTTTTGAGGACCTAGCCTTTACTCCAGAAGAGGCCCCAGCGGGGAACCATGCTTAGATACCTTTCATGTGTTTTGAGACTTAGACTTTGGTTTGAACTTATATTTGGATACTGGACTTTGTCTCCAGTCTCATACATTTGAAGTGTAATAACTTTTAACACTTATTTACTTTCATTAATAGAAGCTGTGTTGTGATAAAACCTTATTTGGCTTAATGTTAGCACACTTAGTATCATCCATGTATAAACTCTTAGAACAGCTTACTACGCTTTTACCAAGCGTAGGCTGGACATGGCTCGGCTCGGCCCGGCCCAACAATTTGGGTAACGGGTCGTGACACTATGTACACGGCCTTTTGGCTAAGTTGTGCCGCGTGTCGCGCACCTCGACTTTTTGGTGCAATCGAGTCGCGAGCAATATCAAGTATTGCTCGGTCGGGAACGGGATACACTTAGAGTGTGTGTCGATAGAAACGCTATCGAACTAACGTTTAGGCGTACACGAAAGATTGGTTTAGATTTTCAGGAATAATACGAACGACTTAGTGCGAACGACTTAGTACGTCGAGACGACGTGAGCGATTACGCTAGAGATTCGTCGAACGAATCTGAAGGATGTCTTAGCGAATGACGCAAACGTGATTGAGGACTAGATCGAATGGCTCGAATCCTGAGTGGTGTATGGTTTGTCTTGGAAATTATTCGAGCAAAATTGAGGATTAGAGGTGACAACGAGTATGTCGACGATGCAATCGCACAAAGCCTTAGAATGCATCACGCTTAGTTGGCCGTGACTTCGAATGTCTCGAACGAGATGTCGTTCAGACAACTTGTGTATGGGCAACGCGAGTTAGAAAATGATTCGGATACGAAGAATAAAAGTGAATGTCTTGATCGAGGAAATCTAGTGAATCATGCGTACGATTTTGGATTGAGTCCAATGAAATGTGACTTGAGTTTTGGACATCGATCTTGAAACTAGCTTGAGGAATAGCAATTGAACTTGATCTTGAATATCGAAGAATTGTGGTATATCCAGTTCGGACAATAGCATCAGTCGCACGACTCGAAATTGGTTGCAAAGGAAGATCGTCAGGGTATGCATATCGTCGATGGTATTGAGGCAAATCAAAGATCGATATGCGATAACTGTAATGCCTATTGTTCGTATTACGTATTTTGGTATACGTATACGTATTTTGACTCATATTGCATGACACCTTGCTTGGTTTATTTTGACATTTTCAATTGCTTGGTTATTCTTGGTTTGGTTCGGCTTGGCTTGGTTTTCCTTAGGTTCATCATGAACCAAAGGAAAACCCCTACCTACCATCCCCATCATCATTTATTAACCCCACCCTCTTTCTCTCTCATCATTCACTCTTCTTCTTCCTCACCGTTGCTCTCCACCTACCAAGAGGTTTAGGCAAGTGCAACTTGCTTTATGATGGATTTCAAGTTTTATTGTTCTATTCTCTTCTTTACATGATTATAAGCCTCTTTAGAACTTGGAGTTTTTTATTTTAATGGATAGATTCTTCTATATCTACATTGTAACTTGGGATTTCATGAGTTCATGGAGTTTTTCTTGGTTTTGATCTACTAAAACTTGTTATTTTCGAAAACTAATAGTTCCATGAGCAAGAGCACGAAATTTTGTGTGAATTTGGTTTTTGATTCAACTCATTTCGAGTTAAAATGAAGTTTTTATGGCCAAAACAAGTTTTCTGAATTTTTATGTCGGCTGAAGAATGTGGTGCTGGCGTAAAATTAGATTTTACGCAGGAAAGCTAGCGTAAAATTGAATTTTACGTAGGAAAGCTTGCGTAAAAATGAAATTTTACGCTGGGAACCCTGAAATTGCGTATTTTATGGATTGTATCCAGAATGTGAAATTTTACGCTGGGAACCCTGAAATTGCGTATTTTACGCTGGATTGTATCCAGAATGTAAGATTTTACGCTGAGAACCCTGATATTACGTATTTTACGCTGGATTGTATCCAGAATGTGAAATTTTACGCTGGGAACCCTGAAATTGCGTATTTTACGCTGGATTGTATCCAGAATGTAAGATTTTATGCTGGGAACCCTGATATTGCGTATTTTACACTGGATTGTATCCAGAATGTAAGATTTTACGCAGGGAACCCTGATATTGCGTATTTTACGCTGGATGGTACCCAGAATGTGAAATTTTACGCTGGAACCCTCCCCTTTTGCATATTTTACGCAGAATTGAATTTTGGCTTAAAAAGTGTACGGAATGACTGTTTTTGCCAAGTTTAGCTATTTTCTAACCAAAATTTCGAAAAACTTAAAACATGAAAGTTTTAGATCTATGTCTTGCCTTTCTGAATATTTCTGGAGCACCTCAGTTTGAATTCGTATGTGAAAGTTATGCCCCGTCTCCCCTGAGCCGCATAATTTCTCCACAACTCTTGCACCCTGTTTATATGTAGTTATTGCATATATGCTTATACCAGGTTAAATGTTAAATTTAAATATGTTCCATGACATAATGGTGTCCCGTCGTGGCACACTTTTGACAGTGAATTTGACACGATATATATCCCGAATGCTGTTGCGACGGCTAGCTTGTCATGACAGAATTGAGTGGCATGGACACCGTGGGTGAATGTGTTTGTACTAAATAAACCAGTACTGTCTTACATCATGTCTAGGATAGGAATCCCTGAGTACCACGGTCAGGGATACCTACATAATTGACTAAGGCTAATAAACTAGAATAATTCAGTAGACATGAAGAGATTCCCAGCTACAGGCAATCCCGTTATCTGGGCGCATTAAGTGGACTTGTAGCCTACCGATGAGTAGGGCACATTTCCAGCACACAATCACGTATTGCATTCTTCGAACGGACAATTCGACCCGGATAACCGGATGGTCTACAGGGCTTGTGGCTGTTGGGATAATCTCATTGCATCTTGCTAGTAACTAGGCCTGTGATAACCCTAGTTAGTTAAAAGTATCAAGCCGTACTCTTGATTAGCCATGATTGATTGGATGGAGTTTATCCCAGCTTAGCATTGTTCTAATCATGTACAAGATTATGACATGACATGATTAATTGTGCTTGCCTTAACAATAACGATCGGGGGTCCAGTTCTGTTCAGGCGAAGGATTACAACCCCGGTCCTTGTTTGGTTTAAGGGTTGTAACCTGGCTCCCGGAGCAGTTCTGTGTCCTCTCTTCGTTATTGTCTTATTGCAACCCCATGCCACGCTCGTCATATTTTACGTTACTTCAACGACATGATTAATTATTTATATTGGCCTTAACAATAAAGATCAGGGGCCCAGTTCTGTTCAGGCGAAGGGTTACAACCCCGGTCCTTATTTGATTTAAGGGTTGTAACCTGGCTCCCAGAGCAGTTCTGAGTCCTCTCTTCGTTTATTGTCTTGTTACCTTACCAATAGTATTTGAGACGGATTTCTATTCAGGTGAAGGGCTGCAACCTCGGTCCTTGTTTGGTTTAAGGGTTGCAGTCTGGCTGCTTGAATGGTTTCTTCGTACTCAATTTATTATTGTTATCTCTATTATTATTATCAGTTTCTTTTATAAGCTTTCTTTAATTATTCACTTGCGATATACTGGTTTTAGTTCCTAAGTGAAGCCTCCTTTGTGGCACTTGCTCTTTCTGGGGTTTGACCCAGTTGGTTTTGTGTGGCCAGATATCGGAGCAGCACCAGAGGATCCACCTGTCTCCCAGCCAGATGGTGACCACCAGGTGTAACCCTGGCAACGAGTGGGTTTCTTTTTGTCCTTCCACTTTATCGTAAAATTATTCTTTTGAGGCGTTTAGCCGACGAGCACGTGTTAGCTCGATTGCACCTTTACTTACTATCTGCCTACGGGCTATAACATGATTGACAGATCCTAGGGTTGATCATGTATGACTGAACTCTTGCTAGTCTTGACATTTTGTACGACTAGCTTCATGATCATCCAATATGTAATGTATGGGACGCCTTGCTATTATATATTTGGTGCTCTGACATCTTGTAACTATTATTACTTGCTTGTGATTGAGACAATAGGCTTGTTCATGACCATAGGAGACTAATGGATTGTATTTAAACCCTCATGTATCTAGACAGCCGTGACCGTATAGCGAGGTGGGTTGCACTTCAATATACGTAGCTGGCTATGTACGCCCCCGCTCTCCAGTATTCTGGTTCCGGGGCGTTACATGGTTTTAGTGGTGGCCCATGCAGGTCTTGTAAATCAAGATGTGTAAGGGTTTACCGAATAGATGTCTCAATCAGTACTCTTCCTTGATCTCTGCTCGTATCCTCTTGATCCCTGAAAATCTTGACCTGACCACATGCTTGTATCGTTGATCTGTCCTGGTCCTTCCTTATTGTTCCCTATGTCGTCTTCTTCAGCGGCATTATTCCTGGACCTGCCGATCAGCAAGACGGAGCACCTCCCGTGGACCAGCCGCAACTTGGAGATCAAGCCCAGCATTCAGGAGTAGCCTCCAGAGTCGTGCCTACCGGAGGGGAACCACCAATTCAGCCCGTCCAGCCTGCAGAGCCTGATGATGGCACTTTGGTAGGTCTCATCAGGTCCCTATTAGCTTCCCAGGATCGTCGCGGAGATGTCTTGCATCAGGCAGTGGCAGATGCTCTAGGCAGAGGAGGACATCATGGGAACAGCGCGGCCGACAGCTTCAAAAGCCTGAACCCTCCATTCTTCGGCGGCAGTGAAGATGCGATCGCTGCAGATGCTTGGCTTCAGGACACGGAGGTGATTCTAAAAGCAGCCAGGACCCCAGAAGCAGAGAAGGTGGCCGTAGTGCGCCTGCAGTTACTAGATCTTGCCCGCAGCTGGTGGGCAGCGCAGGCCGATGGTTTAGCGGCCCCTATTTCATGGGCAGTATTCAGGGAAAGATTCTAGACCAAGTATTTTGATGATGTAGCTCGGTACGATCTACAGACGAGGTTCACCAATCTGAAGCAGATGGACAGGACGGTCGATGGATATGCGACCGAGTTCTCCAGGTATAGTCGGTTTGCTCCCACCTTGGTGGCGACCGAGTTCGATAGGGCCCAGCGGTTCCAGCAGGGGCTTCACCTGGAGATTTTATTGGCAGTAGAGCAGTTTGAGCATCAGACTTTTGATGCAGTATTTGTCACGCCCCGCTCCCGTAGGAGCGATCGTCCTCGCTAAGGCGTGATGCTGCACGAGCCTAGATTGTGCTCGTGCAAGGCGGGTTCCATAACGGCCGATCTCAGCGGCTGCGGCGGGGTCGTCGCACAGAAGTCCCAAGCAGAGACATTGAATGATAGCAGCGGAAATTTGAACCAAACACAAGTTATTCAAAGAAGCTATTTATTGATATTGAAACAACGATTACATTGGGGGCGCAAGGCCAAGATTACAATCACTCAAGCTCACTCTTCTCACTTTTTACAAGTTCACTCAGCTCTCTCTCATCTCTCAATTACAAGTCTTGAGCCGGCGGAAGCTTCGGAAGGCGATATCCATACATTATGTCCTGTATAAGTCTTCAATCCACGCGGCCGCACGCTTCGAATCGCCAAGGAACTCCGTGCCTTGACGCATCCAAGCGAGCTCCGTGCCACGAGCTTCTACCTGTGCCTGCACATGAAACACTGTGTGGGTGTCAGTACCACTGTACTGGTGGAGTGAGCTCCTCGTCCACCCATACAAAACCCGCACGCTATTTTACTTTGTGCAACATAGTCCCTTCTTATCAATTGTCTTTCTAGTCTTGCCTTAGGATCAGTTTTAGGACCGGCGCCTTGGCGCAACTTGTGTATCAGAACCATCCTGTGCTTGTAATGTCAACGTGAACTCAATCTTTGCCTCAAGACCCTTCTTGTGCCAACAACGTTAACCTATCGAGTCGTATTTGCCTTACGGCCAAAATCAGAGACGCACTACGTGATAGTACCAAATTCCTTGTGACCGTGCTACAAATCCTTGATGAGGCCGTGCCTCGCAATTTAGTGAGACTTAACCATATCCCTGCCTCGCGGCCCTGCCGCCTTGCGGCCCTTGCTACTTTGATCACCAACTGACCCAAACTTAGACATGTGAATGTTAGTGTCACTCAACCAACTTTGCCTTGCGGCGGTTTCCCGACTTAAACAACTCAACCAACTTAAGCAACTTATATGCTGACAACTCAAGACTTGATGCCACATCCCGTGCCGAAGCACGACGCCTATGTTGAAACCCAATCTTAGGCACAAACTTTGTGTTCTAATTGTACACTCCTTCAGCTCAACTCATTCCAAAGGCATATATGCGGTTAGCCGCTATTTGCCGACATCTATATGAACTTGGCCACTAGCATCACAAGCTGTACCTTGACGTATAGTTTTGTTAATCGGGATCCTTTCGACGTAAGTAGCTAGCCCCGTCGCAAGTCCCCGCTTAACCTGTGCCAAAACCTTACGCACGACTATACCCTGTTCCCTCCTAGGCCGAGTCGGCCCCCATGGCCCAGGGGTTACCGCTCGAGGGTTCATCGCCCTTGTCGACAAGTTGTCAAATGACCATGCAAGACTCGACACAAACTGACGTCTCACACAGTCATTCCTTTACCAAAACCAAGACTTCTATCCTTGAGACCCCTCGACGACCCACGGTCGCGAGCATTCTTTCCTTGAGACCCCTCGACGACCCATGGTCGCGAGCATTTCCTTCCTTGTTACCCTATCAATTGGTTCAACTCATAAGTGCCTATTTGATATCCCTTCCTTAAAACTCACCTTGAATCATAGTCCTTGCCTTAGACACTAAGCCCGTGCATCGTGCCTTAAGCCAATCGTGCTCTACGTGATACTCCTGCCCAAGTCAACGGGCCCTGAGATCGCGGGACTACTTAACTTGACAACCGCAGAATGGACGGGACAGCACTTGGAACGACTTAGGTCGACCGGCATAACTTTGCCTAACTTACTCAAGCCTACGACTTAACCCAAGGGACGAGCAAAGGCTATGCCAAGCCTTGCACAATAGAACCGTGCACGCTTTATCAAGCGTTTATGTGGGCGACGCCTATGACTTAGGCTAACTCTTAGCTTTTGCACCGAAGACCAGCATTCCTTCTCCCAAGCCACGGGACGAAGAACCGAGTGTCATTTTTCAAAGCACGCCGTGCACCAACTCTAAGCCGACCATTGGACCTTTTTCCTTGTTCTAACTCATTTCGACCCTTCGGGATTATTCCCTTTAGCTATGTGGATTCATCTCTTTTATTATTAAGCCTACTTGTGCAAGTTGAAAACATGCATATTATTATGTGAAGGCAAAGATGAGGCAAGTTCACCGAAACTACCCCACATGAGCGATGTCTTCGAGTCGCCGTTGTAAGGCCAAGCCGAACGCCGTCGACGTTTCGATTCCTCCGATTGACTGAGCGGGACGGGGCACTACATCATACACCACTCAGAAAAAGTTTCGTCCTCGAAACTAACTGAGTACACTTATCGACTTGTCACTTTACTCAACATTCAAGACTCTCGCACACAATTCTCCTATGCCTTTCCCAAATCCGAGCCACGCTCGTGCTACCCACAATCCATTCTTCAAAACTCACGATCTCAAAATCCTCGACACTTTCCTGTTCCTCCAGTCTCACTTGATTCAACATATCACTTAGTATGGATCGTGCACATATCTCAGGCGTCCCCAAAATACATGCTTTTCAACCAAGCCTCGTGATAGCGAATCCCGCCATCACCACTCGAGTCGGATCGTGCACGCATTCAAGCGTCCTTGATATACATGCATGTCAACCGAGCCTCATGAGTGGTGCCTTCACCATTCCTATCGCTCCGCACCGGAACGTCTGCCTAACTGCTAGGCTATGTCTTTCCGTCAGTATTGAAATCATAGTTCCCAAACAACGATATCAACACTGACCCCATCCTAAGGTCAAACCAAGTTGATAGTACGGGGTTTTCTACCCAAGCTCGCATCACTCCGATTTCTAAACATCGAGCATAGATCGCCTACACATATCCTAATATTTTGTCGCACGGGGTCCGAGTCATTCAGCAAAGCCATCCTACAACAACTCACGTTCAACCAATACTCGACATGAACACATTGCTATTTCATCAAGCCATTTCGTATAGTCTATTCCTTCAAACACGTTCGGTATAATCCACCTATCAATCCTTCTCAATTCAAGCACGCTACGACACAACACATCGCTAAACCATAATTCACATTCCATACTCCCAAGTCATTTATCCCAATTCACGCAATCGATCACGATGTCGTCTAGCTTAACAATACGTTGTGCCCCGATCTTACGCGATTCAGATTATCCACGGTGGACATGAATCACCATGCACGCTCCCGCGGGATAGTCATCCTCATCGGGACGTAACTCTTGTTTTGTGTCTAGACTAATTCATTCTCGATGCGTGGATTGGACCTATTCAATCCTCAAGTTTCAATCATCAATTGCAAGTCCTACAAATCCCTGATTTTTCCTTCGCATCAAACCGACAAGTCGAGACAATCAAAGTTGCCGCGTCCTGATTTTCTGAGTTCGATCATTCTCGCGACATGAATCACCATGTCAGCGCTCACGCGGAACAATCGCCCCAAATCTGACGCAACGCATGTGCGAGGCTGGAGTTGCGCTCGCGCAAGACAAGATCGTCGACATTGTGGCTATCAACGTAACCATCAAGACACGATCATTTTCATCCAACATTCATCTCGATCAAAATCCTAAGTATCGCATCCATCCGAACAATAACACTTGCACGATCGTCATTCGCCGAGTCAGAGTACCCCCGAGTTATCGCATATCGATCTTTGATACGCCTCAATACCATCGATGACATGCGTAACCTGACGATCTTCCTTTGCGACAAGTTTCGAGTCGTGCGAACGATGCTATCATCCGACTGGATAATCTTCTCGACATTCAAAATCAAGTTCGATCATTATCCCTCAAATCATTCGCAACATCAAACTTCTCAAACCCAAATTCGCGTATTATTCATCCGTCTATCTTAAGTCACCGACCAACGTATTTCCTCAATTCGCATCAATCCTTTGCTAACTCAATCATCGAGCAACATTCAATCCAATCCTTAGAGTCATTCACGTAACTTCAAAATCAAAACTTTCATGTACGCTATCTTTCCGTCGTGCTTAACTTTTCGTATACGATCCGTATCAATTTTCTCGATTAAGTCATCCATTCGTACACCCTAACTTTCCTCGATTCGATTTCACCTACTCAATCATTTTTGCGTTTCATACTTGCGTAATCCTCAATCCCGTGCACGTTCCGTGCGCATCAATTCTAGGTTGTTCGAATCCACTCATCAAACTTCAAGACTAAGACTTATTTATTGATACTCAATCTATGGCTTTGCATAATACGACGCTTGCTGATAGACTCATCGACACCCTCGAATCCTCGATCGATCGACATCCCTGAGGCTATCGCATACACCACTCAGAGATGAAGTCATTCAACAAATCCTTAACACATCCGTTCGAATCAAAATCGACTTCCTTGAATCCCATTCGACCCATTCCTCTATTTCCAAGCACGCTCACCTATATCGCATCGACGATACCGTCGCTCGATAGCACCTCTATCGACAGTCATCCCACTTACTCAACCAAGTCCAACCCATCCTTGTTCGAAACATTATGAATCACGCACTCGACTTTGCTAAGGTCGGCTCAATCCTTGGTGTATATGCCCAGCCCGACTTAGCCAATCGTGCTTACGTAACCCTCTTTTTGTTTCTTATCAAAAACTGTTCTCCTATGTTTTACAAAATAGATAGACTTATTGTATGGACATCCCGTGGGACAATTGAGAGAGAGCGCACCAACGATATCAACTTACGGAAGCACAATTCAGAGTTTGCGGAAACAACGAGTTAAAGAATTCAATCGATAGTCCAAGGACGTAAAGCCGTGCTCTGATACCATTATGTCACGCCCCGCTCCCGTAGGAGCGATCGTCCTCGCTAAGGCGTGATGCCGCACGAGCCTAGATTGTGCTCGTGCAAGGCGGGTTCCATAACGGCCGATCTCAGCGGCTGCGGCGGGGTCGTCGCAAGAAGTTCCAAGCAGAGACATTGAATGATAGCAGCAGAAATTTGAACCAAACACAAGTTATTCAAAGAAGCTATTTATTGATATTGAAACAACGATTACATTGGGGGCGCAAGGCCAAGATTACAATCACTCAAGCTCACTCTTCTCACTTTTTACAAGTTCACTCAGCTCTCTCTCATCTCTCAATTACAAGTCTTGAGCCGACGGAAGCTTCGGAAGGCGATATCCATACATTATGTCCTGTATAAGTCTTCAATCCACGCGGCCGCACGCTTCGAATCGCCAAGGAACTCCGTACCTTGACGCATCCAAGCGAGCTCCGCGCCACGAGCTTCTACCTGTGCCTGCACATGAAACACTGTGTGGGTGTCAGTACCACTGTACTGGTGGAGTGAGCTCCTCGCCCACCCATACAAAACCCGCACGCTATTTTACTTTGTGCAACATAGTCCCTTCTTATCAATTGTCTTTCTAGTCTTGCCTTAGGATCAGTTTTAGGACCGGCGCCTTGGCGCAACTTGTGTATCAGAACCATCCTGTGCTTGTAATGTCAACGTGAACTCAATCTTTGCCTCAAGACCCTTCTTGTGCCAACAACGTTAACCTATCGAGTCGTGTTTGCCTTACGGCCAAAATCAGAGACGTACTACGTGATAGTACCAAATTCCTTGTGACCGTGCTACAAATCCTTGCTGAGGCCGTGCCTCGCAATTTAGTGAGACTTAACCATATCCCTGCCTCGCGGCCCTGCCGCCTTGCGGCCCTTGCTACTTTGATCACCAACTGACCCAAACTTAGACATGTGAATGTTAGTGTCACTCAACCAACTTTGCCTTGCGGCGGTTTCCCGACTTAAACAACTCAACCAACTTAAGCAACTTATATGCTGACAACTCAAGACTTGATGCCACATCCCGTGCCGAAGCACGACGCCTATGTTGAAACCCAATCTTAGGCCCAAACTTTGTGTTCTAATTGTACACTCCTTCAGCTCAACTCAATCCAAAGGCATATATGCGGTTAGCCGCTATTTGCCGACATCTATATGAACTTGGCCACCAGCATCACAAGCTGTACCTTGACGTATAGTTTTGTTAATCGGGATCCTTTCGACGCAAGTAGCTAGCCCCGTCGCAAGTCCCCGCTTAACCTGTGCCAAAACCTTACGCACGACTATACCCTGTTCCCTCCTAGGCCGAGTCGGCCCCCATGGCCCAGGGGTTACCGCTCGAGGGTTCATCGCCCTTGTCGACAAGTTGTCAAATGACCATGCAAGACTCGACACAAACTGACGTCTCACACAGTCATTCCTTTACCAAAACCAAGACTTCTATCCTTGAGACCCCTCGACGACCCACGGTCGCGAGCATTCTTTCCTTGAGACCCCTCGACGACCCATGGTCGCGAGCATTTCCTTCCTTGTTACCCTATCATTTGGTTCAACTCATAAGTGCCTATTTGATATCCCTTCCTTAAAACTCACCTTGAATCATAGTCCTTGCCTTAGACACTAAGCCCGTGCATCGTGCCTTAAGCCAATCGTGCTCTACGTGATACTCCTGCCCAAGTCAACGGGCCCTGAGATCGCGGGACTACTTAACTTGACAACCGCAGAATGGACGGGACAGCACTTGGAACGACTTAGGTCGACCGGCATAACTTTGCCTAACTTACTCAAGCCTACGACTTAACCCAAGGGACGAGCAAAGGCTATGCCAAGCCTTGCACAATAGAACCGTGCACGCTTTATCAAGCGTTTATGTGGGCGACGCCTATGACTTAGGCTAACTCTTAGCTTTTGCACCGAAGACCAGCATTCCTTCTCCCAAGCCACGGGACGAAGAACCGAGTGTCATTTTTCAAAGCACGCCGTGCACCAACTCTAAGCCGACCATTGGACCTTTTTCCTTGTTCTAACTCATTTCGACCCTTCGAGATTATTCCCTTTAGCTATGTGGATTCATCTCTTTTATTATTAAGCCTACTTGTGCAAGTTGAAAACATGCGTATTATTATGTGAAGGCAAAGATGAAGCAAGTTCACCGAAACTACCCCACATGAGCGATGTCTTCGAGTCGCCGTTGTAAGGCCAAGCCGAACGCCGTCGACGTTTCGATTCCTCCGATTGACTGAGCGGGACGGGGCACTACAGTATTGAGGGCAGCCCGGAGGCATGAGTATAACTCCCAGAGGATCGTGGATAGGACCGGAGGTCGGAAGCGATCCCACGGTCAGATGAATCAGTCTTCGGCACCAGCCCCGGCGGCCAGGGCTTTGACCATTGGAGCTCCGAGGTGGGCGGCCTCAGTAACGTCGGTTCAGCATTCCACCCCGACGTACCCTCAGCAGCAGAAGCAGAAGCAGTCTTCCGCAGTAGGATGTTCACACTGCAGGAAGCCCGGGCATGTAGTATATGAGTGTCGCAGAGCGCAGGGATTGTGCTTGGTTTGTGGTGCCCCAAACCACAGGGTTGGGAACTGCCCGAACAGGGGGAGTTTATCGGCTTTCTCTAGTCCTTCAGTTAGAGGACCAGCACCAGTCCAACAGCAGCAGCAGCTGCAGTATCCGTTCCCGAGGCCATTGCCGACGCAGGCCCAGGCATTCCAGCAGCAGAGACCGCAGCAGTATGCCCAAGCCCTGATCCAGAGCAGGCAGAGGAATTTTCAGCATAGGGGACCCGCACCCAGAGGACATGGTCAAGTGCTGGCCTTGACCATGGGAGAGGAAGGAATAGCACCCGGTGAGGTAGTGGAAGGTACTATTCTCGTCAACACCCTTCCAGCTTCAGTATTATTTGATTCTGGTGCCTCACATTCATTTATGTCTGCACGATTCGCGACACGGATAGGACTGAAACCCGAGTCATTATTAGTAAGGCTCAATATACTTACTGGTAACGGTCTTATGGGAGTAGATAGAGTGTTTTCCTCGTGTCGGGTCGTAGTTAGCGGTATAGAGTTTCCCGCTAGGTTAATAAAATTCTCGATGGCCGATTATGATGTGGTCTTAGGGATGGATTGGTTGAGGGACCAGTATGCCAGGATAGATTGCCATATTGGCAGGGTTGCTTTTAGCATCCCAGGCGAGCCGGAATTTTTTTTCTCCCGAGGCGAAGTTGAACCTTCTCCTCCCGTATTGTGGATGGCAGTAGCAGCAGTGCAGTTACCCCGGATCGTCGAGGAGTTTCCAGATGTTTTCCCAGAAGAGCTTCCAGGAATGCCGCCAGAGCGAGAGATCGAGTTCACCATAGACTTAATCTCCGGGACCGCACCTGTGTCAGAGAGAGTCTACAGGATGGCGCCGTCAGAATTGGAGATATTGTACAAAATGATTGAAGAACTCAGGACCAAGGGATTCATTCGTGGTAGTGGATCGCCTTGGGGAGCCCCGATACTTCTTGTGAAAAAGAAGGATGGTACGTCCAGATTATGTGTTGACTATCGTACCTTGAACTCAGTAACAATCAAGAACAGATATCCTCTCCCAAGGATAGATGACTTGTTTGATCAACTCATAGGAGCAGCAGTATTCTCGAAGATAGATTTGCGGTCAGGGTACCACCAGATCAGAGTCAGAGAGCAGGACATCCCGAAGACGGCATTCAGATCTAGATATGGACATTGGGAGTTCCTTGTTATGCCATTTGGAGCAACCAATGCGCCAGCTGTATTCATGGACCTCATGAATCGTATCTTCATGCCTTATTTGGATCAGTTCGTGGTTGTGTTCATAGACGACATCCTGGTCTATAGCAAGAGTAAAGCGGAGCATGAGCAGCATCTCAGAGTTGTCCTCCAGATTCTCCGAGAGCACCAGTTGTATGCCAAGTTCAGTAAATGCGAGTTCTGGCTCGATCGCATTTCGTACTTAGGTCATATCATTACCATAGGAGGAGTAGAAGTGGATCCCCAGAAGATCGTAGCTATCGAAACGTGGCCAGTGCCCAGCACAGTTGCAGAAGTTCGCAGTTTTCTTGGATTGGCCGGCTACTACCGGCGATTTGTTTCGGACTTTGCTCGGATTTTAGCACCACTGACGCAGTTAACCCGCAAGGATGTGCAGTTTGCCTGGACATCAGAATGTCAGGATTCTTTTGAGAAGTTGAAGCGAGGCTTGATGACGGCACCCATTCTCACACTTCCAGATGGGACCGGAGGATTCTCAGTGTATTTTGATGCTTCAGGCCGAGGTTTAGGATGCGTTTTGATGCAGCATGGGAAGGTAATAGCTTATGCGTCACAACAACTTCGTGATCATGAGAGGAATTACCCAACCCACGACTTGGAGCTGGCAGCCGTGGTGTTTGCGCTAAAACTTTGGAGACACTACTTGTATGGAGATAGGGTGGAGATTTTCACCGATCACAAGAGCCTGAAGTATGTGTTCACTCAGAAGGATCTTAACATGCGTCAGAGGAGATGGCTAGAGCTGCTTGTGGATTATGATGTCAACCTGCAATACCATCCTGGAAAGGCCAACGTTGTTGCAGATGCATTGAGCAGGAGAGCCGGAGTTTACTTTCTGACAGCGCAACCAGAATTGTTAGCAGATCTTCAGAAGATGGGTATAGAAGTTGTCCTTCCTACCAGCGTGGCTTTGATGGCCATCATGCAAGTTCAGTCCAGTATAGTTGAGAGAATCAAGATAGCTCAGTCCTCCAATTCTAAGCTTCAGCGGCTTAAGACAGAATGTGTAGCAGGGCGAAGACCAGAATTATGCATTCATGAGGACGGTACACTTCGACATGGTAAGCGTCTTTGTGTACCCAGTGGAGATATCAGACAGAAAGTTATGACCGAAGCTCACAGTTCTCAGTATTCGATTCATCCCGGTGGCACGAAGATGTACCGAGATATCCGTCAGCACTTTTGGTAGAATGGCATGAAGAGGGAGATAGCCCGGTTTGTCTCTCGATGTTTGGTTTGCCAACAAGTTAAAGCTGAACATCAGAGGCCGGCTGGACTACTTCAGCCCTTGCCAATTCCAGAATGGAAGTGGGAGCATATAACCATAGATTTCGTGACTGGATTACCTAGATCTCCAGCTAGTCGAGATGCTATTTGGGTTATAGTTGACCGGCTCACGAAGGTAGCCCACTTTCTTCCGTTCAGAGTTGGTCAGTCGACGGCTTACCTGGCAGAGATGTACCTCAGGCAGGTAGTCAGGATGCATGGAGTACCAGTCAGTATCACCTCGGACAGAGATTCGAGATTTACGTCGCATTTTTGGCGTAGTCTGCAAGAGAGTTTAGGAACTCGCCTCCAGTTCAGCTCAGCATATCATCCACAGACAGATGGCCAGTCAGAACGCACGATCCAGACTCTCGAAGATATCTTGATATCATGTACACTCGATTCGGCGGTTCGTGGAAAGATCACCTGCACCTGGTGGAGTTTTCTTATAATAATAGTTTCCAAACCATTATCCAGATGGCACCGTTCGAGGCACTGTA
Organism: Iris pallida; assembly: GCA_029216955.1. Classification (NCBI taxonomy): domain Eukaryota; kingdom Viridiplantae; phylum Streptophyta; class Magnoliopsida; order Asparagales; family Iridaceae; genus Iris; species Iris pallida. The sequence continues at coordinate 11,316,441 of JANAVB010015600.1, forward strand.
TGGTAGGAAGTGCAGATCTCCACTAGCATGGGATGATGTTGGAGAAAGACAGATGCTTGGTCCCGAGTTGATCACTCAGACAGTTGAGGTGGTCAGGAGAGTTAGAGATCATCTTCGCGTTGCACAAGATCGTCAGCGCCATTGGGCCGATTCTCATCGACGCCCCCTTGAATTTTCTGTCGGCGACCATGTATTCCTGAGGATCTCGCCTAACCGTGGCGTCATTCGATTCGGCGTACGGGGAAAGCTTAGTCCTCGGTATATAGGACCGTTCGATATTCTGGAGCGAGTAGGTGATGTATCCTATCGTCTCGCTCTTCCACCGTCGCTACGTGAGGTGCATGACGTGTTCCATGTATCTCAACTGTGACGGTATATCCCGAACCCGAGCCATATCCTCGATCATTCGGAATTGGTTGTTGGTACCAACCTTTCGTATGAGGAGAGGCCCGTATCCATATTGGACCGAAGAGAGAAGATACTCAAGAACAAGACTATTAAGTTAGTCCGAGTTGCTTGGGGTCATCACTCTTTGGGTGAGTCAACGTGGGAGGGTGAGGATGATATCCGATCGTGATATCCCGACCTGTTTGACTCGTGAGGTATAATATCTTTTTTATGCCTCATGCCTTCGATTCCTTGCTTGCATAAATAATTGCTTGATTGCTTGACTAATATAGCTTGCCTGTGATTAGTATAGCTTGTCCTTGCATCTCCAGCCTCTTGATTAAATTTCGAGGACATAATTCTTTTAAGGTGGGGAGAGTTGTAATGCCTATTGTTCGTATTACGTATTTTGGTATACGTATACGTATTTTGACTCATATTGTATGACACCTTGCTTGGTTTATTTCGACATTTTCAATTGCTTGGTTATTCTTGGTTTGGTTCGGCTTGGCTTGGTTTGCCTTAGGTTCATCATGAACCAAAGGAAAACCCCTGCCTACCACCCCCATCATCATTTATTAACCCCACCCTCTTTCTCTCTCATCATTCACTCTTCTTCTTCCTCACCGTTGCTCTCCACCTACCAAGAGGTTTAGGCAAGTGCAACTTGCTTCATGATGGATTTCAAGTTTTATTGTTCCATTCTTTTCTTTACATGATTATAAGCCTCTTTAGAACTTGGAGTTTTTTATTTTAATGGATAGATTCTTCTAGATCTACATTGTAACTTGGGATTTCATGAGTTCATAGAGTTTTTCTTGGTTTTGATCTACTAAAACTTGTTATTTTCGAAAACTAATAGTTCCATGAGCAAGAGCACGAAATTTCTTGTGAATTTGGTTTTTGATTCACCTCATTTCGAGTTAAAATGAAGTTTTTATGGCCAAAACAAGTTTTCTGAATTTTTATGTCGGCTGAAGAATGTGGTGCTGGCGTAAAATTAGATTTTACGCAGGAAAGCTAGCGTAAAATCGAATTTTACGCAGAAAAGCTGTCACGACCCGCACCCTAGAGTAAGGGCACGAGAGCGTAACAACGCCCAGCCTACGCCGCAGTGTCGGCGGTAGAACGCTGTTCTAGGTCATGAACTATAACTAACATAATATGAATACTCTCCATAAGGAGGCCAACACTGAGGTACAACCCAATCACAATCTAGAGATAGAATATGGCACGATAAAATAGATGAGAGAATCCTCAACTGAGGTACAGCAGAATGAAATAACAAAGTCCCAACATCTCTAAAATATACCTGGAAAATAAGGCAACAGCTAAACATGAAAAGAAGAACAGTCTAAGCTATCTACACTATACAAGGTATCATCCTGAGCAGCTGCCTGAACCTCCCCAGGGGTCCAGGTCGCGAGTGTCAACTAAGCAAGCTCCAAGTAATGGGGTGCTGGGTTCCTCATCATCCTCTGTAAAATTTTCAACAGGTCCAGTCAGGACAGGAACGAGTACAATCTCATCTAGAAAACCCAAGTAAATGACAGAGAACTATACAGCAGTTATAGACAGTTATATTGATGAAAATGGCAGTTATATTCAGGTGATGGTAAGAAAGAGAGATAAAGTGCAAGGAAAGTAAATACTAAACAAGAGAAGAATCATAGCAATGAAGACTGTAAAAATAGAACTAGCTGAACCAAGGTAATATGATATAAAGTCCAGACAGAAAATGTAACCAGTGTAAAATCTATGTAAATCCAGTACGGGATGAATCTAATACAAGATGAATCCAGTAAGGGACGATTCCAGTTATAGTGATCAACGATTCCAGGGTGAGTCCAGCCTATACTCTAGCAGTGTGTTTTAAAATACCGAGTTCGACATGTAAACGGCTGTAGGTAATACGGCACATCACACACCTGGCCGGGTGTGAGATGGCTATCATTCCAGTAGATTCCAGTTGGATGAATCCAGATTGGGGTATGTCTACATGTCTTACTCTAGTATTTCTCCTCCCAGCAAGTGAATCCAGAATTCCGACACAATGATTCAAGATGAGTCCAGCCAAAATATAATGATACCAGTAAATGATTCCAGTAAATGATTCCAGTTCAATGATTCCAGTAGGTAATTCCAGTAATAGAGATGATTCCAGTAATAGAGGCCAGAAAATAAAAGTGTGTCGTATACATGAATCCAGAATATCCACACGTGTTGTAACAGAGAATCGCATACAACTAACTAGAACTGAAGTACAGTAATTGACAAGTAAATGAGAGAACTATCAGAGAATGTACTCGCCTGCTAACTGAATGTCCAAGACGAAAGTACTGTCCGAGGAGTGCTGTCTGGCTCCTATTAGAACAGCACAAGTCACAACAAGTCCAGAATGGTAATAATATGCACTACAATGCGTTCTACATGAATCTAGGTCAAACTAGACCAAGGTCAACTCTTGGTCAACTCTGGTCAACCCTAGAAGTCAAACTAGGTCAACCAAGTCAAACCTAAGTCAACTAGTCTAGTTAGTCAATTCTAGGTCTAAACAAACTAAGTATATACAAATCAAGTATCCAAGATAGCTACTAACTCATAGCCTAAGTCACTTACTAAACCAAGCACAAAACTAAACCATAAGCTAACAAGGCACATAAACTTAGTCATATAATGTATATATATTATTCACATTCACATATTCATATACATAGATATATATAGGAAAGCCATATATATAGGCACATACATATATATATAGAGAGAGAGAAAGAGAGGTAAAAAAGTAAGTGAGTATGTGTGTGTTTGGCATGTGTGTGAAAGGATATGTGTTAATGTTCTAAAATTTAGTGATAGGTAGGTGTATGTGACATGGGATACATGATGTCAAAGGGTGTATGAATGCATGTGTGTAAAAGGTTATAGGTTAACTCAGTTTATAGAAATACATACATACATACTTACCTTGTATACATGCATACATACATATCATGTATATTACATTTACATGATACATACATGTATACTTGTATTATATTATACATACATTCATGCATATTAGATACTTGTATTTATATTAACATATTGCAAACATTCATTTCATTCATGCATCTATGCATTACCTACATGTTTTATACATATGAATACATTGTATATCATTCTTTCATTCATGCATTTATGTATTTCTTATATGCATTATATTAATTGTATTCCTACATGCTTGCATTCAACCATATATATACATTAATGTAAAAAGAATATATATCATATATATATATATATATATATATTATTTCATTCATCTAACATATCATGCATTACATACTCTATATTCATTTAATATCCATACTACATAGGCTCATAGGTTACACAAAATGCATATATCGTATAGTCACTCTTCTACTTAAAATCAATACTGTACCAATTGGGCCTTCACTAAATTCTAGGATTATAGTATATTGTATCTCATCGTTTTAGCTTTCCGAAACTTTAAACGGATCGCATTTTCATGTCCGGAAGCTCCCGGAATCGCGAAAACACCGAAAAACGTTCGTCTTTCGTACAGCTAACACTCAAAAAATTCTACAGAAAGTTTTAGAACGAATTTGGCTTATTAAAATATATATTTGGAAAGCTAACTTCGATACGCTTCTTTTAAAAAAAACGGAAGGTTAATTGGAGTTATGAGCTAAAAGTTATGATATTTCTAAGTTGCTTTGGTTAATAAAAACGTGGATAAAAATTATGACGAATTTAGGTAGTTTGAGACAAAAGAAACACAAGTATATAATATAATATATCAAGAAGTCACTCTCTACACTAATATATATATATATGAGACACTATAGAACACATCTCCAATACAAAAATATGAGATTAAACATGTAATAATTTATTCATACATAACAACAACACATAGTGTGTCCAAATTTGGGATTTTCCCACATGGACACAACCACAACACAAAGGACACTCCTATGACCTCCAAATGGACACGAAATGGACACAAATGGAGATACAACCATGGGGGTCATTCCTATGGGTTCAAAATAGACCTATATCCATGAGAAAATGAAAAGGAGAAGGGATTTATACCTCCCGGTAGATCGAATCGAAGAAAAGCCTTCCCGAAGCGACACCGACACGTAGAGATTCCAAAAGGACACGAACGAGCTCTGAATCCTCCCAAACTTGGGTAGCTTCCTCCTTGGCTAGAATGGAGAAGGAAAGAAGAAGATTTGGTGGCGAAATGGAAGGATTTGGTGGAAAAATTGCTAGGGATTGCTCTCTAGAAATTTGGGAAAGAACAAGAGAGAGAGTGTGGATGAGAATAATGAAATGAACTTGAGCCTATCCTCTCCCAAAGTGGCTGGCCATATGGGGCTATTTGTCCTATTATGGTAAGGTACAAAATGCCCCCACTAACCTATTCTATTAGTATTAGGAAAGGGCTAATTGGTTGGGGCTAAATTAGTCATTCTAAAGTCTCTAATCACACTAACCTTATCCATAATAATTAGTCTAACCTCTAACTAAAATTAATATCATGTGGACTAAAATTAATATCATGTGGGCCATGCCTAACTAGTGTGTGGGTCCACTAAAGTCAATACTACCCCCGGGTCCCCGTTTCAAGTCGGATTGAGCTGAAATTCGAACCCGACTCAAATAATCCCAAAATAATATCATAAATAATAAAATAAATTTCAAAAATATTTCAAAAAATGTAAAATGACAAAAATACTCCTATATCTGAAAACTGGGGGTGACAAATTCCTCGAAATTAAAACCAAACAATAGTAAAATGTCAAAATCACAAGTCATAATTTTAAATAGTTTAAAAATGATTAAAAATACCAAAAATTATAATATGAAATAATTATCAATAAATAATAATTATAATTACAAATTTTTAAAATTACCCTCATTTGGAAAACTGGGTGTTACAAAAGCTTGCGTAAAAATAAAATTTTACGCTGGGAACCCTGAAATTGCGTATTTTACGCTGGATTGTATCCAGAATGTGAAATTTTACGCTGAGAACCCTGAAATTACGTATTTTATGCTGGATTGTATCCAGAATGTAAGATTTTACGCTGGGAACCCTGATATTGCGTATTTTATGCTGGATTGTATTCAGAATATGAAATTTTACGCTGGGAACCGTGAAATTGCGTATTTTACGCTGGATTGTATCCAGAATGTAAGATTTTACGCTGGGAACCCTGATATTGCGTATTTTACGCTGGATTGTATCCAGAATGTAAGATTTTATGCAGGGAACCCTGATATTGCGTATTTTACGCTGGATGGTACCCAGAATGTAAAATTTTACGCTGGAACCCTCCCCTTTTGCATATTTTACGCAGAATTGAATTTTGGCTTAAAAAGTGTACGGAATGACTGTTTTTGCCAAGTTTAGCTATTTTCTAACCAGAATTTCGAAAAACTTAAAACATGAAAGTTTTACATCTCTGTCTTGCCTTTTCGAATATTTCTGGAGCACCTCAGTTTGAATTCGTATGTGAAAGTTATGCCCCGTCTTCCCTGAGCCGCATGATTTTTCCACAACTCTTGCACCCTGTTTATATGTAGTTATTGCATATATGCTTATACCAGGTTAAATGTTAAATTTAAATATGTTCCATGACATAATGGTGTCCCGTCGTGGCGTACTTTTGACAGTAAATTTGACACGATATATATCCTGAATGCTGTTGCGACGGCTAGCTTGTCATGGCAGAATTAAGTGGCCTGGACACCGTGGGTGAATGTGTTTGTACTAAATAAACCAGTACTGTCTTGCATCATGTCTAGGATAGGGATCCCTGAGTACCACGGTCAGGGATACCTACATAATTGACTAAGGCTAATAAACTAGAATAATTCAGTAGACATGAAGAGATTCCCAGCTACAGGCAATCCCGTTATCTGGGCGCATTAAGTGGACTTGTAGCCTACCGATGAGTAGGGCACATTTCCAGCACACAGTCACGTGTTGCATTCTTCGAACGGACAATTCGACCCGAATAACCGGATGGTCTGCAGGGCTTGTGGCTGTTGGGATAATCTCATTGCATCTTGCTAGTAACTAGGCCTGTGATAACCCTAGTTAGTTAAAAGTATCAAGTCGTACTCTTGATTGGCCGTGATTGATTGGATGGAGTTTATCCCAGCTTAGCATTGTTCCAATCCTGTACAAGATTGTGACATGACATGATTAATTGTGCTTGCCTTAACAATAACGATCGGGGGTCCAGTTCTGTTCAGGCGAAGGGTTACAACCCCGGTCCTTGTTTGGTTTAAGGGTTGTAACCTGGCTCCCGGAGCAGTTCTGTGTCCTCTCTTCGTTATTGTCTTATTGCAATCCCATGCCACGCTCGTCATGTTTTACGTTACTTCAACGACATGATTAATTATTTATATTGGCCTTAACAATAAAGATCAGGGGCCCAGTTCTGTTCAGGCGAAAGGTTACAACCCCGGTCCTTGTTTGGATTAAGGGTTGTAACCTGGCTCCCGGAGCAGTTCTGAGTCCTCTCTTCGTTTATTGTCTTGTTACCTTACCAATAGTATTTGAGACGGGTTTCTATTCAGGTGAAGGGCTGCAACCTCGGTCCTTGTTTGGTTTAAGGGTTGCAGTCTGGCTGCTTGAATGGTTTCTTCGTACTTAATTTATTATTGTTATCTCTATTATTATTATCAGTTTCTTTTATAAGCTTTCTGTAATTATTCACTTGCGATATGCTGGTTTTAGTTCCTAAGTGAAGCCTCCTTTGTGGAACTTGCTCTTTCTGGAGTTTGACCCAGCTGGTTTTGTGTGGCCAGATATCGGAGCAGCACCAGATGATCCATCTGTCTCCCAGCCAGATGGTGACCACCAGGCGTAACCCTGGCAACGAGTGGGTTTTTTTTTGTCCTCCCACTTTATCGTAAAATTATTCTTTTGAGGCGTTTAGCCGACGAGCACGTGTTAGCTCGATTGCACCTTTACTTACTGTCTGCCTACGGGCTGTAACATGATTGACAGATCCTAGGGTTGTTCATGTATGACTGAACTCTTGCTAGTCTTGACATTTTGTACGACTAGCTTCATGATCATCCAATATGTAATGTATGGGACGCCTTGCTATTATATATTTGGTGCTCTGACATCTTGTAACTATTATTACATGCTTGTGATTGAGACAATAGGCTTGTTCATGACCATAGGAGACTGATGGATTATAGTTAAACCCTCATGTATCTAGACAGCCGTGACCGTATAGCGAGGTGGGTTGCACTTCAATATACGTAGCTGGCTATGTACGTCCCCGCTCTCCAGTATTCTGGTTCCGGGGCGTTACAATAAATCGGAGGTACTCTGTCACGCCCCAGAACCAGAATATTAGAGAGCGGGGGCAGACATAGCCAGCTACGTATATTGAAATAGACTACATCTCAACTATACGGTCACGGCTGTCTAGATATGAGGGTTTACTACAAGCCAGCAGTCTCTTAAGGTCAAGCCTATTGTCTCAATCTCAAGCAATTAACAGAGTTACAAGATATTAGAGCATCAAATATATATATAAGGCGTCCCAAATATTACATATTGGATGATCATGAAGCTAGTCGTACAAAATGATAAGACTAGCAAGAGTTCAGTCATACATGATCAACCCTAGGATTTGTTAATCATGTTTTACAGCCCGTAGGCAAACAGTAAGTAAATGTATCGAGCTAACAGGTGCTCGTCAGCTAAACGTCTCAAAAGAATAAATTTACATATAAGTGGGTGAAACAAAAAGGAAAACCCACTCTTGGCCCGGGTTTCGTCTAGTTGTCACCATTGGGCTGGAAGCTTGGTAGATCCTCGGGAGCTGCTCCGAAATCTGGCCACACAAAACCAGCTGGGTCAACCCCAGAAAGAGCAAGTGCCACAAGAAGGCCGCAAATAAGAACAAAAGCCAGCATATCAGAACATAAAGAATAAAAGAAAGTACAAGTAGTAAAGTAAACAGGGCGATAAACGACTAGGGACGTGGAACCATTCCGGGAGCCAGGTTACAATCCTTAAACCAGACAAGGACCGGGGTTGTAACCCTTCGCCTGAATAGCTCACTGTCTCTACTCATTTATCGTTAAGATAAGTAAAACAAACATGCTCAGGAGATAGCAGGTACTGGAGCTAGACAAGACTTAGACAAGGCTGGACACCATCCATTCGCAATCGGCCAAACAAATACTACGGCTTACTACTTTAACTAACTAGGGTTATCACAAACCTAATTACTAACAAGATGCAAGTGAGAATTCCAGTCCCAAGCCCTGCAGACTATCCAGTTATCCTTCCGCGGGTTGAGAGTTATAGGTGGGTACATTGCCCGGGAGACAAATGTACCCTTAGGTGACTTAGAGGGTGCAACACATGACAGTGTGCTGAAAATGTGCTCTACTCGTCGGCAAGCTACAAGTCTATTAAAGCGCCCAGATAACGAGATTGCCTGTGACTGGGAATTCTCCATGTTCTAGTTTGATCTAATCATTAGCCTAATCCAATTTAGCGCGAGTCCCTGGCCGTGGTACCCAGGAAGTCACGTCCTAGACATGATGCGAGACAAGACAAGTGGATTGTACAAGCAAGCAAGCAGGAACACCCACGGTGTCAAGTTGATTATACGAGTCAAGTTACAAGTTACAAGTCAAGTCAAGTCAGGAGTGCGCCGCCACGGCCACTATCAAGTTATCAAGATAATTCATGTCAGGGTACTGTCAGGAGTGTGCCACTACGGGTCACTGTCATGTCAGGTTGGTCATGTCAGGAGTGCACCACTACGGGTCACTGTCGTGTTATGCTAGTTCCTTGTCATACCATGCCAAGTACAATAGTCAATCCAAACGTATTAAGTAAAAATCAACTTCATGACAAAAGGCGTAAGGATATAAAATGGGCGTAAAATATCTAATAAAATATCAATATACAGGACTATAGAAGAGCCAAGCTTAAAGAAATAAACAATTCATCATAGACAAGTGGGTTGTGCAAGGGGGGTCAGGGGTTGGGCTGCGCAGGGTATGTACTGCGCATGGAAGAGCTGCGCAAGAGTTGCCTTGCGCAAGGGTTACCTTGCGCAAGGGTAGACTGCGCAGGGGTTACCTTGCACAAGGGTAGACTGCGCAGGGGTGGATTGCGCAAGCATGGATTGCGCAGAGGTGGATTGCGCAAGGCTGGCTTGCGCAGAGGTCGGCTTGCGCATGGCTGGCTTGCGCATGGATGGCTTGCGCCAGCGCAATCCAGCGCAGCGCAAAGCACTGGCTGAGGTCATGCGCAATCGGCCCTGCGCTAAAGAGCACAGGCCGGGGGTACGCAACCGGCCATGCGCTAAAGAGCGCAAGGCAGAGGGATGTTCTTCCTGGCCGAGAGCAGGTCCAAGAACACCAAGAACTTCAATTCTTCATAACTTTGTCAAATCAAAACCAAATCTAGATTTTCAAAGTTCTAACTTGAGTAAAATCGAATTCTCTTCCACATGGAAGCATCAAATCATGCAAAAATCGAAGTTTAATAGATCAAAACCAAAGATTTTCGAAAATGGTTAAAACCTAGATCTAGAAGAATGAAAGCTCCAAATCACAAAATGTCAAGTTCTAAAGTTGTTCTCCATGGCCTAATCTAGTTAATGGACAATTAAAAAGTGGTGCTTATTTGATGGCAAGGTGCACTTGCCTATGGGTTGGGGAGTTGTGTGGAAGAAGGAAGAAGAAGAAGTTGAAAGAAATTAATAGAGTTATGGAGGAGAGAGAAGAAGTTGGTAGGTTTTAATGAGGGTGGTTGTGATGGAATGGAGGTGGAGAATAGGCTAAGGTGTTCCACTCATGATGAACCAAACCAAATCAAACCAACTCCACAAAATAAAACCAAGCCATGGTCCAAAACTCATTTACGAGAACCCGAATCCACAAGTCGAGAAAATAAAATACGTGCCAAAAATCAAATTACGAGTATAAATACGAAATACAGGAAATGGGGGTGACAACTCTACCCACCTTCAAAGAATTCCGTCCTCAGAATTTAATCAAGGAGCTAGAGATTGCCACGATAAGCTATACTAAGCACAGACAAGCTACACTAAGCATTTCAATCATACAATCATACAATGCAAGCAAGGAAGGGAAAGCGTAAGGCACAAGGAAGACATTATACCTTACGAGTCAAACAGGTAGGGATATCACGATCGGATGTCGTCCTCACGCTCCCACGTTGACTCACCTAGAGAGTGATGACCCCAAGCAACACGGACTAAGTTAATAGTCTTGTTCTTGAGCGTCTTTTCTCTTCGGTCCAATATAGACACGGGCCTCTCCTCATACGAAAGGTTGGTACCAACAACCAATTCCGAATGATCTAGGATATGGCTCGGGTCCGGGATGTACCGTCTTAATTGGGATACATGGAATATATCATGCACCTCACTCAGCGACGGCGGAAGAGCGAGACGATAGGACACATCGCCTACTCGCTCCAGAATATCGAACGGCCCTATATACCTAGGACTAAGCTTTTCCCGTACGCCAAAACGAATGACGCCGCGGGTAGGTGAGATCCTAAGGAATATATGGTCACCGACGGCAAATTCTAAGGGACGCCGATGAGCATCGGCCCAATGGCGCTGGCGATCCTGAGCAACTCGGAGGTGATCTCTGACTTTTCTGACCACTTCAACCGTCTGAGAAATCAGTTCTGGACCGAGCATCTGCCTCTCTTCGACATCGTCCCATGCTAACGGGGATCTGCACTTTCTACCATACAGAGCCTCGAAGGGTGCCATCTGGATACTGGTCTGGAAACTATTGTTGTACGAGAATTCCACCAGGTGTAGGTGATCCTCCCACGAGCCACCGAAGTCAAGGGTACACGACCGCAACATATCTTCGAGGGTTTGTATAGTGCGCTCCGATTGCCCATCTGTCTGCGGATGATACGCTGAGCTGAACTTGAGACGAGTCCCCAAACTTTGATGAAGACTGCGCCAGAAGTGCGATGTGAATCTCGTATCCCTGTCTGATACTATGCTGACTGGCACTCCGTGAAGTCTGACGATCTGCCTGAGATACATCTCTGCTAGCTGCGTCGTCGACTGTCCAACTCTAAATGGAAGAAAGTGTGCCACCTTGGTAAGCCTGTCCATAATGACCCAAATAGCATCTCTGCCTGCCGGAGATCTGGGTAACCCAGTCACGAAATCTATGGTAAGGTGCTCCAATTTCCATTCTGGGATCGGCAATGGTTGAAGAAGTCCAGCTGGCCTCTGATGTTCAGCCTTGACCTGTTGGTAAACCAAACATCGAGAGACATACCGGGCTATCTCTCTCTTCATACCATTCCACCAAAAGTGTTGACGAATATCTCTGTACATCTTCGTGCTGCCTGGGTGGATGGAATACTGCGAACTGTGAGCCTCTTCCATGACTTCCTGTCTGATATCTCCACTGGGTACACAAAGACGCGTGCCGTGTCGAAGTGTACCATCCTCATGAATACATAACTCTGGCCTTCTCCCTGCCTCGTACTCTGCTCTGAGCCGCTGAATCTTGGAATCTGTTAACTGTGCTGTCCGGATCCTCTCAACTATGGTGGACTGAATCTGTAGGCTGGCCATCAAGGACACATTGGAAGGGAGGACAACTTCTATACCCATCTTCTGAAGATCCGACAATAACTCTGGTTGCGCCGTCAGGAAATAAACTCCGGCTCTCCGGCTCAACGCATCTGCTACAACGTTGGCCTTCCCTGGATGATACTGCAAATCCACATCGTAGTCCACCAGTAGCTCGAGCCATCTTCTCTGCCGCATATTAAGATCCTTCTGGGTGAAAACATACTTCAGGCTCTTATGATCAGTAAATATCTCCACTCTGTCAGCGTACAAGTAGTGCCTCCACAACTTAAGTACAAATACTACTGCTGTAAGCTCCAAGTCGTGGGTCGTGTAATTCTTCTCATGATCACGGAGTTGACGTGACGCATAAGCAATTACCTTCCCATGCTGCATCAAAACACATCCCAATCCTCTGCCTGAAGCGTCGCAATAAACTGTGAATCCTCCGATCCCATCTGGAAGGGTGAGAATGGGAGCCGTTATCAAACCTCGCTTCAACTTCTCAAATGATTCCTGACATTCTGCTGTCCAAACGAACGGCACATCCTTGCGGGTCAACTGGGTCATCGGCGCTGAAATCCTTGCAAAATCAGAGACGAACCGCCGGTAGTAGCCGGCCAATCCAAGAAAGCTGCGAACTTCTGCCACTGAGCTGGGTACTGGCCATGCCTCGATAGCCACAATCTTCTGGGGATCCACTTCCACTCCTCCTCTGGTAATGATGTGACCCAAGTAAGAAATGCGATCGAGCCAGAACTCGTATTTACTGAACTTGGCGTACAACTGGTGCTCTCTGAGAATCTGGAGGACAATTCTGAGATGCTGCTCGTGCTCTGCTTCACTCTTGCTGTAGACCAGGATGTCATCAAGGAACACTATCACAAACTGATCCAAGTAAGGCATGAAAATACGGTTCATGAGGTCCATGAACACTGTCGGCGTATTGGTCGCTCCAAAGGGCATAACTAGAAACTCCCAATGCCCGTACCTAGATCTGAACGCCGTCTTCGGGATGTCCTGCTCTCTGACTCTGATCTGGTGGTATCCTGACCGCAAGTCTATCTTCGAGAAAATTGAAGCCCCCTTGAGTTGATCAAACAAGTCATCTATCCTCGGGAGAGGGTATCTGTTCTTGATTGTCACTGAGTTCAAGGTACGATAATCAACACATAGCCTGGACATACCATCCTTCTTTTTCACATGAAGCATCAAGGCTCCCCAAGGCGATCCACTTGCACGAATGAATCCCTTGGTCCTGAGTTCTTCAATCATCTTGTACAAAATCTCCAACTCTGAAGGTGCCATTCTGTAGACTCGCTCTGATACTGGTGCTGTCCCGGGAATCAAGTCGATGGTGAACTCGATCTCCCGCTCTGGTGGCATCCCTGGAAGTTCCTCTGGGAAGACATCTGGAAACTCTTCAACTATCCGGGGCAACTGCACTGCTGCTACTGCCATCCGTAATACTGGAGGAGATGGCTCTACTGTGCCTCTGGAAAATGAAAACTATGGCTCTCCGGGAATACTAAAGACAACTCTGCCAACATGGCAGTCTATCCTAGCATAATGGTTCCTCAACCAATCCATGCCTAGGACTACATCATAGTCTGCCATAGGAAACTCTATGAGCCTAGCGGGGAACTCTCTACCGCTAACTATGATCCGACACGAGGAAAATACTCGATCTACTCCCACAAGACCATTACCAGTAAGTATATTGAGCCTCACTGATAATGACTCGGGCTCCAATCCTATCCGTGTCGCGAATCATGCAGCATGAATGAATGCGATGCACCAGAATCAAATAATACAGATGCTGGAAAGGTGTTGACGAGAATAGTACCTGCCACTACCTCACCTGGTGTAACTTTTTCTTCCATGGTCATCATCATAGCCTGACCTCTAGCTGCGGGTCCTCTCTGCTGGAAACCCCTCTGTCGGTTCTGTGCTGGAGCCTGGGTGAACTGCTGCTGGAAGGCCTGGGCCTGGGGCAACAATGGCCTCAGGTACTGCTGTTGCTGCTGCTGCTGGACTGGAACTGGGGCTGGTCCTCTCACCGAAGAACTAGAAAGATTGGATGATGATGGACCTCCCCTATTCGGGCAGGTCTCTATCTGGTGGTCTGCTCCTCCACAAGCCAGGCACAATCCCTGTGCCCTACGATACTCTGCCACTACATGGCCCGGCTTTCCGCAATGCGAACATCCCACCGCGAAAGACTGCTTCTGCTTCTGCTGCTGCGGATACGTCGGGGTCGAATGCTGAACCGACGTCACTGAGGCCGCCCGCCTCGGAGTTCCAATGGTCAATCCCCTAGCTGCCGGGGCTGGAGCTGATGATTGGTGCATCTGACTGTGGGACCGCTTCCTGCCTCCGGTCCTGTCCACAATTCTCCGGGAGGTATACTCATGCCTCCTTGCTGCCTTCAACACTGCATCGAACGTCTGGTGCTCGAACTGCTCCACAGCCAATAATATCTCTAAGTGCAGCCCTTGCTGGAACCGCTGAGCCCTATCGAACTCGGTCGCCACCAAAGTGGGGGCAAACCTACTCAGCCTGGAAAACTCGATCGCATAGCCATCGACCGTTCTGCCTCCTTGCTTCAAGTTGGTGAATCTGGTCTGCAGGTCGTACCGTGCCACCGCATCGAAGTACTTCGTCTGGAACCTCTCTCTGAACATCGCCCAAGTGACTGGTGCTGCTAATCCCATGGCCTGAGCTGCCCACCAATCGCGAGCCAAGTCTAACAACTGTAGGCGTACCACCGCTACCTTCTCATTCTCAGGTGTCCTAGCTGCTTCTAGAACCACCTCGGTATCCTGAAGCCAAGCGTCCGCGGCAATCGCATCTTCACTGCCGTCAAAGAAGGGAGGGTTCAAGCGCTTGAAACTGTTGGCCGCCTGATTCCCTTGGGGACCTCCTCGGTTTAGTGCATCATGAACTTCCTGGTGCAAGGCGTCGCCTCGACTATCTTGGGATGCAAGCAGTTCTCTGATAAGCCCTACCAAAGGTCCCTCATCCTGTCTAGCTGGTTGAGCGGGCAGAGCTGTCTGAACTGGAGGTTCTGAGCCTCCGGAAAGCATAACTCGGGAGGCTACTCCAGAGTGCTGAGCTTGATCTTCCTGGCGCTGGGGTGCTTGTCGAGCTTCCTCTGGCTGGTTGGCAGGTCCGGGAGCAATGCCGCTGAAGAAGACGACATAGGAAACAATAAGGAAAGGACCAGGACAGATCAATGATACAAGCAATGTGATTAGGTCGAGATTCTCAGGGATTTGAAGATACGAGCAGAGATCAAGGACGAATATTGATTGAGACATCTATTCGGTAAACCCTCACATTTCTTGATTGACAAGACCTGCATGGGCCACCACTTAAACCATGTCACGCCCCAGAACCAGAATATTGGAGAGCGGGGGCAGACATAGCCAGCTACGTATATTGAAATAGACTACATCTCAACTATACGGTCACGGCTGTCTAGATATGAGGGTTTACTACAAGCCAGCAGTCTCTTAAGGTCAAGCCTATTGTCTCAATCTCAAGCAATTAACAGAGTTACAAGATATTAGAGCATCAAATATATATATAAGGCGTCCCAAATATTACATATTGGATGATCATGAAGCTAGTCGTACAAAATGATAAGACTAGCAAGAGTTCAGTCATACATGATCAACCCTAGGATTTGTTAATCATGTTTTACAGCCCGTAGGCAAACAGTAAGTAAATGCATCGAGCTAACAGGTGCTCGTCAGCTAAACGTCTCAAAAGAATAAATTTACATATAAGTGGGTGAAACAAAAAGGAAAACCCACTCTTGGCCCGGGTTTCGTCTAGTTGTCACCATTGGGCTGGAAGCTTGGTAGATCCTCGGGAGCTGCTCCAAAATCTGGCCACACAAAACCAGCTGGGTCAACCCCAGAAAGAGCAAGTGCCACAAGAAGGCCGCAAATAAGAACAAAAGCTAGCATATCAGAACATAAAGAATAAAAGAAAGTACAAGTAGTAAAGTACACAGGGCGATAAACGACTAGGGACGTGGAACCATTCCGGGAGCCAGGTTACAATCCTTAAACCAGACAAGGACCGGGGTTGTAACCCTTCGCCTGAATAGCTCACTGTCTCTACTCATTTATCGTTAAGATAAGTAAAACAAACATGCTCAGGAGATACCAGGTACTGGAGCTAGACAAGACTTAGACAAGGCTGGACACCATCCATTCGCAATCGGCCAAACAAATACTACGGCTTACTACTTTAACTAACTAGGGTTATCACAAACCTAATTACTAAAAAAATGCAAGTGAGAATTCCAGTCCCAAGCCCTGCAGACTATCCAGTTATCCTTCCGCGGGTTGAGAGTTATAGGTGGGTACATTGCCCGGGAGACAAATGTACCCTTAGGTGACTTAGAGGGTGCAACACATGACAGTGTGCTGAAAATGTGCTCTACTCGTCGGCAAGCTACAAGTCCATTAAAGCGCCCAGATAACGAGATTGCCTGTGACTGGGAATTCTCCATGTTCTAGTTTGATCTAATCATTAGCCTAATCCAATTTAGCGCGAGTCCCTGGCCGTGGTACCCAGGAAGTCACGTCCTAGACATGATGCGAGACAAGACAAGTGGATTGTACAAGCAAGCAAGCAGGAACACCCACGGTGTCAAGTTGATTATACGAGTCAAGTTACAAGTTACAAGTCAAGTCAAGTCAGGAGTGCGCCGCCACGGCCACTATCAAGTTATCAAGATAATTCATGTCAGGGTACTGTCAGGAGTGTGCCACTATGGGTCACTGTCATGTCAGGTTGGTCATGTCAGGAGTGCACCACTATGGGTCACTGTCGTGTTATGCTAGTTCCTTGTCATACCATGCCAAGTACAATAGTCAATCCAAACGTATTAAGTAAAAATCAAGTTCATGACAAAAGGCATAAGGATATAAAATGGGCGTAAAATATCTAATAAAATATCAATATACAGGGCTATAGAAGAGCCAAGCTTAAAGAAATAAACAATTCATCATAGACAAGTGGGTTGTGCAAGGGGGGTCAGGGGTTGGGCTGCGCAGGGTATGTACTGCGTATGGAAGAGCTGCGCAAGAGTTGCCTTGCGCAAGGGTTACCTTGCGCAAGGGTAGACTGCGCAGGGGTTACCTTGCACAAGGGTAGACTGCGCAGGGGTGGATTGCGCAATGGTGGATTGTGCAGAGGTGGATTGCGCAAGGCTGGCTTGCGCAGAGGTCGGCTTGCGTATGGCTGGCTTGCGCATGGATGGCTTGCGCCAGCGCAATCCAGCGCAGCGCAAAGCACTGGCTGAGGTCATGCGCAATCGGCCCTGCGCTAAAGAGCACAGGCCGGGGGTGCGCAACCGGCCATGCGCTAAAGAGCGCAAGGCAGAGGGATGTTCTTCCTGGCCGAGAGCAGGTCCAAGAACACCAAGAACTTCAATTCTTCATAACTTTGTCAAATCAAAACCAAATCTAGATTTTCAAAGTTCTAACTTGAGTAAAATCGAATTCTCTTCCACATGGAAGCATCAAATCATACAAAAATCAAAGTTTAATAGATCAAAACCAAGGATTTTCGAAAATGGTTAAAACCTAGATCTAGAAGAATGAAAGCTCCAAATCACAAAATGTCAAGTTCTAAAGTTGTTCTCCATGGCCTAATCTAGTTAATGGACAATTAAAAAGTGGTGCTTATTTGATGGCAAGGTGCACTTGCCTATGGGTTGGGGAGTTGTGTGGAAGAAGGAAGAAGAAGAAGTTGAAAGAAATTAATAGAGTTATGGAGGAGAGAGAAGAAGTTGGTGGGTTTTAATGAGGGTGGTTGTGATGGAATGGAGGTGGAGAATAGGCTAAGGTGTTCCACTCATGATGAACCAAACCAAATCAAACCAACTCCACAAAATAAAACCAAGCCATGGTCCAAAACCCATTTACGAGAACCCGAATCCACAAGTCGAAAAAATAAAATACGTGCCAAAAATCAAATTACGAGTATAAATACGAAATACAGGAAATGGGGGTGACATACTCTGACTCGGCGAATGAAGATCGTACAAATGTCAATGTTCCGATGGATGCTATACTCGTGATCGTGACTTGGAGGAAAACAAAATGATTAGATTTGCTTCGTTGACAACCACAACGTTGACGTCTTTGTCTTATGCGAGCGCAACTCCAGCCTCGCACATGCGTTGCGCCGATTAGGGCGATCACTCCGCGTGAGCGCTGGTATGGTGATTCATACAGCGGGGGTGATCGAACTTGCATGGCGTGACAATTTGTATGCTTCGACTTGTGGTTTGATGCGAAGGTGGACTCGAGAATGACTCAGTGCGTTTGATGAATCTAACTTGAGGATTGAGTAGGTCCAATCCGCGTATCGAAAATAAATTAGTCTAGACTTAAACAAGAGTTTCACTCCGATGAGAATGATTATTCTGTGGCAGCGTTGCATGGTGATTCATGAACCACCATGGATGATCGGACTCGCGTGAGATTGGGGCACAACATATTATCGAGCTAGACGACCTCGTGATCGAATACATGAATTGATTAGAATTGGTGAATTGAACGAATTTGAATATGTGCAACGAACGCCTTGATGCGAATTAGGTGATCATGCTCGATGTTTAAAAATCGGAGTGACGCGAGCTTGGATAGAAAATCCCATATTATCGACTTGGTTTGACCCTAGGATTGGGGTCAATGTTGGTATTATTGTTGGGGAACTATGATTCCAATCCTGACATTGACTTAGCATTGAAAAATGGCCTAGCAGTTAGGCGAGACGCCCCTGTTTCAAGAGTTAGCAATCGAAAGATGGATCTTGAGGATTGGCATGGATGGATAGTGTGAATCAAGAGTATAGGAACACCCCTCACGAGATTCGGCTAACATGCATATATTTCAGGGACGCCCTAGTATGTGCACGATGCGACTCGAGTGAGAATGACAAATTCTCTATCATACGGCTTGGCTGAATGCATGTATTTTGGGGACGCCTGGAATGCGTGCATGATCTAGTCAAGTGATATGTTGAGTTCAAGCAAGACTTGAGGATTGGAAGAGTGTCGAGAATTTGAAATCGTGTTAAAGGAAAGGATTGATACTAGTGCGAGCGTGGCTCAAAATTAAAAAAATATGTAGGCAAAATATGTACGATAAATTATGGCGTATCTCGCTCGACTGCTATAGTTCCGTGTCTAGGCTCGATTAAGTCTTGTCCATAGAAATGGTAGGATGGCTTGCCTTCAGGAAAGTCTCGAGGATGAGACTTGTTCTGAGTGGTGTATGTTGTAGCGCCCCGTCCCGCAAAGTCAATCGGAGGAATCGAAATGCCGACGGCGTTCGGTCTTAGCCTTTCAACGGCTGCTCGAAGGCTCGCTCGGTCGAGGCGACTCCTCGCTCAGGTGGGGTAGTTTCGATGAACTCGCCTCATCTTAGCCTTCACTTAATAACTCGCATGTTTTCAACTTGCACAAGTTAGGCTTGTTAATAAAAGAGACGCATCCACGTAGCTAAAGGAATAATCCCGACGGATCGGAATGTCTTAGAACATGGAAAATGGTCCACGGTCTGCTTAGAAGTCGGCTCAGCATACTTTCAAATGACACTCGGTCCTTCGTCCCGTGGTTTGGGAGAAGGAAGTTGGCCTAAGTTGATAAGTTGCCACGACACTCGAATTAGCCTAAGTCATAGGCGTCGCCAGCGTAAATGCTTGATAAAGCATGCACGGTCCCGTCGTTTTGGCTCAACGCTCGAATTGGCCTAAGTCATAGGCATTACCCGCTTGAATTCTTGAAAATGCATGCAAGGTTCCGTCATCCAAGGCTTGGCATAGCCTTCGCACGTCCCGCGAGTTAAGTCGTCTTGCACGGCTTGTGCCTTAAGTCTAGGCGCCCGAGAACTTGGTTGTTCAAGTCGAACGTGTGCACGGCCCGTCCTCTATATGCGAAGCTCAGCGTAGCCTTTGCTCGTTGAGTCGCTATCCGAATAAGTTAGACAAGAGTTATGTTGGGCTATCGAAGCCATTTCTAGCACTGTTTCGCTCTATCTGCGGTTGTCAAGTCGCGTAGTCCCTTGAGAACAAGGCTCGTCGTATAAAGTATATGACTTAAGCGATAGCGTCGCCTATAGAACCAGGTCTGTCTAAGGCACGAGCTACGGTAGATTTAGTAAAGAGCATGCCACGATCAAAAGAAGTCCACGCGACTGGTTATCGCCGAGACCGGTCCCGCTACTTGGGAGTCTCGCTATGTCTCGACAAGGAAACACGCGAGATCGGTCCCGTTACTTAGGAGTCTTGCTAAGTCTCGATAAGTCCCGCACACGAGATCGGTTTCGCTACTTGGGAGTCTCGCTAAGTCTTGATAAGTCTCATACACGAGATCGGTCCCGCTACTTGGGAGTCTCGTTAAGTCTCGATAAGGCTTGGCAAGGAATCACATGAGATCGGTCCCGCTACTTGGGAGTCTCGATAGAAAGAAAGAAAGAATGGTCATGATAAGGAAGGACTTGATAGATCGAGTTTGAGTCTTGCATGGTTATTGGACAATTTGTCGACAAGGTGTAGTCTTTTCGAATGATCGCCGGGACACCGGGATCATGTCGGCCCGGAAGAAGCGAGGCGGCTCACGGTAGGATGCTGGATAACCACATAGAAGATACTTGGCGCTTCCAGGGCTAGCTACCCGCGGAGGGACGAGCCGATATCTCGAGCCAAGTCTATGATAGCTTGACATTGCTAGTGACCACTCATATAGATGGGTCGGCAGAATAGCGGCAAAACCGCGTGTATGCCTTTGGATTGGGTCTAGAACTTGAATGCTGGTCTAGTCGGTAACACAATGTCTGGGCCTAAGATTGGGCTGCAGCATAGGCACCATGCTTGGCACGATACTTGGTATCGGAATGTTCATGCAGTCGACAGTATATTTCATAAGTCTTGTCTAAGTTGGTTCATGAGTCGAACAGGAAGGCCGCAAGGCGGTAGCATGGATAAGTCTTGATAGCTAGGCACGACCTCAATCTTGAAGCACGAACAAGTCTAAGCAAGGTCTTAAGGCACAAACAAGTCTATCGGCACGACCAGCACAAGTCGTCCCCTTGACGTCGTTGGCACGAGAATTGGCCCAGAGGTACTTGAGTTAAGTGAAAGTCTTGGCACGGCCGAGTTCGCATAAGTTGCTTCTCGGCGAAGCACTGTCTCGAATACGTTGAAGTCACGAATAGAGTATGGCATGACCCTGTCGTCCCGAGTTGAAGTTCGGTCAAGTACATAAGAGATGAGGCACTGCCTCGATCGAAATACACGTTGGCATTATAGCACGACCATGTCGTCGCGTTATCGAGTATGGGCCAAGACGTCTATTCTAAAACTGATTCTAAGGCAAGACTAGAAAGACAATCGTAAAGGAACTTATATTACACAAAGTAAATGAACGTGTCGGTTTTGTATGGGTGGGCGAGGAGCTCACTCCACCAGTACAATTGAGTACTGACACCCACACAGTCTTCATGTGCAGGCACAGGTAGAAGCTCATGGCGCGGAGCTCGCTTGGATGCGTCGAGGCACGGAGTTCCTTGGCAACTTGAAGCGTGCGACCACGTGGACTCAAGACTTATACAGGACATAATGTATGGACATCACCTTCCGAAGCTTCTGCTGGCTCAAGAATTGTATCGAGAGATGAGAGAGAGCAGAGTGACTTGTAAAATGAGAGAAAAGTGAGCACGAGAGACTTGTAATCATGGCCTTGCGCCTATTGTAATCTGATTGTTCAATATCAATAAAGAGTTCTTTTGATTAACTTGTGTTTTGCCTTTAAATTTTTGCTGCATGTTCAATATTTCTGCTTGGGACTTCTGTGCGACGATCCCGTCGCCGTCGATGTAATCGGCCGTTATGAAACTGCCTTGCACGAACGCAATCTAGGCTCATGCGGCATCACGCCTTAGCGAGGACGATCGCTCCTACGGGAGCGGGGCGTGACAGAAAGTAAGCTGAATTGTAATATGTAACTGATATAATAAATGTAAAATGTGCCTCGAATATTATAGCATAATGTGATCGGTAAGGGTCAAGATCAGGCTTCCAGCCGACCGGCTACAAGTACGTGGACTCGGCCCGGCCGGGATGGCAAGCTATGGAACAAGTAGTAGCACAGGTCAGGCTATACCCATCGTGAGGTGAGGGTATAGCTATGATACAAGTAGTAACTCAAGATGGGCATTGATCACACTATCTATAAAATTCCCCATTCCCCGAATAGTATACGGATCCGGACATAGCACGTCATGGCACGAGATTCCCTAAGAAGATAGCTACTCCTTCTCAGGAATCGGTGTCAATACAAGTACAAGAACAAGATCGAGCAAGTACCAGTATCCCAAGAAAATCCAAGAATGATATCTCATGACAGGAATCTGGTATATACTAGTCCGTGTACCATCGTGACGATAATCAAGTAAAACACTATAACTGAATCGGATACAGAAAATATCAAGACAAGAAACTACTATCAGAGAATGTACTCGCATGCGATCCTGAGCTGTCAAATGGGGTCGATGCTCAGAGTGATACCACAGACCTAAAGATAAGATATATATAAGCTAATTAGGGTTCAACAGTGTTAGGCTTTATTCTATAGTATAAGCTACGTAATCTAGGTCAGACTCAGTCAACTAAGTCAAACTAGGTCACACTGAGTCACACTAGGTCAACTAGATCACAGGAAGTCAACCCAAGTCAAAGTAGGTCAAATTGGGTCAAAGGTTGACTTACAGTCGACTTTTGGTCAACTGGTCAACTCTAGTCAACTCTGGTCAACTCTAGGTTAAAATAGGTCAAATGTTGACTCTACATTCGACGTTCAGTCAAAGCAGTCAACCATGGTCAAACAGGGTCAAGGCTAGTCTCTATAAACATCTACAGGGTCAACACATTCAATTTCAGTGGTTGTGAAATCACTGGAATCGATGGATCTTAAATCCGATACAAGGATCTAAAAATACGAATAAAAAGAGAAGGATTATAATAATAGGGTAAAAACCTACAGGTGTTGTCGGATGGTGAAACAACCATCACCAACGTGTCCAGAATGGTCAAATCAGCTAGGATAGCCTATCCATAAGTCCAATTTGGACACAGGGGCAAAAAGGTAATTTCGGGTCAAAACGATATCCGTGTCGGATCCACTTTGCACCGAAAAACATGCAAGAATACTAGTCCACTAAAGCTAACAAATTATATGTCCACGAATCTAGAATGACGATATGAACCCAACGGTATATCCAGAATTGGATTCCGTTGACCCGATCTCAAATTGGTCCGTTGACTAGGACATTGAAATTCTGATTTGCACGGAAAAGCGTGTCGGAGCCAATGTCCTCAAAACTTAGTAAATTATACGTCAACGAGTCCAGAATGATGATACAAACTCAATGGTATGTCCAGAATTGAATTCGGATGAGCCGATCTCAAAATGACCCGTTGACCCGGATATTGGTATCCGACTTGCACCAAAATACGTGTCAGAACCAATGTCCTCTAAAACCTAACAAATTATATGTCAACGAGTCCAGAATGACGATATGAACTCAACGGTATATACAGAATTGAATTCCGATGAGCCGATCTTAAAATGACCCGTTGACCCGGATATTGGTATTCGACTTGCACCGAAATGCGTGCCGGAACCAATATCCTCTAAAACCTAGCAAATTATATGTCAACAAGTCCAAAATGATGATACGAACTCAATGGTATATCCAGAATTGGATTCCGATGAGCCGACGTCAAAAAGTCTCGTTGACCCGGACTGTGGGGCCCGCTTTGCACCAAAATGCGTGCCAGGGCCCACGTCCTCCAAATCCAATAAACTTTATATAAAAATATGCCAGAACGACGTCACGAGTCTACTGGTGGTGTCAGAAATTGAATTCGGAGTCCCGAGTTCAAAAATAGAATTTAACAACTTAGAAATTACAAATTCGGACGACCAACTTTGGCGTGGAATTCAACCAATCAAATGTGCTCACAATAAAACGAAACTTAAGGGATAATAAGAGGGTTATACCAGCTGCACATAAGAACCAGTGGCACGCCAGACGGAGCTGTGATGGAGGAGATACGAACCGACGAAGTTGGCTCCGCAAAACTGTCAAAAAATAACACAATTTAAACGGTCAACTTGGTGGCCGGTTTTGATGTATCAAACGATAAAATTAACGGACGAAAATTGAGGAGAGTGAAGAGCTATATACCGAGATTGAGACGGAGCAAAGAAATCGCCGATCCAACGGTCGAATTTCTCGAAAAATGTGCACGAAGTTGCTGCTTCGAAACGCTATTTCTAGATTCAACCCGCGCGCGTCACGACGGGACTTCATGCAAAACGCACGAATAGACTGTTTGGCTCGTCGGAGAGATTGGCAAACACCTCGAGGAGGTCGCCCAGGGTTCGTCGGAGCTGGGGGAGTGCTGTGGCGACGGTGGTTGGCCGCGGTGGCACGGTGGTTGGCCGCGGGCTGCCGCCGCGTGCCCTACTACTTTTGCGTGTGCTGCGCTCTTGTCGGTGCTGCTCCGGTTGCATGAGCAGCTCGGGATCGGCCAGGGGGCCATCGAGCTCGGCCACGGCTAGGGGCGGCCGCCGGTGCCGCAGCTGATGCTGCGCTATTACCGTGCGCGCTGTTCAGCAGCTCGCCGCTGCTGCTGTTGGTTCTCGGTGGCGCGGCCAGCCAGCGGCGGCGCGTAGGAGGGAGGAGGAGGCTGAAGGGAGTGGCGAAGGTGGTTGTGCTCGTGGTGGTGATGGTAGTGGAGCTCGTGGTGGTGATGGTGTTCATGGAGATGGTGGTGGCTGTGCTCGTGGTGGTGATGGTAGTGGAGCTCGTGGTAGTGATGGTGTTCATAGAGGTGGTGGTGGCTGTGCTCGTGGTGCTGATGGTGGTGGAGCTCATAGTGGTGATGGTGGTGGAGCTCGTGAAGATGGTAAGGGTGGTGATGTTGCTCTCTTGAAGAACGAAGAAGAAGAGAAAATGAATGAAATGAAGAAGGAGAAGGAGAAGGAGTGTGAAGAGGAGAAGAGGTTGTGATGGGAGAGGGGTGTTGTTGGCTGAGAAAGAGGGGGTGAGGTAATAGTGATGGGGGGTGAGTGTAAGGAGAGGTGAGGGGTGAGTGAGAGAGAGAGTGGTAGATATATTTGTGTGTGTGTGTATATATATATATTATATAGAAAGAGAGAGAGAATGAGAGGTAAATATAGAGAGAGTAGGGGTAGTCGGCTGCCATGGGGAGAGGAGAGAGAGTGTGTGATTAAAGGAGGAGAAGAAAGAAAGAGAGAGAGATTATATATATATATATATATGTGTGTGTGTGTGTGTGTGTGTGTGTGTGTGTGTGTGTGTGTGTGTGTGTGTGTGTGTGAAACCCGTATTTTTCTAATTAATTAATATTGTGTTTATTATTTATTTTAGTTAGATTAAAAAATTATTATTTTTCAAAAATATAAATTCCTGGACTTTTGATTGTTTGGCCAGACCCGAACCCAACCCCAAGTTCAAATCTTCTTTTTAAATATTTTTAGGAGTTATACTTTTGGAGTTACAATTTTCTATATAAAGAAATTGAATTTATGATAAAGAGTTATTTAAGAAAATACTTTTTCTTCAAAACAAAAATTTGTTATTAAACTTTCTTAAAACTCCTTTAATTTTCATTTACTCTTAACACTCTCTCTCTATTTCATTTTCATTTATTTCCATCAGCCTCTTGGCCGAGCCCTTCCCGAGCGGCTGCTCGGCCAACTCTTTCCCTCCCGAAACCACCGACGACTCTTCCCCTCCCGTAACCCCTTCACTCTTCCCCTATTTAAACCCCCTCCATCACCATCTCCATCATCCCTTCCACTCTCCAAATCCCTAACCGTGCCCTAGCCCCAAATTTCTGGCGAACTCGAGCCCGACCGCGTCCCTCCCGGCGACCTCCGAAGCCGACAGCCCTGCCCAGGTGCCGTCCAGCGAACCCCGATCCCCGTCGCCGCTTCTAGGCCGCGCCCAGCCGCGTCCCTCCGGCGCCAGCCCCGACGTCGGCGATCCCCGCCGCCGTTCTCGACCGCCCAGGTCAGCGCCCTCTCGACCGCCCTTTGTCGTTCGGTCCCGAGACCCGAGTTACGTGCCCCAACCTGCTGTCCGTGGTTTCCCGTGTTTTCGATTTTCGCTGCCCGCGTGTTCGGGATTGTTCCGAGTTCGCGGGATTCGCCTTCTTTCTCTATTAATATTTGAGAGCTCTAGCCGAACAACCCCAGGTATAATTGCTTTTCCCGTTTCCGTTCCGTAGTCGGTGATGATTTGGTCCCCGATCCCATTACGGGATTCGGTTAGACGATTCGAATTCGGAAATTTCGAAGTTCGTTTGATATTTTCTGTGGTTGGTTTCGTTTTGAGAATGATAGGTTCTGTGGTTTTCTTCCCTGGGGCAACTCGGAACTTCCGAGTTAGCTCTGTGATTTGCTCGATAGCTTTGTTTCGGAATGGTTTCTGTAGATTTTTCTTTGTGTTCTGTGGGTTTTGGTTGGTTCTATGGACTTAAATTCGGATTTTCCGAATAATAGTATTCTGGTTATTATGCTGTGGTATTTTTCTGAATTCTTTTCGAAAATATTTTGGGAATATAATTTATATGTCTAAATGGGTTTCCCGGGTATGGGACTTATATTGGTGATTGTGACACATTTTCCCAGTTTTGGGTAATCCCAAATATAGAGGAGGTGCTGCCCAAATTTTTATAAAATTATACAAATGGATTTCAAATCGATTTTTCGAAAATATTTATAAATTGGATTTTTGGGCGACGACCGTACTGGTCCATGGGCCCTAGCTAAATGCAAACGAAACCGGAGTTTCCGGACATTGAGGCATTAGCTATTTTGACGATTGGACCAAAGTCTGAGACTCGAAATTAATTTAATTTAATTTAATTACTAGTTTTATTTTGTGATTAATTTATAGGATAATTTTTAGAGACTAACAAATGTTTTTCTTCTTATTTCAATTTATGTAAAAAAAAGTCTGTAAAGGGCATAAGCCCAGCTTTTATTACTTTCTGTGGTTTTGTAATAAGTTAGTGTAGTTTTATTCTTTTCTGGTTTGTGGTTGGCGTAAACACGTAAAAATAGTAAAATAATTATTTTATAGAAAATCAATATTATTTTCTCACATTAAATAAATTAGGAAAATTACAAGTTTATTATTTAAACAAATTTCACGTTTTTCTCATTTAAAGAAAAATATTATTTTTAAATATAATATAATGAAATACAAAGTTTTGCCAAATAATTGAAAATACAATTTTTCCCAATAAAAAGTTAAATTGACTTTTCTTCAGTTAGTAACTCACATCGATAAGCGTGTTCTGGTAGAGTTTGTAAATAATCTAAAATCGGACTAGGACAAATTCTAGAGATTGTAACTAGCACACCTAGATACGGATTGAATATTGGTGCTAAGTCAGGAATTCTCAATTGTAGGGTTTCGAGGACTGTACTAGCATCATCCCGGAACCAACATCGAATCTAGTTATAATCATGGCAAGTACAATTTGTGTTAGTTTACCAATTATTTAGTAATCGTTTTATTGCAAGTTTAAACCACGATGTAACACGGAACTCTCTCTGAGAGCATTGACTGATTGACTGTTGGGTACTGGAGGAGTAGTGTAATGAGTATGACCACATCCAAATTAGTATACTGACTGTGTTAGCTTACCCCTCATACACACGGGGATAAGCCATATCGTATCAATAGGATACAACTGTACAACCCAATCCGGTCATATTCATTGCCTATTCACATCACAATGTTTTAACTGCTGAAGAACTATTTATTTCAAATTGTTTAAAAGTGCATAACTCTATTATTATTTCAATTGCTGGATTATCATGAATTGTACTTTGCTCCCTCCTGACTGGAGACAATATTTTTAGGTTCTTTTGATGATGCTAAGCTATTGATAAGTAGCTACTATGACCCTGAGCTGTACCCGGCTGTTCTACCAGAGGATGATGATGAGGAGACTGCTAATTAGATTTATTTCCAGTTTATGATTATGTGGAAAACAAATATTTTATTCAGTTGTGGTTTGTATTTGAAACTTTGTGTTGGACAAGTCTTTAAATTATCAAAGTATTAAAAGTTGTGGCAATTAGACTGTGTTGTTGATTACCTGCATGAGTGATACAGCTTACTGCCGTCGTCTCAACAACGGTGCAGGCTGGGCATGATCCGATTCGACCCAAGAAATTGGGACCGGGTCGTGACAATATATATATATATATATATATATATATATAAGGACAGAGAAATAGATATTTTGAGTAGGGAAGAAGGCAAATACAATAGTGGGGTGTATGGGTAGCCATGACAGGGGTCACACCCAATTGGGTTGGGTGTTGGGCCAAGTTTGGTTGAGTTGGGGCCTAGATTTAATTAAAATAACAAATCTAAACCAAATTAAATCATGGATGAAATTGGAGCAAAAGGGAGATCAAATCGGTGGCACGCAAGTGGCACGTGCATAGTAGACTCAAAACGGGTAAGGGCCATATATTGGGTCGACTGGATTGGACCGATGTCGGGCTCGGAAATTAAGTTGGAAGTTAAGTCACGAATTACGACAGACGATAAATTAGTCTAAATTGACCCGAAAGTTGCACGAAGCAATTGGAGCACAAGGAAACAAGTTCGAGTGGGACACGATATATCAACATGAAGATAATCTCGTCTACTACAAACTTCAAGAAGAAAGTTTCTAGAGACTGGTATCCCTGATGCTCTAGAAATCCAAGTCACGGTAAAGAACATTTAATGATCAAAATTAATTAAATAAAATGAATTATCGAGAATAAATTATTTAGAAAATTCGAAAATAAATTCCGAAAATTCAGGGGGCTTACACTCTTGAATTTTTGTTCCTGACAAATTTTTTTCCACAAAAAAATATAGGTTTTAGGTTTCTGTCGACTGTTCTCCATCATTCTTCGTGATTTTAACACGGACAATGACCATTCTCCGTGACGGAGAATGGTCATTCTCCGTGTTAAAATCACGGAAAATAACCATTTTTCGTGCTAAAACCACGGAGAATGGCCTTATCCATGTCAAAACGATGGAAAATGACCATTCTCCGTGTCAAAATGACAAAGAATAGCCATTCTCCGTGTTAAAATGACGGAGAATGGTCATTCTCCGTGTTAAAATGACGGAGAATGGTCATTCTCCGTGTTAAAATGACGGCGAATGACTCCGTGATAAAATGACCGAGAATGACCATTCTCCGTCATTTTTACACGGAGAATAGCAATTCTCCGTGTTAAAATGACGGAGAATGGCCATTCTCCGTCATTTTAACACGGAGAATGACTATTCTTTGTCAATTTAACAAGAAGAATGGTCATTCTCCATCATTTTAACACGAAGAATGGCTATTATTTGTCAATTTAATAAGGAGAATGGCCATTCTCCGTGATATTACCATGGAGAATGATCATTCTCCTGCATTTTATGGCCAGTTGAAACTTTGAAGGGCCATAACTTTTGACTGGGAGGTCGAAACGAGGTCCGATTTGTCGCAAAAGGAGCGTATTTCCGAGGAGCCGAAGATTAATCACATCTTTGTTAGTCAGCCTTCCGAAATTTTAGAATCGCGAAAAAATGATGTTTGAACCTCCGTTTTAACAGTTTTACCGTTTGTCCGTCTTTCCGAAATTTTTTGACGAGTTTTTGAAGTAAGGTTTGAAGATTTTGGAGGAAAAAAACCTAGATTTGAAACTGAGTTACGTATGAAAGAAGAGGAAGTATCGAAATATTATTTTTGAAGAGTAGGGTTCGAAGGTGTTTTCAATAAATTAGAAGGGCAAAAAGGTCATTCAGAACCCCTTTTATATATTTTTCGTTAATTCTGGGCACACGATGAAATGTTATTTTGTGGTGGATTTTTCATAAAACTTTTGCAATTTTTGGACATTTCATAAATTTTCCCTATTTTTTGTGTGTCTTTTACGTACCAACCAATGTTTCCGATATATCATCTCCATCTCGGCTTCACTAAAACCTTGCTCGTGGCATCTACGCTCCTACCAAAAACCCTGACTTTTTTTCGTTTGTGCGTCCCTCTCCATCCGCCATGGCCGCCTCCTCCTCCTCCAAACTCCTCCAACGCTTCACTTCATCCTTCCTTCTCCTCCACAGAAGAAGAAGTAGAAGTACACCCCTCTCCCTCCTCCGCCTCTGCTCATCCTCCTCCTCCTCCTCCGTCGCCGCCGCCGGCGAGGCCGAGGCTTCTTCCGCCGCCTCCTCCTCCCTCGCCCACCCGTGGCCGGAGTGGGACCAGTTCCTCGAAAAGATGAAGAGCAAAGGTTACTTCCACAGGACCAGCGAGACCGCCGGCGGCGGCGACAAAGCAGACGGCGCCGGAGGAGGAGGAGGAGAAGCCGTCAGCGGCGGTCGTGGTTTTTTCTCGGACCAGAACCGCGTCAAGAACGCCTGCCTGACGTTCGCTCGCGAGCGCTTCGACATACTCAGGTCGGTCGCTCTCAGCTGCTGATTGTCATAAGCTATGCACTACTTGTTTGATAAAATTATGCACTACTTGTTTGATAAAATGCCTGAACAGCTCTGGAGGCGCGTATCCGTACCAAAGTGAGGGAAGCTTGATGCGATATATTAGAATTCTGTAACTATATTCAGTCTTAGTCGCCAAATCGCTACGACCGGTGAATTTCCTTACATTTGGCCCTGCGAAAACTATGACCTCATTCGCACCCATAGAGCTGAGAGGGATATATCCGCGTCCTCCTTTAGTACCGAATGTAATTGGTCGCTTCGATCTATGTTGCATAGGCACGGATACGAAACTGTAAGGGCACGACAATGCGGACACGGCACCTATTTTGGTGTGTCCGGGTTGTGTCCAATACGTGTCTGACACAACATTATATGTTTCAGTCTGCGGCTAGTTTGAGCTTTGAAAAACACCTTCAGCTGATATCCCTATATAACTCCGGTCGTTGCATTTTTTTTTCTCTCCGGAGAACTCTCCTATAAGAAGACGCTTTTAAACTTGCATCCAATCTTCACCACCACCTGTGCCTACTGTGAGTTGTATCACAATTTCACCATTATGAAACGGCTAACCCCAGTGAATGTTATTTCTATAGCAAATTTCAGCTAGAGGGAAGAATTATAGCTGATTTGTATGAAAAAGGAGATTTTCCATAAAATTATACATGAAGGGAACTGGCGCCCAAAAAAGACTGGTGCCCAAAAAAGATGGACTTTCCATTTTGTTTTGCGTATGGCGCTAGTTCAACTGGCGCCCAACTCTAGTTCTTTTTAACGGTCAAAAAACTGTCTTGAGAGCACAAGTGGTGCCAGTTTTTAGAGAGGGGGTTTTCGTAGTAAGCACTCATACTAAGCACTCTCCTTTGGACTTTGAGCATACTTTGACCTAATTTGACTTGGGCCATAATCTATTTTGCCACTCGGTTTTAAGCATGTGTTGCTTTCTCTAAGGGTCTACTTGGATTGTGGGGGTAAAAAATAAGCAGGGTTAAGTGGGGTTAAATGAGGGAGAGTTAAACGAGGGGGAGTAGAGTCAATACATAGAACCTTGTTTGGATTGGAGGGAGAGTTAAGTGGGGGGTGTTTAATAACTCTTGCTTGGATTGGAGGTTTTAAGTGAGAGGGTGATTAATAAAAATTTGATAGTTACCAAAATAACCTTATTACATATGTCATAAAATTAAATTTGATTGAATTTTTAATTAGAACTTGTCAAAATATCTTCACAAATTAGGAAGCTACGGATTAACATGTTGAGGAAAAAAAATGGAGAAAAAAATTATGATATTTTATAAAACAAATAAGGGACATTTATGACTTTTTAAACAAAATCCCTCAATTACCCTCATTAACCCTCCGATTTGGGGGGTTAAAAAAATGGACAAAAGATGGTGAAATAAACCCCCACTTAACCCTCTATAACCCTCCCTCCTAAACCCCCACCCTCAAACCAAGCATGGTTTTACTTCCCCCTCACTTAACTTCCCCTCACTTAACCCTCTTAACCCTCAATCCAAGCAGACCCTAAGAGTGCAATGAGGCCATAATTGCATGCTGCAAAACCCCAGGCTTTTCCTAAACTCCCACGACATAATTATATACTCTAATGTGCAGTGAGGAGCTTCCTTTGGGCGGTGAGGAGCTTCCTTTGAAATGCTAATGTGCACATTAGGAAGCCTGGGATGCCATAATTGAAATGCTTCCTTTGGGCGCCAGTAGAACTGGCGCCATATACAAAATAAAGTGGAGGCCGCCAGTCACACTGGCGCCAAAGTCCAATTTTTTTGGGACCTATCCGTTCATGTATAATTTTATAAAAAATCTCCTCTTTCATGCAAATCAACTATAATTCCTCCCTCTAGATGAAACTTGCTGTTATTTCTATGTATCTGTGTTCCTTGCTCATCCGAAAAGCACTTTAATGTTATTGTTTTCACTGTCTTAACACAGATCTTTACCAAAGGGAGAAATTAAAACTGTTGTTGAGTGTGGTTGTCCTAATTTGATGCGGAAAGCTGTTAATTCTGCGAAAAGATTGAGAGCTTTTCTGAAGCTTGACGAAGGTGATGTAAGTCTCAGAACTTAAATACATCCAATAGTACACTTTATGAAAGTTGTGGATTTTGTACTGTAGAGCCCAACCTAAAGTTGAACTTAAGAAGTGGTGCAAAATTAGAGGGGAAACCTTATGATAGTAAAAATTAAAGTAGAAGTCATACCCAGTTAAATCAGGAGAAGTAGTCGATCTGTCCAATGACTCCAATGTCAACTAAGAAAGCAAATGTCAATGCATGGCTAAAACGTACTCTTATGTCACAGGTATGTGGTGCTTGCAGTCTACGAGGATCTTGTGATAGAGCATATGCGATTGCAAAGGAAGATGAAGGTGCTCGTACTGTGGATGTCATGCGGATTTTAATGACCTATTCAGTGGATCCTGTTCTTCAGTCAGGGGTTGCCAACCCTTCCGTCAAGGACCGTGTTCATGAATCTGCTCGGAAGCTGCTTGCGGAGCTTACTAAATTGAGTGATACGATAGTTTCTCCAGATCTTCCAGCACCTGCAGCGCAGCATTCTGGTCAAAAGGAACCTTCTCAAAAGTCTCAGATCACCAATAGGAATAAGCCATCACAAGATGTTGAAATGAAGAAAGGCGACTGGTTATGCCCTAGGTAAGTGTAATATCACTAACTTGTTATCGCAGTAACAAGATGTATTTTTCCCAGTAGTCCAACTAGTAAATCTATCAATAAATAGCTTGCATTTTGCCTTTAATTGAATATTCTTATCACGGTAGTCAGTTTGTTTATTATTAGTATGAGGAGACGAGATTTGTGTTTGTTTGCATTATCAAAGTAAAGAGTGAATGAGGTGCTTGATTTCTTGAATGCTATGGATGTGTGGCATGTGGCATGCACACGTCCCTTAGAAAGTTTTCTCGGATGGAGTTATTAGAGCATATATATCGCACATATTAAATATAGATTCATGCATAGAGACGCACCTCCTCTAGTTGTTGTATTTTGATTACCAAACTTTTCATTGTCATACATTAGTATCAGGGTGAACATGTGGCACCGTGACTGTAATGTTTCTCGACCAGATCAGAGAGGAAGAAATCATGTTCCTCCGAAGATGAACCCATGGATAAAGGAGACATGAAAACTCTGCTATGTGATACAGATAATGGCACTCGAGCACTCCTCACCTGAATCCCTTGACCTAGAAGCTATCTGCCGAATTCTATTCACTTTTCTAAATGCACCTCAGGAGGGGAAAAAAACGGATCTTCTGTGTTCTCCTCAAGAACACTCCAGTCGGATGCATAGGTTGTATCTATGGTTATATTCCTAGGAGCAAAGTGACTTAGATGGACAATTTGTTCGACCAGAATCTCCAAATGATACAATGGATTCCTGGCATTGCTGCAAGATCATCCTAACCTTTGGGTTTCACAAACATCTTTTGTTACTGCTGTTAAGCCACTTTTCTATTCCAGATTCAAATTTCTGGTTTCTTTGGAATTTTATGTTTCATCATCTTTTCAATGAGGCATGCTGGGTTACTGCCCACCTTTCCAAAAGAAAATAGTAAACGAACAAAAGACCCAAAAAAAAAACAAAAAACTAGTGTTATTCTACTTTGACCTGAGTGGAAAAAAAGAAAAGAAAAACTTATTACATATCTAAATCAATGGCCGGTCATTTTTTTGCGTCAGTGAATGAACCTGCAAACTTCTGGTAAACAATGTATAATGAGTATTATCTGCATTTTGACTTGATTTTATCAATATCTCGGTTATCTTAATATTGTTGTCTTTGCTGCAGGTGCAAGTTCTTGAACTTTGCTCGAAATGTTCGCTGCCTGAAGTGCAAAGAAGATGGTCCAAAACGAGTAAATTTTGGCGACACAGAAATGAAATTAGGAGATTGGAGTTGCCCACAGTAATTCTTTCTCCTCCCGTCTACCTTTCTTCCACTGAGACCTAACAGAAAGTGGTTCTGTGAATGAAAAAGAAGAAGACTGATTACTCATTTTCTCTGCTAACAGGTGTGAATTTATGAACTTTGCGCGCAACAAAAAGTGCTTTCGCTGTCAAGAATCGCGCCCAGAGAGAGAATTAAACCCTGGGGAATGGGTGTGCCCCTCGTGAGACTTCAGCCCCTTCTCTCTCATCAACAATATACTCTTCAATCTTTTGTTTTCTTGATGATTTCTTTCCATCACAGACACTAACCTGACATGCATGTTTTTTTTTCTCGTGCTTAGATGTGATTTCGTGAACTTCAGAGGAAACAAAGTCTGTAAGAAGTGTAACCAGGATCGCCCTGAAGATGACACGAGCAGTCAATTCGGCGATCGCATTTGGAGAACCACCAAAAAGGTCAAAGAAAATAAAGATTTAACTTTCGGGGATATGGATGATGAGGATGAGGAAGATCTCGATGACGGTGATGATGACGTTTTGCCGCTTCAAGAAGGAGAGAGCAATTTTGTGCCAAGCAAGAGGGCGGTGCCGGCTGAGAGGAAATTCACCTCTGCTAGAAAGAAAAATAGTCCTTGGTTGTGAGCGTCTCGCTGAAGTAGTAATTCTGATCTATAAGTATGTTCTCTAGATTGTGTAATCAAGCTATCAGCTTGATAATCTGTTGACTATTTTCTTGTAGAGGATCGTCTCTTTTGGTTCTCACTGACTATTCTAGTTGTTCTTCTACACCTGAAAGAAGTACAATCCCTCTATGAAACTTCTCCAAGATCATCATCATCAGGCTGTTTGCCTAGATCAAGTTCGTTCTGTAAGAATTTTTCTTTTTTCAGACTAGAAAGCAATTGTATCGAAAATTCAATAATTTTACAAATTGTGGTGGTTGTGGTTTAAATCCTCATGATTTGGTTCATGTTGAAGTTGCTCATATTTTTGCCACATTTACGTTTTTTTTTTTTTCGTTACATTTTTTATTATGGGAGTTGTCCTCATTTTTTTAAACATGAGCTGATTTGTATGCCTAGGCTCGCCTGTAGAAAGAGTTTGCAATCAAGAGCAAAGGGACAACCTTTCCCTCTTCTATTCGTACTCTTACCAGCACATATACTTTTCTTTGACAAAAACTATTTTAATATTTTGTTGTAAAGATTTTTTGTTTGTTTCGAAAATTCATATTCTTCGATTTGCAGGTTTTTATTTTGTATCTTTTACTATCCAAGGTTTACGCTATTCCATTAAATCCTCTAAATTCTAATGTCAATGTTTTGGTCCGAAATCTTGTTTTTTCAATCGGCAATTAACACTTCAACAATTTTATCTAATTTCTCTCTAAATTTGTAACATCAAGATATTCATAACTATAAAGGTCCTATCATCAAAACATTCACTCATAAAATTTCATTATCAATTATACTAAACCTTTATTCTATCCTCAATCCTAAATAATTATGATCTAAACATCTACTATATTTCGACTACAATACTCTTACCCTTTGCATCGTGCTAACAACATCTTTCTTAATAATAAATGCACGTGCACGTGTAATAACATAGAATAAGAATATTATTCAATTGTGGTCAAATATTTCTTCTAACTCATGTGGTTAAGGTGTGAAGTATTTTTCTTGTTTGGTTGAGTTCGATTCCTCATGTTGACAAATTTAAATTTTTTTCAACAATATTTTACAGAATTTAATTTTTTTTTTTAAATAAAATGGACCGTGATATAATGACGGCTTAGACAGCTCACTTTTGTGCCGTTTTGAAGGCTCATTATATAGTGTAAGATATGGTCATGAAATTCAGCTGCTCATTGTCATCATCATAGGTAATCATGTGGTCATAGGGTAACTGTGGCTAATTATGAATCATAATTCTACATTTTCGAGAAGGTGTATCCTTAGTCACCCAAGCAAAACACACAAGGTAATCTTTCCTAATCTAATTCTACAATTACCATCTAAGCCAAAGTTATTTTGGATAAGGTACGAGAATTAAACCTAAAACTACAAAGGAGGGCTCAAGGAAATCAGGAGGAGAAACTGGTAAGAAACCAAGTAAAATGGACCGTAAGTAATGTATGAAAACCATATATATATGGAATCACTTCACTTAGAGTCCATGTTCCGTTAGTGAGCATCTAGCTGCAGTGAACTCTCGGTTCGATGATTCAGACATATGGCTCCAGTGCGCAGCTGACTTGCCGTAATAGATTATCGATCATACTTTCAACTTTATCTGCAAGAAAATTTCAAAGCAACAAGTAAAGCAAGGTTGAATTGACTGAAAAGGAGATCAATCAAGATAACGAGAACCAAGTGATAAGAGAGAGAACCTATGAGATACATAGAACTCTCAGTAAAGTTAATGGATAAATGGAAAATCTTAAATATTTTAAAACAAAAAAAAAAATTCAAATATTATATCTGTTGGAGTCGAATCTGGATTTGGTAACAACCTATTTGTGGAATCTAAATCTAGTTAAATATATGATTTGATTTGATTTGGATGTCTATAATTGGTGTTGTGCTATTTTAGATATAAAAGGATTCTTATTTTAGAAAATCATATTATGATCTAAAATAGTATGTTGATGAAATATTTTAGATATAATATGATTCCTATTTTATTTCTATTTAGAAAATCCTATTATGGCTAGAATATGATTTTCTTATCCTATATATATGGGGTGAGGGCGGAGGCACAAAGTACTCCACAAATTGAAGATTCGGGGTGCTCGTCTACAGTAAAATCTAAGAGAAAGTCACCGCCATATATTTGTCTTTATCTGTGTTTGGTGTCCTTTAGAAAGAGGTTGGTTTGATCAGGTGGGTTGGCAATTTTAACCAAGGTTGGTGGATGTCATTACACATTGCTCAAATAGTATGAGGTTTATATTCGAAACCAAGGGCCCGTTTGGTTTGCAGGATTGGACAACGTAATGTAATTGGCATTACGTTGTCAATCTAACTCGGATGTTTGGTTGGACAAAAAAAATTAGATGTAATGTAATCGCGATTACAAGTTTAATTACATTACATCAGTTTCTTCTAAACTCAATTACATCATAAAACCTATGTAATCGCAATTACATTACAACTTAAGCGGAAGGTTGGTATGCTATAATTTGATCTTTTTGTTCGTTTTTGGTCATTTTTTGTTGTTTTTGTTTATTTTTTTGTCGTTTTTGGTCATTTTTGTTCGTTTTTGTCGTTTTTGTTCGTTTTTTGTCATTTTGTTCGTTTTTTGTCATTTTTTTTTTTTTGTTTGTTTTTTGTCGTTTTTGGTCGTTTTTGTTCGTTTTTTGTCTTTTTTTGTCGTTCTTGTTCGTTTTTTGTTATTCTTGTTCGTTTTTTGTTGTTTTTGTTTGTTTTTTTGGTTCGTTTTTGTCCTTTTTTGTTGTTTTTGTCCGTTTTTGTCTTTTTGTTCGTTTTTTGTAATTTTTGTTCATTTTTGGTTGTTTTTGTTTTTTTTGTCGTTTTTCGTTGTTTTTGTTTATTTTTTTGTCGTTTTCGTCATTTTTTTTTGTTGTTTTTGGTCTTTTTTTGTTCGTTTTTTGTCTTTTTTGTCGTTTTTGTTCATTTTTTGTCGTTTTTGTTCGTTTTTTGTCATTTTTGTTCGGTTTTTTTTGCCCTTTTTTGTTCGTTTTTTGTCATTTTTGTTCGTTTTTTGTTTTTTTTTTTGGTCGTTTTTTGCCCTTTTTTGTTGTTTTTGTCCCTTTTTTGTCGTTTTTGTTCATTTTTTTGGTCATTTTTTTTTCATTTTTCGTTGTTTTTGTTTGTTTTTTTTCCGTTTTTGTCCTTTTTTGTTGTTTTTAGTCTTTTTTTGTTCGTTTTTGGTCATTTTTTTGTCGTTTTTGTTCGTTTTTTGTTATATTGTTCGTTTTTGGTTTTTTTTTTTCGTTTTTTTGTTATTTTTGTTCGTTTTTTTTGTTTTTTTTTTTCGTTTTTGTCCTTTTTTTGTTGTTTTTGTCCTTTTTTGTCGTTTTTGTTCTTTTTTGTCATTTTTGTTCGTTTTTGGTTGTTTTTGTTTTTTTTTTGTCATTTTTGTCCCTTTTTTTTTCTTTTTGCCCTTTTTGTCGTTTTTGTTCATTTTTGTCCTTTTTTTTTTTATCGTTTTTGGTCAATTTTTTACTTTTTTAATCTTTTTTTATCGATTTTGCACATTTTTTGTCGCTTTTTTTTTAATATCCTTTTTTGCTTTTTTGGGATCTTTTTTCACCTTTTTTTGTCGTTTATGCTCGTTTTTTCTTTTTGTTTGTTGTTTTTGTCGTTTTTGTTACCTTTTTTGTCATTTTTGGATTTTTTTTGGAAGTTTTTTAATCTTTTTGTCGTTTTTTTGCTCGTTTTAATTCACTCTTGTTTTTTGTCATTTTTCATATTTTCGTTTTGTGTCATTTCTGTTCCTTTTTGTCGTTTTTTTTATTTTTTTGGCTCTTTTTTATCGTTTTTTTTTTTGTCATTTTTTTTCTTTTTTGTCGTTTTGTTCATTTTGTTCTTTTTTTGCCTTTTTTTTTTGTTTTTGGTCGTTTTTCGTCTTTTTTTCCTTTCATTTATTGTTGTTTTTTGTCAAATTTTTATTATTTTTAGTCATTTTTTAATCATTATTGGTCCACTTTTATGGTTTTCACATTTTTGATCTTTTTTTTTGTCGTTTTTCTTTTTTATCGCTTTTTTCATTTTGATTTTTTTCCTTCTGTTTTGTTCGTTTGTCATTTTTTGTATTTTTTATTTTTTGTCGTTTTTTTTCGTTTTTGGTCTTTTTTAGCAGAAAACAAACTATTTTCCCCTTATTTATTTATTAATTATTTTTATTTTTTTCTTTTTAAAATTTTAAAAAATTTTAGTGATCCACTTTTTAAATTTTATGTTGTATTTAAAAAAATATTAAATTAGAAACTTAATTACATTACATTGTAAACCAAACATATGAATGCAATTAACATTACATTACATGGTTTGATTACATGCTTCAACCAAACATAGTAATGTAATTGTAATTCCATTACATTACAAACTCAATTACATTACAAATCCAATTCCATTACGATTACGATTACATTACAATGAACCAAACGCAACCCAAAAGTACTGACTGAAAACAAAAGTATTGACTAGATTTTGAATGTTTAAACAAATATATTTATTCATCATTAGTAATAAAATATTTGAAATATAAAAGACACGATATTAATCTTGTATATTTACCAAATAGTGTTTAGCTGACTTTAGTAATTGAATAATGTCTAGACAACATATGACATTACATTATTGAAAATGTTTTAGAGTAAGTTATAAGCATGATATCAAAAAGACTCTACATATCTTTTTCTTTGTTGGTTCTTATTCTATTTTATTTTTCATAATAGATCATGTAAAAAAAATTGAAGAAAAAATAATAAAAATAGAACTAGATCTGACCTTCAGAAGATCAACAGAGAAAAATCGGTAGCAAAAAGAATTAAGATTTTCGTATATTCGCATATGGCTCTTTTCGTGTCGTCGTTAAACCGGCGACTTGGAGCTACTTGAGTAATGCTCAGAGCCAATCCTGACCTAGGACAACCAGAGTGACCATCCATGGCCCACGGACTAGGAGGACCAAAAAAAATCAGTTTAAACATAAATATATTAATAATCTTGTATATAAACTAGAACTCTTATTTATCATGTGTCTCCTTCAACACAAAATAATTGTGGTGCATTAGCTATTATGTTAGTCTAGCACATTAGAGATTTTTAGTTCAATTCTTGGTAGCAACATTTTTATTTTTTAATTTATTTTAGTTTTTTAATTCTTTTTACATTATGTATGGGGAGTCCATTTTGAAAATTTGTCTCGAACCCCCATGAGCTCAGATCTTCATGAGCTCAGGACCGACCCTGGTAATAGTGCTCATACCATGTTATAAAAAATATATTATAGCCAAATATAATATATAGAGAAGGAATAACATAAGTGTGGTCATAGATAGAGATAAAAGGAATCCATTATTTGAATTATCCACAAATCACAACAATTCTGAAGACTAAGAGACTCCAAAAAAAAGTCAAATTCTATTGGCACTCCATTTTTTACTCCAGGACAGCCCATTGCTTCATGACAGCCCAGCTTGATGCAATTTTACTCATGACAACTCCAATTTTACTCTGGGCTGCCCACATCCCTCCTCCCCCACCAGGTGGTCGATCGACAGCTCTCGTGGGACTGTGTCACCAGACATGCTGGCCAAGTTGGAGCCGATGTCAATAGGAGGCGCGGCGGGATCTGAGCGAGGTCACGAGTGAATCTGCTAGCGGAGCCGCCTGCGCGGCGCTCGAGTGAGGGCTAGGTCACGACGCTTTGCGCCGAGGCTGAGCGCTGCTCACCTGGAGGCGGAGATGGTCATGGTGATGATGAGAGGACAGGGAGGTAGGAAGCTGAGGTGGTCAGCGTCGGACAGGACGGTGGATACTGAAGACGATGGTCGTGACAAGGAGAAGAGGGGTTGGGCTAACGACGAGGGATTTGGAGGTCACGGCGCGGGAAGCTGCGCGATGTTCTCTGGCTTGCTGGTCGCAGCGCAGTCAAGGTGGCGAGGGTTCGTGGAAGCGAAAGCGGTGCAGCCAGGGATCAGACGGAGGAGGACTGTCAAATTTTTTGACAGTCCTAAAAATTTAGGACTGTCGAAATATTTGACCGTCCTTCCTATTGGGAGAACTATCAAATTATTTGATTGTCCTGAAAAAAATTGTATGTCACGTTCCGCTTCCGTAGAAGCGATCGTCCTCGCTAAGGCGTGATACCGCGTGAGCCTAGGTTGCGCTCACGCAAGGCGGATTCCATAACGACCGATTACAACAGCTAGCACGGGATCGTCGCACAGAAGTCCTAAACAGAAACTGTCACGACCCGATCCCAAATAATTGGGTCGAACCGGATCATGCCCAGCTTGCACCGTTGTTGAGACGGCGGCAGTAAGCTGTTCCATTAGCAGGTAACCATAACAACAACATCTATATTTGTCACAACTCAAATTCGGGAAATGAAACTTTATTAAACTTTGAAATCAAATACAACTGGAATTTAAATGTACTGAAATAAATAACTGAACTCAAATAACAGAGTTTCAAATAGACAACAAAGCTGGAAAAGGAAAAGCTAGCTAATCAGTCGGCTCATCGGCCTCAGTCCCAACGTCCTCCAATGGGGACTCTGGCAGCACTACAGGGTACAGAACAGGGTCGTAGTAACTGTTGTATAACAGCTCAGCATCCTCAATGTCCCCTAAAAATGTATCTCCAGTCAGGAGGGAGCAAAGTACAATTCATGCTAATTTAAACAGTTAAAATAAATAATAGAATCATGCACTTTTAAACAGTTTAGAAATGAACAGTTTTCTAGCAGTAAAACAGTGTGATTTGAATAGGCAATGAATATGACCGGCTTGGATTGTACAGTTGTATCCTATTGATACGATTCGGCTTATCCCCGTGTGTATGAGGGGTAAGCTAATACAGTTCTAAGTTACAGTGGATGTGGTCATAAACATTACTCTATTCCCCCAGTCCCCAATCAGTTATAGTAGTTGCAGTCAGTACTCTCAGGGAGAGTTTCATGTTTGCATCGTGGTTTAAACTTGCAGTAAAACGATTATTAAAATAACTGTAAACTAACATAAACTATACTTGCCTCAAAATAGACTGACTGGAGAGATGAAGACTTCGAGATGGGAATTTAGATCGTCCTCGAATTCCTACATTCGAGAAATTGACTCAGAATCCAGGGTTACCAATCTAGCTACGCTAGTTGAAATCTCTAATTGTGTCCTAATCCATTTAATTCTTTATTAATAAACACGAATAAAAACACAATTATTGGTGCGTTGAATTTATAACGAGGAAAAGATCGTTTTAAAACTTTGTATTTTGGAAACTCGTCGATACCAATTTAATTGATTAAAACTTTGTATTTCTGTAATTATAAATATAAAACTAAATTTCTTATTTAGTGAGAAATACATGATCGTTGTTTAAATATTAAAATTTGTAGATTTTATGTGAGAAAAACTTTATTAATTTTTTATATGAAAATAACTATTATTAGATTTATGCGTATGCTACAAAAACTCGCAAAATCAGCAAATAACCAAAATCCTACACTACCAATTTACAAGCCACAGAGCCAACAACCAGCTGGGCTTATGTCCATTACAATTTATTTACATAAATTGAAATAAGACAAAAACGGTCGTTAGTTCTAAACTTCCTATAATTAATTATGAATAGTAATAATAAAATAAGTTAAATATAATATTTGATGAGTCTCAGATATGGTCCAATCGTCAACTAGGCTAATGCCTCAACGTCCGGGCGAAGCCGGTTTCGTTTGCACTTAGCCGGGGCCCATTGACCGATACGGTCGTCGCCCAAAATCCAAAATATTTAATATATTTCCGAAATCCATTTTAAAATCATTTTTAAAATATAATTAAATTTACGAAAAAATCCGACAGCATTTCCTCTATTTTTGGTCAACCCAAAAACTGGGAAATATGCCAATATTTCCTGCAAATCCCAAACCAGGGAATCCCAAAATATATATATCAAAATAACCACAATTATTCTCAAGATAAATCCGTAAATCCCGAAACGAATTCGGAAATCCTACCCAAAAGCCACAGCACAACGGAAATATATCCAAACAACCAAAATTATTCCGAAAACCATTCCGAACGTTCCGAAACTACGACGTCGCTAAAAACCGAATTCCCGGGAGGGAATCGGGGACCAATCTCAACACAGACAAAACGAAAAATGGGACGGGACAGGGGTTATACCTTGGGTTGCTCGGCTAGAGCTCTCAGATGCTAGTTATAGAAATAAATGGATCCGAATTGCAATGGAAAACCCGAAACTCTGCCGGACAGAAGCTGGGAACCTCGGGACAGCGCTGGATTCAGATCCGCGGAACTGCGTGTCACCGGAAAGCGGGACAGACTTGAAGTCCGCTAGGGCACGCCCGGGGAGGACAGCGCTGGGCCGGAAAAGGGCACGGGAAGCCGCGGGGTCACGTTGGCCGGAAGGGGTGGCCACGGCGGAGATGGCCCGCCGGAAAAACGCGCGCACAGGTGCGCTGCCGGGCGACTGGCGAAGGGGGTCGGGCGCTGGAGGCGCCGCGGGAGGTGCTGGAAAGGGGCGCGGCGAAGGGATCGGGCCGGAGGTGCGCCGGGCGGCCGGAGCTAGGGGGGCGCCGGCGTCGGGTGCTCGGGACCGGGGGGTCGCGGCCTAAGGGCGCTGCTGG
The DNA here is from genome assembly GCA_029216955.1 of Iris pallida. NCBI lineage: Eukaryota > Viridiplantae > Streptophyta > Magnoliopsida > Asparagales > Iridaceae > Iris > Iris pallida. The sequence goes on from JANAVB010015600.1 coordinate 11,360,363, forward strand.
GTCGGGCCGACGGGAGCTCGGCGGGGCGTCGGGTGCTCGGGTGAGGGTGGACGAGCGGAGGAGGCCGGCGGGAGGCCGGAGGTCGGGGTCCGGGGGCGCGTGGCCGAGAGTGAAGGGGTGGAAGTGAAGGGAAGTTTGTTCTGGAGTGAGAGAGAGGGGGTGAAGTGTGGAGGTGGGTTTGAGGAGTTCTTAAGTAAGAAGTTAGGAGGAATGGGTTATGTGGTGTGGAGAAAAGTTGGGTGAGAGGTGAACGTGAGAGTGAAAGGAGAAGAGGGGGTATGTGCTGGTCCTTCGTGGACCAGCTCTAAGAAAGAATTATATATATATATTTTTTTAAAGACCAATCAGATTTCAAGGAATAGGACTTGGACTGGGTCTGGGTTCGGGAATTCGGGTCCGGGCTTGGGTCTGGGTCAGCACCCAAAAATCCATGTTTTAATTTTTTTTGAAATTGATTTTAAAACCCAAAAATGATACTAATAATTATAATAATATTACGCATACAAAAACTGGGTTTCACAGAAACATTGAATAAAACAAGGTAACACAAGTATTGTAACAAAATCAGAGTCTTTTATTGATACTGAAACAAAGATTACAAATGGGACACGAGGCCAAGATTACAAGTCGCTGAAGCTCACTTTTCTCTCTGATTACATTCACTCTGCTCTCTCTCATCTCTCAATGCAACGAAACATAGGTGTCTCTTTGGCTTGCAACTTGAAGGTGTTTCGGAAGGCGATGTCCATACATTATGTCCCGTATAGTTGAAGACTTCAATGCGGCTGCACGTCTCGAAATGCCAAGGAACTCCATGCATCAGCGCATCCAAGCGAGCTCCGTCCCGACGAGATTGGACTAGCCTGAAATAATTTTTTGGGTGCCAAAATTGTAAATAATTTATCAAAATAGTTTGACTAGCCTAAGTAAAAGTTGAGATGCCATTAGAAAAAGTAAAAAAAAAAAAAAAAAAACTTGTCTCCTACTAATTTGTGTAGTAGTCTTAACATTTGCCTCGATAAAGTATGCTAGATGGGTCGGATAGAAATCGTTTAATTAACAAACCCAAACCCGACCCGTTTCCCATACCATAAACCAGGAAGAAATACTCATTGCAGCAGCAGTCAGCGGCAACGGAGCAGCAGCAGTAAAGGGGCGGCTCCTATGGGGTACCTTCAGGAGGCAAGAGAGAACCATGTCAAGAAGAAGGTCGAAGAAGGTACAAAAATAGCAAACACCAAAACCCTAAATTATTTTTCTTTAAAAAAAAATCCTTCATAAACCCTAATTCCACTCCAATTAAATTTATTATTTATTATTATTTTTAATATGTAGAAATTGTGATTCTTGCTTTTGATCATGTAACAAGTAAAAGTTGGATCCATGGCCACCGTAGCAGCAATCACCCGCATATATTTGTGATTTTGTTATTATTTTTTGTTTGTGTAAATTGGCAGCTCTACGGAGCAAAATGAAGCAGAAGGCGCTCAAGGAATGCGACCAGTACGCCGCCAAGTACGCCGAGTGTGCGGTGGGGAAGACCATGTCGGTGGTGTGGCTCTGCAGGAAACAGGCGAAAGAGCTGAACGAGTGCCTCCACCAGTAGTAAGTTCTTCGAGTTCGTCCGCGACTCGAACCTCTCGATCGAGAGGGGTTCTCTCCTTTTGATAACAACCATTGACATGATCATATATTGTATTGCATTGCCACGGCTATCGATAAGTTTAACTTAGTACTTGTTCATTTTTTCTTGACGAAACATACCTTCAACATCCTGTGTTGCACGAATACGGATAAGGACACGATATTGGTACGGGATACGGACATCTTATAGTGACATCTTAGCAATTGATCCGGATTTTCAGATTTAGCGATCCGGATCGAGTACCATAATGACCCCGATTGAAAATGTACCCCGAAGCGGAACACTTGTATCTGGAACGGGTTATCACTGTTCTAAAAATCGGTATAGGCGTCCGCCTAATGCCCCCGCCACTCGGCTATGCATGTTTTTGATTTTATGGACAATTGTCGCAATTTTCAGTATGGATTTTTGTTTTTTTTAAACCGCATAGGCAGGCTGAGCATTAGGCGTCCGGTGCACGTCCGACTAGCCCCTAGCGACTTTTACAACCTTGGTCTAGGTGTACCCGCTAACTATGGACAAAACATTTGGTAGCAACCACCCTAAACAATAGAACAAAGGTTAGCTCTGCAGACCACAAGTGAAGGTTGTAGGTTCTTTTACCGTCCAACTCCGGAATGAAAAAACCCTGGAGGTATCATCCCAACTTTCGAAAAGTCTTATAGTCCGATAAATCAACCAATCGGTTTGAGACCTAAACCGACATATGTTGGCTATGCCAGTCAAAATTCGGTGTATCAGTCGATATCTCCCAATATATTAAAACATTGGATATTAGAGGTGAATAAGTCTTTACAGGTCAGGTTGGACCATATCCTATCTGTTAACCATACATAAACCTAAAAAGCCATAAACCTCTCTCTCTCTCTCTCTCTCTCTCTCATCCTCTCTCCTCTCTCCTCTCTCTCTCTCCTCGTTGCAAGGCGTCCCCCATCTATCTCGAACCGCTGCCGCGAGGCCCCCCCTCTCTCTCTCCCCCTCTCTCTCTAAGTAGGTTTTTATATTGTTAAGATATTATTAATATTACTTTTTTTTATTTGTACGTCTAATTTATAGTTGCTAGTTTGTTATGATGTTATCTTAGATTTTTGTTTTGTTAGTACTTAGTTTAGTATTTTAGGATATTTAAGAACATTTAGTCAATCTAGAAATTTGAATTTGATAAGTGATTTAGTATATAAAATATAATATATTAGTTTTTTTTAATTAATATTCAATATTCTAATATATCTCCGATATTCGATATCACAAAATTCAAACCGATATGAATCCGATATCTAATATCTCAAACATTGCTTTTGGATCAGAGACACTAATGGGACGGTAATCGAACTAGGAGGTCTCTCTACCACACCCATCTCTCCATACACATTCTGCACGTATGTTAACACTTCAGTGTTTACTCTCCCCAGATAAATTAGCTTATTCATTTTTCTTAATGAAATATACCTACAACATCTTTTTAGAAATTTGCAAAGGTCGTTTTTAGTTTTTACTCTTATACTAAAAGATTCTCATCACCATCCTCCTTTAAGCCTTCTTTTATCAGAATGAGGTTGGCTATTGAACATTAGAAAGCTCCAAAAAGAATCTATAGTTTTACTACTGGTTGTCGACCTGACTTCAACCCTCTATATTGCGTCAAATTCCTAGCCAAGGTAACGAGCATGAGAAGGTCATTCCCCAAAGCGTAGACGGCTAGTTGTGCATTTTTGCTATGTAGTTCAAGCTCATGCAACCAAGGATCATCCTCCAAGTTCTCCTATACTACAAAAAATTTAGACGGAAAAAAAATGCTTTTCTTTTCTCCCTCCATTTCCCTTGCATTGTCGGCACCTATTGTCATCTAGCGATCATATAGCCTTCCCTACTCTTCTGATTGAATCTAGCAATAGAACTATTTCCGTTGTTGTCATGACCAATCTATCACTCAAGTGAGGGAAGGGAAAGCTCAATTAGGAGTCAGGCTATTTTGAATCCTTCTACTCTCCTTTCTTAAGGGCGCTCCTCTCTAGCCAGGGCGGAGCCAGATATCGGGGGGGGGGGGGGGGGGGGGGGGGGATATCCTATTATAACTGGTATATAATAGGTATCCAGAAACATTTTAGGATGTGGAGGGGGGCCTGGGCTGGATCTTCCCATGTCTCTAGCTGTAGAATCTACTGTCCTTTCTTAGAGCCTCAGCCAAGTCTTTTCCGGCATGTCCCTAGTTCCATAAGCTCTTTTAATGAATATCCTTTCACTCATGATTGGTGCAAGTATTGGTCTGTGTTCCACATGTCTAGTATGCTTGAAACTGTTTTCTAATTTTATACACTCAACTGGTGTCAACTCTAGCTTCCCACTAATGCACTTGTTTATTATCTTTCAATGTAGCTACACTCATCTTTTGGACATTATTATTTTTAGGTGCCAGACAATCCAATCCATAAAGCATGGATGGTCTTATATCACTCTTATATCAATTTCCTGTCAACTTCAACGATATCCTACAAGCACAAAGCACTCTAGAAACACACATCTACCATTCTGCTTTAATTCTATGAACATCTTTCTCAAGCTTTCGACGACCATGATGAATGATTGAGGATAAGATCAGAGAAATTAGGGTACTGGGTAGAGGCTAACCATAGGTATGTAACTGAATTTAACAAAAAAATGTCAGCATAGTTGGATGAAAAAGTCGTAGTGGATATTTATCTGGAACGTTTAAGTTGGTGGATTAATGTTATTTAGTCTTTGAAATAGGAAGGATTAGGAAACAGTTGGTGGATTAATGTTATTTAGTCTTTGAAATAGGAAGGATTAGGAAACACTTGGAGCTTAGTGATATCCAAATTAGTCACTGTGATTTGACACAGGCTGTTGTCTATCCTCCTTGGTTAAGGTACGTGATAGTATTAGTTGGATGACATGGATGTCTCGTCCTAGGACCCATTGTAACATAACGAACTTTTGTACAGTTAGTATGGAATGGATTTTGTTATCATGTCATGTGAAGGGGCTTTGACTCCATAGCTGTTTAATAACTATTAGACACTTTTATTGCAATTTTTAATTTGCTTTCTATTTTTCACTTTTTACAATGTTTAGCGTTTCTGCTTTTGATCGTATTCTGGTGTTACTGAAAAACTGATTTAGTGTGAAAAAGCCCATTGGGATAATGGGATATTACCAAAAGCAAAGAAGATTCAAAAGTATACCATTAGTAAAAGGGGTATAAGAACTTGAGATCCCAAGCGCTAATTTGATATCACCTACTCGCCTGACAACTTTAGCTTTTTTAGCTGCTTTATCTGCCTCACTCATTCCTCAACATTTGTTGTTGGTGGCGTGGCATAGAGGATCTTACATTGTACTGGTGGTAACATAAATTGTCTTTCTCGCTCATGTTGACTCCTGAATGGAAAATTTTGAGGGACTGCTCCATGATTGCAGTCTAAACTGTGTGATCAATCAGGTAGGTTTATTAAAAGAGGAGTTATATAAGTTACTATTCTCTTTTAACAAATGCAAGGGCTGATCAAGGATCATTTAAATGCATCTTTTATTTATTTTTCAAGGGAGCTTAAGGGACTTATTTAACTTTATATGCAGCTTTTATTTAAATGCAACTTTTATTTAATACCTAGGGGCCCAAAACTTACATTTAATTTACATTTATTCAAGGCAAAGAGTCCCCTTCAAATTATAAATATAAAGAGTCCCTTCGTCAGCTCATAAATGTAAAGAGTCCCTTCAGCTCCCATCAACTTTACATGCATCTTCAATTATGAATAAATGTCTTAAATAAGTGCACTTATTCAAAATTATGTAAGGGAGATGAAGTATTATTTTAGCCGAGTCCGTGTCCTTCAGTTATGAGTTTGAAAGACCGGCCTCTTGGATATGTACCCGACACCTGTACCCAAGTCCAGGTAACATAGGTGTTTATAGAACCGAGGGGGCTAGGTTAGCACTATATACAGGGGACACTCACCTGTAGTTTCAAACTGAGGAAACTGAAAAGAAAGAAAAAGATGAGGAATGTTAGAAGGCAGAAGAGAAAGAAAACAGTGAAATTTTCTACCAACTTACTTTTGCTACTTTTCTTCGATGGAATAAAAGATGGAGATCAAAGCCCTTACATCAAAGAAAAGTAACAAAAGTGAGTTGGTCGAGAAATTCACTGTTTTCTCTCTTTTGCCTTCTAACATTCCTTATCTCTTCTCTTTTTCTTTCTTTTCAGTTTCCTCAGTTTGAAACTGCAAGTGAGTGCCCCCTATACACTAACCTAGGCCCCTCAGTTCTAGAAACACTAGAGAAACCAAATTTAGAGAGGGGAAGGGTTGGGTTTGGCCCTCTAGGGTGAGCCCCACATCTTGCAGATGTACCTTGAAGATATACCATGTTAGACTAGTGACAAACAGAGAGACACTAGTGTATCATGTTGGATCCAAAAGTTTAAATTGTCTCCTACCTGTAGACAAGTATATTAGCTATTGTTGCACCTTCAAGGTCAAGTGTAGGCTCAATTGACCATTGATTGACTCAAACAAAAGTCTCAGCTTGTATCCTGATTCAATAATCCAAATACCAACCACTGAAAATCAAACTGAAGATCTAGCAGCATCAACCATCAAGTGTAGTACACTATTTTCTTGTAACATCATATTCCCGTGAATTTGATTCCCAATTATCGCATTCGTTAGAATCTTATGGTCTGGTGGTTTATGTAATCCGTACATTCCAGGGAATCTAAGGTTCTCCAATGTTTGGTATAACTTGCACGTCATATTGACAAATTACTAACCACACAAATAATCTTCATTCAAGATCTAAGAAGCAGTAGAAATATCATGCCAAACTTTATCCGATGGTTCTCAAATAATAATAAATGATTCATGACAAATAATAAATAATGAATAGTAACAAAAACAATTAATAAAATAATAATAGTGATAAATAAATACTAAATAATGGATGATGTATAAATTGTATTTCTGTGTATATGGTGAGGACATAGTGGGAATCTAATCTGGCCAAGGTTCCTACTCAATTGGAATGTTAAATTCTCACCTTTCACAAAGATTACATTCTGTGAAACTTGAAAATATGATGCTGACGTAATCCACATTTATGCCAAATATGGATATGTCCAATCAAAGATGACAAAACACCAAGCACTGAGACAATGTTTCTTTCCGCCCTAGCCATCCACGTGCACCCTTTCGGACAAGGGAAAAATATTGATTTCATATGGATGTCAGTAGTTAGTTATATTTCAAAAGTGTCCCTTTTGGCTAAGCCTGACACATAAGCTTGTTTTTGTTTTTGAATATGTTAAGTTTTCTTTTTGTAAGGTGGTTTTAACTTTTAAGATATGGAACAGTTTTAGCTGTAACAGATCAGAATTGAAGGTACCGAGTCTGAAACTGACGAAACTACCGAAATCTGTACATGGGAATCTCAGGTTCCCAAGCACCATATGTATATCAAATGCATTCTAGACTAAACACCATTACAATGAAACATTACAAAACTCCTTGAAAGCAAACAATGCTTTTTCCACCTCAGGCATCTACATGCACCCTTTCGAGTAAGGATACATATTACATATGCATATTACACTAATATGGGACATCACTAGTTCTATTTTATGGGTGTCGCTTGTGGCTAATCCCGACACTTAAGCCCGTTATGAATGTGTAGTTTTTGCAAGGTTTTAAGTATTGGCCGAAACGGACACGTGTTGGCCGTTACATACTGGAATTGGAGGGGTACCGAAACTACAAAAACCGACTAGTTCAAAATCATTGAAACCCCCGAAATTGCTGAATCTATACACTCATAGGGAGGGTCCGAAACCTATACCAAATCTGAGTTTTTGAACGTTGGTTTTTTTTGTAGATGATGAAACCATGTTTTGAGTTCATGCCATGCTAGATATCAGGATTTTGAAAACTTGGCAGAGACTCATTGCGACTGGTTGACGAAGTGTTGTCTTCCATGTTAGGCTCTACATAATCGATCCAATGAAGATTCACTGATTTCAGGTTGGATACGGTAAAGCTTGTTCGCTATTCAGGAAGGAACAACCCAAAATCCCCAAAGCCTAACATTGATAGTTACAACCTTACAGGCTTCCTTAGATCTGATTGTTTTTGAAGAAACCACAAAAGTTGAATGGAAACCATTCAAGTTGCATGCATACCTATTGACTTCCACTTCAGTTGTATAATACATACTCCTGTGATAGTGCTGGGTCTACTCATTTAAAGTCCAGTCTCAGAGTACCAAGCATGAAGCAGCCTACCCTGGTCACCGTTCTAAAGGTGCTAGGCGCAGGGTGCCTGCCCAATGCCCACCTAGGCGTCCGTCTATTCCTCCCTCGATGCCCGACTATGCATGTTTTTGGTTTTATGGACTTTTCTGCAATTTTTGTTAGTTTTTTTATTTATTGGATTTTTGGATTTTTTTTGAACTACATAGATCTAGGCAGGCTAGGTGCTAGGCTATGTGACTATTACCATGATCTGAACGTAACTATTACTATTGTAATGGTTCTTTTCTTGGTTACCGAGTGCACTGTTTGTTGCAACTATCAGATTTATGCTTGCATCCTGGACGATGCTGGACTGACTCTTGGAAAGAAACTTGTTGTGAATCGACTCAATCGATTCACAAAAGAAAGCAAATAAAAACAAAGAACAAGAGGAATAGAAACAGAATGATCTTTAATATAGGAAAAGAACAAAACTCCCAACTTTGATTGAACGGAACAAAGTAATAAAATCCTTCTTGATGACACTTGAGAGAGTTTTCTCAATCCAAGCATAAAAGTAATGACGGCTAGCCCTGACTATAAATAGAAAAGAAAAGCAAACCCTAGGAGGGTTATTATGGTGAAAGACCACAATACCCCTCCATGACTAAAATAACTGAAAGGCCTAAAAAGTGGGCCTAAATGGCTCCACGTCTCCTGCGACGTGTGTAGGTGATAATGGGTGGACCCACATCAAAACTCGGGTAAGTGGGGCAAGGCCTCGGGACCATGCCCCTCACTAGAACCTGTTAGCATGATCCTCCGGCCTCGTGGCATCAAGACAATCTTTCTAAGTCGTACTCGTTACTGTAAATGTAAAACGACAACGATGATTTAAATGATGACATCATTCCTGTTCTTGGCAGCACAAATGATAGTGTGTTGGAAGAAATGAAGAAAAAATACATGCTCGAGGAGCAGCAGGGAGGAAAGAATGGGCTTAACATCTCTGAGGAACCCTCGTGAACCTGCACCTAAAGGTTTATACTCCTCCATTTTACTTCCATGGTTTCATATGCATATAGTTCAAGTTGAAGACCTGAGCGATAAATGACATTCTTTTGCACTTCCGAAACTATTTGTTACTGTTTTTTTTCTTAAATCTTTTTGCAGATGTATTTCAAGATAGCATGCGACTTCTTTGATATTTTGGACGGCGTAGCGATGGAGGGTTTTGGGAAGCAAAGACCCATCCTTGTTCAATCGTTATGTTTCATTGACAAAACCTGGCAATTATCTACAAATTGTTTACCAATTCTGTTTGACCATAAGACGAGGTGTTAGACATTAATTCGAACGCTTTTGTTTGTGATAATCCTATTTTGGTTCTGAGCTGTTATTATGTTTGTCATAAGGATTTCGTCAAGTTTATTAGTAAATTTTCTCGTGTTAAAGAAGGACGAGTAGAACACGATCCGAGCTCGTAATTCTGATTGTTACGTAGCACTTTATTTTGGAGGCATTCAACATGAAGACCATATACTAGTACTTATCTCCAGGTTGATAAACGTTACCGAAGAAGTTGGTAACGTCCTTGCCAAATGCTGAAATTATTTCATCAAACTACGAAATACTCAAACTCTACACATGCATCGGAGAACCACTTCCAAGTTCTCCAAAATTTTCTTCTAGTTTTTGAGGAGATTCCAAGAACCAAAAAAACCCTCAAGTATTTATAGCCATCAATTTCATTACGGTGGACCGTTACAAACTGATAATTACCACCACCCTAACGAAAACAGGTGCAAAAGTATTAGCTTATTTATGTTGGTCAAACAAGATTGCTACAATTTTAAAATTAAAATTTATATTAAAAAAGATGCCGTGCACTCCTAAAATGTTATCACGCACTCTTCTTTGATTTTCTATCATTCAAATTTTAAATTTGACCTTGAATTAACATAGCACTCCTAAAATATCATTTTACACTTCTCCTTCTTTGAATGCACAAATTAATGTCAAATTTGATGCATGAGTAGATATAAAATTTGAATGATATAAAATGAAAGAGGAGTGCACTGTCATCTATTTTTATTTGATATCTGATTTTACTCAAGGAGCCTTTTGGCTTCGTTTGGTTCGCGGAAACGAAAAGAAATGAAATCAATTCCTTGTTCTTTTTCCTTACCTTGGAAAACTACAATTTTTATCAATTTTTTCGGTGTTTGAAGAGGACAAGAAAATGAGAAGGAAAAGTGAATTTTCTATAATGGAAAAATGAACCCTTGGTTGTACGGAGGGAACCACTTTCCCTTTCTTATGGGAATCATTTTCCTTTCCTCGTACTTTTCTTTCACATCCAAATATAGGAAAGGAATGACTTTCCTTTTTTAATTCCATGATTCAGCCTAGGGGTGAGCATATAATGGTTGAAAATCGAAAACCGAATCTAACTGAAATATGACAAACGGTTCGATTTTTTAGTTATCGGTTCGGTTTTCGGTATGAAAATTTAAAGTTTTGAAATAACGGTTCGGTTTTCGGTTCTTGATTTGAGTAACCGAACCGAAAACCGATTTAGATTTAGTATTTTATCAAACTACCATCAATCTATATGTACTAATATTTTTTTTAACCCCTAACTGAGTGCACTCTCTCATCCTATTCTCTGTCGATGCTTCTTTGAGCACTCTCTTTCTACCCCCAATCTATATATACTAATATTTTTCACTCTCTGTATTGTAATAATTTATAAATACAACAATGTCAATTTTTTTTTAAAGATTTGTTATTTAAATAGGCCCAATTGCTAAAAGTTTGAAGATTTGACCCAGTGGTCCATGAAGCCGAACCGGTTGAAAATCGAACCGTCGATTCCGTTTTGTTCGGTTTTTATAAAACGGTCGGTTTCTGGTTTTGAGAGAAACGGTTTACGGCTATTTCAGTTTTATATATTTGATTCGGTTTGGACCGAACCGAAAGGTTTCCCCCTAATTCAGCCGACCAAACGAGGCCTTTGTGTAGGAAGCACGGAAAGTTGAGTAAACAAACTCAACTGGGTCTGCTATGGGCTTAAGGTCCATGTGCCATGAGTGGAAAAAAATAATTAACAAATCAAATATTCAAAAGAACAAAAAAAAATTTTCAAAAAAAATCGCCGTTGCCGGGGATCGAACCCGGGTCACCCGCGTGACAGGCGGGAATACTCACCACTATACTACAACGACTTTGTTGGAGAATTAAAGTGTAAGTTATATATCAAAACAGGCACAGCTCTACCTACACGTCCTTATAGTTGGAGGGACTCTAACCTGTCTGCGCTGCCTGGTATAGTGCCAACTAAAAGAGGGGTTTCTAAATAATTATTCTTTACTTTATTAGACATGATAACCAGCATCCCTCCAATACAATTCTGTGACATAGTCCAGATAAATCAAAATATAATAAAACAGAAAATTTGTTTGAGCGATAATTTTTTTTTTAACGAAATTGGATAAAAGATAAGAAGTTCTGAAAAATTTAGAATAGAAAAATCTTCCGTCAGACCGTATGTCTAATTTCTGCCATACTGTCTGGCAAAAGGTTTTCCTATTCTCAATTTTTCAGAACTTCTTATCTTTTATCCAATTTTCGCTCAAACAAATTTTCTAATAATAAAATTGGCTTTAATTGTATTGTGAACAATTGGATTCTTCTTAAATTTAGCCTATATGCAACCCTTGTTAGCAATTCGGCAAACGGAAAAAATTCGGAACGACAAAAGGATGAGTATAAATCGGCACAATATAAGTAAAATACGGTCAAAAATTCGGTCAAAAATTCGTCTAACGAAAAACATTTGGATCAGATTTAATTCGTGTTTAGTACGTTTCATATGAACCAATTCGGCACTAAAAATTCGGCATATATATATGGCCCACCCACCTCTACTCCTTCATAAACAAGGGTTCAGTGTGAGAATAAGAAGAGCTTGGATGATGGAAAACCGAAAGATTTTTCTTTGATTGTTGCAAGCAACATGTGCAAAGACCCTTGGGTTTCTTTTTTTTGGTTACTGTGAGACTTTTTCTTCTTTTCTTTTGATAATTTTTGAGAATTGTGCTAGTCTTAATATCTAATAGCAGCAAGAGTCAAAAAAGTCAAGACTGTTGGGTTTCTTGGTCACATTTTTTTGGCCAAATTTTTTAAAAATTCGTACGGTACGCGTTTAAAACGTCACAGGCTTAAAATTCGTGTACAAATCCGAATTTTTCAAAAGTACATAAATATTATACGTTTATGTAAGATACGGAAAAATTCGCGTATAATACGCATTTTATTCGGGTGATTGCTAACAAGGCATGCAACAATGAAAATGTGCATGTAGTTGTAGACATAAGAAGCACATTAATTATCACCGTCTCACATTCCTTTTATTGGTTTTCTCAAATGAAAGGTTATCTAACAGTCGAACTCGACTGACCCGGTCATCGAGAAGAGACATAAAATTCTGACTGAGAGGCAAAAGATCAGTAGATCGAATCATATGGACGTATTATTCCTTCCATCTATAAATTATTGAAGCTGGAGGTAGTTGGTCCAAAAGACATTTAAAATAATGTACACAAAGTCCCGAGCATTACGTCGGACATCTAAAAAAAAATTATCTAACAAATGGAACAAATTTGAAAACTAAATGACCCCGGTTGGGTACTGATTGAGGATAATTTAATTGGGAAAAGATGATACCGACAAGCAAAGTCGACTCCAAGTACTATTCTATGAGCCGGACCCACAGTGTATCTTCATTGTCATCCATTGAATGACATTAGAATGAGTGTTGATAAATTTTTTTTAGCCTAAATCAATTAAATTTAGTATCCAAAAGGCATTGAAAAATCTTGGTTTCCACTAACAAGTCAGAAGTCATTTTGTTGAAAGTTTTGATAACCCAATTCGATTACAAAATAATAACACAGTATCTTGTAATTGAAGTGGCCCCAAAATGCACCAATTTTTTTTTTTTTTGGGGCCACTTCAATTACAAAATACTAAGTTGGAGTCTTTCTGTTCAAACCTTTGTCAGATTTAGGAGAAGGGAAAATTTTGTAAATTGTGGGGGCTCCTAAAATTTACAAAGACCCCTCAAATTTTACAAAAACGTCCAAAATTTATAAGATCCCCTAAATTTTTACTACAACCCCCTAAATTTTACAAAAATTACCAAATTTTTACATAGGCCCTTTATTTTCAGGATCTCTGGGCCCATTTTTGCTAGAGCTGGCCATGTGGACAAGTAGATTAGGGGTTCTTTCTCAAGTATAATTTATTGAAAAATGCTAAGTTTACTACTAAATATTTACAACTTTCTTATAATCCACATCCACCCCTGTTAATATGGTCTTATCCGGTCCCACTCGTCCTCACGCTCACCTGAATCAATGAATGTCACGTAAGCGTAAGCCGTTGTTATGCTTACAAGCAAAATTGGTTGTAAGCATATCATTTCCCTAATTTATTTCACTGGAATACACTCTCTCAAACTCATAGCTAACGTACCTTAAAGAAAAACAGCCCATACCCGAACTCTCCCACGTACAGCTCATGTGCTCTTCCCATGACATTGATGTTCAAGCCAGGAGATATACCCACATAACCTGAATAAATCCGCAGGGAGATCATGGCATGATCTATCTACCCCACGGCTCCGGTTTCCGGAATCATGGAATGCGGAAAGAAAAACCATTACTTTTCTATGTTTGGGTGCCAAAAAAAATTGAGAAAAAGAAAAATAATTTCAAATGGAAAGAAAATTAGGAAACAAGATGGCTCCTTCCATCCAAGCAATTAGGCCTCGTTTGGTTCACGGAAAGGAAATCAATTCCCATGTATTTTTCATAGGAATAGAAAAGTAGAATTCCTATCAAATTTTCTTTTCTATGTTTGGTTGGTGTAGGAAAGTAAAGAAAAAAATATATCATTGTTCCAACAATATCCAATGTCAACATAATTATAATGAAGAGTTAATTGGTAAAATAGGTAATAAATTAAGGCTACTTTTGTCATAATGTTTGGTAATTAATGTTGGGAAAGGAGGAGGGAAAATGAATCCCATAGGTCATGAGAGGAACCATTTTTCCTCCTATTTTCTCCCATGTCCAAATTTGTGGCTACCAAACAAAGGAAAGGAACAAGTTTCCTTTCCGGATTCCTTGAATCCGTGAACCAAACGAGGCCTTAGGGGTGAGTATTCGGTTAAATCGGTTTAAACCGAACCGATTCAACAAAAACCGAATTAACCGAAGTATAAGTTTTCTAAACCGAAACCGAACCGAAGTGAGGGAAAACCGATCTAAACCGAACCGATTAATTCGGTTCGGTTCGGTTTAATCAGTTTAACCGGTTGGGCCCTATTTCCTAATGCGCTGAACAGTTGGGCCCTCTTTTAATGGGAATAAAATTGAGAACACATAGCTGAACAGTTGGGCCCTCCTTTAATGAGAATAAAATTGAGAACACAGATTTCACACACAGTTGGGCCATCTTTAAAACTAAGATTACATACAAATTGAGAAGCACAAATTTTGCTTTCTTAATTTTGCTATACAAAATAGACAAATGACAAAGAATAAATACAAATTGTCCAACTTACTGTCACAAAGAATAAAAAATAGCCTAGATAAATTTGGGCACAGCTTACAATCACAAATAGCCTAGATAAATTAGGGCACAACTTACATACAATTGTCCAGCTGACAGTCACAAATATAAACAAATCACAAAGAATACATACAAACTGTCCAGCTTACAGTCACAAATAAACAAATCACAAAGAATACATACAAATTGTCCAGCTTACAGTCCTCTCTTAATTTTTCTATACAAAAAAGCTAAATAAGCAAATAACTGGAGAGCTCTTTTCATAATTTGGGGTTGAATTGTCAACTTGTAATAGAAGAGTGTAGCTGACAGATTCTCAAGACAATTAGGGCATAAATAAGGCCACAATATCATTGTCCAATTCACATAATTGTCCAATTAGGACATAAAACTTTAGCCCAGATAAATTAGGTCATAAATGAGACCTCAAGTGTAGCTGTCAGTAGGAACATGGAGATTAATAAATTTAACATTGTCCAAATCACATAATTTAGGCCACAATATATAAACACAAGTCAGCAAAAACACAAGTACTTAATCATTGTAGTATCGCATTTGTGCAAAGTTTACTTTAAGGCAAACTGGCCTTTGAAAACTTTACTTTAAGGCAAACTGGCCTTGGCATTTGTGCAAACTTTACTTTAAGGCAAACTGGCCTTTGCAGCACTTTAAGCAATAATATTGCCCTGCAAACACATTTCAGCCACATCTATACATCTTTTTACAGACACTATAAGAGAGAGGAAGAGACTCATTCTTACAGTGATTCAAGAATCCTAGCGAAGGATCGGATCCAACACCTAAATAACTGCACAAAATGAAACCATATTAGTACACTAGACTATAAATTTTATTTAAATTTTAGTATACTAGGAAAACATCATACAACTGTTAGTATACTAGGAAAACATATTAGTATACTAGGAAAACATCATACAACTGTTAGTAGACTAGGAAAACAAGATAACCATAAATATTGCATGCATATAAAATAAACCATGTAATAAAATCAGTGTACTTTGTCCAAAATTATATACATGGAATGTAAACATCATACAACTGTTAGTAGATTAGCATATTAGCATGAACGTGTAAAATAAAAACTTGAGATAAAGGGCGTAGGCCAAAAATCTTAGAAAATCACGTACCCTGAAGCATTGATTTCAGTAACATAAAACAGATTACCAAATTAACAATTATAACATGGAGCAAAAATCATGACTTCAAAGTTATCGGAATAAACAAGTTGACAGTTTACCATTTTGTAAACAATACTACATTTCAAACAATTAAAAATATTTTGCAAATAGAAGAAAAAAGTTACTAAAACAAGAAAGGTTAATGCAAGCCTTCATTTTTTTGAACTTATCTACATGGGCAAATCTTTGGAGCCCAAGCATGCCAAAGCTTCAACAAAGAACATACATGGCAGTAGATCTTTGGAGCCCAAACAACCCAAGCTTCAACAAAGAAAACCATTTCGATCTCCGTTCTTGTGGATATCATCAGGCTTGCATAATTTTGTTCATAGATGTTTGCATAAAGAGTCAATTAGCAAAGGAAGCATTAAATCTAGAATTACAATGAATAAGCAAATAGGTTTATTCAATGCTTCAGGGTTTGACAGGCACTTTAGGACCATAGAAATGGGGCCAAAACAAAATGCAACTAGAATCCTAACTATGCTTGATACTATGAGACAATAAAGTGCCTGTCAAACTGTCACGCCCCAGAACCAGAATACTGGAGAGCGGAGGCGGACACAGTCATCTACGTATATTGAAGTGCAACCCACCTCGTTATACGGTCACGGCTGTCTAGATACATGAGCGTTTAACTACAAGCCATCAGTCTCTTATGGTCATGAACAAACCTATTGTCTCAATCTCAAGCAAGTAATAGCAGTTACAAGATGTCAGAGCACCAAATATACAATAGTAAGGCATCCCATACATTACATATTTGGATGATCATGAAGCTAGTCATACAAAATGTGAAGATTAGCAAGAGTTTCAGTCATACATGATCAACCATAGGATTTGTTAATCATGCTACAGCCCGTAGGCAGACAGTAAGTAAAGTGCGATCGAGCTAACACGTGCTCGTCGGCTAAACGCCTCACAAGAATACTTTTACAATAGAGTGGGAGAGCAAAAATAAATCCCACTCGTTGTCAGGATTACGCCTGGTGGTCACCATCTGACTGGAAGGTAGGGAGATCCTCTGGAGCTGCTCCGGTATCTGGCCATGCAAAACCAGCTGGGTCAGATCCAAGAAAGAGTAAGTGCCACAAAGGAGGCTTCACTTAAGAACTAAAACCAGCATATCAGAACATAAATAAGAAAGATAATAATAAGACATGAAATCTAAATAGGGCAATAATGTCAAGAGGATGAGAAATTATTCCGATCAGTTATTGATAAGGTAAGCATAAGCCATCATGCTCCGAAGTAGCCAGGTACTGAAACAAGACAAGGCTTGGACTGGTTAGACTCCATCCAACATTCACGGCCAAGCAATAAGTACGGCTTGATACTTTAACTAACTAGGGTTATCACAGGCCTAGTTACTAGCAAAATGCAATGAAATGTTCCAACAGCCACAAGTCCTGCAGACCATCCAGGTTATCCAGACGAAATTAGAGGCTGAATTCAAGAGGGTACATTGCCCAAAAAATACATGTACCCTTAAGTAGCTTGGAGGGTGCAACACATGACAGTGTGCTGGATATGTGCCCTACTCGACGGCAGGCTACAAATCCCATGATGGGGCGTCCAGATAACGGGATTATCTGTAGCTGGGAAATCTCTTCATGACTACTGGATTATTCTAGTTATTAGCCTTAGTCAGTTTCAGTAGGTACCCCTGACCGTGGTACTCAGGGGTCCATGTCCTAGACATGATGTAAGACAATACTGGTTCACTTTTACAAACACAATCGTCCATGGTGTCCAGGCCATTCATTCTTGTCATGTCATGCTAGCCGTCGCAACAACATTCAATAGTTCCCATCATGCTTACTTGTCATATCATGCCATGTCATGTCACATCAGTTTACTTGTTATACCATGCCGTATACAATTATCATTCTAATCATACTAACCAATTCGTGACTATCAAGCTCATGACAAAGGTGCAAGAACATAAAAGGACAAGCGGGGTACACCAAGGGGCTCAAAGTCTCTACGCTAGCGAAACTACGCTAGGCCAAGGGGCCTCGAGCGTAAAATAACTTTACGCGGGCAAGACCAAGGAAAGACAGCTCTACACGAGCAAGGCCACACGCGAGCGAGACTCTACACGAGCGGGAGAGTCTACGCGAGCGAGGCTGCACGCGAGCGAGAGTCTACGCGAGCGAGAGAGTATACGCCACAGAGACTCTACGCGAGCGAAAGAGTCTACGCGAGCGAGACTCTACGCGAGCGAGCACTCCACGTGAGCGAGACTCTACGCGAGCGAGCACTCCATACGAGCGGGACTCTACGCGAGCGGAAAGTCTACGCGAGCGAGAGTAGCCCCTGCGTAGAGTTCGGATCAACTCAGCGTAGAACAGATTACGCTAGCACGTAAACACGTGTGCGTAAAGGGAAAACACTACGCGGACACGTAAACGCGTGTGCGTAAAGGGAAAATACTATGCGAGCACGTAAACACGTGGGCGTAAAGGCTTCGTCCTCTCCCCAAGGTCGAGACAAGCAGCCATGGGACTCAAGAACTCAAGAAACCGTATCTCGGCCAAAACTTGATGAAATCCAACCACTCAAAAGCCAAACTTGAGTAAAATCAAAATTCCTGCTACATGGAACTCTCAATCTCCGGAAACAACCAAGTTTAGTAGATCAAAACCATAAAAATTTGAAAAATGCTAAAACCTAGATCTACGAAAATCCATGCATCCAAGTGAAAAATGCCAAGTTCTAAACTATTCTGAGGCTACGAGAAGAAGCTAATGGAACCATAAAAATGGGTCCTCAAGTGGAAGAAAGGGGCACTTGCCTACTGTGGGTGTTCGGTGGAGAAGGAAATAAGGAAGAAGAAGAGGAGTTAATGAGAAATGAATGAGGAGAGAGAGGGGTTGTTGGGTTAATAAATGATGGATGGTGGTAGGTAGGGATTTGCATACTAACCTAAACCGAGCCAAACCAAGCCGAACCAAACCGAACTCGATGCATGCCAAAGCCGAAATAGACCACACGAACCATGAAATGCTAACTAACCCAAGGCTAGCCAGCCAGGACAAGTCGAAATATGGGTCCGAGATAAGTATACGTATACAAAAATACGTATAACAAAATTCGAGGGTGACAACTCTACCCGCCTTAAAAGAATTCCGTCCTCGGAATTTAATTCAAGAGGCTAGAGATGTCGAGCAAGTTATACTAATCACAAGCAAGTTATAACTAGGCAATCAATCAAGCAATCATTCATGCAAGCAATGAAGTTGAAGGCATAAGGCATAAGAAGACATTATACCTTATGAGTCAAGCAGGTCGGGATATCGCGATCGGATATCATCCTCACGCTCCCACGTTGACTCATCCAAAGAGTGATGACCCCAAGCAACACGGACTAACTTGATAGTCTTGTTCTTGAGTATCTTCTCTCTTCGGTCTAATATGGATACGGGCCTGTCCTCATACGAAAGGTTGGCACCAACAACCAATTCCGAATGATCGAGGACATGACTCAGATCTGGGATATATCGTCGCAATTGGAATACATGGAAGACATCATGCACCTCACATAACTATGGCAGAAGAGCGAGACGATAGGACACATCACCTACTCGCTCTAGAATGTCGAATGGCCATATATACCTAGGACTAAGCTTTCCCCGTACGCCGAAACGAATGACGACACGGGTAGGCGAGATCCTAAGGAATACATGGTCTCCGACAAAAAATTTAAGGGGTCGCCGATGAGAATCGGCCCAATGACGCTGACGATCTTACGCAACTCGAAGATGATCTCTGACTTGCCTGACCACCTCAATAGTCCGTGTGATCATCTCTGGACCAAGCATCTGCCTCTCGCCTATATCATCCCATGCTAACGGAGATCTGCACTTCCTGCCGTACAAGTCTTCAAAGGGTGCCATCTGGATGCTGGCCTGAAAACTGTTGTTATAGAAGAACTCCACGAGATACAGGTGATCTTTCCACGAACCACCGAAGTCGAGTGTGCATGACCGCAACATATCTTCAAGAGTCTGGATCGTGCGTTCTGACTGACCATCTGTCTACGGATGATAAGTTGAACTGAACTTGAGACGAGTCCCCAAACTTTTCTGTAGACTCCGCCAAAAGTGCGATGTGAATCTTGAATCTCTGTCGGATATAATACTGACTGGCACTCCATGCAACCTGACTATCTGCCTGAGGTACATCTCTGCAAGCTGATCCGTCGACTGACCAACCCTGAAAGAAAGAAAATGAGCTACCTTGGTGAGTCTGTCGACTATAACCCAGATAACATCTCTTCCAGCTGGGGATCTAGGTAATCCAGTTACAAAATCCATGGTAATGTGCTCCTATTTCCATTCTGGGATCGGTAAAGGTTGAAGAAGTCCAGCCGGCCTATGATGTTCAGCCTTAACTTGTTGGCAAACTAAACATCGAGAGACAAATCGGACTATCTTCCTCTTCATGCCATTCCACCAAAAATGCTGCCGGATATCACGATACATCTTCGTACCGCCTGGATGAATCGAATACTGAGAAATGTGAGATTCTGCCATGATCTCCTGTCTGATATCACCACTAGGTACACAAAGACGCCTCCCATGTCGAAGTGTACCATCTTCATGGACACATAACTCTGGTCTTCGTCCTGCTACACATTCTGCCTTAAGCCGCTGAAGCTTAGAATCTGTTGACTGAGCTAACTTGATTCTCTCAACTGTATTGGACTGAACTTGCATACTGGCCATCAATGCCACGTTGGTAGGAAGGACAACTTCTATACCCATCTTCTGAAGATCTGCTAACAACTCGGGTTGTGTTGTTAGAAAATAAACTCTGGCTCTTCTGCTCAATGCATCTGCAACAACATTGGCCTTCTCAGGATGATACTGCAGGTTGATGTCATAATCCACAAGTAGCTCTAGCCATCTCCTCTGACGCATGTTAAGATCCTTCTGAGTAAACACATACTTCAGGCTCTTGTGGTCGGTAAAAATCTCTATTCTATCTTCGTACAAGTAGTATCTCCAAAGCTTAAGTGCAAACACTACTGCTACCAGCTCCAAGTCGTGGGTCGGGGAATTCCTCTCATGATCACGAAGTTGACGTGATGCATAAGCTATTACCCTCCCATGGTGCATCAAAACACATCCTAAACCTCTGTCCGAAGCATCACAATACACTGAGAATCCCCTTGTCCCATCTGGAAGCGTGAGGATGGGTGCCGTCATCAAGTCTCGCTTCAACTTCTCAAAAGAATCCTGACATTCTGTTGTCCAAGCAAACTGCACATCCTTGCGGGTCAACTGGGTCATAGGTGCTGAAATCCATGCAAAGTCCGAAACAAATCACCGGTAGTAGCCGGCCAAGCCAAGAAAATTGCGAACTTCTACAATTGTTCTGGGTACCGGCCACGTCTCAATAGCCACAATCTTCTGAGGATCTACTTCTACTCCACCCCTAGTGATGATATGACCCAAGTATGAAATACGATCGAGCCAGAACTCGCATTTACTGAACTTCGTATACAACTGGTGTTCTCGGAGAATCTGGAGGACAACTCTGAGATGCTGCTCATGCTCCGCTTCACTCTTGCTGTAGACCAGGATGTCGTCTATGAACACAATCACGAACTGATCCAAATAAGGCATGAAGATACGATTCATGAGGTCCATGAATACAGCCGATACAATGGTTGCTCCAAAGGACATAACAAGGAACTCCCAATGCCCATACCTGGATCTAAATGCCGTCTTCAGGATGTCCTGCTCTCTGAATCTGATCTGGTGGTATCCTGACCGCAAGTCAATCTTCATAAATACGGACGCCCCTTTGAGTTGATCAAATAAGTCATCTATCCTCAGGAGAGGGTAGCTGTTCTTGATTATCACTGAGTTCAAGGTACGATCATAATCTGGATGTACCATCCTTCATTTTCACAAGAAGCATCGGGGCTCCCCAAGGCGATCCACTAGCACGGATGAATCCCTTGGTCTTGAGTTC
Source organism: Iris pallida (assembly GCA_029216955.1). Classification (NCBI taxonomy): domain Eukaryota; kingdom Viridiplantae; phylum Streptophyta; class Magnoliopsida; order Asparagales; family Iridaceae; genus Iris; species Iris pallida. Next base: position 11,382,075 of record JANAVB010015600.1, read on the forward strand.
TTCAATCATCTTATACAAGATCTCCAATTCTGACGGTGCCATCCGGTAGTGTCACCCCCATTTCCTGTATTTCGTATTTGTACTCGTAATTTGATTTTGGCACGTATTTTATTTTCTCGACTTGCAGAATTTTAGGTTTTCTCGTATTTCGGGTTTTGGTTCGACTTGGTTTTAATTGGTTTGGTTTAGTTTGGTTGGTTTAATATGTAGTGGAACACATTAACCTACACTCCTCCCTCATTTCCACCACAACCACCCTCATTATATCCCCACCTAACTTTCTCTCTCCTCTTTACTCTCCATTAATTTTCTTCTTCTTCTTCCTTCTTCCACACAACTCCCCAACCCATAGGCAAGTGCACCTTGCCATCAAATAAGCACCACTTTTTATTTGTCCATTAGCTAGATTAGGCCATGGAGAACAACTTTAGAACTTGACATTTTGTGATTTGGAGTCTCCATTGTTCTAGATCTAGGTTTTTACTATTTTCGGATTTACATGGTTTTGATCTATTTAACTTTGATTTTTGTATGTTTTGATGCTTCCATGTGGAAGAGAATTCAATTTTACTCAAGTTAGAACTTTGAAAATCTAGATTTGGTTTTGATTTGACAAAGTTATGAAGAATTGAAGTTCTTGGTGTTCTTGGACTTGCTCTCGGCCAGGAAGAACAGCTCTCTGCCTTGCGCTTTTTAGCGCATGACCGATTGCGCACCCCGGCCTATGCTCCTTAGCGCATGGCCGATTGCGCAATCACTTGGCCAGTGCTTTGCGCTGCGCTGGATTGCGCTGGCGCAAGCTAGCCATGCGCAAGCCAGCCATGCACAAAGTAACCCCCTGCGCAATCGACCATTGCACAACCGCCCCTGCGCAATTCACTCCTGCGCAATCCACCCCCTGCGCAATTCACTCCTGCGCAATCTAACCCTGCGCAGTTGGTACCCTGCGCAACTCACCCTGCGCACTTGGCACCCTGCGCAGTATATACCCTGCACAACCTACTTGTCTATGATGAATTTGTTATTTCTTGATCTTGGCTCTTCTATAGTCCTATTCATATTAGTATTTTATTAGGTATTTTACGTCCATTTTATATCCTTACGCCTTTTGACATGAACTTAATTTTACTTAATATGTTTGGAATGACTATTGTACTTGGCATGGTATGGCACGGAACTAACATAACATGACAGTGACCCGTAGTGGTGCACCCGTGACATGACCAACCTGACATGATAGTGGCCCGTTGTGGCGCACTCCTAACAAGTACCCTGGCATGATTATCTTGATAACTTGATAGTGGCCGTGGCGGCGCACTCCTGACTTGACTTGACTTGACTTGTAACTTGACTTGACTTGCCTTGACACCGTGGGTGTTCCTGCTTGTTTGCTTGCACAATCCACTTGTCTTGTCTTGCATCATGTCTTGGACGTGACTTCCTGGGTACCACGGCCAGGGACTCGCGCTAAATTGGATTAGGCTAATGATTAGATCAAATTAGAACATGGAGAATTCCCAGTCACAGGCAATCTCGTTATCTAGGCGCTTTAATGGACTTGTAGCTTGCCGACGAGTAGAGCACATTTCCAGCACACTGTCATGTGTTACACCCTCTAAGTCACCTAAGGGTACATTTGTCTTCCGGGCAATGTACCCACCTATAACTCTCAACCCGCGGAAGGATAACCGGATGGTCTGCAGGGCTTGGGACTGGAATTTCTCACTTGCATCTTGTTAGTAATTAGGCTTGTGATAACCCTAGTTAGTTAAAGTAGTAAGCCGTAGTACTTGCTTGGCCGATTGTGAATGAATGGTGTCCAGCCTTGTCTAAGTCTTGTCTAGTCCCTGTACCTGGAACTCTTGATCATGATTGTTTTACTTATCTCTAACGATAAATGGGTAGAGACAGTGAGCTATTCAGGCGAAGGGATACAATCCCGGTCCTTGTTTGGTTTAAGGATTGTAACCTGGCTCCCGGAATGGTTCCACGTCCCTAGTCGTTTATCGCCCTGTGTACCTTACTACTTGTACTTCTTTTATTCTTATGTTCGGATATGCTGGCTTTTGTTCTTATTTGTGGCCTCCTTTGTGGCACTTGCTCTTTCTGGGGTTTGACCCAGCTGGTTTTGTGTGGCCAGATATCGGAGCAGCTCCCGAGGATCTACCAAGCTTCCAGCCCAATGGTGAACACTAGACGGAACCCGGGCTACGAGTGGGTTTTCCCTTTTGTTTCCCCCACTTATATGTAAATTTATTCTTTTGAGGCGTTTGCCGACGAGCACCTGTTAGCTCGATGCACATTTACTTACTGTCTGCCTACGGACTGTAAACATGATTAACAAATCCTAGGGTTGATCATGTATGACTGAACTCTTGCTAGTCCTATCATTTTGTACGACTAGCTTCATGATCATCCAATATGTAATATTTGGGACGCCTTATATATATATATTTGATGCTCTAACATCTTGTAACTCTGTTAATTGCTTGAGATTGAGACAATAGGCTTGACCTTAAGAGACTGCTGGCTTGTAGTAAACCCTCATATCTAGACAGCCGTGACCGTATAGTTGAGATGTATTCTATTTCAATATACGTAGCTGGCTGTGTCTGCCCCCGCTCTCCAGTATTCTGGTTCTGGGGCGTGACACGGTTTAAGTGGTGGCCCATGCAGGTCTTGTCAATCAAGAAATGTGAGGGTTTACCGAATAGATGTCTCAATCAATATTCGTCCTTGATCTCTGCTCGTATCTTCAAATCCCTGAGAATCTCGACCTGATCACATTGCTTGTATCATTGATCTGTCCTGGTCCTTTCCTTATTGTTCCCTATGTCGTCTTCTTCAGCGGCATTACTCCCGGACCTGCCAACCAGCCAGAGGAAGCTCGACAAGCACCCCAGCGCCAGGAAGATCAAGCTCAGCACTCTGGAGTAGCCTCCCGAGTTATGCTTTCCGGAGGCTCGGAACCTCCAGTTCAGGTAGCTTCGCCCGTTCAACCAGCTAGACAGGATGATGGACCTTTGGTAGGGCTTATCAGAGAACTGCTTGCATCCCAAGATCGTCGAGGCGACGCCTTGCACCAGGAAGTTCATGATGTACTAAACCGAGGAGGTCCCCAAGGGAATCAGGCGGCCAACAGTTTCAAGCGCTTGAATCCTCCCTTCTTTGACGGCAGTGAAGATGCGATTGCCGCGGATGCTTGGCTTCAGGATACCGAGGTGGTTCTAGAAGCAGCTAGGACACCTGAGAATGAGAAGGTGGCGGTGGTACACCTACAGTTGTTAGACTTGGCTCGCGATTGGTGGGCAGCTCAGGCCATGGGATTAGCAACACCAGTCACTTGGGCGACGTTCAGAGAGAGGTTCCAGACAAAGTACTTCGATGCGGTGGCACGGTACGACCTGCAGACCAGATTCACCAACTTGAAGCAAGGAGGCAGGACGGTCGATGGCTATGCGACCGAGTTTTCCAGGCTGAGTAGGTTCGCCCCCACTTTGGTGGCGACCGAGTTCGATAGGGCTCAGCGGTTCCAGCAAGGGCTGCACTTAGAGATATTATTAGCTGTGGAGCAGTTCGAGCACCAGACGTTCGATGCAGTGTTGAAGGCAGCAAGGAGGCATGAGTATACCTCCCGGAGAATTGTGGACAGGACCGGAGGCAGGAAGCGGTCCCACAACCAGATGCACCAATCTTCAGCTCCAGCCCCGGCAGCTAGGGGTATAACCATTGGAACTCCGAGGCGGGCAGCCTCAGTGACGTCAGTTCAGCATTCGACCCCGACGTACCCGCAGCAGCAGAAGCAGAAGCAGTCTTCCGCGGTGGGATGTTCTCATTGCGAGAAGCTGGGCCATGTAGTGGCAGAGTGTCGTAGGGCACAGGGATTGTGCCTGGCTTGTGGAGGAGCAGACCACCAGATAGGGACCTGCCCGAATAGGGGAGGTCCATCATCATCCAACCTTTCTAGTTCCTCGGTGAGAGGACCAGCCCCAGTTCCAGTCCAGCAGCAGCAGCAGCAGCAGTACCCGAGGCCATTGGCCCCCCAGGCCCAGGCCTTTCAGCAACAGAACCAGCAGCAGTTCACCCAGGCTCCAGCACAGAACCGACAGAGGGGTTTCCAGCAGAGGGGACCCGCAGCTATGATGATGACCATGGAAGAAGAAGTTGCACCAGGTGAGGTAGTGGCAGGTACTATTCTCATCAACACTTTTCCAGCATCTGTATTATTTGATTCTGGTGCATCGCATTCATTCATGTCTGCACGATTCGCGACACGGATAGGATTGGAGCCCGAGTCATTATCAGTGAGGCTCAATATACTTACTGGTAATGGACTTGTGGGAGTAGATCGAGTGTTTTCCTCGTGTCGGATCGTAGTTAGCGGTAGAGAGTTCCCCGCTAGATTCATAGAATTCCCTATGGCAGACTATGATGTAGTCCTAGGCATGGATTGGTTGAGGAACCATTATGCTAGGATAGACTGCCATGTTGGCAGAGTTGTCTTTAGTATTCCCGGAGAGCCAGAGTTTTCATTTTCCAGAGGCGCAGTAGAGCAATCTCCTCCAGTATTGCGGATGGCAGTAGCAGCAGTGCAGTTGCCCCGGATAGTTGAAGAGTTTCCAGATGTCTTCCCAGAGGAACTTCCAGGGATGCCACCAGAGCGGGAGATCGAGTTCACCATTGACTTGATTCCCGGGACAGCACCAGTATCAGAGCGAGTCTACAGAATGGCGCCTTCAGAGTTGGAGATTTTGTACAAGATGATTGAAGAACTCAGGACCAAGGGATTCATTCGTGCTAGTGGATCGCCTTGGGGAGCCCCGATGCTTCTTGTGAAAAAGAAGGATGGTACGTCTAGGCTATGTGTAGATTATCGTACCTTGAATTCAGTGACAATCAAGAACAGATACCCTCTCCCGAGGATTGATGACTTATTTGATCAACTCAAAGGGGCTTCAGTTTTCTCGAAGATAGACTTGCGGTCAGGATACCACTAGATCAGAGTCAGAGAGCAGGACATCCCGAAGACGGCGTTCAGATCTAGGTACGGGCATTGGGAGTTTCTAGTTATGCCCTTTGGAGCGACCAATGCGCCGGCAGTGTTCATGGACCTCATGAACCGTATTTTCATGCCTTACTTGGATCAGTTTGTGATAGTGTTCCTTGATGACATCCTGGTCTACAGCAAGAGTGAAGCAGAGCACGAGCAGCATCTCAGAGTTGTCCTTCAGATTCTCAGAGAGCACCAGTTGTACGCCAAGTTCAGTAAATGCGAGTTCTGGCTCGATCGCATTTCGTACTTGGGTCACATCATTACTCGAGGAGGAGTAGAAGTGGATCCCCAGAAGATTGTGGCTATCGAGGCATGGCCAGTACCCAACTCAGTGGCAGAAGTTCGCAGCTTTCTTGGATTGGCCGGCTACTACCGGCGGTTCGTCTCTGATTTTGCAAGGATTTCAGCGCCGATGACCCAGTTGACCCGCAAGGATGTGCCGTTCGTTTGGACAGCAGAATGTCAGGAATCATTTGAGAAGTTGAAGCGAGGTTTGATAACGGCTCCCATTCTCACCCTTCCAGATGGGACCGGAGGATTCACAGTTTATTGTGACGCTTCAGGCAGAGGATTGGGATGTGTTTTGATGCAGCATGGAAAGGTAATTGCTTATGCGTCACGTCAACTCCGTGATCATGAGAAGAATTACCCGACCCACGACTTGGAGCTAGCAGCAGTAGTGTTTGCACTTAAGTTGTGGAGGCACTACTTGTACGGAGACAGAGTGGAGATATTTACTGATCACAAGAGCCTGAAGTATGTTTTCACCCAGAAGGATCTTAATATGCGGCAGAGAAGATGGCTCGAGCTACTTGTGGACTATGATGTGGACTTACAGTATCACCCAGGGAAGGCCAACGTGGTAGCAGATGCGTTGAGCCGGAGAGCCGGAGTTTATTTCTTGACGGCACAACCAGAGCTATTGGCAGATCTTCAGAAGATGGGAATTGAAGTGATTCTTCCTTCCAATGTGGCCTTGATGGCCAGCCTACAGATTCAGTCCACCATATTTGAGAGGATCCGGACAGCACAGTTAACAGATTCCACGATTCAGCGGCTCAGAGCAGAATGCGAGACAGGGAGAAGGCCAGAGTTATTTATTCATGAGGATGGTACACTTCGACATGGCACACGTCTTTGTGTACCCAGTGGAGATATAAGACAGGAAGTCATGGCAGAGGCTCACAGTTCGCAGTATTCCATCCACCCAGGCAGCACGAAGATGTACAGAGATATTCGTCAGCACTTTTGGTGGAATGGTATGAAGAGGGAGATAGCCCGGTATGTCTCTCGATGTTTGGTTTGCCAACAAGTCAAGGCTGAACATCAGAGGCCAGCTGGACTTCTTCAACCTTTACCGATCCCAGAATGGAAATGGGAACACATAACCATGGATTTCGTGACTGGATTACCCAGATCTCCGGCAGGCAGAGATGCTATTTGGGTCATTGTAGACAGGCTTACCAAGGTGGCACACTTTCTTCCATTTAGAGTTGGACAGTCGACGGCGCAGCTAGCAGAGATGTATCTCAGGCAGATCGTCAGACTTCACGGAGTGCCAGTCAGCATAGTATCAGACAGGGATACGATATTCACATCGCACTTCTGGCGCAGTCTTCATCAAAGTTTGGGGACTCATCTCAAGTTCAGCTCAGCGTATCATCCGCAGACAGATGGGCAGTCAGAGCGTACTATACAAACTCTCGAAGATATGTTGCGGTCGTGTACCCTTGACTTCGGTGGTTTGTGGGAGGATCACCTGCACCTGGTGGAATTCTCGTACAACAATAGTTTCCAGACCAGTATCCAGATGGCACCCTTCGAGGCTCTGTATGACAGGAAGTGCAGATCCCCGTTAGCATGGGACGATGTCGGAGAGAGGCAGATGCTCGGTCCAGAACTGATTTCTCAGACGGTTGAAGTGGTCAGGAAAGTCAGAGATCACCTCCGAGTTGCTCAGGATCGCCAGCGCCATTGGGCCGATGCTCATCGGCGTCCCTTAGAATTTGCCGTCGGCGACCATGTATTCCTTAGGATCTCGCCTACCCGCGGCGTCATTCGTTTTGGCGTGCGGGGAAAGCTTAGTCCTAGGTATATAGGGCCGTTCGATATTCTGGAGCGAGTAGGCGATGTGTTCTATCGTCTCGCTCTTCCGCCGTCGCTAAGTGAGGTACATAATGTATTCCATGTATCCCAATTACGACGGTATATTCCGGACCCGAGCCACATTCTAGATCATTCGGAATTGGTTGTTGGTACCTACCTTTCGTATGAGGAGAGGCCCGTGTCTATATTGGACCGGAGAGAAAAGACGCTCAAGAACAAGACTATTAACTTAGTCCGTGTTGCTTGGGGTCATCACTCTCTAGGTGAGTCAACGTGGGAGCGTGAGGACGACATCCGATCGCGATATCCCTACCTGTTTGACTCGTGAGGTATAATGTCTTCTTATGCCTTACGCTTTCCCTTCCTTGCTTGCATTGTATGATTGTATGATTGAACTGCTTAGTGTAGCTTGCCTGTGCTTAGTATAGCTTGTTGTGGCAATCTCTAGCTCCTTGATTAAATTCCGAGGACGGAATTCTTTGAAGGTGGGTAGAGTTGTCACCCCCATTTCCTGTATTTCGTATTTGTACTCGTAATTTGATTTTGGCACGTATTTTATTTTCTCGACTTGCAGAATTTTGGGTTTTCTCGTATTTCGGGTTTTGGTTCGGCTTGGTTTTAATTGGTTTGGTTTAGTTTGGTTGGTTTAATATGTAGTGGAACACATTAACCTACACTCCTCCCTCATTTCCACCACAACCACCCTCATTATATCCCCACCTAACTTTCTCTCTCCTCTTTACTCTCCATTAATTTTCTTCTTCTTCCTTCTTCCACACAACTCCCCAACCCATAGGCAAGTGCACCTTGCCATCAAATAAGCACCACTTTTTATTTGTCCATTAGCTAGATTAGGCCATGGAGAACAACTTTAGAACTTGACATTTTGTGATTTGGAGTCTCCATTGTTCTAGATCTAGGTTTTTACTATTTTCGGATTTACATGGTTTTGATCTATTTAACTTTGATTTTTGTATGTTTTGATGCTTCCATGTGGAAGAGAATTCAATTTTACTCAAGTTAGAACTTTGATAATCTAGATTTGGTTTTGATTTGACAAAGTTATGAAGAATTGAAGTTCTTGGTGTTCTTGGACTAGCTCTCGGCCAGGAAGAACAGCTCTCTGCCTTGCGCTTTTTAGCGCATGGCCGATTGCGCACCCCGGCCTGTGCTCCTTAGCGCATGGCCGATTGCGCAATCACTTGGCCAGTGCTTTGCGCTGCGCTGGATTGCGCTGGCGCAAGCTAGCCATGCGCAAGCCAGCCATGCGCAAAGTAACCCCCTGCGCAATCGACCATTGCGCAACCGCCCCTGCGCAATTCACTCCTGCGCAATCCACCCCCTGCGCAATTCACTCCTGCGCAATCCACCCCCTGCGCAGTTGGTACCCTGCGCAACTCACCCTGCGCACTTGGCACCCTGCGCAGTATATACCCTGCACAACCTACTTGTCTATGATGAATTTGTTATTTCTTGATCTTGGCTCTTCTATAGTCCTATTTATATTAGTATTTTATTAGGTATTTTACGCCCATTTTATATCCTTACGCCTTTTGACATGAACTTAATTTTACTTAATATGTTTGGAATGACTATTGTACTTGGCATGGTATGGCACGGAACTAACATAACATGACAGTGACCCGTAGTGGTGCACCCGTGACATGACCAACCTGACATGATAGTGGCCCGTCGTGGCGCACTCCTAACAAGTACCCTGGCATGATTATCTTGATAACTTGATAGTGGCCGTGGCGGCGCACTCCTGACTTGACTTGACTTGACTTGTAACTTGACTTGACTTGCCTTGACACCATGGGTGTTCCTGCTTGTTTGCTTGCACAATCCACTTGTCTTGTCTTGCATCATGTCTAGGACGTGACTTCCTGGGTACCACGGCCAGGGACTCGCGCTAAATTGGATTAGGCTAATGATTAGATCAAATTAGAACATGGAGAATTCCCAGTCACAGGCAATCTCGTTATCTGGGCGCTTTAATGGACTTGTAGCTTGCCGACGAGTAGAGCACATTTCCAGCACACTGTCATGTGTTGCACCCTCTAAGTCACCTAAGGGTACATTTGTCTCCCGGGCAATGTACCCACCTATAACTCTCAACCCGCGGAAGGATAACCGGATGGTCTGCAGGGCTTGGGACTGGAATTTCTCACTTGCATCTTGTTAGTAATTAGGCTTGTGATAACCCTAGTTAGTTAAAGTAGTAAGCCGTAGTACTTGCTTGGCCGATTGTGAATGAATGGTGTCCAGCCTTGTCTAAGTCTTGTCTAGTCCCTGTACCTGGAACTCTTGATCATGATTGTTTTACTTATCTCTAACGATAAATGGGTAGAGACAGTGAGCTATTCAGGCGAAGGGATACAATCCCGGTCCTTGTTTGGTTTAAGGATTGTAACCTGGCTCCCGGAATGGTTCTACGTCCCTAGTCGTTTATCGCCCTGTGTACCTTACTACTTGTACTTCTTTTATTCTTATGTTCGGATATGCTGGCTTTTGTTCTTATTTGTGGCCTCCTTTGTGGCACTTGCTCTTTCTGGGGTTTGACCCAGCTGGTTTTGTGTGGCCAGATATCGGAGCAGCTCCCGAGGATCTACCAAGCTTCCAGCCCAATGGTGAACACTAGACGGAACCCGGGCTACGAGTGGGTTTTCCCTTTTGTTTCCCCCACTTATATGTAAATTTATTCTTTTGAGGCGTTTGCCGACGAGCACCTGTTAGCTCGATGCACATTTGCTTACTGTCTGCCTACGGGCTGTAAACATGATTAACAAATCCTAGGGTTGATCATGTATGACTGAACTCTTGCTAGTCCTATCATTTTGTACGACTAGCTTCATGATCATCCAATATGTAATATTTGGGACGCCTTATATATATATATTTGATGCTCTAACATCTTGTAACTCTGTTAATTGCTTGAGATTGAGACAATAGGCTTAACCTTAAGAGACTGCTGGCTTGTAGTAAACCCTCATATCTAGACAGCCGTGACCGTATAGTTGAGATGTATTCTATTTCAATATACGTAGCTGGCTGTGTCTGCCCCCGCTCTCCAGTATTCTGGTTCTGGGGCATGACAGGTAGACTCTCTCCGACACTGGTGCTGTTCCGGGGATCAAGTCTATGGTGAATTCGATCTCTCTCTCTGGTGGCATACCTGGAAGCTCCTCGGAGAAAACATCGGGAAACTCTTCAGCTACTCCGCCTCGAAAAAATGAAAACTCTGGCTCACCAGGAATAATAAAAATAATCTTGCTGATATGGCAATCTATTATAGCATACTTGTCACGCCCCAGAACCAGAATACCGGAGAGCGAGGGAATGACTCAGCCAGCTACGTATTACGGGTAGATGAATACCGTATAATACGATCAATGCTGTCTAAAAGACGAGGGGGTGCATACTACATGAAGGTCTCACTAGGGTTACTCAACATCTATTGTCTCAATCATTCAAACAAGAAGCAGTAATAGAGGACATGTAAGATAAAGCAGTAAGGCGTCCCAAACGCTCAGTCAAAATGTTCTTGAGATCTGGCTTTATAAAACATAGCCAGATGATATGACAAGGTATACACAATCGTTATCAGCTGCAGTCTGACTTAGTTACAATTATGTAAAGTAAGCGCAAGACAGTCCGACTAACATGTCGGTGCCAAGCGGCAAAATATAAAGTAAGTAGTAAAACGATAAGGGAAGCAAGGAACCCACTCGTGTCCTTCTGCGATCATCCCTTTAGTATTGACCATCTTGGAGGTGGAAGTAAGCTGAGTCCTCGGGAGCTGGCTCTAAATCTGGCCATGCAAAACCAGAGAGGTTAGACCTCAAATAGCAAGTACCACAAGGAAGCACGACATAAAGAATTAGAACTAGTGGAAGAGTTAAGAATATGATAAATAAGTCTCTGCTTGCTACTGGGATTCACACAACATCACGACACTTCGAACCAACTTTCCAACCAAACAAGGACAGAAGTTGACCCATCATGTCCTGACATTCTGATCATCTCAGTAGTTAACAGAGTAGGTACAGTACACAAACAAATCAATTTAGACGTCAATACAACTACTACGGCTTACTAACTGTAAGTTCCAAGTTGCCCTGGAAATATGCAATAAGGGATTCCTCAGTTCTTACAATGTACAAGCAAGGCTAGTCTACCCAATAATCAATTACGCCAATCATGAATTAGACGTGTCCCAGCGGGATGCCCGTCATCAATATATATATAAAAATATAATCAGATACCACTTCCTGCCCGTGTGACAGGTTTGCAATATTTGTGGGAACCAGCCGGCATGTCGGGACACTAATTGTCCCGAGATGACTGCCATGTAAGAACTCGGGAATCCATTCTCTCCATACAATCATTATTTTATTTAGCTTAATAGTCCCTATGTTAATTGAAATCTCATGCCGTAGATCATGATCATTCAGAATGAGTACATTTGTACAGAGTACGATATGCATAACTCTACAACGATGCCCGTGTGATTAGGTTGTAGGTCTTATATAGCGTAATGCAACAATCAAACCTAGCCACGAAATAATCATGCCTTGACTGTAAGGTATCCATGCTGCTTTTGTTGAAAATAAGTTAAAGTCTGCACGTATCCATATGCCAACGTTCGGGATCGGCTAGTCGATTGCGATGGTTCATGGTTAACATGAACGTGTCTCATTCAATTTTAATAAGACGACTAGCCAGTCTTTTAGTTCCAACTAGGAACACATGATCAATCATTAGTCGAGGTAACAATCAATGTCAATTAGTGACAAGGCATGATAGTCAAACTAATTCTTAGTATGGTCGAGTCTATAACTCTCAGGGTTAAGTTCCAGTCATACTGGGTATCCATAAACCAATCGAGACACAGTGCACTCTTCACACAACAATATGTATAAAAAATATTAACATCTCATGATTATATCGAGTTTATGTCAAAAAGGCATAAGGATATAATAAGGGGTGCCATGTACGCCAAAGGAGTACGCTCAATAAAATACGCCAAGCCAGAGGAGTACGCCCAATGAAATACGCGTAAAGGAAATTTACGCGTAAGGAAAGTTTTTGCATGAAGGAATAAAGCTTACGCGTAAAGGAGTACGCTTAATAAAGGAATAAGGTTACGCGTAAAACTCGTCTTACGCCAAGCCAGAGGAGTACGCGTAAAGAAGAGTTACGCGTGAAACTTGTACGCCTAAAGAATAGAGTTACGCGTAAAGGAAATAACGTTACGCCTGAACTTGTACGCGTAAAGAATAATGTTACGCGTGAACTTGTACCCGTAAAGAATAGAGTTACGCTTGAACTTGTACGTGTAACAAAATACGCGTAAAGGAAATTTATGCTAAGCCAGAGTAGACTTGCGTAATCCAGGTTCACGCTGACACGAATGAACGTAGGCGTAGTGCTTGATAATACGCGGGCACGTATAAACGTGGGCGTAGAGAACCTCCAGAACTCCAAATTCCATGAAACCTTAAATCTAAGTCAAAATGGGACTTCCATGGATCAAAAATGGGATATAACACAAATCTCAACAACCTGGAATGATCAAAAATTAAAAATAAGGAAGTTTGATAGACCAAAACCACCAAAATCCGAAATGGCAAATTTCTAGATCTACAAAAAATAAAACTTTCAAAATGCAAAATGTAAAGTTCTAAACTATCTTAGAATCACGAGAGGAAGATAAATGAACCATAAAAATGGGTTCTCATGTGGAAGCAAGATTTACTTATCTATGGGTTTTCTTAGGTTAGAGGAGAGGTTAATGGAGAAGAAGAAGAAGAGTAAATGAGAATGAATGAAGAGAGAGAAAGTAGTTGGGCTTTAAATGGAGATGGTGGTAGGTAGGGGGTTGGGTTCATGATGAACCACCCTAAACCCAAAACAAACCAACCCAAGCCGAACCCAAGTAAAAAATAAACCAAAAACTAAACATAAGCAGAAAATAAAATACAGAAAAATAATTAGCATAAAATTAAAGGAATTAAATACAGAACAAATGCATGATAAATATTAAATAAATACATTCAAGCAGTACACGTATTAAAATACGTATTTTGGGAATGGGGAGTGACATCTCTACCCTCCTTAGAAAAATTTTGTCCTCGGAATTTCAAATCCAAGCAGGCCAGAAACATCACCGCTATACTAATCCAAGTACAAGCAATTCTAGTGAGCAAGCAGTCATTCTACAATATCAATAGCAAGTAATATATATATATATATATATATATATATATATATATATATATATATATAAATCAATCTACGATATCAAGCAATTTCTACTCATAGGGTGATAAGCATAAGGAATCAAGACAATCAAGGTACACGGAAAGAAATATACCTTGTGAGTCAAATAGGTGCGGATACCGTGATTGTATATCATCCTCACGTTCTCACGTTGACTCTCCTAAGGAGTGATGACCCCAAGCAACTCGGACAAGGCTAATTGTTCGGTTCTTGAGTATCTTCTCCTTTCGGTCCAAAATGGACACCGACTGTTCCTCGTAAGACAGGTTGGTACCAACAATCAGCTCAGAATGATCGAAGATATGGCTTGGGTCTGATACATACCTACTCAACAGAGATACATGAAAACATTATGCACCTCTCGTAACGAAGGTGGAAGGGACAAACGATAAGCAACATCGCCTACCCTATCGAGGATAGCAAATGGGCCTACGTATCGCGGACTCAACTTCCCGCGAACGCCAAATCTAATGACCCCACGGGCAGGTGAGATCCGCAAGAACACGTGGTCCCCAACAGAAAATTCTAGCGGCCTACGATGCTGGTCTGCCCATTGACGATGCCGATCTTGCGCAACTCGAAGTCGCTCTCTAATCCCCTTAACCACTTCAACCGTCTGAACAAACATCTCAGGGCCTAACATCTTCCTCTTCCCGATATCATTCCATGCTAGTGGCGACCTACACTTCTTGCCATATAGTGCTTCTAATGGTGCCATCTGGATACTTGCTTGATAACTGTTGTTATACGAGAATTCGACTAAGTACAGGTGACTCTTCCAAGATCCTCCAAAATCTAGGGTACAAGTTCGTAACATATCTTAGAAAGTCTGAATTGTTCTTTCTGATTGTTCGTTTGTCTGTGGATGGTAGGCCGTATTAAATCTTAACATGGTACCCAGGCTATGATGTAGACTCTTCCAAAAATGTGATGTAAAACGTGTATCTCTATCTGATACAATACTGACAGGGACCCCATGCTGCCTGACTATCTGCTGCATATACAACTCTGCCAACTTCACTGTAGATTGCCCTACTCTAAAAGGAAGAAAATGTGCCACCTTCGTAAGCCGATCCACTATCACCCAAATAGCATCATTGCCACTTGGTGATCTCGGTAGACCGGTCACAAAATCCATTGTGATATGCTCCCACTTCCATTCCGGGATATGAAGCGGTTGTAATAATCCGGCTGGCCTCTGTTGTTCTGCCTTTACTTGCTAACATATTAAGCAATGAGAAACGAATGTAGCTATCTCCCTCTTCATTCCGTTCCACCAGAAGTGCTGCTTGATATCTTTGTATATTTTGGTCCCTCCGGAGTGTATAGAATACTGAGAACTGTGGGCTTCTGACATAATCTCTTGTCTGATATCTCCACTTGGCATACATAGACGTGATCCAAATCTAAGTGTACCATCTTCATGGATTTTCAACTCCTTCCTGAGTCCTGACTCACATTCTGTCCTAAGCTTCTGAATCCTTGGGTCCCGTGCCTGAGCTGCCTTGATCCTGTCTACCAAGTTGGATTGAACTCGTAGACTTGCTAGAATTCCAATATCACTAGGAAGTATAACCTCGATGCCCATCTCTTAAAGATCTTCTAAGATATGTTTTTGTGATGTTAACATAAATGTACCGCCTCTCCTGCTAAGAGCGTCCGCTACCACATTAGCCTTGCCTGGATGATACTGAAGCTCTACGTCATAATCCTTGATCAATTCTAACCATCTTCTCTGTCTCATGTTCAGTTCCTTCTGAGTGAAGATGTACTTCAGAATCTTGTGGTCTGTGTACATGTCCACTCGATCACCGTACAAGTAATGCCTCCATAGCTTCAAAAAAAATACTACTGCTGCCAACTCCAAGTCATGAGTCGAATAATTCTTCTCGTGGTCTCTAAGTTGCCTAGATGCATACGCTATCACCTTCCAATGTTGCATTAGGACACACCCAAGCCCCTTCCCTGACGCATCACAATATATAGTAAAACCTCCGGGTCCAACCGATAATGTAAGAATAGGTGTCGTAATCAACTTCTGCTTCAAATTTTCAAATGATGCCTGGCACTCTGCTGACCAAATGAATGACACATCCTTCCGTGTCAAACGGGTCATGGGTGCTGATTATCTTGTAAAGTCTGATACAAACCTTCTGTAATATCCTTCCAATCCCAAGAAACTTCGCACATCTTGTAAAGTCTGCACGTATTCATATGCCAACGTTCGGGATCGGCTAGTCGATTGCGATGGTTCATGGTTAACATGAACGTGTCTCATTCAATTTCAATAAGACGACTAGCCAGTCTCTTAGTTCCAACTAGGAACACATGATCAATCATTAGTCGAGGTAACAATCAATATCAATTCGTGACAAGGCATGATAGTCAAACTAATTCTTAGTATGGTCGAGTCTATAACTCTCATGGTTAAGTTCCAGTCATACTGGGTATCCATAAACCAATCGAGACACGGTGCACTCTTCATACAACAATATGTATAAAAAAAATATTAACATCTCATGATTATATCGAGTTTATGTCAAAAAGGCGTAAGGATATAATAAGTGGTGCCATGTACGCCAAAGGAGTACGCTCAATGAAATACGCCAAGCCAGAGGAGTACGTCCAATGACATACGCGTAAAAGAAATTTACGCGTGAGGGAAGTTTACACATGAAGGAATAAAGCTTACGCGTAAAGGAGTACGCTCAATAAAGAAATAAGGTTACGCGTAAAACTCGTCTTACGCCAAGCCAGATGGGTACGCGTAAAGGATTACGCGTAAAGAATAGAGTTACGCGTGAAACTTGTACGCCTAAAGAATAGAGTTTCGCGTAAAGGAAATAACGTTACGCTTGAACTTGTACGCGTAAAGAATAATGTTACGCGTGAACTTGTACGCGTAAAGAATAGAGTTACGCTTGAACTTGTACGCGTAAAGGAAATTTACGCCAAGCCAGAGTAGACTTACGTAATCTAGGTTCACGCTGGCACGAATGAACGTGGGCGTAGAGCTTGATAATACGCGGGCACGTATAAACGTGGGCGTAGAGAACCTCCAGAACTCCAAATTCCATGAAACCTTAAATCTAAGCCAAAATGGGACTTCCATGGATCAAAAATGGGGTATAACACAAATCTCAACAACCTGGAATGATCAAAACTTAAAAATAAGGAAGTTTGATAGACCAAAACCACCAAAATCCGAAATGGCAAATTTTTAGATCTACAAAAAATAAAACTTTCAAAATACAAAATGTCAAGTTTTAAACTATCTTAGAATCTTGAGAGGAAGATAAATGAACCATAAAAATGGGTTCTCATGTGGAAGCAAGATGCACTTGCCTATGGATTTTCTTAGGTTAGAGGAGAGGTTAATGGAGAAAAAAAGTAAATGAGAATGAATGAAGAGAGAGAAATTAGTTGGGCTATAAATGGAGACGGTGGTAGGTAGGGGGTTGGGTTCATGATGAACCACCCGAAACCCAAAACAAACCAACCAAAGCCGAACCCAAGTCAAAAATAAATCAAAAGCTAAACATAAGCAGAAAATAAAATACAGAAAAATAATTAGCATAAAATTAAAGGAATTAAATACAGAACAAATGGATGATAAATATTAAATAAATGCATTCAAGTAGTACACGTATTAAAATACGTACTCTGGGAACAAGGAGTGACAATACTGGTCCCTCAACCAATCCATCCCTAAGACCACGTCATAATCGGCCATCGAAAATTCTATCAACCTAGCGGTAAACTCTCTACCGCTAACTACGATCCGACACGAGAAAAACACTTTATCTACTCCCACAAGTCCATTACCAGTAAGTATATTGAGCCTTACTGATAATGACTCGGGCTCCAGTCCTATTCGTGTCGCGAATCGTGCAGACATAAATGATTGCGATGCACCAGAATCAAACAACACTGATGCTGGGAAGGAGTTGACGAGAATAGTACATGCCACCACCTCACCTGATGCTAACTCCTCCTCCACGGTCAAAGCCATCACTTGACCTTGCCCTCTGGGTGCTGGTCCCCTCTGCTGGAAACCTCTCTGGCGGTTCTGGTTCTGAGCTTGGACTTGTGCATACTGCTGGGGGTTTTGCTGCTGAAATGCTTGGGCCTGAGACGGCAAGGGCCTCGAAAACGGGTACTGTTGCTGCTGCTGGACTGGTACTGGGATTAGCCCCCTAACCGAGGGACTAGAAAAGGTTGAAGAAGATGAACTTCCCCTATTCGGGCAGTACCCAACCCTGTGGTCCGGTGCCCTACAAACCAAGCACAAACCCTGTGCTCTGTGACATTCTGACACCACGTGCCCTGGCTTCCCACAATGAGTGCAACCCATTGCGGAAGACTGCTTCTGTTGCTGCGGCTGGGAATATGCCAGGGTCGAATGCTGACTTGACGTAACAGAAGCCGCCCACCTCGGAGCTCCAATGGTCAAAGCCCTAGCTGCCGGGGCTGGTGCTGAAGACTGGGTCATCTGCCCATGAGACCGCTTCCGACTTTCGGTCCGGTCCACAATCCTCTGGGAGGTATACTCATGCCTCCTAGCTGCTCTCAATACTGCATCAAAAGTCTGATACTCAAACTGCTCCACCGCCAGTAAAATCTCCAGGTGGAGTCCCTGCTGAACCACTGAGCTCTGTCAAACTCGGTCGCCACCAAGGTGGGAGCAAACCGACTAAGCCTGGAAAACTCGACCGCATATCCATCGACTGTCCTGTCCATCTGCTTCAAATTAGTGAACCTCGTCTGTAGGTCATACCGAGCTACAGCGTCAAAGTACTTGGTCCGAAATCTTTCACGGAATACTGTACAGGCAATAGGTACCACTAATCCAACGGCCTGCGCCGCCCACCAGCTGCGGGCGAGATCCAATAACTGCAGGCGCACCACGGCCACCTTCTCGTCTTCTGGGGTACTGGCTGCTTCTAGAATAACCTCAGTGTCCTGCAGCCAAGCGTTTGCGGTAATAGCATCTTCGCTGCCATCGAAGAAGGGAGGGTTCAAGCGCTTGAAGTGCTGGCCGCACTGTTACCTTGATGAGCACCTCTGCTCATAGCATCTTGTACTGTCTGGTGCAATGCATCACTTCGACGATCCTGTGATGCAAGCAACTCCCTGATGAGTCCAACCAAGACTTTATCATCCTGCTTTGCAGGCTGGGCTGGCTGTACTGGGGGTTCTGGACCTCCGGGAAGCATGACTCGGGAAGCTACTCCTGAGTGCTGAGCTTGGTCCTCTTGTTACGGGGGTACTCGTTGAGCTCCTTCCGGCTGATTGGCAGGACCATGAGCAATGCCGCTGAAGAAGATGACACAGGAAACAATAAGGGAGGACCAGGATAGATCAAAGATATAAGCATGTGATCAGGTCAAGATTTCAGAAATTTGAGGATACGAGCAGAGATCAAGGACGAGTGCTGATTGAGACATCTATTCGGTAAACCCTCACATATCTTGATTCACAAGACCTGCATGGGCCACCACTTAAACCGTGTCACACCCCAGAACCAGAATACTACAGAGCGGGGGCGGACACAACCAGCTACGTATATTGAAGTGCAACCCACCTCATTATACGATCACGGCTGTCTAGATACATGAGGGTTTAACTACAAGCCATCAGTCTCTTATGGTCATGAACAAGCCTATTGTCTCAATCTCAAGCAAGTAATAGCAGTTACAAGATGTCAGAGCACCAAATATACAATAGTAAGGCGTCCCATACATTACATATTTGGATGATCATGAAGCTAGTCATACAAAATGTGAAGACTAGCAAGAGTTTCAGTCATACATGATCAATCCTAGGATTTGTTAATCATGCTACAGCCCGTAGACAGAAAGTAAGTAAAGTACGATCGAGCTAACACGTGCTCGTCGGCTAAATGCCTCACAAGAATACTTTTACAATAGAGTGGGAGAGCAAAAATAAAATCCACTCGTTGCCAGGGTTACACCTGGTGGTCACCATCTGGCTGGAAGGTAGGGAGATCCTCTGGAGCTGCTCCGGTATCTGGCCATGCAAAACCAGCTGGGTCAGATCCCAGAAAGAGCAAGTGCCACAAAGGAGGCTTCACTTAAGAACTAAAACCAGATATCAGAACATAAAATAAGAAAGATAATAATAAGACATGAAATCTAAATAGGGCAATAATGTCAAGATGATGAAAAATTATTCCGATCAGTTATTGATAAGGTAAGCATAAGCCATCATGCTCCGAAGTAGCCAGGTACTGAAATAAGACAAGGCTTGGACTGGTTAGACTCCATCCAACATTCACGGCCAAGCAATAAGTACGACTTGATACTTTAACTAACTAGGGTTATCAAAGGCTTAGTTACTAGCAAGATGCAATGAGATGTTCCAACAGCCACAAGTCCTGCAGACCATCCAGGTTATCCAGACAAAATTAGAGGTTGAATTCAAGAGGGTACATTGCCCAAGAAATACATGTACCCTTAAGTAGCTTGGAGGGTGCAACACATGACAGTGTGCTGGATATGTGCCCTACTCGACGGTAGGCTACAAATCCCATGATGGGGCGTCTAGATAACGGGATTGCCTGTAGCTGAGAAATCTCTTCATGACTACTGGATTATTCTAGTTATTAGCCTTAGTCAGTTTCAGTAGGTACCCCTGACCGTGGTACTCAGGGGTCCATGTCCTAGACATGATGCAAGACAATACTGGTTCACTTGAACAAACACAATCGTCCACAGTGTCCAGGCCATTCAATCTTATCATGTCATGCTAGTCGTCACAACATCATTCAATAGTTTCCATCATGCTTACTTGTCATATCATGCCATGTCATGTCACATCAGTTTACTTGTTATACCATGCCGTGTACAATTATCATTCCAATCATACTAACCAATTCGTGACAGTCAAGCTCATGACAAAGGTGCAAGAACATAAAAGGACAAGTGGGGTACACCAAGGGGCTCAAAGTCTCTACGCTAGCGAAACTATGCTAGGCCAAGGAGCCCCGAGCATAAAATAACTTTACGCGGGCAAGACCAAGGAAAGACAACTCTACGCGAGCAAGGCTGCACGCGAGCGAGACTCTACGTGAGCGGGAGAGTCTACGCGAGCGAGGCTGCATGCGAGCGAGAGTCTACGCGAGCGAGACTCTACGCGAGCGGAAGAGTCTACGCGAGCGAGACTCTACGCGAGCGAGAGTAGCCCCTGCGTAGAGTTCGGATCAATTCAGCGTAGAACAGATTACGCTGGCACGTAAACACGTGTGCGTAAAGGAAAAACACTACGCGGGCACGTAAACACGTGTGCGTAAAGGGAAAATACTATGCGGGCACGTAAACACGTGGGCGTAAAGGCTTCGTCCTCTCCCCAAGGTCGAGACAAGCAGCCAAGGGACTCAAGAACTCAAGAAACCCTATCTCAGCCAAAACTTGATAAAATCCAACCACTCAAAAGCCAAACTTGCATAAAATCGAAATTCCTGCTACATAGAATTCTCAATCTCCGGAAACCACCAAGTTTAGTAGATCAAAACCATGAAAATTCGAAAAAATGCTAAAACCTAGATCTACGAAAAACTATGCATCCAAGTTGTCACACCCCAGAACCAGAATACCGGAGAGTAGGGGAATGACTCAGCCAGCTACGTATTACGGGTAGATGAATACCGTATAATACGATCAATGCTGTCTAAAAGACGAGGGGGTACATACTACATGAAGGTCTTACTAGGGTTACTTAACATCTATTGTCTCAATCATTCAAATAAGAAACAGAAAATAGAGAACATGTAAGATAAAACAGTAAGACGTCACAAACGTTCAGTCAAAATGTTCTTGAGATCTGGCTTTACAAAACATAGCCAGAGGATATAATAAGGTATACACAATCGTTATCAGCTGCAGTCTGACTTAGTTACAATTATGTAAAAGTAAGTGCAAAACAGTTCGACCAACATGCCGGTGCCAAGCGACAAAAGTAAAGTAAGTAGTAAAACGAGCAGGGAAGCAAGGAACCCACTCGTGTCCTCCTGCGATCATCCCTCTAGTATTGACCATCTTGGAGGTGGAAGTAAGCTGAGTCCTCGGGAACTGGCTCTAAATCTGGCTATGCAAAACCAGAGAGGTTAGACCTCTAATAGCAAGTACCACAAGGAAGCACGACATGAAGAATTAAAACCAGTGATAAGGGTTAAGAATATGATACATAGGTCTCTGCTTGCTACTGGGGTTCACACAACATCACGACACTTCAAGCCAACTTCCCAACCAAACAAGGATAGAAGTTGACTCGTCATGTCCTGACATTCTGATCATCTCTATAGTTAACAGAGTAAGTACAGTACACAAACAAATCAATTTAAACGGCAATACAACTACTACGGCTTGCTAACTGTGAGTTCCAAGTTGTCCTGGAAATATGCAATAAGGGATTCCTCAGTTCTTACAATGTACACGCAAGGCTAGTCCACCCAATAATCAATTGCGCCAATCATGAATTAGACGTGTCCCAGCGGGATGCCCGTCAACAATATATATAAACAGATACCACTTTCTACCCGTGTGGCAGATTTGCAGTATCTGTGGGAACCAGCCGGCATGTCGGGGCACTAATTATTCCGAGATGGCTGCCATGTAAGAACTCGGAAACCCATTCTCTCCATGCAATCGTTATTTTATGTAGTTTAATAGTCCCTATGTTAATTGAAATCTCATACCGTGGATCATGGTCATTCAGAATGAGTACTTTCGTACATAATACGATGTGCATAATTCTACGACGATGCCCGTACGGTTAGGTTGTAGGTCCTACGTAGCGTAATGCAACAATCAAACCTAGCCACGGAATAATCATGCCTTGACTGGAAGGTACACGTACTGCTTTTATAGAAACAAGTTGAAGTCTGCACGTATCCATATGCCAATGTTCGGGATCGGCTAGTCGATCACAATGGTTCATGATTAATATGAACGTGTCTCATTCAATTTTAATAAGACGACTAACCAGTCTCTTAGTTCCAACTAGGAACGCATGATCAATCATTAGTCGAGGTAACAATCATTATCAATTGTGATAAGGCATGAAAGTCAACTAGTATTTAGTATGGTCGAGTCTATAACTCTCAGGGTTTAGTTCCAGTCATACGGGGTATCCATGAACCAATCGAGACAGAGGGCACATTCCACACAACCATATGAATTAAAATATTAACATAACAAGATTATCGAGTTCATGCCAAAAGGCGTAAGGATATAATAAGGGTGCCATATACGCCAAAGGAATACGCTCAATGAAGTACGCTAAGCCAGAAGGGTACGTCCAATGAAATACATGTAAAGGATATTTACGCGTGAAGGAATAAAGCTTACGCATAAAGAAGTACGCATCAATAAAGGAGTAATGTTACGCGTAAAACTTGTACGCGTAAAGAGTTACGCATGAATGCGTGCGTAAAAAATAACGTTACGCGTAAAACATTGTACGCGTAAAGAATGACGTTACGCGTAAAAATTGTATGCATAAAGAGTTTCGCATGAATGAGTATGCGTAAAAAATAACGTTACGCGTAAAATATTGTACGCGTAAAGAATAACGTTACGCGTAAAACTTGTACGCGTAAAGAGTTACGCATGAATGAGTATGCGTAAAAAATAACGTTACGCGTAAAACATTGTACGCGTAAAGAATGACGTTACGCGTAAAGAGTTACGCATGAATGAGTATGCATAAAAAATAACGTTACGCGTAAAACATTGTACGCGTAAAGAATGACGTTATGCGTAAAACTTGTACGCGTAAAGAATACGCTAAGCCCGAGTAGACTTGCGTAATCCGAATTCACGCTGACACGAATGATCGTGGGCGTAGAGCTTGATATTAAGCGAGCACGTATGACGTGGGCGTAAGAATTCCCAGAATTCCAATTCCTATGAAACTTTCAATCTAAGCCCAAAATAGGATTCCATAGGTCAGAATGGCGTATAACTCAAATCTCACAATCTGGAATGAACGAAACTTGAAAATAAGGAAGTTTGATAGATCAAAACCCACAAAATCCGAAAATGGCAATTTCTAGATCTACTAAAAATGAAACTTCAAAATGCAAAATACCAAGTTCTAAACTATCTTAGGATCACGAGAGGAAGATAAATGAACCATAAAAAAAATATGGGTTCTCATGTGGAGCAAGATGTACTTGCCTAAGCTCTTGGTAGGTGGAGAGAGTTATGAGAAAGAAGAAGAGTAAATGAGAAGGAGAAGTAATGAAGAGAGAGAGAGAGAGGGTTAGGGCTTTAAATAGAGATGTGGTAGGTGGGGAGTTGGGTTCATGATGAACCACCAAATCAAAAAATAAACCAACCCAAGCCGAACCCAAGAGCAAAACTTAAAGCAGAAAATAAAATACAGAAAAATAATTAGCGAAGAATTAAGGGAATTAAATACAGAACAAATGCATGATAAATATTAAATAAATACATTCAAGCAGTACACGTATTAAAATACGTATTCTGGGAACGGGGAGTGACATCTCTACCATCCTTAGAAAAATTTTGTCATCGAAATTTCAAATCCAAGCAGGATAGAAATATTAGGGCTAAACTAATCTAAGTACAGCAATTTTAGCTAGCAAGCAATCATTTTACAATACCAATAACAAGTAATATATCCATGTTTATCAATCTACGACATCAAGAAATTTCTACTCGTAGGGTGATAAGCATAAGGAATCAAGACAATTAAGGTACACGAAAAGAAATATACCTTGTGAGTCAAATAGGTGCGGATACCGTGATCGGATATCATCCTCACGTTCCCACGTTGACTCTCCTAAGGAGTGATGAACCCAAGCAACACGGACAAGGTTAATTGTTCGGATCTTGAGTATCTTCTCCCTTCGATCCAAAATGGACACCGGCTGTTCCTCATAAGACAGGTTGGTACCAATAACCAGCTCAGAATGATCGAGGATATGGCTTGGGTTCGATACATACCTACGCAACTGAGATACATGAAACACATCATGCACCTCTCGTAACGAAGGTGGAAGGGACAAACGATAAGCAATATCGCCTACCCTATCGATGATAGCAAATGGGCCCACGTATCGCGGACTCAACTTACCGCGAACGCCAAATCTAATGAACACACGAGTAGGTGAGATCCGCAAGAATACGTGGTCCCCAACAGAAAATTCTAGCGGCCTACGATGCTGGTCTGTCCAATGTCGATGTCGATCTTGCGCAACTCGAAGTCGCTCTCTAATTCCCTTAACCACTTCAACCGTCTGAACAATCATCTCTGGGCCTAACATCTTCCTCTCCCCGATATCATCCCATGCCAGTGGCGACCTACACTTCTTACCGTATAGTGCTTCAAACGACGCCATCTGGATACTGGCTTGATAACTGTTGTTGTACGAGAATTCGACTAAGTGCATGTGACTCTCCCAAGACCCTCCAAAATCTAGGGTGCAAGCTCGTAACATATCTTCTAAAGTCTGAATTGTTCTTTCTGATTGTCCGTCCGTCTGTAGATGGTAGGCCGTGCTAAATCTCAACTTGGTATCCAGACTATGATGTAGACTCTTCCAGAAATATGATGTAAAACGGAAATCTCTATCTGATACAATACTGACAGGGACCCCATGCTGCCTGACTATCTGCTGCATATACAACTCTGCCAACTTTTTCGTAGATTGACCTACTCTAAAAGGAAGAAAATGTGCCACCTTTGTAAGCCGGTCCACTATCACCCAAATAGCATCCTTACCACTTGGTGATCACGGTAAACCGATCACAAAGTGCATTGTGATATGCTCCCATTTTTATTCCGGGATAGAAAGCGGTTGTAATAATCTAGCTGGCCTCTGTTGTTCTGCCTTCACTTTCTGACATATTAAACAATGAGAAACGAATCTAGCTATCTCTCTCTTCATTCCGTTCCACCAGAAGTGCTGCTTGATATCCTTGTACATTTTGGTCCCTTCAGGGTGTATAGAATACTGAGAACTGTGGGCTTCTGTTATAACCTCTTGTCTGATATCTCCACTTGGCACACATAGACGTGATCCAAACCTAAGTGTTCCATCCTCGTGAATGTTCATCTCCTTCCTGAGTCCTGACTCACATTCTGTCCTAAGCTTCTGAATCCTTGGATCCTGTGCCTGAGCTGCCTTGATCATGTCTATCAAGTCGGATTGAACTCGTAGACTTGCCAGAATTCCTATATCACTAGGAAGTATAACCTCGATGCCCATCTCTTGAAGATCTTCTAAGATATGTTTTTGTGATGTCAACATAAATGCGTCGCCTCTCCTGCTAAGAGCGTCTGCTACCATATTAGCCTTGCCTGGATGATACTGAAGCTCTACGTCATAATCCTTGATCAACTCTAACCATCTTCTCTGTCTCATGTTCAGTTCCTTCTGAGTAAAGATGTACTTCAGACTTTTGTGGTCCGTGTACATGTCCACTCGATCACCGTACAAGTAATGCCTCCATAGTTTCAAAGCAAATACTACTGCTGCCAACTCCAAGTCATGGGTCGGATAATTCTTCTCGTGGTCTCGAAGTTGCCTAGATGCATACGCTATCACCTTCCCATGTTGCATTAGGACACACCCAATTCCTTTTCCTGACGCATCACAATATACAGTGAAACCTCCGGGTCCAACCGGCAATGTAAGAATAGGTGCCGTGATCAACTTCTGTTTCAAATTCTCAAATGATGCCTGGCACTCTGTCAACCAGACAAATGGCACATCCTTTTGTGTCAAGCGGGTCATGGGTGCTGAGAGTCTTGCAAAGTCTGATACAAACCTTCTGTAATATCCTGCCAATCTCAAGAAACTTCGCACATCTGCTACGGTCTTAGGCATTGGCCAACTCTCTACTGCTTCCACTTTCTTAGGATCCACTGCTACTCCAGCCCCTGATATGATGTGCGTCAAAAATGAAATACGATCCGTCCAAAACTCACACTTGCTGAGCTTAGCGTACAACTGGTTCTCTCTCAGAACCTGTAACACTTTCCTGAGTGACCTTCATGCTCTTCATCACTAGCTGAGTATACGAGAATGTCGTCGAGGAACACAACGACAAATTGATCTAAGTACGGCATGAAGATGCGGTTCATCAAATCCATAAATATTGCTGGAGCATTGGTCAAACCAAACGACATTACTAAGAATTCGTAATGTCCGTACTTCGACTTGAATGCCGTCTTGGGAATATCCTCCTTCCTAACTCTCACTTGATGATACCCTGATCGAAGATCTATCTTGGAGAAAACCCTTGCTCTGCTTAACTGATCAAACAAGTCGTCGATCCTTGGTAGTGGGTACTTGTTCCTTACTGTTGCTGCATTGAGCTTTCTGTAGTCAATGCACAATCTCGATGACCCATCTTTCTTCCCTACAAGTACTACTGGTGCTGCCTATGGTGATTCGCTAACTCGAATGAACTTCTTCGCCTTCAGTTCCTCTATGCGCTGATACACCTTGGCCTGCTCTGAATCCGCCATTATGTAAACTCGATCTGATATCGGTATAGTTCCAGGTGCCAACTCTATACTGAACTCAATATCCCTAACCGGTGGTAGACCTGGAAGTTCTTCGGGAAACACGTCAATGAACTCTTCAACTACCTTCGGGACTTGAACTTCTTCCATTGCCGCTACTACTCCTTCTTCTTGTTGAGTTGCCCCTGACCTGACTAAGGTGAACCGCTCCATGTCTGGGATATTAAAAGATACACTCCCTCTACGACAATCTATTGTGGTACAACTGTCTTTCAACCAGTCTACGCCTAAGATAACGTCGAAATTTCTCATAGAAAATTCTATCAACCTGGCAGGTAAGGGACGCCCGCACACTACAACTCTACACGCTAGAATAACTCTACTAACTCCTACGAGCCCATTACCAGTGAGTATATTCAACCTCCCTGGCAATGTCTCGAATTCCATTCCTAGTCGCGTCATAAATTGTGCAGATATAAATGAGTGTGATGCTCCTGAATCAAACAATGCTACTACGGGATATGAGGCGACGAGAATGTTACCTGCCACAACATCTCCCGATGCCAATGCCTCTTCCAAAGACAGATTGAATGCCTGCCCTCGGCCTCCTTGTTGGTTCCCATGCTGCGGCCTAGCCTGATGTTGCTGCTGGCCCCTGCCTTGGTGATGCTGGGGTGGTATTTGTTGTTGCTGCTGTATCGGCGGTCCCTGCTGCCGAAACATCTGAGCCTGTGACATCAACGGGCATTGTCACGACCCGCACCCTGTGTAGGGGCACGAGAAGTGGGTACGTCCAGCCTACGCTGCAGTATCGACGGTAGAACGCTGTCCTAGGTTGCTAACTAATCTCATGCAGTGTATATAATGTACTTGCCAAGATCTCAACTCCGAAGGGAGGACAAGTAAAAGATATGATATACTCAATCACAGTCTAAGCACGATAAGATAACACAGAAATCTAGATACCAACTAACAACAACAGAAATTAAACTACTAAAATAATAACAACAATATCTCAAACAAACTCTAATACAACTCAAAATCTCAAGTTTAATACAAACAAGCTCAAAACATGAAGCTAAGTAAGCCTACTAGCTAAACTCCTGAATCACTCCTGAGAGTCGGAACCAAAGGTAGCTAATCCCTCGCCAGGTCCATGGTAAGTAGGGCATGTGTCGTCAGGAGTATCATCTGTAATATTTTCAACAGGTCCAATCAGGACAGGAACGAGCACATCTCATCTAGAAATCCCAAGTAAATGACAAAGACTATAAAGCAGTTTTTAGACAGTTATACAGATGAGCATGGCAGTTTTATACAGATAATGATGTAGAGAAACAGTGAGGGTACAAGGAAAGTAAAGTAACTAACAAGAGAAGAAAACATGGCAAAGAAGACTGTAGTAATCTAGCTGAACTAGAATAACATGGTATAAGTCCAGACAGTATAAAATTTAATCCCAGTGTGAGTCCAGTCCATATAATCCAATACTAGATGATTCCAGTACAAGATGAGTCCAGTAAAAAAATGAGTCCAGTAGTGATCCATGATTCCAGGGTAAGTCCAGACTATACTCTAACAGTGTGTTTTAAAATACTGAGATCAACATGTAAACGGCTAGGGGTAATCAGGCACATCGCACACTCGGCCAAGTGTGAGATGGCTAGCATTCCAGAATAGTTCCAAGGGAGGTGGTTCCAGATTTTAGGTATGTTCACATGTCTACTCAAGTATTTCCCCGCCCACAAATGAATCCATAATCCAACACTACAACCAGTATGAGTCCAGCCAATGATTCCAGAAATGATTCCAGTAGGGTGATGCCAGTAGTGATTCCAGATATAGAGGCCAGACATGAATAAATGAGTGTCGCATGTAATGGATCCAGCAATACTAATCGTGTTTGTACAGAGAATCACATATAGCTAACTAGAACTGAAATACAGTAAATGACAAGTAATGAAAGAACTATCAGAGAATGTACTCGCCTGACACTCTGGAAAGAGTAGTGTAATATCAGATGTCTGTACCAGGGTCACAATGTCCTAAAATAGAGTAATACAGTTACGATATGTCCAAAATGAAGGTAAATGAAATCTACAGTGCAATCTATATGAATTCTAAGCCAATCTAGGTCAAAGTCAAACTTGGTCAACTCTACAGTCAAACTAAGTCAAATCAAGTCATATTAGGTCACAAGAAGTTAAACTAAGTCATTCAAGGTTAAACAAGTTTAAACAAGTCAAGGTTAGTCAAATCTAGGTTAAAGTCAACTCTTGGTCAAACAAGGGGTAAACTAGTTAAGTCATGGGTATTTGGTCAATTAGGGTTAGCCCTAATGGCCATAGGCTAATAGCTATAGCCCATAGGCTAGTAGCTTAAGTCAACTAGTTCTAGGTTTACCTATATAGATATATATATACATACACTATATAATGTAAAACCTATATATATAGCCACTATATATAAATACCCATATACCCCACATATATATTATATATAACCATATATACACACTACAATATATATATAACATATACATACATAATGTATATGTATAATATACCTAATATATATTATATACAATATATATATAGAGAGAGAAGTAATGAGAGAGAGAGAATCATATAGAGAGAGAGAATAGGGGAGACTGAAAATTGGGGGGGGGTCCTCTGTTTAGTCACTGAACAGTGACTGAACACACCAAGAACACACACACTCTACACACACACACACACAATACACTAAACAGGCCCCTCCTTTACACATGTGTGAAAACACATGAATACACATCCATTTCTCCCCAAATTTCACCCACACACACACTAACATTTATACAACATGTTAACCTAATAATAACATAGCATTATATGTAAAAAATCAACATTAATTAACAATCAAAATCCAATTTAGAAAACTAGGAATTAAACTGGAAATGGAATATTGGACAGTAAACCTAGATCTTAGGTTAAACCAAACACAACCTAAATCAAACTAAAATGGCCCAAGGTTGGTTGGTAACTGTAGCCCTTAGGTTAGACTAGGATCTTAGCATCCTGACACGGTGTCACGACGCGACACGGCGTGTCCACGAGGTTTCAAAGTCACACGGGTAAACTAGGTTAAACTGATACACACGTATCAGTACAAATTAGAAAACGACCTAGGACACGACACAAAGCGACACAGGCCTCGTGCTCGTGCCCGAAGGTGCGCCTAGGGTTGGGCTTCGTGTCCATGGGCCTGATACGTGTCCACGTTTCGTGTATAACGGACACGAGACGCGTATCGGAACCCTAAAATACGTGTTTCAGACCGTGTAGACGTGTTTTCTCGTGTCTCGTGTTCGTGACACAGGACACGAGACACCACAAAATTGTGTCCACGTGTTCGCCTAAGTATAGGCTACGTGCTCGTGTCAGTACGAAGTGTCTACGTGTCGTGTACAGTGGACACGACACGTCCAAAGTTAGGTGTCTGTGTGTGTATACTGTGCACTGAACGACCCTTTGAGAGTCGATTTCGTGTCCGACACGACACGAAGTCATCCCAAACTTTGGGGATGACCTGTCAGTCAATGCCCCAAGGTGGGTGTCAAGTTTGACGGGTCCAAGTGACGTGTCCAGTGAGAACTGACACAGTGGTAGCAGGGCATTTTCCCTGTGTACTGTGCAGTGTGTCCCGAGGGCTTTGTGTCCAGTTTTGGACACGACACAAGGCCAACTTGTGCTCAGTGAGTAGGGGTTAGGGTTAGCTAGGTCTAGGCTTCATTTTGGTTCAAATACATTTACAAAAAAGTGAGTAAATTTTCATGTGACAGTGAGCTATTTACACTAAAATTCAATGTTTTGACAAATAGGATACGTGTCCGATACGACACCAAACAAACCCTAAAATTTACCAAACCCAAAAACAGAGCTAGGGTTACCTAGATGCATGCAATTGTGAAGAAAAACACTATATTAACAAGGTTTAGGAATAATTACCTCTTGGTGCACAAAGTCTTGAAAATCCCTAAAAGAGGGTGATGTATCCTCTAGCCTCAACTTCTCTCTTGGTGAAACTTGAGTAGCACACTTCCCTAGGCTCCCTTAGATTGTAGGTGACCTAATGGAGAAAACTAGAGGTTCAAAGCTCTTGAAATGAGAAAGTTATGGAAGAATGAGTGGAAGGTTTTCTAGGTTTTGATTTTTCATGTAACTATGGGAATATGAACTAAGTGTCAACTATATAGGAGAGAGGGGGGCAAGGGGCTGTCATGGGGTTACTTGGCCGGCCACAAGGCAGGGGGGGGGGGGGGGGTTCAAAGCTTCATGGTTAAGGCATAGACTTTGTTGCCAAAGTCTTGATATTTTGAGTGATTTTAGGAAAAAAAATCCTAAAAGGTGATTTAAATATTTCTAATACTTTGACTAAAAGGAAATATCACTCTCCTAGTCATTCTATGGTTATTGCTAACCTATAGATTAGGGTAACTAGGTTAGGGATTATCAAGTCACTAATCAAAAGTCCACGAATAGTAAAATCTCACTAATCCTACTTAATTTCTAGAAAATTACCAAAATACCCCTTAGGCTAAAAATCACAATTTGATGTTCTAAAAGCTTGGGTAGGCTCACATGATCATGTTTAGTCTCTAGGTTAAATAACCTCTATGGTTACACTAGGGTTTATACTAGTAAATCACCAAAGTCATGACTTTAGAAAATAGTTTTAATCAAACTAAAATTTACCAAAAATCATACCATGACTAAAACACCATTATAAATAATAAAAATAATAAATTTTCAAAAATACCCCAATTTCAGAAAACAGGGTGTTACAGGCATTGGGTCAGCGGTCTCACTACCACCTCTGGTCCTGGAAACTGGCCTGCCCCTAGTGCTGGCAGAGCAGGAAATTGTTGCACTGGTCCTCCTGACCTCGAATTCATAGGACAGGTGGAAACCCGATGATCTGGACTTTCACATATCAAACATTGTCCGTTCATTGCCCGACACACTCCCCTAGTGTGCCCTGCCTTCCCACAATAGGTGCAGCCCGCTGGGGGTTGCTGGTTCTTCCTCTGCTGCTGCTGCTGCTGCCTTGTTGGTGGTGCTGGCCCTCGCATTACCACATCGTGAATGCGAATGCCAGAAGATGGTGTTGTTATTCGGGGCGCTCCCCCCCTCCTTCAATCTGATTGTGAGATCTCTTCTGACCTCCAGTCCTTGATGCGATCCTCTGGATTGTGATCTCATGCCTCCGGGTTGCCGTTAATACCTCATCGAAGGTCTGGAAGTTGTGCCCCTCTATTAATTGCAAGATTTCAAGATGGAAACCTTGCTGAAATCTCATAGCCCTCTGGCGCTCCGTTGCTACCATCTCCGGGGCAAACCTAATCAGTCTGCAGAACTCTGCTGCATAAGCATCCACTGTCTTGCCGGCCTGCTTGAGGTTGATAAACTTCTGTTGTAGCTCAAACTGTGCCACAACTCCATAGTACTTCGTCTTGAACCTCGCAGTAAAATCATCCCAAGCTATAGGACGTCTAATGCCCACTTCTTCTGATTCCTACCAATCACGTGCGAGGTCCTGAAGTAATAACTTCACTTGATCCACACGTTCTTCCATTGGTACCTTAGCTGCTGTCAGAATAGCCTCAGTATCCTTAAGCCATGCATCTGCTGAAATGGCATCTTTCGTGCCCTCGAAACGACGAGGATTGTACTTGCAAAATCTGGTTGATGCTCCTGAATCAGTCCTCACTCCTCTTTCCAAAGCTGCTTGCAATCCTTGGTTGAGCAACACATTCTACTCTTGCAGCTGAGTGTGCATGCGTTGTTGGGCCAACATATGATGTTGCTGAGTAGCCATCATCCCTCTCATGATCTCTAGAAGGGCTGGTGTATCTACATCCACGGGGGTAGGTGGAACTGTTGGTGGTGTTGGAACCTCCGGATACTGAGGTCCTGCTGTTGGTTCCACTATCACCTCTTCTTGGATGGTCTCTTGAGGTAGCACCGGCCCTTGTTGCTGACCAACATGGTCAGGTTGTTCGTGTTGCCCTTGTTGTTGCTGTCCAGCTCTGACAGATGCGGACGAGGTGCCCCTAAGAAAAGGGACAAGAGAACAATCAAACGATCGGACAGAAAAGATCAATGAAGTCAAAGGATACCGGGATGTCAAGCTTGAGTCGAGAGTAACGAATCATGAGACCAAGGGAAAAACATATGTGATTAAGACATCCTATAAATTACAACACCCCACAAGTCTGAAATCAGACCTGCATGGGCCACCACTAAAACCTTGTCATGCCCCAGAACCAGAATACTGGAGAGCGGGAAAATGACTCAGCCAGCTACGTATTACGGGCAGATGAATACCGTATAATACGATCAATGCTATCTAAAAGACGAGGGGGTGCATATTACATGAAGGTCTTACTAGGGTTACTCAACATCTATTGTCTCAATCATTCAAACAAGAAACAGAAAATAGAGAACATGTAAGATAAAACAGTAAGACGTCCCAAACGCTCAGTCAAAATGTTCTTGAGATCTGGCTTTACAAAACATAGCCAAAGGATATAACAAAGTATACACAATCGTTATCAGCTGCAGTCTGACTTAGTTACAATTATGTAAAAGTAAGTGCAAGACAGTCTGACCAACATGCCGGTGCCAAGCGGCAAAAGTAAAGTAAGTAGTAAAACGAGCAGGGAAGCAAGGAACCCACTCGTGTCCTCCTGCGATCATCCCTCTAGTATTGACCATCTTGGAGGTGGGAGTAAGCTGAGTCCTCGGGAACTGGCTCTAAATCTGGCCATGCAAAACCAGAGAGGTTAGACCTCTAATAGCAAGTACCACAAGGAAGCACGACATGAAGAATTAAAACCAGTGATAAGGGTTAAGAATATGATACATAGGTCTCTGCTTGCTACTGGGGTTCACACAACATCACGACACTTCAAGCCAACTTCCCAACCAAACAAGGACAGAAGTTGACTCGTCATGTCCTGACATTCTGATCATCTCAGTAGTTAACAGAGTAAGTACAGTACACAAACAAATCAATTTAAACGGCAATACAACTACTACGGCTTGCTAACTGTGAGTTCCAAGTTGTCCTGGAAATATGCAATAAGGGATTCCTCAGTTCTTACAATGTACACGCAAGGCTAGTCTACCCAATAATCAATTGCGCCAATCATGAATTAGACGTGTCCCAGCGGGATGTCCGTCAACAATATATAGATAAATATAAACAGATACCACTCCCTACCCGTGTGGCAGATTTGCAGTATCTGTGGGAACCAGCCGGCATGTCGGGGCACTAATTGTCCCGAGATGGCTGCCATATAAGAAATCGGAAACCCATTCTCTCCATGCAATCGTTATTTTATGTAGCTTAATAGTCCCTATGTTAATTGAAATCTCATGCCGTGGATCATGATCATTCAGAATGAGTACTTTCGTACAGAATACGATGTGCATAATTCTACAATGATGCCCGTGCGGTTAGGTTGTAGGTCCTACATAGCGTAATACAACAATCAAACCTAGCCACAGAATAATCATGCCTTGACTGGAAGGTACACGTACTGCTTTTATAGAAACAAGTTGAAGTCTACACGTATCCATATGCCAATGTTCTGGATCGGCTAGTCGATCACAATGGTTCATGGTTAATATGAACGTGTCTCATTCAATTTCAATAAGACGACTAGCCAGTCTCTTAGTTCCAACTAGGAACGCATGATCAATCATTAATCGAGGTAACAATCATTATCAATTGTGATAAGGCATGAAAGTCAACTAGTATTTAGTATGGTTGAGTATATAATTCTCAGGGTTTAGTTCCAGTCATACGGGGTGTCCATGAACCAATCGAGACACATGGCACATTTCGCACAACCATATGTATTAAAATATTAACATAACAAGATTATCGAGTTCATGCCAAAAGGCGTAAGGATATAATAAGGGTGCCATGTACGCCAAAGGAATACGCTCAATGAAGTACGCTAAGCCAGAAGAGTACGCCCAATGAAATACGCGTAAAGAAAATTTACGCATGAAGGAATAAAGCTTACGCATAAAGGAGTACGCATCAATAAAGGAGTAAAGTTACGCGTAAAACTTGTACGCGTAAAGAGTTACGCATGAATGAGTATGCGTAAAAAATAACGTTACGCGTAAAATATTGTACGCGTAAAGAATGACGTTACGCGTAAAACTTGTACACGTAAAGAGTTACACATGAATGAGTATGCGTAAAAAATAACGTTACGCGTAAAACATTGTACGCGTAAAGAATGACGTTACGCGTAAAACTTGTACGCGTAAAGAGTTACGCATGAATGAGTATGCGTAAAAAATAATGTTACGCGTAAAACATTGTACGCGTAAAGAATGACGTTACGCGTAAAACTTGTACACGTAAAGAGTTACGCATGAATGAGTATGCGTAAAAAATAATGTTACACGTAAAACATTGTACGCGTAAAGAATGACGTTACGCGTAAAACTTGTACGCGTAAAGAATACGCCAAGCCCGAGTAGACTTGCGTAATCCGAATTCACGCTGACACGAATGATATTGGGCGTAGAGCTTGATATTATACGAGCACGTATAACGTGGGCGTAAGAATTCCCAGAATTCCAATTCCTATGAAACTTTCAATCTAAGCCCAAAATGGGATTCCATAGGTCAAAATGGCGTATAACACAAATCTCACAATCTAGAATGAACAAAACTTGAAAATAAGGAAGTTTGATAGATCAAAACCTACAAAATCCGAAAATGGTAATTTCTAGATCTACTAAAAATGAAACTTCAAAATGCAAAATGCCAAGTTCTAAACTATCTTAGGATCACGAGAGGAAGATAAGTGAACCATAAAAAAATATGGGTTCTCATGTGGAGCAAGATGTACTTGCCTAAGCTCTTGGTAGGTGGAGAGAGTTATGAGGAAGAAGAAGAGTAAATGAGAAGGAGAAGTAATGAAGAGAGAGAGAGAGAGAGAGAGAGAGAGAGAGAGAGAGAGAGAGAGAGGGTTGGGGCTTTAAATGGAGATGTGGTAGGTGGGGAGTTGGGTTCATGATGAACCACCAAATCCGAAAATAAACCAACCCAAGCCGAACCCAAGAGCAAAACTTAAAGCAGAAAATAAAATACAAAAAAATAATTAGCGAAGAATTAAGGAAATTAAATACAGAACAAATGCATGCTAAATATTAAATAAATACATTCAAGCAGTACACGTATTAAAATACGTATTCTGGGAACGAGGAGTGACACAAGTGAAAAATGCCAAGTTCTAAACTATTCTGAGGCTACGAGAAGAAGCTAATGGAAGCATAAAAATGGGTTCTCGAGTGGAAGCAAGGGACACTTGCCTACTGTGGGTGTTCGGTGGAGAAGGAAATAAGGAAGAAGAAGAGGAGTTAATGAGAAATGAATGAGGAGAGAGAGGGGTTGTTGGATTAATAAATGATGGATTGTGGTAGGTAGGGGTTTGCATACTAACCCAAACCGAGCCAAACCAAGCCGAACCCAACCGAACCCGATGCATGCCAAAGCCGAAATAGACCACACGAACCATGAAATGCTAACTAACCCAAGGCTAGCCAGCCAAGACAAGTCGAAATACAGGTCAGAGATACGTATACGTATACCAAAATACGTATAACGAAATCCGAGGGTGACACAAACGTACAATACTGACTAAATTTAGGGGCAATTGGGTTACCTGTGATTGGCAGCAAAATCTGTTGTAATTAGTGTTGCAGGAATAGGAATTCGGATATTGCAACTTCCATTTGCACGAAATGCACCATTTACAGCAAAACAAACAAAGAAATTGTCATAAATCTTGCAACAGAAAACCCAATAACACTTGCAGCCAGCCAAACAGAATCTTAGACAACATATTATGAAAATATTTTTCTTAGTAAATGCATAATTGTACCTAATGAATCATGAATGATCTTGAACACAACAACTATGCATGGAGATCTTGTTAGGAACAAGAATGAGAATGAAAGAAAAAAACCTAGTTCACTATAGATATATCTAACATATAGAAGGAACATGCCTATGGATAATCAACGGCCAAAATTTTCCATATATCTAATTGATAAAACAAAGTAACGAAAGGATAAATTGATTAACAACGTAAATTTGTATATATCGAAATCTTGGGTTAGGATTTTTACTACAAATTTGTAGATCTGGAGATCTAGAGTGTAGATCTGTGGATCTGGAGAACTTTGTAGATCTGTAAAACTTTGTAGATCTGGAGAACTTTGTAGATCTGTAGAATACCAAAATAAAATCATTAGAACTTTATAGAACTGTAGATCTAGAACATGAACTCAAGTTAGAAAATAAAACTGACAGAAAACCGACTTTATAGAACTGTAGATCTAGAAAATAGAACTGTAGATCTAGAACTTTATAGAACTTACATAAACTTTGTAGATCTGTAGATCTGATTTGATGATCTAGAACATGAACTTTGTAGATCTAGAGTCCAGATCTTCGTTTCATAACAAATCCCCAAAAATTAGGATTTGTATTTACTTGGAGATAGAGAGAAGGAAAACGAGAAGAAGAGAGAGGCGGCTCTTGAGAGTTTGGACTCTCGTAGTCGTAGTCTCGTAGAGGAGGAGAGAGGAGAACGAACGGAACTCAGAGAGACTGAGAGAGGGAGGCTTCAGAGTTCAGAGAGATTGAGAGAGGGAGGCGGCTCTCGAGTCTCATGACTCATCTGAAGAGAAGACGGTGGTGAAATGAGTGAAGAGAGAAAATGTTAGGGTTTTTGTGTTTATATAGGTTATTTTCTCTAAGGGTATTTTCGTAATTTTACAGGCCTTAATCCGGTTTCGGTTTTAAACCGAAACCGAACTCATAAACCGGACTCGAACCCGATAACCGAACTGTGCCATATTAAAAACCGAAACCTAACCTAATATATTCAGACCCGAGCCGAATTCCTTATTCGGTTCGGTTCGGATTGGTTTTCGGTCCAAAACCCTTTAATGCTCACCCCTACAAGCAATGGTTCATTTCTACCTTTAAGTATTTAATTTTTCTTCCGATTTTTTTGTCATTTCCAAACACCGGAAAGAAAAATCAATGAAAATTATAATTTAAAAAAAAAAAAAAACACAGCAAGGAATTGATTTCCTTTCCTTTCCGCGAACCACAATGAATTGATTTCCTTTTCTTTCCGCGAACCAAACGAGGCCTACAAACTTTGTCAGGATGCATAAACTCAGCTTACATGAAAAAAAAAGAAAAGAAAAAAAATACATCCTTATCGCTAGGGTTACTCTAGTACGAAAGCAATTGATGGTTATCAAGAGAAGGCTATATATAGTCCTATTTTCTTCTTTATAAGGTATGCACACAATTCGTAATTCGAGTGTCGGAGTGGCACCCAAGGATTATTCCGCCCCCGAAGTTTGTTCGTGTAATCAGGTTACAAGTAGATCTTCAAGACAACCTCCTCATCTAAACAAGGAGATTGTTGATCCAGCCCAAGACTTTGTTCCGAGATTTCTGAGGTTGGTAAACCATGGCGAGAGCGTCTACCATGGGTTGTATCTTGCACAACAGCAAAGTTGAAAGTCTCGCCTCAAGATGCATAACGGTCCCCTTCCAATAACGTAAATTCCTAGCAGCACTCCGGATCCGGACCCTTAAACAGTGAGCAAAGCCATCCTGGCCCCGGGAGGAAGGAGCGACCAGTTCTCTAACTCCATCACTTATGGCATATGGCTCCTCCTTCAATGTGGGAGTACACTGCCACCCCAACAATACCGTTACGACTATATCAGACTTATGTTGGGTTGAACTACCATACAAGACAATCTTATAGCCTACTAGCAATCCCTTATCACAATCCATGTAAACAAGTAAAATACGTAAGAACATCCTCCCAAGATACTAGGACTAACACATGCCCTTGGCTTAAAGCCAAGCGGGAAGAGAAAACCCATTCAAGTTATTAAGTCCTCCTGGTACCCCTCGCCATCAAGCTACAAATTGGGAAGATCCGTTGGTTCTAGAACTAAATATGGCAATGTAAACCAGAATGGGTCAAACCACACCGCAAGAAAGTAGCACAAGAAAAACTCATTGACAATATGCATGATATGTAACTAAAAATGGGATACAATAAGTAAAGAAAGTAAGGATAACAAGGTACCAACGTGCTGGCATGATAGGAAAGTAAGCTAGCTAATGTGCATGACAAACCAGACAAGGCTAGAAGAACAAACACGACGAGCCCTAGGGTTGCTAGTATTAGCTACCTAGGTTAAGGTCTAATTACTAATGCAATGCAGCATAATTCAATAAATGGACCAAAGTTTCCTCCAAAAGATATGCTAGATGACTGAAACAACTCATGACGCATTCGACACAATATGAGGGATGTTGTGCAAGTTCAGTAGCAAATTCAGCAAAATTGACATG
Source organism: Iris pallida (assembly GCA_029216955.1). Taxonomy (NCBI): domain Eukaryota; kingdom Viridiplantae; phylum Streptophyta; class Magnoliopsida; order Asparagales; family Iridaceae; genus Iris; species Iris pallida. The sequence goes on from JANAVB010015600.1 coordinate 11,421,499, forward strand.
TTCCAGTAACCTGGTGCCTGTTACAAGAGAGATATAGTTATAGCTAGTAACGGCACAATACATCCCCTTAGCATACATGCAAAAAAATGTTACTTGCTGAAAGCCACAGATTGCGAACACTTAATACTCACAATGTGATAGTTTTGCGATATCATAGCTGAACAGAGCTTTGCGGTATCACAGCAGACCAAACTCTGATTCTTGCTTTGCGGTATCATAGCAGAACAAATAAAATTTCCAGCAGCAACCATGGTGCATCTTATGGACTCTGCAATATACATGTTAGGAAGTACGGACACTTCTGACTCAACAAGAACACAACCTTACAGATTTGTCAACATTGTGTCAGAGAACACATCTAAATAGAATATATCACAGACATGACATTCTGTAGGTTGAAATTACCCAATTCAAAACGACAGCTAACTTAATATGGATGTACATCAGCCTTAACATCCTTTAGAGGCAAGTAAACAAAGAACTATGTCTAAGAGAAACCTAGGTTGCACACATACAGACACACAAAAGTTGTGTGTTTTATGGGTCTAGTTCATTAAATAAAACATTGGCCACATCACCCCACCACTAAAATAAAAACAATTTATTTGGTTTGGGATTTTCCCATGTAAATCCACCCTTAATTAGCTTCAAATTAGGTGAGATCAAGATAGTCAAAGGCACAAGACGCACTCGAGACACAAGTAGTCTATATCGTCCGATGAGCAAGGTACATTTAAGGCACGCGTCCGAACGAACCAAGGTGAAAAAATAAAAAATAATACAAATATACATAAATAAATAAATTAGTAATGGATGAAATAAAACTAAATAACATATTAAACATACTAAAACATTACCAAATGAACTAGTAGAGCAACAATAGCAGTAAATAAAACTAACAAAATTTGTATTCTTCCTACCACGTCGTTTTTAGTAAATTCTAGTTTTCTCCATTTCAATTGTAACCAACTTTGACAATTATGGAAAAGACCACTTGTATGAGGTAAGTGCTGTCTCTCTGCCTCATACTTTTTTGTAAAACAAAAAAACAAAAAAACAAAAAAAAGGGATTTTTGACTTTTGTCCTACTTATTAATAAGATTTTGTACTTACATCCCATTTTTGTGTTTATTAGACTTACATCCCACTTTTTGTCACAAAAAATATTTGTTTTGTCACAAAAAATAGTCGTCAAATATTTCCGTGACAAAAAGTGGGATATAAGTTTAATAAACACAAAAGTGGGATGTAAGTACAAATACCTATTAGTAAGTGGGACGAAAGTCAAAAATTTCCCAAAAAAATAAAAATAAAATAAGGCACGCCTACGCACGTCTTTTTCTTGGTTGCACTATGATGAAAGGCGCATCTTGGGAGCGCCCGAAAAAAGGCTTATTATCTAGTGAGATGCGAGGCACAGCTGCTACGCCTTGTTGCAAGGCACGTCCAAGACGCGGCTTTGACTACCATGGCTGAGATAGAAGCCATTGCAAAAGATATTGCGAGGATTCCAAGACCTAACACCATTTGGCTACCATGGCTATGACTTGGTAGCCGTAGTTGTGCAGATTCTTTAAATTCAAAAAAAAAAAAAAATCAAGTGTACAACTGGATACTTCTAGGAGGAACCCCCATGGCATTCCAACTCATCGAATCAAGACAATAACCAACACCCGATTGCAGATAGTATGTACATGTCATAGACTATTGAAACTTGAGAAAACACAGGGCTCAACCAGATTTTTAAGAACTGGCTATAGTGGCCAGATCTCTGCATTCTACAAGTAAAGTCCAACTTGAGCAATATGTATGATCCAAAACCAGATGACAAGGCGCGACTGCCTATAAAAATTTGCAATGCGATTGATCATGAGAACAGGTAAACACTCTCATAGTGACACAAACGGCTCACATTAAAAAGTATGTATGGAGCTTTAGGACGAAATACACGCTTACAGAATCTAATTAACATAGTTAAGAAAATAGAACACCACGAATAATCAGGACTTTAAAATGAAGGGGAAGTGCATCTAAACTGGCTCTTCTAGTTGAATAACCATGAGGTTCGTATAACATGCAAGATACTATCAGAGCATAGTCAATGTCAGCGTAGGAATTATTCCTTTTCCCATGAAAATAGTTCTCACTTTTCAAGTATCATCATCTCGAATCTATTGGACAACTAACATAGTTCTAAAATAGCCAACAAAAAGCAAGTATGGAGGTAAAATAAAAACACTGGAAGTAGGATATAATAGGAACAAAATCATTAGAAAAGAAAATACATAACATCTAGAAGTTCATTTTGTAAAATTGAACAAATCTTTTAACTTCTCTATCTGGTCCACTCTTTCATCACTACATCTTATTTCAGCTAACCAATTAAGTAACACTGATATTGTTGGGTAACCCAAGAAACTTAATGAGCCATGCATTGTTTACAAAATATTTGTACTCCCAACAGTCATATCCTAATCTATGACTCATGATCAAGATCCTAAAGGTTTTGACATGGGGGTTCCTTGAGATCCTATTTGAACCATATGATCTTACCACAATAAGATAAGTTTCATTACTTCATTCTAAATTGAAAAATATATATTGATATGGGAAATTACATTTTTGATTTCTAAAACTTAAAGCAACATGTACTAGTAACACCCTGGAACCTGGAGCAAAATGCAAGTCACTTACAAATTGATCAATTAGTCAACAACAGACACTAGCCAGTAGTCTATGTTGCACGGACACTAATACGACACAACATGGTAAGGACACATCGACACGGACAGGACACCTATATTGGTGTGTCTTGGTGTATTTTGGAGTGTCCTGGTTGCGTCCAATACGTGTCCGACACAATATGGCGCAATTTTTTGGAGTGTCCATGCTTCTAGCCAGTAGTACATATATTATATATGTTTAATGTCCATGATAACTTTGAAGTGACTACGCCAACTAACCTAAGCATATTGCCTAAAGAACACTTAAACAATTATACACGCACGCACGCACGCACACACACACACACACACATATATAGAGAGACTTTTGTCCACAAAACCAAATAAGATTTCCCATAAATGCAAATATCAATTCAATAAAATTGACTTTAGCATTTGAAATTCTACACTGAATCCCTTAATAAGTTGTATTTTATGTTGGTAAATTATATACACATGCCTACACAATTTTTGAACACTGTCCCTAAGAGACTCGAAGTTAGCAGAGTAGCTCATTGGAAATGTTGGACACTTACATTCAATTAGCACCTAGGAAGCATGAAAGTTCCAAAATACCGTAGGGTACACCAAAATAAAAATTGTGTCCACGTTGTTGCGTGGGTTCTCTGACATGTTATATTAGTGTCCATGTAACATAAGTTAACACCTATCCAAGGCATTTGATGAGATGCTTCCTTTTTCTCTTTGGAAATGTGTACATGTGTTGTAGATTTACCTTCTTGATCATTTCCTAAGGATAGCCAATGTGAAGAAAATAACTGTAATAAACAAATATCATACATTCAATTATATTTGATATTTCCATCACATTCTATCATTAAGCTTATTAGACTAAGATTATCTCTCTTCATGAGTAATTGATGTTGCCATGTATTTTTATTGGACACTCATTGCGAAGGTAATCAACTTATATTAGCCACCAAATTTATCCTCTTTGTTGTGATCTATAATTCTATATACCTAGTATTTGAGATCTCCCCCAGGAGGATTGAAAATTTTGATAAGGTTCTCATCTCAATAGAAACCCAAGAATGAGAATAAAAGTCGATCAACTGAATCTAGGCCGGGATTCTAGGATTGGCCAAGATCCATATACCTAACAAATGGCCAAAGATAGGTAAGACTAACGAGATGTTAATCTCGGCACCGTTAATCCGCTTCATGCATGCATTTTCTCATGTAATTTGCCAAGCCATACATACAACAAGGGAGACCGCAAGTAGGAGGTGCTACCAACTAAGTATATCGACACCAAAATGTAAGCATATACAAAAATCTTGAAATTTGTAGTAAATACTTCCTCCTCTACAACGGACTTCGAAAAATTATCGCATGAAAGAAGAGTCACACATCTAATAAATATCCGATGCAGAGCAATTTACAATGAAGGATAAATTAAAAGAGCAGCCAATAAGCAATTCATAACCTAACTACACCACCAAGATCTCTCTACATGCAAGACAACCGTACTGAAGAGACTAACCATCCGTTTCGCGACACAGACGAGCGACCGATCGAGCACCAGCCTCAGCCTCCGAGCAAACGCGTCCAGCTCCGCGACCCTCTGCTCCCGCCACCTCCTTGCCAGCTCGTCCCCCGCCCCGTCCCCGTCTCCCCGTTCCAGGCCCGTCCTCGTCTCGACCAGCGACCTGTCGAACACGTCCAGCACCATCTTCGCCGCCAAGTACTCAATTTTCTTTTCTCCCTCCCCCGGCCCCGCCGCCGCCACAGCAGCAGCTGCAGCAGCAGCAGGCAGAGCTGGAGCTGTTCCCGGTACGTCGTCCTCCGTCTCCGATTCCCCTACACTACCGCCGGAAGGGAGGCCCGGCGGGGCGGGGGCGCGGGGGTTGGCGCGGCGGCGCCTGTTCCCCCTGGAGGAGGGGCCCGCGGCGGGGTCCGGAGCGGAGAAGGGGGAGGCGGAGGCGTGGTCGGGGTGCCAGAGGCGGGTGCAGAGGTGGAGGAGGTCCCGGTCGTGCGGGGCGAGGCGGGAGGGGTCCTGGGTGCCGCGGGCGAAGCGGGCGGAGATGACGCGGTACTTCTTGCGGAGGCGGCGGAGCTTCTCGGAGAGCTGGGAGCGGGTGTAGGGCTGGGGCATGGAGTCGGAGAAGCGGTCGTAGAAGAGGTTGAGGTCGCGCGGGAAGACGAGGCCCTGGGGGCGGCAGCCGAGGAGGCCCTGGAGGAACCGGAGCTCGTCGGGCTCCGACCAGATCCGGTGGAACTTGAAGGGGGGAGGGGGAGGGGGGTTCGGGCTCGGGTTGGGGTTGAGGTCGAGCTCGTCGTAGTCGTCGTCTTCGAACTCGTAGTCTTCTTCGGAGGGGTCGGCGGAGCCATTGTTGGAGGGGACGACGGGGAAGTTAGGGTTAGGGTTGTTGATGGGATTCGGGGGTTGGGGTGGGGTCTTGCGTTTGATGGGGAGCTTGCGAGCAGAGGATTGGGTGTGGGTCGGGATCGGGGTCGGGGTCGCCATGGCAAGCGAGCGAGCGAGCCAGATGGGATGGGAAGGAGGTGAGGTGAGGTGAGACCAGGAAAGAAAAAGAGGGTTAGGATTAGGGTTAGGGTTAGGAAGACGGGGAGGGGATTGGTTCGGTGGAGTTTGGTTGCAATGAAAATAAAATAAAATAATTTTTTTTTTCTCTCTTAATTTTAAACTTTGATATCCTAACTATTTTTGTCCGCACGTGCTAAAAAAAAAGACGAAACTTTTCCTCCCTACCTAACCCCACGCCCCTTCACCGGCTGCATCACCCCCCCTCCCTCCGCCGGCTGCACCTTCCCCGCAACACCTCTCCCCTGTTTCCCCTGTCGGCTGCACAGGTCGTGCCACCCTTTCTCCTTCGCATGCGGAAGAAGCAGCGACAACGCAACTACAACGATAGTGATTGTGACGGCTGTTACGACGAGGAAGTGGCTCGCGCAAAGAGAGTGGGGGCGGGGTGCTGCAGCTGACGGAGGGGGTGGGGGTGGGGGAGGGGGTTGTAGTCCGTCAAGGGGTGCAGCCGACGGGGTGGGGTGGGGGGGCAGTTGGAGGGAGGAGGGGGTGGTGGGATGGGTAAGGATAATTTTGTCTTATTTTATTTTAAGGTATCAAATTGATGCATACTAAAGTTTAGGGTATCAATTTAAAATATGAAATAGTTGAGGGTATCAAGTTGCAATTAAGCCTTTTTTTGTTTCAAAAAGTGACAATAATATTAGTTTTTTGAACAGTTTTCAAAAGTTGCTTCTAATTTGAGCTGGCTTTTCAAACAAATTGTGATAAGCTTTTGATAAATGAAACAGGTCTTAAATAAAAAATTTATATTAACATGAAATGTTGTACTGTTGTTATAAAAATATGGGATATTTTACTATTGTTATGTTATCATGTGAAATATTGTACTGTTGTTATGTTATCTTGTGGAACAAATGTTGTTTATGGGAAATGGAAATGTAAAAAAAAATTGGGATCGTTGAGTCGCCTATGCAAAATTTCTGGATTGAAAAGAATGGAAGCATGAGCGATGGCTAAAAAATGTAAAAATGCATAAGTGATGTATTGTATAGTTATTTCAAGTTTATGTTATGATACATGTTATGTTTTTATAGCCAAGTTGTATATGGATGCATGGTCATGAACAACTTGTGCACAATATTCAGTTTCTCGAACAGGGTCCCAGACACAGAGATCAATTTGGCCTAGAGGGAATAGGGATAGATGTGCTGACGTACTAACATAGATATTGCTTCTATCATGTCCCGATCACGTGCAATCGAAAGATGTCACTAGGAGTGATGTCGTACAAGTCTTAATTGCACTTGTATAAGGCAAAATTCAAAACGATCGATAGAGCGATCTAAGATACAAGGTCATTGCAGCAGAAATACTAAGCAAAAAGTTGAATCAATACAAGATATACAAAATGAATCTTTTTTATTGATAATTTTATCGAATTTTGTAACAGCTCGAAGCCAAAGAACAAATTGATTACAAGCACTCTCTCTCTCAATATATCTCTCTCGATACAATGAAACATGTCACTGTGCTTAGAACTCGAGAACTATACAAGCAATGATGTTCCGTACATTATTTCCTCTATATACAAAGAAAATCATCTAACCACAGATCTACTACAAACTACCAACCGAGCTCCCACGTCTCAGTACGTCCAAGCAAAATATGCACCTACGAAGATCTGGTGGGGTGTCAGTACAAGAGTACTGGTGAGTTGCCTCCCGTCAACACCATCAAAGTAACACGTTCAATTAGTTAGTGCAAGCAATATTATGTGATATTTCTAATTTTGTCTTAGGATCAGCTACATGGCATAACATATTTGTGTCAAATATCATAAATGTGTCACACAACAGAGTTGAACATAACCATTACTTGCCATCCTTCCATGCTTAATACAAATAAATGTTATTTCATAAAGCAAAGAAATTATTACAATGATATCAACTCATATATAAACGAATGTATCATAATATGTGTCATTGCATAAGATACTCGTTAGCAATTATAAAAATATAATCGTACATGCTAAGTGATCATTCTCTGTCCAGTACTAGGACTGCACGCAGATAACATTAGCAAGCAGCCTAACTACATGAAATTCACTGGCACCACAAGCCATCTTTAATATATATAGCTGGGTTAGATGGTAATACTTTTAGCGCGGTTAGCGAGCCCCAATGAAAGTTTTCGAATCACCCTGCTAGTATGTCAGCTCAGCTATCCATATTCCTCCTAGGCCGATCTGATTCCGGTGTCTCGGTAATTCATTCGAGAAACTAAAATCATGTACACAAGTTGTCCATGACCATATACATACGTGAACAGATAGACTACACAGGAATACATGGTACAAAACTGAAATAATCAGACACATCGATCTCTACTCAAAAGCACAACACATCTCATTTGTGTAGCACATTCCTCGAGCCATCACTTGTATTGCTCATCCCAGTCTGATTTACCTTGGCAACCCAACAGCCCCAAGACCTTCTACGATCCATAAATTCTAAAACTATATCACTATCCTCAACCAACATACATAATCACAATGATGTATTCTCTAAGATAACTAAAATCAACACTACTATTTCAGAAAAAATTGTGTGTGTGTGTGTGTATATATATATATATATATATTTTGTGTATATATATATATATATATATATATATATATATATATATATATATATATATATATATATATATATATATATATATATATATAGTTTAAGCAATGGATAATTGTGACGAACTCGTCTCCGCTGAGGGTCGAACTCCGACCACTTGAGCACTAGGCTAGAGGTCATTTGCATATATATATATATATATATATATATATATATATATTAGAAAGAGAGAGAAGCAAGTATGGAAAAAATATGTCTCACGCAATAATCTTAACAGTAGCTCAAATTTAGTGCAACAACCACACCTACCAGAAAAACAAAATAGTCTATGCAAACACATTGGCTTTGGACCCCCTCTTCTTGATCCCAACTCCATGGCTGCTGCTCCTCGGAAAGATCAAGCTAGACCCGACCTTCACCTCCTCCTCGAACTCGCACGGCCGGTCCTCGTCGATCCTCCCTACCACCACGCTCTGGCTCCGCCTCACGTTCACCCTACCGTGAATATCCATGTGTCGTACCCTCGATATGGCACGGATGAGCTCCCGGAGGTCTTCGTCGTCGTCGAGGTCATTGGAGGACCGCTTCGATGAGGAGGAGAAGCTGTGGTGGTCGTAGGAGATGTCAGAGAAGGCAGGGCACGCGATACCCGCGCTGCCATACTGCCCGACCTTTCCGGCGTAGGCGATCATGCCCCTGACGTACATGTCCCGGATGCTGCACATGAGCCGCATCGGAGCTCTTGTTGGAGCTTTTCCTTGACTTGAGAAGAGCTTGCTTTTTTTAAAGCCTAGAAAGATAGTCCCACATTGGAAAAGCATCCAAGTGAGTATTTCAATATAATACCAAGTGAGGTGTTGAGAGATGCACATGGGGTGGTGACCCTAAGGAGGGAACCATGTGGGATATTTTACTAGGAGGTAAGGTTAAGACTTCATGAAGAAAGCATTAATACTTTTGTCACTCTCTTGGATTTATTCCTTTTGGAGCTAAGCCCCGAAGCAACTCGGGCTCGGGCTCATGAGGCGTAATGTTATGGCCTTGAGTCGGTTATTGGAAAGATTGATTCAAATATGATTTTAGTTAATTCAGATCCACTCTTTGTGAGATTTGAAATTAATTCGTGGCTATCTTTGTGGGATTTGAATCTTTTAAATAATATCTTTCCAGAACTAATTGGGCGGCCAGGGCTTCCACCCTCTCTCTATTAATACTCTCTTCTGTCCTCCTTTGGAGGTGGATCCGAAAAATAAAAATCAGAGAGAGAGAGAGAGAGCTGCTACCGCTATTGCAAGTCCAGAAAATCCGAGGAGTCAGAACAGAGGTGACTTCGAGCGTTCCAGAAGTTCTTCAAACTTGCTAGTTCTTGGAAGCAGATCGTGTGGGACGAATCTTGCTTTGAGCAACGGTATTTTTACACCCCAGCAACTTCTCTCTATTTCATCTTTCATTAGATTATTGTAACTCGTTCTGTCCCTATTGCAACACGTTTGCAAGGAAGAACGAGGGATCTACTTTTCTCTCTATTTCTGCATTGTAATCTGATTACTATTGTTATTTTGTTTTTCGTGGATCTTGAGGTTGTTCAGTGCAAAAGTTTTTTTTGGTCACATCCTCTTATCTCGTTCGTACTTGTTTTCTATCTAATTTCTTGTCCCGGAACTAACAATCTCAAAGCAAGATTAGACAAATGGAAAACTCTCGTGCTTCTCTTCTCGTTACTAGCTTTAACAAGTTAGAGAAGTTCGATGGAGAGCACTACCAGATCTGGAAGAGGAAGGTTAGCCTCAATCTTCAACTCGTGGATGTTGATCACGTGTTGACAGAGGACAAACCGATCATTCCAGAGGATGGCAACGCAACCAGAATTACCGCTGCAACTACCAAGCAGATGAAATGAAAGAGAGAAAAATAACCTCTGCAGGCTGCTTATTCTCAACTCCATGGAAGATTCTCTGGCAGAATCCTACTCCAAGAAAGTGATGGCCAGAGAAATCTGAGAGTCTGTAGAGAAATTATATAAAGACGATGAGAGTAGAAACAAGATATTTATCGTCGAAAAATATCACAAGTGGCTCTTTGAAGACGAGAAGGCGATGCTTCCTCAGGTGAAGGAGTTTCTGAAACTTCGTCAGAAACTGGACGACGAAAAGATGCCCCTCGAGGACAAGTTCGTCGTTGGAAGGATAGTCTCCAAACTCTCTCCTGGATGGAGCAAGCTCTATGCGACCTTGCACAAGAAGAAACTCGAGATCAGTCTGGAAGATCTCCTGCAAGAAATCTATGTTGAAGACCAGATAAGGGCTCAACAGAAGGTGGATGCTCTGTCCAAGCAGTTGGCCAAGGCCAACTTAGTGCAGACAAGGGAGTACAAGGGGAAGAAGGCGGCTTCTCACCACAAGAAGGACTTCACTAATCTGAAAGTGAAGGGACCTTCTTTTAAAAAGTAGAAGCCCAAGTCAAATGTGACTTGCTTTAACTGTGGCAAGAAGGGCCACTACAAGAGTGAATGCAGATCCAAGCCCAAGCAGTCACAGCAAGGTGAGCCTAACAAGGTTTTAATGATTAATGACGGTATTGCTATGATTGCTCAGGTCACTTCGGTAGGGGTTGACTCTGACTGATGGGTCGACACTGGTGCCACCTGCCACGTCTGCTCGAGCAAGGAATGGTTCACCACATACCAACAAACCTCTAAAAAGGTTATGGTGGCAAATCAGGCACAAGCTGAAGTTCAAGGGATCGGAATGGTGGAGCTGAAACTGACCTCCAGGAAAACTCTGATGCTTCAAGGTGTGAAGCATGTTCCCGTGATTGCAAAGAACTTGATCTCTGGAGACCTGCTCTGCAACGCAGGCCTGAGGATGGACATCAATGCTGGCTAAATGGTGATGTCTCTTAAAGGAATGTACTTCGAAAAAGCTTTCTATACCGAAAGAATGTTTAAGCTTTAGCTTGTAACCCAGTCAGAGAATATTAATGCTATCTCTAATTCGGATTATACTCTTGAGTTGTGGCATAATAGACTAGGACATGTCCATTGTAAAAAGATTAACAAAATGTCTAGTATAGGACTTATCTCCAAATATAGGGGTAAGGTGGAGAAGTGTGAAGTGTGTGCTCAGACAAAGATCATAAGAAAACCCTTTCATCGGGTCAATCGAAGCACAGATCTTCTGGAGTTGGTGCACTCCGATAACTGTGACTTCAAATAATTCTCTACGAAGGCCGGAATAAAGTACTTCATAACCTTCATCGATGAATTTTCAAAGTGCGTGTTCGTCTACTTGCTCAAGACTAAAGACGAACCATTCGAGAATTTCAAGGAGTGCAGGGTCGAAGCTGAAAGGCAAACTGGACAACAACTCAAGAGGTTGAGGAGTGATCGAGGAGGAGAATATCGGTCTCATGATTTCGCATCGTACTACAAAGAACATGGAATCATCAACGAGACTACTGCTCCGTATTCTTCTCAATCCAACGGAGTAGCAGAAAGGAAGAACAGAACAATGACAGAAATGATGAACTCAATGCTGTTGACTGCGGGTCTTCCAAAGTGTTTTTGGGAAGAAGTTTCATTGACGACCACATTCATTCTGAACAGAGTGTCGTATGAAACTTCTGATTTTACTCCTCATGAACTCTGGTTCAAAGTCAAACCTAACTTGAATATCATTCGAGTGTGGGGGTGTCTTGCATATGTAAAGCTCCTGGATCTGAAGATTCAGAAGCTCGAAATAAGGACTACAAAGACAATCTTCTTGGGGTATGTCGAGAAGAGTGATGCTCGAAGGTTCTTTGACTTGGAGTCTAACCACGTCATCGAATCTCGTGACGAAGAGTACTTTGAAGACAAATTTAGAAGGCACAAAAAATTGTTCTCGCAGATATTCAGAAGAATAATGATGGTGCAAAGGAAGCCAAGGTTTCCAATGATGTAGTAGTCCAAGAAGAAGCTATTGTTGATGAAACAAAGTTTGAACTAGAACTCGCAGAGCCGTCAGCTAAGCGAGTGAGGAGGCCGAAAGACTTCAGAGATGACTTCGTCATCTATCATGTGAAAGTAGATCCGCTTACCTATGATGAGGCGATGAAGACCAGAGATTCTATCTTTTGGAAGGAGGCAGTGAATGACGAGTTTGACTCTATCACCTCCAATAACACATGGGTGTTAGTAGATCTACCTAAAGGAGCAAAACCCATCGGATGTAAATGTATCTTCAAGAAGAAGATGAAAGCAGATGGAACTATTGACAAGTTCAAGGTCAGGCCGGTAGCCAAGGAGTTTTCTTAGAAATAAAGGATAGACTACTTTGACACGTACGCTCCAGTAGCACGAATGACCACCATCAGAATGTTAATCGCTCTAGCAGCTATACATAAGTTGGTGATACATCAGATGGATGTAAAAACAATATTTCTTAATGGTGAGCTGATCGAAGAGATTTACATACAGCAGCCAGATGGATTTGTCGTCAAAGGTCTTGAAGGCAAAGTCTGCAAGTTGGTAAAATTCCTGTACGGTTTGAAACAGGCTCCCAAAATGTGGCATGAAAAGTTTGACAAGGTCATTCGATCAAATGGCTACAAGGTCAACAAAATAGACAAATGTGTTTACACAAAGTTCTCTGATGGAAGAGGAGTTATCTTTTGTCTGTACGTGGACGATATGCTAATCCTAGGCTCGGATGTAGGATGTGTCACAGAAACAAAGAAGTTCCCCTCGACCAAGTTCAATATGAAGGACTTGGGGGATGCTGATGTGATCTTAGGCATAAAGATTATTCGAACAGACACTGGAGTGGCGCTGTCACAATCTCACTACATTGAGAAGATGCTCACACGCTACGGGTATCAGAATCTTCCAGGGATCGATACGCCTTACAGGTGTGACCAGAAGCTGAAGCCACACTCGAAGGAAAGCGTCAGACGGCTGGAGTATTCTAGCGTTATCGGAAGCTTGATGTACGCTACTACTGCCACAAGGCCTGACATAGCTTTTGCCATGGGAATGCTGAGTCGGTTCACGAGCAACCCAGGCATTGAGCACTGGAAAGCTGTGAAGCGGGCAATAAGATATCTCAAGAAGACTCAGACATATGCACTACACTACAGCGGGTATCCGACAGTAGTGGAAGGCTTCAATGATGCTAGCTGGTACTCAGAGGTGGAGAGTGAGAGATCCACAGGTGGATACGTCTTTTCCTTGGATGGAGTTGCTATATCGTGGAAGTCGAAGAAGCAGACTATACTCTCTCGCTCCTACATGTAATCTGAGTTCTATGCACTAGAAACTGCAATAGATAAAGCAGAGTGGCTTCATAAGCTTATGTATGATCATTCAGTGGTTGGGGCTCAGATACTGGTGGTATCGATATACTGTGACAACCAGACGACTGTCCCTCGCTAAGGCATGATGCCGTACGAGCCTAGATTGCGCTCGTACAAGGCGGGTTCCATAACAACCGATTTTAGCGGCTGCGACGGGATCGTCGCATAAAAGTCCCAAGCAGAGACATTGAATAATAGCAACGAAAATTTAGAACAAAACACAAGTCATTGAAAAGATACATTTTATTGATATTGGAATAAAGATTACAAAGGGGGCGCAAGGCTAAGATTATAATCACTCAAGCGCACTCTTCTTACATTTTACAAGTTCACTCAGCTCTCTCTCATCTCTCAATACATGTCTTGAACTAGCGGATGCTTTGGAAGGCGACGTCCATACATTATGTCCCGTATAAGTCTTGAATCCACGCGGCCGCACGCTATGAATCGCCAAGGAACTCCGTGCCTCGACGTATCTAAGCGAGCTTTGCACCACGAGCTTCTACCTATGCCTGTATATAAAAACTATGTGGGTGTCAGTACTCAACTGTACTGGTGGAATGAGCTCTTCATCCACCCATACAAAATCGACACGTTTGATTTACTTTGTGCAACTTAGTCCCTTTGTATTGTCTTTCTAGTCTTGCCTTAGAATCAGCTTTAGGATAGACGCCTTGGCCTATTTTGTGTCTCTAGACCATCCCGTGCTTGTAACAACAACGTTAACCTATCAAATCATGTTTGCCTTACGGCCTAAAATTAGAGACGTGACTACGTGATAATACCTAACTTCCATGTGACCGTGCTACAAATCTATCGTGCCGTGCCTCGCAACTCAGTATGACTTAACCATATCGCCGCCTCGTAGCCCTTGCTACTTGATCACCAACTGACCCAATCAAGACTTGTGTGCTAAGTGTCACTCGACCGACTTTGCCTTGCGGCATTTTCTGACTTAAACTCAAGATGACTCAAATCCAACTTATGCAACTTATATGCCGACAATTTAAGACTTGACGCTATATCACGTGGCGAAGCACGTCGCCTACGTTGAAACCAAATCTTAGGCCCAATATTGTGTTCTAACTGACATACACATTCAACTTAACTCAATCCAAAGGTACACATGCTGGTTGTCGCCATGCTGACTCATCTATATAAATTGGTCACTGACTCCCAGAGCCATCTTGGACTCCCTTTAGCTTGTTAGCGGCCGCCCTTGCCAACGCGAGTAGCGAGCTCTGCTGCAAGACTCTACGCTAACCTGTACGGTCATCCAGCACGGCTAATCATGTTTCTCAAGAACTGGTCCCGTCCGCCTGGGTCACCGTTTGAGAAAACTCTACCTTGTTGACAAGTTGTCCATGACCATGCTAGACTCGACTTAAACTGACGTCTCACACAGTCATTTTACCTCTAGTGTTACCATCTCTTTCATGGCCAAGTTCAATATTTCTCACATCTGAGACCTCGCCTCGACGACCCATGGTTGCGAGCATTCTTCTTTCTTGTCCTATCCTTTCATTAACTCAGGAACGACTATTTGAAAGCCTTCTTTCTAACTCAATTTAAATCAACCGTGGCCCGTGCCTTAAAACACTAAGTTCGTGACATCATGCCGTAAACCAACTTGAACTCTATGCAACACTACCGTCCAAGACATACTTTATATGACGGGCCTTGAGACCGTAAGACTATGTGGTTATACCCAGTCGTAGAACTCGTAGGACCGTGCTTGCCACTACTCCGATAGCCTAACATAACTTGCCTAACTTAATCGTGCTATAACTTGACGAGTAAAGACTGCGTCAAGCCTTGCATCATGGAAGCGTGCATGCTTTATCGAGCATTTACGCGGACAACGCCTATGACTTAGGCTAATTCATAGTTTGTGTCGAAGACCAACTTTCCCTTCTTCCAAGCCACGGTACAAAGGACCGAGTATCATTTTCAAAGCACGCTGTGCACCAACTCTAAGCCGACCGTTGGTCCTTTACATATTCTAACTCAATTCGACCCATCGGGATTATTCCCTTAGCTATGTGGATTCGTCTCTTTTTTATCAAGCCTACTTGTGCAAGTTGAAAATATACGATTTATTATGTGAAGGCTAAGATGAGGCAAGTTCACTGAAACTATCCCACCTGATTCGAGGAGTCGCCTCGACCGAGCGGGCCTTCGTGTCGCCGTTGTATGGCTAAGTCCGAACGCCGTCGGCATTTCAATTCCTCCGATTGACTGAACGGGACGAGGCACTACATCGACTGCAGCAGTGGCATCGAATGACCTCTTCAACAGGAAGAAAAGAACTGTGCAGCTGAAATACAAAGCAGTAAACAATCTCATTAAGAGGGGTACTATTGCTGTAATTGACGTTCGGGGTCAGGAGAACCTGGCGGATTCGTTCACAAAGGGCCTCAAGCTCCAGATGGTCTATGACTCAGCAAGAAAAATAGGCTTGAAGGCATTCTGATATTGTATTTATGTAATCCTACCATAAAGTTTTATGCTATTAGAGAAATCTACTAGGCATCTAGCTTTTGGTTCAAGGGAGGACCACTGATTGAAAAAATATCAGGTAACAGTGGGTACATAGTCCTGAGGGACATGTGTCATGCCCCGCTCCCGCAGGAGCGATCGTCCTCGCTAAGGCGTGATGCCGCACGGGCCTAGGTTGCGCCCGTGCAAGGCTAAGTCCATAAACGGCCGATTTGAGCTAGACCGCAAAGTCGCACAGAGTGTTCCTATTTGCAGCGGAAAGTAAATAAACACAATTTGAAGAGAATTCAAACTCTTTATTCACATTCAAGAAGTTTACAAGCGGCACAAGGACGAGATTACAAATCGCTCAAGCTCTCTCTCTCTGAAACATAAAAGGCATGCCAAGTGGCTTACAAGATGGAATGATTCATGGCGATGTTTCGATACATTATGTCCTGTGTATGGTACTTCAGCTCCTCGCAACGCTCCAAGGCTCCAGAGATAGCTCCGCGCCTTAGCACGTTCGAGGGAAGCTCCACACCCGACAACGTCTCCTGCATCCTACAAGCAAACTGTGGGGTTATCAATATATTGTTATGTACTGGTGGGGAGGCTAGCTCGCCCATAATGCTATCATTACCAAACACGTTCTATTTACTTTTGTGCACTGTCTATCATTCATTGTCTTTCTAATCTTGCCTTAGGATCAGTTTCATGGTATATTTCATAACCTATATCATGTTGTCGAATTCAAGTGTTTGCATGGAAATACATGCACGACTTACCCATACTTACCGTCCGACCTTCCCTGTCCAAAGTAAACCAAGTTAGTCAACAATTCATATAAACTTTCAATGTCAAGTGCGTGTCCCTGCCTCAGGTCCTAGCGCATCGTAGGCGTGTTTTCTAACTCACTTACACGAAGTACTTTTGATCATTTGTATTTTACATTCAATGTCTGTTCAGAGGGCGCTACATTCAGTTAACTTAGACTACTTTGATTTCAATGCAAGAACTTGCACGTGGATTGCCACCAGCAAAGTCCACTTAAATCTATATGCACCGGTCGCTGGCATGTTAGCCATTTTGGATATTTTCTCCTTTGGCATTCTCATCTATCAAGCGTGATGGCTGGTACACCTTGATAGACTATTGAAGTACCGGCCCTACGTTTGGTTATGTGCCCAAGCCCGCACACCTGTCCGCCCGTAGGCCATGATTTCGCCTATGCCGGCCATGAAAATGTCGTTCGTTGCCCTTGGAATCCCTTTTCAATCGTGCACGAGTCCGTCCACGAACATTTCGTATTTTTCTTATCATTTTAACTTAACGGCTGTCTTTGAGCCATAGGCTGTCTCTGAGCCATAATGCGTTATCGACCAGGTTAGCGTCCGTGCAGCGCGGGTAGCGAGCCCCGTTGCACGTGCCCGTCATACCTGTCAATAACCATTCTTTCCTTTCTTATCTTTTCATTCATTCTTTCTTTTCATTCTTTCACTTGTCCGTTTGTTCATTGATTCATTTCATTCACATATTCATTCATTCATTCGTCGATTCATTTATTCATTTATACATTTTGCAACTCCCTGTACGGGAGTCGCCTTGGCGACCCATCGGTCCCGAAGTCTTTCAATGTTGTTATACTCTACTCGGAACGACTATGTCGATAGTCTTCCGTTTCATTATTGTAAACCATTCATTGTTTCATTGTTGAACGCATAAGGGACTCAAAATGTAAGCCCGTGCCTTAGCACGAGCGTGAAGCGCGGTACGAGAGTTATCACATTTTCCATGTTCTTTTCTATATTCTATACAAGCATACAAGATGGGATTATTCTCTTAGCTAGGTGCGTTGAGTCATTTATTAGCATGCGCGGTGTTTTTGCCTAGCAATTCTAGCAATAGTGTCCGCATTGTTATGTGTCTAGGCTAAGCAAAGACGGGTTCATCGGAGCTACCCACCTTAGCGATGTTCGCAACGGCCGAGCGATACTCCGAGCGCGCCTTGGAAAGTCTAAGTCTGGATTCCTCTTAAAGGGCCAATGTAAGCCTTGCATCGATTCTTCATCAGGTCGATGCCAACTCTTCGGGTCGACGGCTTGTTCGAGTCGTTGTACTTGCCATTTGAATCGGCGTTCCGCTAGGACGGAGCGGGTCATTACATAATACACCACTCAAAACAAGTCTCGTCCTCGAGACTTCCTGAGTGCAGGTCATCTTACCATTCCTTAACTCGTGTCGTCGTATTTCTTAGACAATTCCATCGAACGGCTCTATCGTTCGATGGCATCGAACTATGCTCGGTTATCCTTCCAAGTTTTATGTTACATGTGTTTGGTAAATTTTATTGAATGACTGTCCATTCATTTTAGACTTGATGGTACTTATTCAATTATCGTGTTTCTTTGACTTGGTTGCTATTTTGTCGTGTCATGGGACTAAAATGGTCGTACGAGGTGTGTTGTAATTTATCAAACTCGAGAGTCGTAAGCTGAGGCAAACTCACTCATTCGTTCATGCGCATCTCAACACCCACTTGCAGCTACATTCGAGTTCATCATATCGCTGCGTAGGGACTGTGCACATATTTAAGGCGTCCTCCGAATACGTACATTTCAACCCACTACCAAAATAAGTCATATCAGCGACATATTTAGCGACTCCAAGATAAAATGTCGCTAATATTTGGGGGTTTAGCGACGTTTATCTAAGACGTCGTTGTTTGTCGCCAACAGCGACTAAAAGCGACGTCTAGCGGCTACAATTTGTTAAATAGGAATCTACGTCGCAAGTTCGTCAGTACACGTCGCTGATATAGCGACGTGTAGTGACGCATTTTAAGTAGCGTCGCCGTTTATTAAATATCAGCGACGTTTAGCGACGGCAGAGAAGGACGTCGCTAAATGTTTCATATAGGCGGCGATGGTTTCCTTTTCGATCATTCACAAATTTCTCCCCTAATTTTTTGCGCGCTCCTCCTCCGCGGCGCTCCTCCGGCGATTTCCCTCCTCCGGCCTCCTCCTCTGCGGCACTCCTCTGGCGATCTCCCTCCTCCGGCCTCCTCCTTCTCCTCCTCCCCCTTCCTAAGGTAGCTCCTCCTCAGGTGATCCCCTGTCCCCGCTTCCCAGTTTTTCCTCGTCTTCTAGCTCTCTCTCTCGCTTCTAGTTCGTGTCCACGAGAGTGTGGACTCGCTGCGGGGGACACGAGACTCACAGTGGACTCGCTGCGGGGGATACGAGAGCGTGGACTCGCTTCTAGTTTGTGTAACACCTATTTTGTTGGTTTGGACACGTCGTGTCTCACTGTGTGGACACGAGACTCACAGTGTGACACCTATATACTGATACTGGAAGTTTTTTGGGCATATCAACTGTCAATTTGATGTTTTGCTTGGATTCGAATTCTAATTTAGGGTTCGAGCCCTATTTACTGATACTAGGAGTTTTTTGGACATTTTCAGGGTTTTGAAATGATGAATAAATTGACTAATAATTATTATCGAGCCCTATAAAATTTCAGCTATGTCACGAAGGATGGATACTAATCCTATGAATGAGTTTTCTCCTAAGTATTCTCGACAGTTGAGTATGATTTAGCTCACTGACATTACTGAAATATGGAATGATTAGTGTATGGTATGTTGGTCAGGTTTTGGCAGAGTTGGGATATGATAGTATGCATGTTACAATTAACAAGGAATGCTGTTGATACCAAATGTTGCACGACAGGTTACTTGAGTAACCTGGAATGTTTTACCTACTTGAGTAACCTGGAATGTTAAAGGCAGATAGGTAGGTCATGTATGAGAGACTGGATACCTAGATAGAAATACACCTACAGCCATTCGACTGGCGAGGTAGAATGTCAGGCATTTTAGAAAAATGGTGAGATACACCAAGTCAGACACTGTCCCTACAGCCATTCGACTGGCGAGGTAGAAATCTATGTATGACATTTGCTATAAGGACTTTGTATTAATCTATGGTACGACATCGTGATCAGGACATAGTCCCTGCAGCCATTCGACTGACGAGACAGAAACTATGTAGCCGTAGATAAAGTTGACTGTCCTCCGACCCTCATCCCTCGGCAATGATGATACGACAACCTATCACTATATCTTATATAGTAGTAGATGATGTCTTAGTATTACATTATGTGAGTTCATCTTGATTCTGTTACATTCTTCAGATACTAGATATGATAAGAACATATACTATACCATATGTACAGAACATAGATGATTCACACTAATGTATGCTAGAATAAATCTTGGGTTGTGTTCTGAGCCATCCGTTCTCACACTTGGCAAAAAATTAAATTTTTTGTACTTTATCTGCTTTCGAAAATGTACTCAAATTACATGATGGTTCCTTTAGTTATCTTGCTTATGTTACAATTATATTATTTGTGAATATCGATCTTACCAGATGGCACCTATTACCCGAGGAGCGGCACGTCGTTTGAGGGAAACAGTGAATGCTGAGGTGGCTCCTCCTACAGTTAAGGAGGAAGTGGCACCTGTTGTTAGTGAGACCGAGAGTTCTATTCATCCAGTACAGGTAGCTAGTGAGACCGGGAGTTCTATTCATACAACACTTGCAAGGGACTATATCTCTCCTCACGCCAAAGATCCCACTTTTTCAAGGTGGTTGCGTGATCGTATCACTGAGCGTTTGCGTGAGCTGCGTGGTTCTCATTAGCTATTAGTACTTATTTGTATTGGACTATTTGTATTGGGTTGTTTTTGTATTAGACTATTTGTATTGGACTACATATATGAATTAGTACTGTGTCAATCTCTGGATTGTATTGGTACTACGACCCTCATCCCTCGGCAATGATGATACGACAACCAACCAGAGAGAATACTCTGAGAGATCCATTTGAGTAGGACGTATACTCTGAGAGATCACCTTTACAAGTATGATATCAGTAGTGGGATTGAGTGTGTACGTCCTACTCAGATGGGTCTCTCACCGTTACTATTTTTTCTGACAGCATGGTGGATGTGCTCCGTCAACAGATTCTTGCTCCGAGCCAAAACTTTGCCCCGGAGCTCAAGTGGACATCCTTCGTGTAGAGCTCGAGTGAGAGGTTCTTGACAGCATGGTGGTCTCCTTTGTCAAAGTATCCGTGCTCATCACACATTGGTTGTGGGACGAGCACGGATACTTTAACAAAGGAGACCACTATGCTGTCAGGAACCTCTCACTCGAGCTCTACATGAAAGATGTCCACTTGAGCTCCGGGGTAAAGTTTTGGCTCGGAGCAAGAATCTGTTGACGGAGCACATCCACTATGCTGTCAGAAAAAAATAGTAACAGTGAGAGACCCATCTGAGTAGGACGTACACACTCAATCCCACTACTGATATCATTCTTGTAAATATGATCTCTCAGAGTATACGTCCTACTCAGATGGATCTCTCAGAGTATTCTCTCCGGTTGGGTTGTGTTCTGGGCCATCCGTTCTCACACTTAAAATACATATGAATTAGAACTGTGTTTTGTATTTTCGGCGAACCCAAGGATTTGATTCTGTATTTTGTATTTTGGTTTCTGTATTTTGGCTCCAGCTCCATTTACATTAATCTACGGTACGACATGGTCCCTGCAGCCATTCGACTGGCGAGGCAGAAACTATGTAGCCGTAGATAAAGTTGACTGTCCTCCGTCGCTCATCTCTCGTTATGTCGCGAACCTCTTCCTCTATGCCATCAAAATCAGAATCCTCGACTCTCTTTCGCTTCTTGGATATTGACCCAGCTTCCAATCTTTCATTTCCCTCCGGGTCCACTCTACTTCCAATCTCTTCCTCTTTTATACACGGATCTACAGAATCAATACCATCCAAGGAAGGCAAAACTGAATCAGCATTGTCTTCCGGATCGTCCTCATCAAGGCATAATGGGCTGCTCAGCGTGCCCAGCTTCTTCAACTTCTCGCTGGCTGCAGAGTCGAAATGGGAACGGGTCCTCTTTGCCGGCCCGGAGCTCTGACTCGCATTCGTCGCCTCGCTACCAGTTTTCTCTCCTCCTCTGACGCGGGTCATAAGAAAAGAAATTTCGTACCTCTTCTTCACATAAACATCATTGCCGCCTTGTACTCGAGCCTCCTCGTCTGTGACGCTATCCAACTTTTCGGTGCCTATATTGTCACTCGAATCTCCCCTTCGACTCGTATCGTCCTCTTCTTCGCCTATCTTTTCGCTCCCTGTCTTGCAATCATCTGCTATCACCGCCGACTCATTCGACTCCTTCTCCGATGACTCCGAGGAGGAGGAGGGGGAGGAGGAGGAGGAGGAAGAAGAAGACTCGAAGAAGGAGTCGAATGACACGTTTGGGTCAAGATCAGGCTGTTCCACTTGACCGGCTATGCATAGGTAGTAATATAGTATAGGGATCAGGCCGGCCAAAATGGAAAGCTATGCACAAGTAGTATAAGGTCAGGCTATACCCTACGTATGGTGAGGGTGGAGCTATGCACAAGTAAGAAACAAGTAGGGGTAATGGTCACATAACCTCTAATAACTCTCCATCCTCGAGTACTAAAATATGCTCCATTAGTGACGTAAATTTAGCGATGTTCGTAAAACGTCGCTAAATTGTGCACATTAGCGACGTTTAATTGAAACGTCGCTAACAGTCGCTACTAGCGACGAAAATAGCGATGTGACAACGACGTATATTAGTTACATGAGCTAATCGTCGCGAAATGTCGCTATGATGTCGCTAATAGCGACTAATTTAGCGACGTTAGGATGAACGTCGCTAAATTCTAATTAAATTAAATTCCCCCCTTCGATTCATTTCTCTCCATTTTACTCTCTCACTCTCTCCCTCCGGCGCACTCACTCTCACTCTCTCCGGCGCTCTCACTCTCTCCGACGACTCTCACTCTCTCCGGCGACTCTCCTCCCTCTCCGGTACGTGACTCCCTCTCTCTCTATTTTGGTTGTTGGTGGTTGGGGGTGCGGGTGGCTTGGGGGGAGGGGCAGGGGTACGGGTGGTTGGGGGGTGGCTGGGGGGTGGGGCAGGGGGGGTGAGGGCGGCTGGGGGTGAGGAGGGGGGGCTGGGGGGAGGGGAGGGTTAGGGTTCGGGTTAGGGGTGGGTGTGTAGGGGGAGGGCAGGGGGTGAGGGCGGCTGGGGGTGAGGAGGGGGGACTGGGGGGAGAGGAGGGTTATGGTTAGGGTTCGGGTTAGGGTTAGGCGTGGTTGGTGGGGGAGGGGAGTAGGGAGGGTGAGGAGGGGGCTGGGGAGGGGGGGGTTGGTGGGGGAGGGGTTAGGGATAGGGTTCGTGTTAGGGTTAGGGGTGGTGTAGGGGGGAGGGGTATGGGGGGGCCTGGGTCAGGGGCATCGATAGTGCCAAAAAATCTGATAATTTAGTAATAATTATTTGTTTTCCGAAAAATCTGATACTCCGATTCGAAACCATCGATAGTGCCGATATTTGTAACAAGGAGTTTTGTTGGTTGGTTAATGTCATCGTCTATTTTCCTTGATCCCGATACTCATAGGAATGGTCCCGAGGCACGGCCGTACGTCGGGTTAGGACCTTCTTGCTACTCGTACGGTTGGGGGGTCTGCTGCTCGGGGTGGGGCCGATACTGATAAGTCGTTTAATTGAAACATCGCTAACAGTCGCTACTAGCGACGAAAATAGCGACGTGACAACGACGTATATTAGTTACATGAGCTAGTCGTCGTGAAAAGTCGCTATGACGTCGCTAATAGCTAGTCGTCGCTATGCTCGTGGGGTTGGGGTGTCTGCTGCTCGGGGTGGAGCCCCGAGGGGGCTCGCAGTATATATGTATGTATGTAGTATGTAGTATATTCATTTCAGTTTTGAAGTTTATTCATATTTGCAGATATCTAGAAATGGCTATATCCATGTATCTGCTAGACCGTTCGTGGATGTACAACCGCATTCGAGATGACAGGTACGGTGTGCGAGATGAATACATCATCGGAGTAGAACAATTTCTCCAATTCGTGAAGGCGTTTCCTCAATCCATGGACGACATGGACATTAAGTGTCCGTGTGCAAAATGTCGGAACATGAAGTTTCAACCAGAATTGGATGTGACGTATCACTTATACATAAAGGGTTTCCTTTCGAATTACTACCAATGGACCGCAGACAGAGAGCTTGTACCTTTAGCATTCCAAACGGAGCCTTATGTGGAGCGTCCTTATGTTGAGCCTTATGTTGAGCCTTATGTGGAGCCTTATATGAATGTCCACAACCGAACTGGTGTCAACAACGAGTACGTGAACATGGTCTTCGACGCTGCAGAGCCTAGTTTTGATCCATACAATCGTGATGCAGCTGAGGAGGCACCGAATGCCGATGCCGTGAAGTTCATGGAGTTGCTGGAGAATGTAAGGACTCCTTTGTACCCTGGCTGTGAGGACCATTCACCGTTAGAGGTGATCACTCGGCTCTTGAGCATAAAGTCTGACTTTAACATGTCGCAAGAATGCTACAATAGAGTGCTCGAGTTGATTACAGATATCTTGCCGGAGGGTGCCAAGTTACCGAAAGACTTCTACCGCTCTAAGAGGATGATGAGATCCCTCTGGATGGGATACGACAAGATCGATTGCTGCTAGAACGGATGCATGCTTTACTACAAAGATCACAAGGATACAGAAGAGTGTGGATTCTGTGGTGCTGATCGCTACAAGCCAACTGCTGCAGGAAAGTCTAGAAGACCGACCGCTCGGCTCGGGTTGAAAACCCATGGGCTTGTGTGTTCGTGTGTGTGTGTTTGCTTGCTTGCTGCTGTTGGTGGGGTGAGTTTGTGTTTGATTTTGACTTTCTATTCTATTTTGAATTTTTTTTTTGTTTCTATCTTTATTCATTTCTTTCTTTACTTTATATATATACACACACACACATACATACATACATACATACATACATACATACATACACATATTAATATTTATTATAATTTATTTATTATATAAAAACCAACCACATATTATTTTATTTAAAATAAATTCTTTTTTTCTTCTTTATGAATAAATATTATATAATATTTATGAATAAATATTTTATATATATATAAAATATATATATATATATATATATATATATATATATATATATATATATATATATATATATATATATATATATATATATATATATATTTTTTATATATATATATAAATATATATATATATATATATATATATATATATATATATATATATATATATATATATATATATATATATATATATATATATATATATATATATATATATATATATATATATATATATATATATATATATATATATATCATAAAATGAAATAAATGCCTAAAAATTCTAAAATTATATTTTGTATCTATATTTATGCAATATATTAAAATTTTGATAATAAAATTTATTAAACATATATATATCTATATCCACAAAATACATATTTAACTAATAACGTAAAAACACTAATATTAATAATTTAAATAATATTAAAATAATAAAATAATATAAATGACTATATTAGCCCTATTCAGGAAAGTGGGGGTGACAAATCTACCCTCCTAAAAAAAATTTTGTCCTCGAAATTAGAGCAAACTAGCACAATAACACTAGCAAGAACAAGAAGAAAAAAATATCTCAAGGCTCGAAGAGATAAGGGTAACGCTTCCGCATCTCGTCCTCTCTCTCTCAGGTAGACTCACATGGAGAGTGATGCCTCCATACGACACGAACCAAAGAAATAACTTAGTTTTGGAGCACCTTCTCTCGACGATCCAGAATCTCCACAGGCTGCTCTAGATAGCGGAGAGTAGGCCCCACCTCTAAATCGGAGTGATCCAATACGTGACTAGGGTCTGCCATGTACCGCCACAACTGCGACACATGGAACACGTTATGAACTCCCTCTAGCGTAGGAGGCAAGTCTAGTCGATATGCCACTGCACCAACCCTTCCAAGAATAGTGAAAGGTCCGATGAAGCGCAGACTAAGCTTCCCGTCTCGGCCAAAACGAATCGCGACCCATGTCGGAGAAATCCTCAGGAACACCATATCGCCAACCTAGATACAAGACAAGACTCAATACAAGACCCTAAAGCAAACAATTACAAGCAAGAACAAACAAAAAAACTGATACTAACCTCGAACTCTAACGGTCTCCGGTGGCTATCGGCCCAATACCGCTGTCTATCCTGAGCCACCTGAAGTCTATCCCTGATCAACTTAACCTTAACCTTCTCTGCTGCATCCATCACCATCTCCGGGCCAAGTAAAACTCTCTCACCGATATCGTCCCATGACAAAGGAGTGCGACATCTCTGTCCGTATAGAGCCTCGAATGGTGACATCTCTATACTGGCCTGATAGCTGTTATTGTAAGCAAACTCTACCAGGTGAAGATGGTCCTCCCAAGCTCTCCCGAAATCTAACACACAAGTGCGAAACATATCCTCGAGTGTCTGGATGGTCCTCTCTGACTGTCCGTCCGTCTGGGAGTGATACGCGGTACTGAACTTGAGCTGGGTGCCCAAGCTAGTATGCAAACTCCTCTAGAAGTGGGAAGTAAAACGACTATCCCGATCCGAGACTATGCTCACCAAAACTCCGTACAATCTGACTATCTGCTGCACATACCTCTCTGCCAGCTTCTCCATAGACAGTTCCACCTTAAAAGGCAAAAGGTGGGCCGATTTGGTCAATCTATCAACGATGACCCAAATCGCGTCTTTCCCTCCTGTAGATCGTGGAAGTTCTGATACAAAGTCCATAGTGATGTGCTCCCACTTCCACTCTAGAATGGGTGGTGGCTGAAACAGACCACATGGCCTCTGTGTCTCAGCTTTCACCTGCTGGCACACTAAGCATCAAGATACAAACTGAGCTACCTCTCGCTTAATGCCATACCACCATACGTGCTCTCTCAAGTCTCTGTACATCTTGTTGGCTCTAGGATGCATAGAGTACTGAGAACGATGCGCTTCATGAATAACCTCCTTCCAAAGCTCTATACTCGGAACGTACAATCTAGTATCGTGCCTCAACGACCCATCTTCGGCTATAGAGAAATCGTCTAGCAATCCTGCTTGCACCTGCTTCTTGATGCTCCTTAGGGCCACGTCCTCAAACTGTATTGATCTGACCCTGTCTATCAATACAGACTAAATTTGTAAACCCCACATCTGAATCTCCATACTCAGAACGATCACCTCAATACCCAAACTTTTCAGATTAGCCAATAGATGACGATCTGCCGCCAAATACATAGCGACTGGATACCTGCTCAAGGCATCTGCAACTACGTTAGCCTTTCCTGGATGGTACTGCAACTAGATATCGAAGTCCTTCATCAGTTCAAACCAGCACCTCTGCCTCATGTTCAATTCCTTCTGGGTAAACACGTACTTCAAGCTCTTGTGATCCGTGAAGATCTCAACTTACTGGCACACTCCATCCAGGATACTATACTACACTTATGGGATACTACCTTATATTTTCTTCCTCAAATAAATGCGGGTAAATAAGTAGCATGCGGGGCTCAATTGAATGGGACACAATGTTATGTGGGTAGTAGGCTTAATGTGAGTCGTATCCATATTTTGGGTCAACAAGTTTGGGTCGAAATGGTGCCCCCAATTCGAATCAGAAATAAAAGTAACTTTGTGGGATGAATCAAGATTGGGCCTTGTGTCAGACAAGTCGTGTGATAAAATGAAGCACAAGATGGTGTACCTGAGTAGGACATAAAGGTCATGGGCGTAGGGTATCTTGTCTAGATCATGCATATGAAGTTGGTTTTGAGAAAACAACTAGTCTTGTGCTCCTAAATTAAAAGTCATGGCAATGTGCATATGATAATCATAAATAAAAGTAGGAATGATCAATGGCCTAAATTGATCCGAAAGTTCTGCGATACAAAGATAGTACAAGAGAACGAGTTTGAGTGGGACGTGATATATCAAAATGAAGATAATCTGGTCTACAACAAACTCATGAAGGAAGTTTCCAGAGATTGACATCTCTGACGCCCCAGAAATCAAATTCACGGAAGAACATTCGTCTATCTAGGATACTTTCTCTAGGGTGTCTACCCAAGTCTTGACGCTGTCTACACAAGACACTAACTCATCTATATGATACTTGGATGGTACCCCTATACTAGGTTGTTCATGTCTCTTCTCTAACTAGACACTAAGTTGTTGGTGCCTAAACTTCTATAACACTTGAAATACTTCGTCTCTAGCTACTAGGGTACTCCTCCTATTCTGATACCTGGTGCAACTCCTACCTTAACACTTATTAATCACTCTAGGGTTCTTATTTATATTTAATTATCAACAATCATATACAATACTTCCTAACCATACTCTAAACTATTAACACAATTACTCAAGGACACAAACTAGTTGCAAGTCACCAAGCCATTATACTACGAAGAACCTATAATAAAATGAGACTCTATAAGGACCTGGACTAAATAACTGAAACTATCCTTACTCCTAAGCTAATTGATGATGGAATAGAATCTATAATAATAGAAGTGAAGTGATAGAGATGATATGTTACGACCCTTCACAAGATACAATCTGATAATCATACATGTTTGTCCTAAATCATGATACTCAGAATTCTCGCCACGCTAGTAAGCAAGGCTACGATAAATGGTAGATTCCATAAGTAGGTATGCACCTCTATAATCATATCGTCTGGAATCTTTGCCACGTCGACTAGTATAGCTACGAGAAATCTCAAATCTCATGACCAAGATATGTACATCCGAAGTTAGGTCTCTAAGTTTTTGCCACGCCGGCTAATATAGCTGTGATAAACTCCAGGTTCCATAACCAAGTAGACGTTTACCTTCCTTATTATTCCCATCAACATATGTTATCAGAAGATACCGTAATTCAGGCCATAGAATTCATCTCTGTATGATAAATCGAAATCAGCGATTATCTAACAAAAATCAAATTCAATAATAAGGAACAAGGGCAAACATAAACAAAAGGAAAGGATTTTAAATTGACGTTCAACCAAGATTCTCAAGGGTCGTCACAGGAATCTCACAAAAGTCCTAAGCAAAGAGATCAATATGGCACATGATAAGATATCGTCAAGGAAGGACAATTTATTTCGAAATGCAAGGAGAGTTGTCTTGATAATCAAAAGATTGGAATTTTTCTAATATGTGATTGAGTAACTCCTATAATAACCTAAAACCTATATCCTAAGAGCAGGCTCGTAATTAGTACTCTAAGTCGAGTACCATTATGAAATCGTACTAGTTACGACACTGACCTGCATGGGCCACCATAAAAATGTGTCACGATCTGTACCCTGTTTAGGGGCACGAGCACGTGGGTACGTCCAGCCTACGCCGCAGTATCGACGGTAGAACGATGTAAAGGTCATCTAGAATATATAGAATCTAAGACACAATAATATAACATGTCATCTCCGCACGGAGGAATATAATCACCACTCAATCACATAATCTAAGGAAGATAAGCACGATGATAAAGATAAAGATAAAGATGAAGAAAATAGTCTGAAATAGTGTCGAGCCACAATCACAAGTTCAGAATCCAAGACATAAAACAATATCCTAAATAAATACTACAAGTCTCAAAGTACCAACTGGAATGTAATCCAGACAAAATCTAGGTAAACTAGGTCACTAGTGGCGGTACGTCCTCTACGAGCACCGGGTCCACAGGCAGGTCCTGGTCGTAGACCCCATCTATGCCAAACCCGTAGTAGGTCGGGCAATCTGCATTTAAATCCTCTGAAAAACAACGAAGGTTATCCTGTCAGGATATGAGCAAGTACAAACACCAACAACAGTTCCATGTGAATTGATAAATACTATAAGAGACAATTATAATAAAATACAAGATGAAATATCAAGACTGAAAGTAAAACAGTACAAGAGAACTGGATATCATGTCATGTGTGAGATATAAAATAAAACTGGAATATAAACAGTAGAAAGTAATTTGAGGTATGATATAAACATAAAAAAAAGTGCCATGAGTTATTAGAGCGTTATATGATCGGCTTGGGTCAAGATCAGGCTGTTCCATTTGACTGGCTATGCACAGATAGTAATATAGTATAGGGATCAGGCCGACCAAAATGGAAAGCTATGTACAAGTAGTATAAGGTCAGGCTACACCCTACGTGTGGTGAGGGTGGAGCTATGCACAAGTAAGAAACAAGTAGGGGTAATGATCACATAACCTCTAATAACTTCCCATCCCCGAGTAGTATAATGATTCCAGACATGACAGGTCATGACACGGGATTTAAAGAGCAGGGGGCCAGTCCACTTCCAAATCGATTTCTATACAAGTATAGGAAACAATATCGAACAATGTACTCATATACAAGGTAAAACCATGAATGACATCTCATGACGAGATTCACGTATACTAGTCCGTGTATCCTCGTGTCGAGAATCAAGTATAACACTAAAACTGAATCGAATATAGTAGATATCAAAGAAATAAAAACTATCAGAGAATGTACTTGCCTGCTGTCCTGAGCTGAGAAAATCGGAACTACAACCCACTCAATGAGCCACGAACGGTCAACTCACACAACAATCTCCTAATACTGAAACAGATATTACCAACATTCTCAGAATGGTCAAATTAGCTAGAAACGCCTACCCATAAGTCCAATTCTGGATATAGGGGCAAAACGGTAATTTTGGGTCAAAATGGTATCCACCGTTGGATCCACTTTGCACCAAAAAATATGCCAGAACCTACGTTCTCTAAAGTCATCAAACTACATGTCTACAGGTCTGATTTGACGAGACGAATCCAACCGTATGTTCAAAGTTGGATTCCGGTGGACCGTACACAAATTCGTCCGTTGGATCGAGTCGCGGGCCCGCCAAAATAGCGTTCCGGTCGACCTTCTCAGATTCAAACCAAACTTGGCATACAGGACCAGAAAAATGATATGGTCCTGTTGGCCCAAGTTTCGTCTCGATATGACGAGCGTGCACAGAGTAATTGACAAATTTGCAAAATATCGATACGGTGAATTTTTGACGGATACGCATCAAATTCGTCGTGCACGCGCGACCAATTTGAATTCCGTTAAAGTCCACTCGTCCACGAAGTTGATATGCACCTTTCGATACTTTCGGTTCGCGACCACGTCGCCCGGATTGACGGGACGGACGTCGTATCGGGACAATTTTCTAAAAATTCAGTTTTGAAAACCAATTTTTTTTCAATCTTTACAAACCAATAACTTTCAATATAATGCATAAAAATTAAATCTACAAGAAGGGTTTTGATCTCCTATATGTTGTCTACAAGTCTCTTCAGACCGATTTTGAAAAATAGCAACACGCTGGTCGCAAATCGGCCACAAAATTGGGATTTCGGGACAGTTTCTAACGTCCAATAAATCAAGTTTTTCTCGATTTAAGAACTCGTTTTTCGTCGCACATGATGCGAATTGGCATGAACTATTTGAAGGAATACGAAGACGTATATGTTGTGAAAATACCAGAAGAAACGGATCGTGAAACGATCGAGCGAACGTCGCGCAAGATCAAGGTGAAGTCGGGTTCGCGGCTGCTGTGCGCTGCTGTCCTGTCTTCGCGTCCTATCGCCGTTATGCGCATCCTGGCCGGCCTCCGGCGTGTCTGAGGTGGCGCGCAGGTAGTCGACGTCGAGGTGGAGGTGTGCGTCTAGGTTTGGGTTAGGGTTCTGTAAAAAAATCCCTCTCTCTCTCTCTAACGAATATATGTATAAGAGGGGGGCGCTCGGCTCGGGTTGAAAAACCAACCATACATACATACATACATACATACATACATACACATATTAATATTTATTATAATTTATTTATTATATAAAAACCAACCACATATTATTTTATTTAAAATAAATTCTTTTTTCTTCTTTATGAATAAATATTATATATATCATAAAATGAAATAAATGCCTAAAAATTCTAAAATTATTTCTAAAATAAAAAATAAATATTTTGTATCTATATTTATGCAATATATTAAAAGTTTGATAATAAAACTTATTGAACATATATATCTATATCCACAAAATACATATTTAACTAATAACGTAAAAACACTAACATTAATAATTTAAATAATATTAAAATAATAAAATAATATAAATGACTATATTAGCCCTATTCAGAAAAGTGGGGGTGACAATAACCTCTCCAAATCTTTAAAAGAATTAATGCAACCGTCAGGCAGACTGCCGAACCATTCAAAAGCTACCCCCTGCAAGGTACTGATAAATAACTTTGACAAGAACGGATCGTCCCTTGGTAAGTGCAGAGTCTGCGTGTTGAAGTATGTCATGTGTTAGCGAGGAAAAGTCATCATGTCAAACGAATTTAGCGTCAATGGCTTGTAGTTAGGAGGGCAAGTAGCATTCTCCCATTCAGGAGGATAAGGTTGAGACATCCCCATCTTTTGAAGCTCATCTTTGTGTGAGATGGTATTGATACGGGCAACAAGAGAATCAATTGTATCCTGCTGATTGAGAAGATGTTGAGAAATGGCTGCTGTACCGTTGTCAAGCGTCTTTGGCGAAGGACCACCCCCAGTATTTACGGGATTTGGAGGAGGTACAACGGAATGATACTCCTTTTATAGTGAAGGAGGGTTGTTGCTGTGAGTCGGACAAACATGTGCTGAGACGTTCGGTTGAGGTAGAGGAACATCCCCAACAGTTTGGACTGCCATGATACTGGTAAGTATATCAGTGATCTTAGCAAATATCATTTCAAGACTCTCTAGCCGCTTGTTGGTCTGATCACTGGCTTCTTCAGGTCTCTCTCCATTCGCCATGTACGCAGATAGCATGCGAGAGGTGACGGTACAACTAGTGCTGATATTGTCTATCTCTAAGTTGAAAAGGCCCTCATCTTCATGCAGGGGAGGTAGGTAGTCACCATCGGACTCGAAGAGATCATCGTTATCTGGAAAGCTACCCCCGGTATAAAGGTCGTCTACTTCAGATTCTGAGGGAATACTACCCCCAGCTGAGGGAACATCACCCCCAGCTTGAAAATCCTCGCCATCTATAAGGAATCTCATCCTTGACCGAGTACCCATATAGACTCCTTCAGATGTAACAGCTCGCTGGCTGTTTGCTGGCAGACTTCTTCTTCTTCTGTTCACGGAACTGAGAGAAAAGGTTGGGTTGGTAGTCCACCTTCTTTGATTGGGGCTCCCATAAGGAGGACCCCATGAAGCCATGTTGGATGAAACACATAGCGGCTTTTCATCATCAGAGTGCTGCAGTCGTCGAAACACGGATTGCCTCGGAGGCACCTTCGTTGCTTTAGAGCAGCAACAGTTGATAATAATACTGGTACACGGATGTATGCCATGAATTGCAGTATCCTCCCTCGCTTTACGCTTATGATTTATCATGTTGCGTAAATCGATGGAAGAGAGTTTTGCCTTAAAACCTATGTCACATGCATCGCCGAGATTTGCATATGGATTTGTAAGGGAAGTTGGCACATCCGAACTTAGTTCATGTGCAGGGACAACCCCCACACCTAAGTTTCCTGATGACCTTGAATACAGTCCCGTGCTATACGCGTTGGGACCTGTCTTTTTTACTGTGGGCGCATAGACCCTGGAGCATGCCCTTGGGCGCATGCTTTCCTGAATTCCTGACAGCATGTCTGGCCCTCCTGGATGTGGGCGCATAGAACGGGTCATCAGAGCCTGGGCGCATAGCTCTAGGCGCATGGCCCTGGACGCATAGCTCTGGGTCATCAGAGCCTGGCCGCATAGCTCTACGGGCATGGCCCTGGGCGCATAACCTGTCGAAGACAGAAGTCCTCTGGCCGGAGTTATGCGCCCACATACTGTCTTGGGCCCATAGGGCTGCAATCGAGCCAAGCCGAGCCAAGCTTTTGTAAGCTTGAGCTTGGCTTGACTAGAATTAATCGAGCTCGAGCGTGATACAATTTTTATTTTAGAGCTTGAGCTTGTTTATATTAAGCTTGAGCTTGGCTTGGTTTGAGCTCGAGCTTGGCTTGATAAGCAAGCTTGATTCAAACTTGATAAACAAGCTTGATAAAAAAAACTTGATAAGCTCAAAATCAAGCTCGTTAAGCTTGATTTCAAGTTCGCTCAACTTTATTTCAAGCTCATTAAACTTGATTTCAAGCTTAACGAGCTCGATTTCAATTTAATTAGGTTTGAATTCAAGTACCTATAATATTAACAATTTATTTATAAAAATTTAATTAAAAAAGTTCCTTAATATCAATTATTAAAGACATAAATATATAATGCACACAAATTATATATAATTAGAATTAAACAAAGAACAACCGAGCTCCTAAACGAGCCAGCTCGCAAGCTTATAAACGAGCCAGCTCGTGAGCTCAAACGAGCCGAATACTTCTAAGCTTGAGCTTGGTTCATTTATTATACGAGCTCGAAAATGAAGCTTAAGCTCAGCTTGTTTACTAAACGAACCGAGCTCAAACGAGCTTTTATCGAGCCGAGCTTCGAGCAGCTCACGGACGGCTTGGCTCATTTGCAGCCCTATGGGCGCATAGCTCTGGGCGCATGCTTTGGAAAACAGTGTTGTTTTCTTCCAGTTTTGCCTTCTTCGTTTGTGAGCCTCGCTGAGTTTGTCCAGAGCGTCGAACACTTCGATTCATGGCATTGTAGTATTTTTCTTTGCCAAGTATCGAGTGTTGAACACTCTGTTATTGATTGCACAAGAGGAAAGTCGCTGGGCTAGTAGAGTGCCCTCTTCGCGTTGGGAGCTCCTGTGGAAGGATTATGCGCCCCCATGACGGAGTTCCCCTTCGGTTGTATATCTTCTACGATACTGGCAGGATATGCAGCACGAGCCTTCGGAAGCCAAGTCTTGCAAGACTTGTTTCGCTTCACTGATTTCGAAGAAGTAGAGCCATCCCTCGAGACCATCACTTCGAACGCCGGCTGATCGAACTTCACGATCAACATCTTCTGAGTGCTCTCCACTTTATCGGTATCGGATTGCGTCACCACCTTCGCGTCGGAGGAAAAGGTAGTCCCCAGCAGAGTCACCATTTTTGTAGGCACATACAAAAAAGAAGAAGAAACGTGTCTTTTATTGGCACAAGACACCACAAATTGACTACGCCTGAGAGATCCTGCACTGAGGATCCCCGAGTACAAAAAAAATTATGGGGAATGGAACGATGGAGATCGAGCGGCAATTGCTCCTTTACTCCTTTGACACTCTGAGTTACAAAAGTGGGAGAAAACCTAAGAAAATTGCTAACTCTCGGCTCACTGGCAAGAAGGACAACAATTTGGCTCTTGAAATGCTCTCCGTTCTGTGTTTTTGAAGAGGTACGAGACCCCTATTTATAGTCGTTTTGCACTGAGACGGCTATTATGCGCCTACAGGGGAAAATACACTAATTTTCCATATGGACAGATGTAGGCGCATGAAGGCTGCATGATTGTGGGGTTGACGTGGCCGCATGCTTCGAACTACAAGAAAATTTAGCATTTACAGCGCACAATTTACAGCGAGTAGTTGTTGCGTGCCGTAAATGACATGCTTTTACAGCGCGCAAATCTGTGTGCCGTAAAAGAGTTGTTATTTGTCTTTATTACGACGTATTTGATATGCAAGCCGTCATTGTAAAAGTATTTACGGCATGCATATTTTCGTGCCGCAAATGATAACTTATTTACGACATACATTTTTTTGCGCCGTGAATGATAACTTATTTACGACATGAATTTGTGCATGCCGTGAATGATAATTCATTAATGGCGTACACTTTTGTGTGCCATAAATGATAACTTATTTATGGCATGCATTTGTGCACGCCGTGATGATAATTCATTTAAGGTATTTAATTATATTTTTGTTTATATAAAGATCAAGTCATTGTTAGACGTTAGAAAAAATAATTTATAGAAGTAATTAGTTGTGTTTTGATCCTAAAATTTTTCTTTTGATTTTTGCTCTAATAATAGCGCCATAACATCCCGCCTATTTCTAACCTATTCCTAAAGTTCCGCCCCTGGCTTTAGTTTTCGGCCCCATATTTCCCCACCCCCCAAACCATAAAACCCTAAGGAAGAAACCCTCTGCCTTCAGTTTTCGGCTGCATATTCCCCCCAAACCATAAAACCCTACCGAAGAAAAAGGAAGAGGAAGGATGGAGAAGGAAAAAGACTATCAGAGGTGGAACTACAGAGAAGGTAAAGATTTTTGAAAAAATTGATGTTATAAATTGTACATCTCTCTCTCTCTCTTGTTATTTTTTATTTTCAAATCTACGTACTAATTTGGAGTGGGCATGATTTGGGAGTGGATGATCAAGTTCTTGGTCGATTTGTGCGACTATAATTATTCTGGTCCCGACATCGCCCATAATTATTTTGGTCCGCAGAATTTGTGAAGTCTTCTCTTGTTCTTTATAGTTATTCTCAAATCGGCACACGATTTGGCAGTGGACGGTCGAATTCTTGGTTGAGTTGTGGTCGCTGCATATCCTTTGATTTATTTTTGTTGTTGTCCCCGACGTTTTGTACCGAGAAAATTAATGATGGTCTCAAATCGGCTCACGATTTATTTTTTCTTTAGGATCGATTTTCTTTGCTTCCTTTTGTTTAGCGAGAAAATGATGGTTTCAAATTGGACAAAGTTTGGCAAAGTACTAATTTTTACTTATTCTCCCTTGGAGAGGTCAAAGGAGGTCAGATCTGATTCTGTCCCTCTAGAAGAATTAGAGGGCAAATCTATTTTGTGTGCATAGCATCTCGGTGACTCCATGAGGTTTGGTTGCTGATGTTATTTTTTATCTTTTGTATCTTTTTTCTACAATTTGATGCTTATATATTATTTTGGCACCATTGGCACATATTATGTCATAGTCGTTTTCTTTGTTTTATTTTGGTTGGGAATTACTTGTTGACATTTGTCATGGTTGTAGATTTCATTCTGCATGTTAGTATTTAAACTTGCATACTTTAATTATTGAACTAAAAAACTGATTATTGAAGTTTTAAATTTTAATATGCTCTTTTTTTAATTTATTTTTGGTTCTGGTTCATAATCCTAGGAAGTATTGCAACAAAAACTTTGTACTTAATCTCCAATGTCTAAACTTAAGTATGAAGCCATTGGAAGCTACTTTGTTATAAGAGCAAATCAAATTTATCACACCTGTGTGTAATGCCATCTTGCATGTTGATGTTGTGTACATAACTAAAGGCGTAGGGGTTGGACCTAATTTCAAGCGCGAACTCAATTATAACCAAGATCCATATCTTGATGTGCACTACTATTTCTTTCGTTTATAAGTTGAATTACCTTAAGATTTTCATGCATATTGGAAGAGAAGGAAGCAGGAAAAATTTAATAGTATGAATTTATTATGCCATCTCAAAGATTGAGCACACATTTGTCTTTCCTGTTTTACATGGCTATTACCTATTTGCAACTATCAAAGCTAGGTGAACATGTAGTTTTAAGGCCAATCCACACCTTGTTTAATGAATATGTTGAACAATATGGCGAGAATGCTGGAAAAAAAAAATCAAAAGTAGAATCCACGATGAAGTGGCTTTCTTATTGAAATGTATTTTTCTTCTTCTTTTGGTTACAGTGACTATATTGAAGACTTCAAGTAGGTGATCAAGTGAAATCCAGGAGAGTAACGGGTATCTTTTATTACTTTGTAAGAATGATTTAGTTCTCCATATCCTTCATATACACTACTTTTGTTACAGTAAATACATTGTTAATTTTTTTTGTAATATTGAAAAATATATTTATAGAATTCTATATTAAAGTTAATAAGGAGGATCCCCAAGAAAAATAGAGACATCATGGATAAAAGTTGGATACACATTTCAAGGTTATTTTTAAATCTCTGAACTATATAATCTTATGAATATACTATCTGTCGTTTCTTTGTAAAATTTTTTTTGAATTTTTTTCTGGTGCTTATCATGTTTTTTTTTTCCTTTAGAACTTGTAAAGCCTATCATGATGGTGCAAGGAGATTTGTTGATATGGTTAAAGCAAGTAAGGTAGATCTAAAAAAGACTCAATGTCCTTG
This sequence comes from Iris pallida, assembly GCA_029216955.1. NCBI lineage: Eukaryota > Viridiplantae > Streptophyta > Magnoliopsida > Asparagales > Iridaceae > Iris > Iris pallida. The sequence continues at coordinate 11,459,268 of JANAVB010015600.1, forward strand.
TAGCCATTGTATGAACCTACAATACCATAATTTTGATACTGTATATGATCACTTGATCGTAAATGGTATGCATCCTCGTTACACTACATGGATCTTTCATGGGGAAAAGTCAAATACATTAGAAGATGGAAATGTAGAGTTCCCAGAGACCTATAACATGTACAAAGATGCACTTTTTGACGAGGATGATGATGTTATGGAGCCTATAGATAAAATAGAGCCTGATTTGAAAGATTTAGTGGAGGAGGCGGAACTTCCTTTATATTCAGGTTGTACTATCACAAAGATGTCTGCAACGGTTATGTTATACAAGTATAAATCTAGGTATAGCCTATCTGATACTGGTTTTGATGAACTTCTTAACATCATTCGAGATATTCTACCAAATGATAACATACTTTCAAGTTCATTATACTCCATGAAAAAGTTTCTCAAGGCATTTGATTTGGGGTATGAGAAGATACATGCTTGTGTGAATGACTGTTGTTTATTTAGAAAAAATTTCGAACATATGGAGATGTGTCCAAAATGTGGTGAATCATGATGGAAGGTTAATAAGCGAACTAAAAAGGTTCGTAAAGGAATTCCTATAAAGGTCTTAAGATACTTTCCAATCATACCTCGATTTAGGAGAATGTTTAAATCATCTGAAAAAGCAGAATAACTAACATGGCATTACAATAACACAAGTCAGGACGGCATGATGCGCCATCCAGTTGACTCGTTTGCATGGAAGAAGATTGATAGTAAATTTCCTATTTTTGCAGCGGATCCTCGTAATCTCAGGCTCGATCTTTCATCCGACGGATTTGATCCCTTTGGTGACCTTAGTTCTAGATATAGTTGTTGGCCAGTGATTTTGGCCACTTATAATCTCCCCCCCCATCTTTATGCATGTCCAAAAAGAATTTAATTTTGTCATTACTTATCCCCGGTCCGAAGCAACCAGAAAATGATATAGATGTATATTTGGAACCACTTATAGAAGATTTAAAAGAGTTATTTTCCAATGGAGTTAGTGTCTATGATGCATTCACTAAGACCACTTTTAATTTGAGAGCTATCTTGATGTGGACAATAAATAATTTTCCAGCGTATGGAAATTTATCAGGATATTCTACAAAGGGTAAAAAGGCATGTCCCGTGTGTGGTGTTCAGACATGTTCAAAATGGCTGAAGAATGAAAAAAAAATTGCTTACATGTGCCACAAAATTTTTCTTCGACCTAATCATCCATTGTGGTTGAAAGCAACTTGGTTTGATGGAACCGAAGAGCATCGATTGAGGCCTAAAAAATTAACTGGTTCAGAGGTTCTTCAAGTGGTCAACAATATTGTAAATGTTTGGGGAAAATAAAAAAGCCAACAACATGAAAACAGAAAAAGGAAGAGAAATAAAGATACCGATTATAATGATGGTGATGATCCTACACAGCTTACAAAGCGATGGAAAAAGAAATCTATTTTCTTTGAGTTACCATATTGGGAGGTATTTTTTTGTTTATTTATATTTAAGATTGAAAAACTTAATAGTCTTACTTGTTAAATTTAATATTATTCTTTTCATAATGCAGATTTTACTATTATGACACAATTTGGACGTGATGCACATTGAAAAGAATATTTGTAAGAGTATTATTGGCAGTCTTTTGAATATAAAGGGGAAAATGAAAGACAACTTGAATTCTCGAAAAGATTTGAAGGTGATGGGCATCAGAAAAAAAATTACATCTCAAAGATGATAAGATTAGTGCTAAAGGTACTATACCTCCGTACGTACTTTCAAAGAAAGAGAAGCATATATTTTGTGAGAGATTAGAAAATTTGAGATTGCCGGATGGCTATAGTTCTAACATTGCAAATCGAGTGTCATTACAAGACCACAAGATTTATGGCCTCAAGTACCATGATTGTCACGTCTTAGTGCAGCAAGTGTTATCAGTGGCATTGAGAGGTCTTTTACCTAAGGGACCAAGGATTGCTATTTTTCGTCTTTGTGCATTTCTTAATCAATTATGTCAAAGGGTACTTGATAAAAATAGACTAGAGCTTCTTGAAGATGAAATTGCTGAGACTTTTTGCATGCTGGAAAGGTTTTTTCCACCTTCTTTTTCGACATTATGATCCATTTAACTATTCATCTTGGACAAGAAGCGTTAATTGCTGGACCGGTACCTTTCAGATGGATGTACCCTTTTGAAAGGTAAGGATCTGTTTATGATAGAATACGAGATTAATTATAGTCTAATTTGATTGATTACAAAGCTTAATTTTTTAAATCATGATTAGGTATATGAAGGTGCTAAAAGGATATGTTAAGAATCGTTCAAATCCCGAAGGATGCATAGCAGAGAAGTATTTAGCTGATGAGTTGACACTTTTTTGTTTTGGATACATAAAACAAGCAGCTGATATAGGACATCGATATAGGCGTAATGAGGATTTTGAAGATAGCACAATAGTAGAAGAACGACCACTTGGTCAGGGTAGGACAAAAGATTCAATGACTTTTCTATGTTAGAGATCACTCATCGTTATGTTCTAAAAAATACTGCAGAAGTTGATCCATGGAGAGAGTAAGTTATAATTCTAAAGTAGTAAATTTATTTTTTAATTTTTATTTCTCATTATTCACCTCTAAATTATCTTTTTTTAATTGTTCCAGAATGCACAAAGAGCAGCTTATACGTTTAGATAAACGCTTAGCCAAGAATGAATCGCTTTTAGAAAAGCGACATATGAACACATTTAGTGAATGGCTGGAAAATGAAGTTAGAAATGGCACTAGCGGTCCAATGTCAGATATTGTTAGATGGCTTGCATGTAGGCCTAAGAAGGAAGTAATGTTCTATTATGGTTATGTTATTAATGGAAATCGATTTCACACAAAGGATGTTGAGAAAATCACACAAAATTGTGGGATTTCTATTGAAGCAGAAACCATGTGTCGAGAAAGTGCGAAAGACACTTCACAAGTAATGGGAAAAGTAACTTACTATGGTATCATAAAAGATATCATGTTGCTGGACTATTACAAAATTAAAGTACCTTTATTTGATTGTGATTGGGCAAATTTAAAAAATGGTATCAAAGTCGAAGATGGGTTTACATTAGTTAACCTCCACCAAGGACAACATCAGTTTGAGAGGGATCCATTTATTTTTGCATCACAAGCAAAATAAGTATTTTATTCCAGAAAGTCAGACACATCGAATTGGTATGTTGTATTGAAAGCACCACCAAGAGGTTTTTATGAGAATGAGACGGATGACGGGAATGAATACATGCCATGCACTTCTTTAGATGTATCACAACTTAACTTGGATATTGATGATGAAGATTGTGTACTACGCGATCCTGAAGAATTATCTTATTTATCGGTAATTATACCAATGTCATTTATATAATTATCAATATTGAGCATGAGTAATTGTTTGATCAAATGTTTACATTATGAGCCTAATGAATTATTATGTTTTATTAACAGGCTGAATATGAAGACGGTGAAGACTCTGAAGATTGATCAAATTGTCTGAAAGTAAATATTTGGTCAATAAGATGGCAAAAAATGGTAAAGAAGTAAGTTCCTTAGATAACCCATACCCATGACATTCAAGTGTATCATACCCATACACATTGGTACAGATCTGAACATGCTTGCTCGAAAATGAATTGGAGGGTAACTGAATTTGTTATGTTATATTTTCAGATTATATGCGTGTGTGTGTGGGGGAGGGGGTGAGTCATCCTGAGAACAAAAACTGCAATATGAAAGAAGCAATCACTAGATGACCAATATAAAGCCTATTTTGACATGGCTGCCAAATAATGTATCCATGTGATAATCATTTCAAACTACAGTCACCTCGTGTTATATAGAAAAATATTTGAGGTTAAGTTATATCCAAATATCTCCTTCTGTTATATATGCTTAGCACAAGGATCACGTTTCCAACTCGAAACAAACATACTAAAATAGTTAGAATAAACCCTTTTGCATATTATTTTATTACACTTGATCTTCGTCCATAACTAAGCAAACCAAAGTAATTACATATCAGAGAATAAGGCATGCTAAGCAGGATCAAACCCTTGAGTTAATATTTTATAGCAAAAGAGTTAGGCAAGCTTGAGCAGATAATGGCAAGAAAGACGAGTTAATTACATGTTCATCACCATACTAGTGAAATTAATCAAGCCAAGCACTTCATAAGCACATAACATGTTCTTTTTTAACTGGTTCGAATCTATTATAATAGTAACTTATCGAGACAATTTAGTTGAGTCAAACTAGATGTTATACTACTGGTTCTCCTGCAATTAGGCTGGATTGGTTGCACATGGAAAGCCATTGTCATCTTGGAAGCAAACTCTCTATCCTTCTGTTGATAACCCAGATTACAGTTTACTGTTGGACAATAATATTTTCAGTTTAATGTTAAGGATAAAAAGGCGAATGAAATGTTAAGGATATGCCTACATGGAACTGAACCTTAGAGGTTATTTGGACAACCATATTTTGGCTGAACAAGTGATGTATGCCAAGGGACTGCTCCAATACAGTATGGACTAATACCAAGGGGCATTGGCTTATCATCTAAGTATCCCATTCAAATAATTGGACTGAGCCAAACTAATGCTAACTAAGCAATATGGTTAAGAGGGGCTGAAATTAATGCAGAAAATGGATCACAAGACTAAGGAACTGAACTAAGGAGAGGGAAGGGGCTGATGCTCCAAAGTTGGGACTGAACATCAAAAGTTAGGTCTTAACCAATTTTTGGTTTCCTTAACTAGATAGGTTGACTTGGTTTAATGACTCCTACTGGCAGGTCAAGCTTATACCTATATATTCCTAACATATATACATGTATAGGTAATTCCTGATACCTCAATCTTCTATGTATCAATACATTCCCTATTGAGATACCTAAGCTATAGGAGTGATACGTGTGTTTACATAGAGATCTATATATTGGTACACCTATTGCATAGTGCATTCCCTTCTTCCTGATACATCCCATATCTGCTGCAATATTACATACACAGTACACTAATACCCTACTATACAACTGAAGTTTACCCACACACACACACAAACTCGTACTCTTGATGTACACAACCAAATTTACTGCACATATGCCCTATAAGTACACTAATACCCTATAAGTACCAACCAAATTACTGCACATATGCATAGACCTGTATACTGGACCTATATACTGCACATATGCATATGAACCTACAGATACCCATGTATCTGGACTTCACCTGTATACACTAGTCCCCGCCCCAAACTCTGACATCCCCTGGTTTCATGCACATATCCTATTCCTACATGCTACTGGCCCCCACATGAACTGACCTCCCATTGTATCTGATGCCTAGTTGACATCTGGTTTGTTCATAATAGTTGACATCTGGACTTCACCTGTATACCCATGTCCCCCCCAAACTCTGACATCCCCTGGTTCTCAACTATGTTTTGTTTATAACAGTTAGACTATGTCTGAAACTTATTTGCCATTTACAGCTATATGACTCATAGCCTCCTGCCTTCTGTTTTACTCGACTGCTCTTTAATATAGGTTGATACTCTTTAATATAGGTCGATTAGTTAGGCAGGGGATTGAATGCTATTAGATATGCATGACATTACAATAAGGACTGATACTCTATGAACATGGGGCTGAATGTGTCAACCCCTGATTTTCAAAATTTTGTTTATTAGTGATAATTGGCCATTAATGATTAATTTAGTCTTAAAATATTTTATTAGGAATTTTCTGGAATTTTTAAATTTTAAATAATTTTTAAAGAGTTTTAATTACTAAAATATCATTTTGCAAATAGTTTAAATTATTTTAAATATGTTCTGTAATTTTTCTAATTGTTTTTATATCAGTTTGCAATTTACTGAATTGTTTTAAATAGAGTTTGTAATTAGTTATATTGTTTTAATTCTGTTTTGCAATTACCCATTTAATGTTTGCAAATTAATATTTGCATAAACTAACTGCGGGAGGGCTTTTGCAATTAATAATTTGCATAACCTTAGGAAAATGACCTAGACGAAATTTCCTAAATCCTAAGGGGTTTTCTGCTAAACTACCCATCTCTCCCCACCGCCTTCCCCTAATTTCCCGGCCGATCGCCGTAACCCTAACCCTAAACTACTCCTAACACCACCGCCTTCGCAGCCTATAAAATGAACCCCTGGCCGACCTTCATCACCACACCGACCACCGATCACCACCCTAACCGCCGTAGCCGCCGTTCTTCCTCGATTTCCATCACCGGAAACCTAACTCCGGTGAAGCCTAGCCCGACGCCTACAGATCCTGTCGCCGTGAACCACCACCACCATCTCATCCACCTCGTCGAGCCGTGTCCAGCGCCACCGCTCCGCCACGACCACGACGCCTCCCCCGCCTGATCGCCCTCTCGACAGCAAGTCGAGCTCGGACACGTACGTATCACTTCGTCCTCGTATCGAATCTCGACTCGTATACACGGACACAGACTCGCCCAGCCTAGACGAACCTAGTGGTAAGTGTGGACACGCGTAGATCGTGTCGTACGTATCGTACAGTGCATGGACACGTCGACACGGTGTCAGATCTCATTTCTCGTGTCCTGGACTGTATGGACACGAGACTAACTGTTACAATTAGTTTAACGGGTTTGGTTTTGTGCTAACGGGTTAAAACCCATTAACTTAAAATCTGACCTATAATTAACCTAAACCCTAACTCTAACAAACCCAGTGGGCTGACCCCCTGGCCAGCCCAACCCGATTAAAATCGCCCCCCCCCTCTGGCTGGCCGAGTTCGAGCCTTGCGCTCGTTTTCTGTTTCTTTTCTTTTTCTTTTCTTTTTAGTTTCTGTTATTTATTTATATATATATATATATATATATATATATATATATATATATATATATATATATATATGTATATATGTATTTATATATGTATATATGTATTACTGTATATATTATATATATATTTACTGTTATATATATTGTATATATACAAATTATTTATGAATATATATATATATAAATATACTTAGGTACATCTATGTATATATATATACGTTATTTTTTTATATAAATGTATATATATATTTTTCTATATATATATATATCTTTGCTAGTTAGCATTATTATTATTATTGTGTATATCTTGTATATATATATAGTGTATGTATATCCCTATATATATACTTTTCCTATATATTGTATATATATATATATTATTCCTTTAAATATATGTATTTCCTTATGAATATATATATATATATATATATATATATATATTGTATAAGTACATATAATTGTACATAACTAGCCTCCATAAAAATATGTAAAATTTCCTACTTACTATATTTTCATGTTTGCATCTTCTATGTGTATTTTCCTGAATAAAATAGTATTATATCCCCTGCTCTTTTTATACTTTGTATTTTTGTACATTTAATTAACTGCAACCATTTGGTGTCCAAACCTAGCATGGGTTTTTTGGGCCCAAATGTGTTTTCACACATTTTAGACTTGTACAAGTCATATTGGACTTGATACATGGTCTTGAGTCATGTATTTGGACTATGGTTCATATATGTACATTGACAAAATTAAGTAAAGTATTAATTATTTAATTTCAGAATTGTACACTTATTGATTTTGAATTTCTAAAAATACTTATCTTGCTATAAAAATTCTGGAAAAATACTATTAAAATTCTCTGTTAATTTAGACAATTTAATATAAATTTTGTAGCATTTTGTTGACAGTTTTGCCCCTGTTTTGCCATATAAAACCAGAACTCATTTTCTATATATTTATGAAAACTGATTTTTATAAAATACTTCTGTTGGGTAATAAATCCCAGAAAAATTATAATAAATTTCTATAATTAACAAGGTTTCTGTCAGTACATTATTTTGCATTTATTGGAGATTTCTAGTATTTTCTAAAATTGTTAGAACACAGTGCACAGAATGTTTATTTTACCAATAATTATGACTAAGTCATGACTTGTGATTTTTGTGTATTTCTAGTATTTGGATTGCTAACCAGCCTTAATATGGGAGACCCATGTGTTAGTTTAGATGCCAAATCACTTCACCTTGAACCCCTAGGCTAAGTTCACCTAGCCAATGTCCAATTTGGCCTTCTCACATCACTAGTGTATTTATATTGTCTTGTAACTTAGAGTCTGAGTATATATATGTTTTCAGTACCAGGACACTCTACATCTTAGCTTTATTGTCATTGCATTGCTTTGCTCCAGGCAAGTACATCTACAAACTCATTTACTGTCTTTTAATGTTAAGCACATGTGACAACCTTGTGAATTACCATTAATCCAGTTGCAAGTCTTTTGTTAATTGTACATGTTAAAAACCCTGTTATTTGATAAAAGAATGTTAATCAACCCATGTGAATGCTGATCCTTGGAGTAGCAAGTCAAATCATAACATGTTTCATACTATTGCCAGTTCCCACCATGCTTTACACTATTTTCCGTATCTTTTACATGATGATTACTGGGTTATGAGAGAGTTGATAGTATAGTTACTGGACTCGTGGAATGTACTCACTTACATTGCAGTATGCTAATTGTGTAGTTTCTGGACTTGTGGAATGTACTCCCGTACATTGTAGTAAACTAGCAGTGCGGTTTCTGGACTTGTGGAATGTACTTACGTACATTGCAGTAAACTAAGAATATAGTTTCTGGACTTGTGGAATGTACATACGTACATTGCAGTAAACTAGCATAGCACCTATTGACCGATCTCATACCTGCTCCAGTTTTAATACATAATGTACAATATGCCACAATTGACAAGAGTGTCTTAAAATGATAAACAAGATATACCATGATTTTCCCGCTTTATATGATTTACCCTGATTCCAGTATGTCTATTTTTCAGTCTTATCTTACCATGTTCCTGTTGTATATCTCTTGCATTATACATTCAGTACTTTAGTAGTAGAGGTTGTACTTGCTCCCGTCCTGACAGGATAACGTTGTAGGTATTTTGACCGAGGAAGAAATGCTTTGTGACCCGTACTATGGAGCTCCAGTTGAGGATATTCCTGCAGGAAATCCTGCTTAGCTGCTTAGTTTGACTTAGTGTTGGGTTATTATCACAGACGCTGTTTTGTACCTTTAAACTGGACCTTGTCTCCAGTACTACTTTTGGTTGTGTACTATTTATAACAAACTTAGTGGTTTTTTATCTATCTATATAGAAGCTGTGTTGTGATCATTCTTAAACTATCTTAATTATTAGCACATTTATCATTATTACCTGACTGTCTAGAACAGCTTACTACGCTCTAATCAAGCGTAGGCTGGACATGGCTCGGCCCGGCCCAACAATTTGGGAATCGGGTCGTGACATATTTTTTTGGCGGCCCATGCAGGTCCTGACTAAAGTTGTTTGGTTACGTTACTGTACCAAGCACGCCTGCAGAAATTAAGGATAACTAGATAACACTAGGAACAACATCTAGAACACCTAGAGGAATTTTAGGATTGCAACATAGGAAAACTCATCACAGCGTAGGACCGGTAGTGTAACTAAATTGTTTGCTTATGATTGCTTGCTTTAATTCTTATAGAATTCCTTTCTTTAAATAGATGGACCCTACACACTCTCCCGATTTCGCCACCTCAGGTGACGGTACACCTTCATCACCTCCCCCTACCACCCGGAGAGGCCCGTTAGACTTCGCACCACCACCACCTCCTACCCCGCAGACCCAGATGCCTCCACCCCCACCTTCTATCATACCTCCCCAGACTATTGTTTCCCTTGACGGAACCCAATTACTGGCTTTGATCCAGGGGCTCCTGAATACTCAGCATACCCCCGTCTCGCAACCTATAGAACATCAATTGAGGCTAGGTAGTATCAAGAGTTTTATGAACCTAAAACCGAAGGAGTTTCTTGGGACGGAAGGCATAGTTGTAGCTGATGACTGGTTAGATTCCGTAGAGAGGAAGCTCATAGGGGCTAGATTACCTGACGACCTTTGGGTCGAGGCAGCAGGATTTTTGTTAGCAGACCTGGCAGGGGTCTGGTTCAGAAATGAGACGATATTCATTGGCGGCAGAGGAAACTGGGAGCAATTCAAGATCCAGTTCAAGAGGAAGTTCTTCTCCACCACCGCTAGAGTTTCCATGGGATTGCAATTCCAGAACCTGCAACAGGGGAGCCGTACAGTCGATGAGTACGCAGGTGAGTTTAGCAGACTCAGTCGTTTTGCCCCGAGCTTAGTAGCCGACCCGGAGGAGATGGCTCGCAGATTCTGCCATGGTCTTGTCCCGAACATTAGCATTTTACTAGTGGCCAACGGGATCACAGACTACTACCAGCTACTGGAGAGAGCCCGAGGTATCGAGGAGCGTCTTTTGTCTTGCAAGAGGCCAGCTGCCACACATCATGACGGGCCGTCCAAGCGCCAGACTTTCCAGCAGAGGACGACTACCCAGCACCAGCAGGCCTATTCTCCACCAGCTCATCCTCAGCATCAGTTATCATTTGCCCGAGATCCGGGGCAACAGCAGCAGAAGTGGGTCTCTTGTGTCTTCTGCAAAAAGCCAGGGCACGATGTCTCCATCTGTAGGAAGAAATTGAGCCAGTGTCTTGCTTGCGGGTCTTCCACCCATATGATTCGGGAGTGCCCGAAGGCGAAGCCATTTACCAGAGGACCTTCAGGGAGAGCATACCCTTTAGCCATCCAGGCAGCAGTACCAGTGCAGGGCCCAGAGCCAGAGCCAGAATACTTGACAGACGGTGCCACAGGTTGGATTTATTTGCATATAACTGTTTGATTCTAGTGCCTCATTAAGTAACCTGTCATTAGACTTTTACCAAACCATCATTTAGTAGCTGCACTCATAAGACAAGCTAGTAACCAGTAGACCCATCTTATAGACGTTCCATCATTGTAGCTAGGAGAGATAGCCTTAGACTTTGCTGTAGTTATTTTCTTAAAGCGTTAGTTGCCTCGCGTATCTTCAGTCCTTGTGAATTTCGAGGACGAAATTTTTCAAGGAGGGAAGACTTGTCAACCCCTGATTTTCAAAATTTTGTTTATTAGTGATAATTGGCCATTAATGATTAATTTAGTCTTAAAATATTTTATTAGGAATTTTCTAGAATTTTTAAATTTTAAATGATTTTTAAAGAGTTTTAATTACTAAAATATCATTTTGCAAATAGTTTAAATTATTTTAAATATGTTCTGTAATTTTTCTAATTATTTTTATATCAGTTTGTAATTTACTGAATTGTTTTAAATAGAGTTTGTAATTAGTTATATTATTTTAATTCTGTTTTGCAATTACCCATTTAATGTTTGCAAATTAATATTTGCATAAACTAACTGCGGGAGGGCTTTTGCAATTAATAATTTGCATAACCTTAGGAAAATGACCTAGACGAAATTTCCTAAATCCTAAGGGGTTTTCTGCTAAACTACCCATCTCTCCCCACCGCCTTCCCCTAATTTCCCGGCCGATCGCCGTAACCCTAACCCTAAACTACTCCTAACACCACCGCCTTCACAGCCTACAAAATGAACCCCTGGCCGACCTTCATCACCACACCGACCACCGATCACCACCCTAACCGCCGTAGCCGCCGTTCTTCCTCGATTTCCATCACCGGAAACCTAACTCCGGTGAAGCCTAGCCCGACGCCTACAGATCCTGTCGCCGTGAACCACCACCACCATCTCATCCACCTCGTCGAGCCGCGTCCAGTGCCACCGCTCCGCCACGACCACGACGCCTCCCCCGCCTGATCGCCCTCTCGACAGCAAGTCGAGCTCGGACACGTACGTATCACTTCGTCCTCGTATCGAATCTCGACTCGTATACACGGACACAGACTCGCCCAGCCTAGACGAACCTAGTGGTAAGTGTGGACACGCGTAGATCGTGTCGTGCGTGTCGTGCAGTGCATGGACACGTCGACACGGTGTCAGATCTCATTTCTCGTGTCCTGGACTGTATGGACACGAGACTAACTGTTACAATTAGTTTAACGGGTTTGGTTTTGTGCTAACGGGTTAAAATCCATTAACTTAAAATCTGACCTATAATTAACCTAAACCCTAACTCTAACAAACCCAGTGGGCTGACCCCCTGGCCAGCCCAACCCGATTAAAATCCCTCCCCCTCTGGCTGGCCGAGTTCGAGCCTTGCACTCATTTTCTGTTTCTTTTCTTTTTCTTTTCTTTTTAGTTTCTGTTATTTATTTATATATATATATATATATATATATATATATATATATGTATATATGTATTTATATATGTATATATGTATTACTGTATATATTATATATATATTTACTGTTATATATATTGTATATATACAAATTATTTATGAATATATATATATATAAATATACTTAGGTACATCTATGTATATATATGTTATTTTTTTATATATAAAAAAAAAAAAAAAAAAAAATATATATATACGTTATTTTTTTATATAAATGTATATATATATTTTTCTATATATATATATATCTTTGCTAGTTAGCATTATTATTATTATTGTGTATATCTTGTATATATATATAGTGTATGTATATCCCTATATATATACTTTTCCTATATATTGTATATATATATATATTATTCCTTTAAATATATGTATTTCCTTATGAATATATATATATATATATATATATATATATATATATATATATATATATATATATATATATTGTATAAGTACATATAATTGTACATAACTAGCCTCCATAAAAATATGTAAAATTTCCTACTTACTATATTTTCATGTTTGCATCTTCTATGTATATTTTCCTGAATAAAATAGTATTATATTCCCTGCTCTTTTTATACTTTGTATTTTTGTACATTTAATTAACTGCAACCATTTGGTGTCCAAACCTAGCATGGGTTTTTTGGGCCCAAATGTGTTTTCACACATTTTAGACTTGTACAAGTCATATTGGACTTGATACATGGTCTTGAGTCATGTATTTGGACTATGGTTCATATATGTACATTGACAAAATTAAGTAAAGTATTAATTATTTAATTTCAGAATTGTACACTTATTGATTTTGAATTTCTAAAAATACTTATCTTGCTATAAAAATTCTGGAAAAATACTATTAAAATTCTCTGTTAATTTAGACAATTTAATATAAATTTTGTAGCATTTTGTTGACAGTTTTGCCCCTGTTTTGCCATATGAAACCAGAACTCATTTTCTATATATTTATGAAAACTGATTTTTATAAAATACTTCTGTTGGGTAATAAATCCCAGAAAAATTATAATAAATTTCTATAATTAACAAGGTTTCTGTCAGTACATTATTTTGCATTTATTGGAGATTTCTAGTATTTTCTAAAATTGTTAGAACACAGTGCACAGAATGTTTATTTTACCAATAATTATGACTAAGTCATGACTTGTGATTTTTGTGTATTTCTAGTATTTGGATTGCTAACCAGCCTTAATATGGGAGACCCATGTGTTAGTTTAGATGCCAAATCACTTCACCTTGAACCCCTAGGCTAAGTTCACCTAGCCAATGTCCAATTTGGCCTTCTCACATCACTAGTGTATTTATATTGTCTTGTAACTTAGAGTCTGAGTATATATGTTTTCAGTGCCAGGACACTCTACATCTTAGCTTTATTGTCATTGCATTGCTTTGCTCCAGGCAAGTACATCTACAAACTCATTTACTGTCTTTTAATGTTAAGCACATGTGACAACCTTGTGAATTACCATTAATCCAGTTGCAAGTCTTTTGTTAATTGTACATGTTAAAAACCCTGTTATTTGATAAAAGAATGTTAATCAACCCATGTGAATGCTGATCCTTGGAGTAGCAAGTCAAATCATAACATGTTTCATACTATTGCCAGTTTCCACCATGCTTTACACTATTTCCCGTATCTTTTACATGATGATTACTGGGTTATGAGAGAGTTGATAGTATTGTTACTGGACTCGTGGAATGTACTCACTTACATTGCAGTATGCTAATTGTGTAGTTTCTGGACTTGTGGAATGTACTCCCGTACATTGCAGTAAACTAGCAGTGCGATTTCTGGACTTGTGGAATGTACTTACGTACATTGCAGTAAACTAAGAATGTACTTTCTGGACTTGTGGAATGTACATACGTACATTGCAGTAAACTAGCATAGCACCTATTGACCGATCTCATACCTGCTCCAGTTTTAATACATAATGTACAATATGCCACAATTGACAAGAGTGTCTTAAAATGATAAACAAGATATACCATGATTTTCCCGCTTTATATGATTTACCCTGATTCCAGTATGTCTATTTTTCAGTCTTATCTTACCATGTTCCTGTTGTACATCTCTTGCATTATACATTCAGTACTTTAGTAGTAGAGGTTGTACTTGCTCCCGTCCTGACAGGATAACGTTGTAGGTATTTTGACCGAGGAAGAAATGCTTTGTGACCCGTACTATGGAGCTCCAGTTGAGGATATTCCTGCAGGGAATCCTGCTTAGCTGCTTAGTTTGACTTAGTGTTGGGTTATTATCACAGACGCTGTTTTGTACCTTTAAACTGGACCTTGTCTCCAGTACTACTTTTGGTTGTGTACTATTTATAACAAACTTAGTAGTTTTTCATCTATCTATATAGAAGCTGTGTTGTGATCATTCTTAAACTATCTTAATTATTAGCACATTTATCATTATTACCTGACTGTCTAGAACAGCTTACTACGCTCTAATCAAGCGTAGGCTGGACATGGCTCGGCCCGGCCCAACAATTTGGGAATCGGGTCGTGACAGAATGATATAAATCAAGAAAACTTTAGACTATGATCTTTGCATTATCTGTCTATGATCTTTATCTGTCATTATCTTTAGGATATGTGACATTATCTGAATGATAATGGGACTGAATGATACTCTATACTGCACATATAACATTTTTAATGATAATGGGACTGAATGATACTCTATACTCTGAATGATAATGGGAATGAATGATACTCTATGAACATGGGACTGAATGATACTCTATACTGCACATATTTTATTAGATTCCATGTCATTATCTGTCTATGATCTTTGCATTTGTTGCTATATATACTCTTTAGAAACTTTAGACTATCTTTGGACATGATATGTTTAATAGCTAATATCATTGTTTGCTCAATTATTTTTTGTATTTTTGATGAAGTGCTCAAACAGTGCTGCAAAGAGAACCAAAAAGCACCGAAAAGCTTAAAAAATTGCTGCTATTATTGCATGTAGACAAAAAAAGAACCGGTCCTTACCAATATTTGATGACATTTCTAATGAAGATTCCAACTCTCCACCTAAAACATCATCCAACATATTACCAAATGGTTCTGTAGATGAGTTCAACGCAGAAAAACCAAAAAGAACACCTAGGGGTAAGGCAAGATGTTTGGCCGTTAGGAAACAAGCAAAACATGCTCCTCTGCCCCTTGATTTCAACCATAGAGGCCAGCCTATCAAGGAAAATGCTGCAAAGTTTAGTTCTTTTCTTGGCGTGACGGCAAGAGAGCTACTACCGGTTAATATGACTAAATGGAAGGATGTCTCAGTAGACTTCAAAGATCAAATTTGGGAACATGTAACGGTAAGGTTGTTAGTATTGTTATTGATTTTTTTCTTATATTTTACATGATATTTAACCACCATATTTGGATCATATTTTGTAGCAAAATTTTGCTGTTGATGAGTGCCACAAGGACTATACTTTTAGAAAGCTACTTAAGATTTGGCGAGATTGGAGATCCAATCTGGTGAAACAAGTGATGATACAAGCAGAAGTGTTAGGCCTACAACGTGCTGCTAGTCTTCTCAAACCTGCAAATATTGAATCTCTGGATAAGTGGATGAAATTTATTAAAGCCAGAACAAGTCCTAATTCTTTGGTAATTATAGTTTTGAGATTTTGTAGTACATATTTTATTTTTTAAAATACTTTTGTATCTCATTATATCACCAATATTTTTCGTAAGAAAGAGCTGAAAAATTCAAAGAGATGCGAGCAAAACAACTTGATTTAGTGCATCGTACAAGTAGAAAAAGTTTTACCTTTGTTGAAGAGGAGTTGGTAAGAATAATAGTTTATGTTAATATATTCTTTAAAATGTGAGATAACTGTTGATTATCTAAAAAAATTTACTTTGTAGAAGGAAAAAAGTACAACACCTGATGCAATTTCTAGGGCTGATGTTTGGATTCATGCATATGAAGCACGAAAGAAAAATTCAGAAGGGGAAGTTCAAGACTCGGAAATAGTGATAACAATATATATATATCTTGATATATTTAAGCTCACTTTTGTTTGTTTTTATAATTTAGTATTCTTATATCTCCAATTTTTGTTTTTTAGCAACAAGTAAAGCAATATAAGGCTGAGAAAGACCCTTCACAAAGGAATACTATAACAAATGATGCTGTTGCAAAAGTACTTGGTCCGGATCCACGAGGAAGAGTAAGAGGGCTTGGATTTGGAGCAAATCCAAGCCCTCTTAAGTGGATGGTCAAATTCATATGGACAATAAAGTCAAAAGACTAGAGAATGAAGTGGAGAGCTTGAAGGGCTTAGTGAAAGATCTCTTTGTTCGGTTAGACAAAGGAGAAAATAACTCTGTAAGTTTATGAAATATCTATATTAACTTTTCTTTTGGTCTTGTCGTTGCATTTGATAACAAAATTTAATATTTGGCCTATTTAATGTAATGACTATAGAAAAACACAAGTATTCAACATTCGGCCAATGACATAGCAAAAAGAAAACGCAAAGAAAATCCCAACGATCAGCTATCTTTTAATGAGAGATCAAAAAGCAAACAAAAGGAAGATAACGAGAGAGCACAAAACAAAAAAAGCATTCAAATTTCCGCTAGTGAGAGAGGACAAAAGAAAAAAACAACAAAGCAAGTGGAGCAAGTATACAAGATTTTGGTAGTGAAGGAGCACAAAGAAGACAAAATGAATTAGCGAGTGGTGCTAAAGGTTCTAATCTTGAGAATAAGATGTGCAAATTGCTTAGTTGGTTTGCGAAAGATGAAGTTGTTGTTGCTACTGCTGAAATTTCATCAACAGATCCAAGTGCATTGGTCCATCATGTTCCTTTAGGCCATAATTGTTGGAAAGTTTGGGTTCGCGATGTGATTGATAACATTTTTTTGTATCGACCAACATCTAAGTTCGGTAAACTTGCTTGTGCTGAACAAAGTACGATTGCATGGCCTATCAAATACATCAAATTAGATTAGGCTTCTTTATTTGAGGTAAAACTGCATTTTTCTCAAGTTTTTCTAAAAGTGTGATTTTTAAGAATTTTTTAAACTATGTGATTCTTTTTCTTCTACAGGTTTAAAAACAAAATCTGGACTGCACAATAAAATGTGGACATTTACTTTATGAGGTTAGTCTTGAAAGCTTGAATAAAAAATATGACCTCTACTAAATTATATAATCTTATGAATATACATCATGGATACCATCTGCATCTATTTGTTTTACTAAATGAATATCCATATCAGTCCTTTTTAGGCAATTTTTGAAACTATTCAGATGTAATACAACCATAACATGCTTACCTTTTGATAATGGACTATGGCAATTTTCCACATGTGGAGACTCCATTTTAGCGCACTCAGTTGAATTCTCTTCACCTTAGCAGGAGTAAGTTGGAATTTTCTATTCTGTTAAAAATATATACTAAGTATAGACTTGCCATTGCACCCACAGCTCTGCTGGTCCCCATATTTCCTTTACAAACTTTACTACGACCTTCTTGTGATGTTCTTACCCAACACATATTTCTATTCCTGTAAACCTGGCATGCCAAGTACTAGTGGGTAAACCGATGCCTCCTTGTCCTTGATACTATCAGAAGCTTCATATGACTTTTGTGTCCTATGGTATGAATTGGTATGGATTCCCTTTTTGGATCCTGTGACAAATGTTCCAATAGACCTGAAATTGTCAAGGATCTTTAACACCCAATTGGATCCAAGAATCTTCCAAGTCCCTTGAGAGATATTGCAATTGTCAACTGGAACATCACCTTCGCATTACTCTCATTCACCCTTTACCTTCATTTAACATAACATTTCTCAGATAGCCTATTGGGTCTTGACCAATACAATAATGGCTGCCATGCACTTGTAGCTGATTCATCTCTGTGATGTATAGCTCTCTGATCACCGTTTCTTACGGCCCTCCAAATCTTGTCTGTACACATGGATGTCATCCAATGAAATCCTATCTACTTAAGCTATCAATTTCCGTGGCCAAAGAGTTGCCTTTAATACACATTACCCAATTTCCACAATCTCCTGGATCCCATTCTTTTTTCACCAGATTTTCTTTCACATCTTCTGATGATTTGGATGACTGTAGTCCATGTTGCATACTGGTTTAGAGATCTCAAGCACAAAACCTTTTTCATCCCAACTCCATTTATGATACAGTCCCTGTGATCCTTCAAACTGTATGACGTGACCCTTGGAGTTTTGGCTCAAAACATTATTTTCAACCTCTTGGAGTTCCTGAGGAAATGATTATTTCCCTTATTTTGCTTACAAATTCCACCCTCGTACTTCACACTGACAGGGTTTTGCAAATGAAAGAGGTATCTGATGCCACATGAGGGCCTTGTATATTTCATTATTTCCATATTTCAAGAGGCAAACTGACATCTTCATTGTTTTTCATAGTCTTCTCATGTGCTACCATCTGAAGCATCTTACTGATTTCAATTCCATTGCCATTAGGATCATTCTTACTTGGCTCTTCTATTGCATCTAATCTTCAAGACCTCCCATTAACATGCAAGCTTTATATTCTTGGCACTTGTGACTATTGGTCCCTTCTTTTTCTCATATGCAGCCAAAGCTATGTTCTGTCCTCGTCAACTCACTGGATGAATTGAAGATTGTTGTCCAACTTGTTTATTATCTGAATTTTCTTTACACTGCACAATGAGGAATTAATTTGTCATTACTGGATTATGAGGATTCAAACAATTCTTGTGGTCTTTTTAGTCCTTTAACTTTGCCTCTTGGGGCCTTACAAGTTAGCAATTATTAGAGCAATTGATAAGTCAAGGAATACATTAATCTTCCTTCAAGTTAAAAGAACCCGAAGATCTAAGGGCTGATATGCCCATACACATGACTCATTTTGAACCTCTGATGTTTTATTTTGGATGTTAAGCTAGGTTTGCTATACTTAAACCTTCATAAAGTTCATTGCTGCTTTTTCTTAGTAGAAGTAAGTTGGAATTTTCTGTTCTGTTGGAGAATTTAAATGATCTCCTATACCTGAATGCAAAAGTTTCAATATGGACAAGTGAGACTCATCTTGAATTTATTTATTAAATCCTTGACCGAAAAGTTATCCATCAACAGCTGATTTTTATTTATTTGTGCGCATATTACCAATTTCAATATGGACGGAATGGGACGATTTACTGAGCAAAGGTTGTGTTTATGCATACATTAATTTGTGCCCATAATACTCATTTATTTATGTATATTTTTTCATTGTTGTGTTTATATATACATCAAATTGGATATAATGAACTAAAACACATTTTATGTTTGTGCAGGTTATCAATCAATGAAAATATTTGGGTTTTGTGTTCGAAGCTTCACCTCTGCAACCATTTGAGCCAAAATTTGTCATAGAAGACAATTTACATTTTTTCCCCAAAGTAGGTCAAATTATGAAACAAGCTCAATTTGTATTGAAATATTGTATTGTTCTTATAATTTAGTACTAAAATACTTTTGTAGTTCATGAAACAATATGGCATGATACTTTGGTATGGCCTTTTGTTTGCTATTAATGTATTTTGGCTATTAAATCCGATTATTTATGATATCACGTGTCTGGGTTTTTTTGAATTACGTTTCACTTTTGTAGTTTGATTGGGATTGTATGCCAGTGATCAACTATTTCTTTAACTTAATGTTTGTTATGTTAAATACTTTGTTTACCATTGATATCCTTGCTTAAATAAATAGGGATTGGTATGGAAATTATTATTATTATTATTATTATTATTATTATTATTATTTGATAAAAAATTCATAAAATATTATTTACCGCACGCTACATATGTCATAAATGGTAAATATAATTTATCAAAATATCTTTTACGACATCAAAATATATGCCATATTTGATCATGTGCGAATAACTATTACGGCGCACATCTATACGCCGTATTTGACCCAGCGCGAATATCTATTACGACGCACATATGTATGCCGTGAAAGAGAAATTACGGCACACGAAATATGTCGTAAATGTTTGTCGAAATTCAGTGAAAAATATCTATTACGGCGCACACATGTATGCCATAAAATAGTAATTACGGCACACGAAATATGCCGTAAATGGTTGTCGAGATTCTGTAAAAAAAAATTTACGGCGTTAATATGTTTACATTTACGGCATTCTAAATGCGCCGTAAATAATAGGATTATTTACGACATGGACTTTTACGTCACCAAAATGTATGCCGTAAAAGTGCATTTACGGTACGTTTCGCGTGCCGTAAATGATCAGTTTTCTTGTAGTGTTCGGTGCACAACTGCTCGTGGAGACTGACGTGGCCGCATGCTTCGGTGCACGATTGGTCGTGGATGTTTACCGAGTCGTGGAGCTGTCCTGACTTGGGCACATAGGTTGGAATAGGGCTATGCGCCCCCCTCTGGAGGAACCATGTGGGCGCATAGGCTTTGCTGTGGGCGCATAGGGATGGGCGCATAGGAATTGCTCTGTGAGTGTCAGCCACTCTCTAGCTTGGGCGCATAACAATCTCTGACTTGGGCGCATAGCTCATTTCTTGCTTGGGTGCTGTAACCACCACTTTTCTAAAATGAGGATAATTTTGAACTTTTGTACAATTGATTATTTAATAATAGGTTTAAATTATTTTATTGATTTATTGGTAATTTTGATTATTTTAATTTAATTAAATTAGTGTTTTATGATTTTGTTCTTTGGCTAGTGTAACCTTAGAGCTGCTTAGCCTAGAGACTAACCATGACCATGGGGCCCTAACCCATGTGACTAGATTAGCTAATTACCACTTTTTAGTTTAAGGATATTTTGGTCATTTTGTGACTTTTGAATTATTTAGGATTTTGATTAATTGGTGAGTTTTATATTATTTTAATAATATTTAAATTGATGTATTATGATTTTGGTCATTTTTATATTTTAATATTTTTGGGAATTTTTATATTTTAATATTGTATTTTGGGGTTTTATTTGATCGAGTTTGAGTTTTGTCTCATTTCGACTTGTGTAGTGACCCGGGTTAGTTTTGGACCCAACTGGAACCGACCAACTTGTCATGACCAAACCCAGATATTTATATTTGACTAATCCCATTTAATTTTAGTGGTATTAGGGATTAGAATTAGATTTAGAACTTGAAATTAGGAGTTTCCAATTTACCATTTTGACCCCAACTCAAAACCCTTCTATTCCTTGACTTGGAGGGCATTTGTGACTTTGCACAAATGCCCTAACACCCTCAAATTAGTGACCGGCCAGCAGCTCACTCCCTCTCTTCTTCCCATTTCAAGAGAAACTCTCTCTCTCTTCCTTTCTCTCATTCTACAAAGATCTCTTTCTTTTCCCTTTGGATTTTAGGCTCAAAAGTAAGTCAAATCTCTTCCAATCTCTTCTATTTCTCTAGATCTCTCTCTAATCTTGGTGCTAACCCTTGTTTATCTCTTATTTGTGATTTTTATCTAAGTAGAACCTAGCATGGAGGGGTTGGAGGCTTAGATTTGGCTCTTGACCCAAAAAGAACCAATTTTAGAACTTTTCCTTAGGATTCCAACTCCCAAGAGGTAAACCCTAACTCTAACTCTTGTAATTACTCCTAATTAATGTTATTTGTATATTAGAGGATACCCGAGACGTAGGACAACCCAGAAGAGGTTTGGAACCCATTGGACTCAATTCGGGACTTTCGGGCTAGGTTTAGTGCCAATTTTGGGAAAAATCCTAAATTGACATGTTTGGGTGTTACCCCTAGCCTAATTAGACTAATTAGGTTAGTTTGGGTGAGATGATGCTAGGTACATGTCCATATTTGGATACGTGGGGTCGTTTTGTGAGAAATCATAAAAATAGACTTTTTGGGGGTTTTCGGGTTCCAACACACGGGTAACTTTTTGCACCGACACTAGAATTGACAAGTTAGTACTTAGAATAGGTTCTAATCATTATTTAGAATTCGTGGGTAGAGTTTGGGTCGAATCCGGATAGGTTTGGTGTCCGTATCACGTGGTATCGCGATTCGGACACCCGGAGTCGCCAGAATGGCCATTTGGCCATTCGGACCTCGTTTCTCGTTTTCGCTCACGTGCGTGAGTTAGATTTCTTGTGTGGGGAACGTGTCTAGGCCCTAGAGGGTAGAATTGCAAGATTTGGATATTCGGATAAGGTTTTGGGTCGTTTAGGAAAATATGTGTGTGTGTGTGTCCATATATAAATATATATGTGTATGTATCCATGTGTGTGTGTGTGTGTGTCTATATATGTAGATATAAATATGTGTGTGTGAGTGTGACATATATATATAAAGAGATGGATATAGAGAGTGGTGGTAGAGTTGGCTTTTGGATTGTGTGTGTGTGTTGTATAGAGAGAAATTGAGAGTGATTAGAGAGTAGAGATGAGTGAATGGATGAATGGATGGAAGGGGGGGAGCTGCTGCCCCCTAAAAACAGCAACAACAGCAACAAATTCAGCAGAAATCAGCAGCAACAACCCCACTTTGAGCCCCATTTGACCTCCCAATACACCCCTAATTGACCCTCCTATATACCCCCCTATATCCACCATATTTTCTACTATATAACCCCCTAATTTGTGGGTGTTAGAGTGGTGTAGGTTGGTTAGAAAATTAGTGGTTAGAGTGGTAGAAAATAAGCTAAGCCACATGTTAGTAGGTAATGAGAATTTACCCTTTTGGACTTTCTAGTATCAAGATACCATGATACGGTATCGAGATACTAGAAGAAGGTTGGAATACCATATTGGAGAGTGGGAGAATACTTAGAATGAAGGTAGAAAAGTCTAGAGTGGGAGTTAGAAGCTAAGGTAATGGGATTACCTTGGAAGGGTAATAAAAGGTATGTTAAGGTATTCACATTAGAGGGTAAGTTTGTAGATGTATGAGTTGGTATTTGAGAGTTAGTTTAGAAGTAGTATTCTAATTAGATGGGAGTTAGATGTAGAGTAGGAATTGAGGAAAGTAGTTGTGGTTTAGGATAGAGGTTAAGTTAGTATCTTGGTATCTCAAGATACCAAGATTACCTTAAGGTAAATGTTGAGAATTAAGATATGCCATAAGATGGTTTTGATGTCCAAGATAGTGAGAGATTGTGGTTGGTAATGGCTAGATAGATTAGTATCTTGCTATCCTAGGATACCGGGAGGGATACTCCCAAGGCAAAGTCGATTTGCCTTAATGTTAGCAAGTAGAGGGTAAGTACTATGTTAAGGGTAAGTTAAGATAATACCTATTTTCTAACATATGAGTTTACTGTTTTAAGATATAGTTATATTTAGGATATTATGGTTGGTAATGGTTAGAAATAGTAGACTTAGACTAGTTTTGACCTCGGTTGATCACAGTTGACTATTTTGACCAAAAGTCAACCGTAGCCTAGAAATGACTAGAACTTGACCGAAGTTGACCAGTTGACCCAAAGTCAACTGTTAGTCAACGTTAGTCAAGTTTGACCTAGAGTTGACCAAGGGTTGACCAGAGTTGACCAAAAGTCAATTGTAAGTCAACCTTTGACTTAAAACGATCTTGTTTGACTTTGTTTGACTTGCCTTGACCTAGTTTGACTTTGTTAGGCCTAGTATGACTTAGATTGACTTAGTTTGACCATGTTTGACTTAGATTGACTTAGATTGACCTAGTGTGACTTAGTTTGGCTTGGTGTGACTTAGTATGACTGAGTTTGACCTAGAATTCATAACATATACTAGAAATTATGCCTTACACTGTAAACCCTAATTAACTCATGATATCTCATCTTTAGGTCTGTGATTTCACTCTGAGCCAGATTACACAGTCGACTTATCCATCACATCACAGGCGAGTACATTCTCTGATAATATTTCTGTTTTATGATATCGTCTTTGTTTCTAGTATTTAGTGTAGATATCCTTGTTCTCTTGACACATTGTTCACACGGATTGGTATTTGTTTGGATCCCGTCATAAGATGTTATTCCTCTTATATATGGTATGCCTTGTGCAAGTCTTCCTAGTTCCTTGTGCATTGTATAGACAGGATTCCTGCGAAGGCTAGCTACCTTCTCAAAGAATCACGTGTCATAACATGTCATGACTGGATCCACTATATTAGTCAGGGATGGGGGTGTTAGCGTAGATATATGATCAATACCCCACAGTATTATATTGTATCATCATTGTATAGTGTTAATCATACACTCACGTATGATTAGCCTGGCCAAATATTGTATCAAGTTCTAAGCTGATCACATGTTGAAACTAATACTAAACTCACATAGATATAGTTCCAGATTTTCGTACATGATATATATTATTTTCTTGTTCTTACATTCAATTACAGTCTTGATATGCCTTACTATGATTCATGTACACCTTATTTTACCTTGTATATTCTCTCTATTTACTGCTACATTTTCAATATCGTCTAACTAGAACTGTTATTTGAGATTTGTGCTCGTTCTATCCTGACTGGATATGTTGACAAAATTTTACAGATTATGGCGAGGAGGATTGTCCTACCTACTACGGTCCTCATGACGTAGTCGGCCTAGACTTGGAGACCCTAGTTCAACAAGGGTTAGCTCCAGCCGATGGGACTTTAGAGTAGTTTAGCTGGTTTAGTTTGGTACTAGACTTTGTCTCCAGATTATATATTGGCTTATTATTATTTTAGTATTTGTATTAGAGATTGTTGACTCTGTGACTCTGGACTTGTATTTTTTCTGTGTTGGATCTTCTGGATGATATTTCATATCTTGTTGTCTTTATCTTTCGGTATCATCTATACTTCTTAGAGCTTGTGATTGAGTATATTATATTGTCATTGCTTGTCCTCCATTCGGAGTTGACCGTTCTCGACAGGTTTTGATATTATAATTATTGTTAGATAGTAGACCTAGACAGCGTTCTACGTCGTTTCTCCGGCGTAGGCTGGGACGCTGTCACGTACTCATGCCCTTACTTCGGGTGCGGATCGTGACATGTGCATAGATGCTTCTTGATTTGGGCGCATGGATACTTCCTGACTTGAGATGCTAAAATTTTTATGCTTCTACAAGGACTATCACAATTTCTGGCAGTCCTAGAAGTATTGAGGACTGTCAAGAATTGTGACAGTCCTAAAAGGGACTTGTTGTACAGTAAGTACATTTTAGGACTGCCACAATTTCTGGCAGTTCTAAAATCGAAATGGCCGAATGAAAAACATATGTTAGGATTTATTTCCATCTTGATAATATAGTAAAATATACATTTTAGGGTTTATTTTCATGCATTTTTTTTGTAAGAAAGAATGAAATAAACATGTTAGGATTTATTTTCATGCTTTATTTGTGAGGAATCAAAATGATGAGAATAAAAATTGTGGAGAGGAAAATTAGGGTTTTGATGGAAATGATGGAGAAGAAAACTAGAGTTTTGAATAAAAAAAATTGTGGAGAAGAAGATATATAGTTTGGGGAGTGGAAATGGTGAAGAAGAAGAAGAAGGAGGAAGAAGAAGAAGAAGAAGAAGAAGAAGAGGAGGAGGAGGAAGAAAAGGTTTTGGAAGAGAGAGAGAGAAATTTGCAAATAAGAGTAAAATTTGGGGTTTGAGGTGTGGGATTGGGACAGCCCCATGAGTAACAAAAATAGGATAACCCCAGTAATTTTTCCTCAAACATGGGCTAGTCCCAATCCTGGCTAGCCCAGATCAAGTTTTGATGTGCCCTTATAAAAAATCTTTTGAAAGAGTTCCCAAAACCGATGTTTTAAATCACTTTTGAAAGGGTTTTTGGGAAAGCACTTTCTCTTTTTTCCCTATGTTTGAGCCCGAGCCCATCTCTTCCCCTAATCTTTTTATTTTTCACTGTTTCTCTTTCTATCTATCTCTCTCTTCTCTATCTTCTTCTTCCGTGGAGAGAAAAATGATCCTCAGAAGCCAAACCCTCTTCCTCTTCATCATCATCCCATCCTTCTTCTTCCTTCTCGCAAGATCCTTCTCGCTCCTCCCACCTTACAGAGCCGACGAGGACGACGTCCCCCGCCGGAGCAATGGGGACGACAAACTCCACAATGGGGATGACGACAACCTCCATGATGGAGCTAGCTGAGGGTGGAGAAGGAGGCTTTGGCGAGATCGCGGTTCCCCACACCTCGGAGTACCAGCGGTTGCATAGCTCTACGCCCACTACCCTATCCATGACTTGGAGCCACGATCGAGCGACGGAGATGGACAATCCTCCGCTTCCTGCTCATTTTCCAACGCACTCGCCTCCTTCCTCGACCCGCCACCCGGACCCGTTGGACTGCCTCCACACCACTTGATCCGGCGCGGTGGTCTACGTCGATGACCGGAACACAAAGGTCCACGACCTGGCCGAGGCAGAGGTCCCTTCTCGAGCTCGAGGACGGTGATGGGGTTGTTGACGACGGCACGGATGATGTTCTCAACGAGAACAGTTATGACCGAAAAACTTTTGGGAGAGACACGGTTGGACACAAACAATGTTGACATAGTTTTAAAAAAATTATTTTCTAAAATTATTTTATCAAACAAAATCTTCAATTTTTATTTTTTAAAATTATTACCAAACATAAATTCAGAATCTCTCTACTCAAAAAATAATTTTATAACTTACTTTTAAAAAACTATATTCAAACCAAAATTTCAGAAAACATATTCAAGCGGAGATAAATCTCATGCAATAATCTTAACAGTAGCACAAATGTAGTGCAACAACCACACCTACCAAAAACAATATGTTCTATGCAAACACATTGGCTTTGTGTCCCCTCTTCTTGATCCCAACTCCATGGCTGCTGCTCCTCGGAAAGATCAAGCTCGACCCGACCTTCACCTCCTCCTCGAACTCACACGGCCGGTCCTCGTCGATCCTCCCTACCACCACGCTCTGGCTCCGCCTCACGTCGGCCCTGCCGTGAATATCCGTGCGCCGTGCCCTCGACGCGGCACGGATGAGCTCCCGGAGGTCGTCGTCGTCGTCGAGGTCACCGGACCGCCTCGACGAGGAGGAGAAGCTGTGGTGGTCGTAGGAGAAGTCCGAGAAGGCGGGGCACGTGATGCCCGCGCCGCGGTACTGCCCGACCTTCCCGGCGCAGGCGGTCATGCCCCTGACGTACATGTCCCGGATGCTGCACAGGAGCCGCACCGGAGCTCTCATGCACCTGCTCAACCTGCTGCTGCTGCTGCCCTTGCTCATACCGAACGTTGAATTTGAGAAAGGGGTGTGTGACTGAGGGAAAAAAAAGTTGGTAACAAATGACTACTTATAGGTGTAGAAAAAGGGCAGTACTACATCGACCACGGTCTTGGCCCATAAGCTATGTGTCGGCCCTCATTGAAGGAACCGAAATTTTGGGAGGGGTCTCGAAGGATGTAGGAGGACGAATGAGAGAGGGATACGTCGGTCGGCACTGGTAGAGACCAACATTATTCGATTTTGGATCGAAATTAAACCGAACCGAATCGAATAAAAATTTCAGTTCGGTTTAAAAAAAATTGGTTCGATTTCGATTTTTAAAATACTAAATTTTCTTATTCGATTTTGATAAAAAAAACGAAACAGTTCGCAAACAAACCGAAAAATTAAATAAACTGAATAAATCGAAAATCGAACCGATTTAATTCGGTCCGGTTTGATTCGGTTATGGACTATCTCGGTTCAGTTTTGATTTTTCTTATTTGATTTTCGGTTATTCGTTTCAATTTGAATCGAATTTACGGAATACTCACCCCTGGATAAGGCATAATCACGGTCACCCCTCCTCCGGACAAAAAGGAGTTTCCGGTAGAAAAATTCGGTTATGATAAGAATGATAGCTAGGTGGCTGCCGAAAGAGAAAAAAAAAAAAAGGAGAAGAGAGTTCGGTGGCGGAAGTTGAAAGAGACATGCAACAACAAAAATAAAGACCACGAGCCATGCAACTATCAAATACCGCGGCTGCCATCAATATTTCAATGTGTTTTTTCAAGGGGCATTATAAAAATGATTAGAAGAAAATATGTTTTTAGAAGTCATGTATGTTTCTTGAACTGTCAAAAAATAAATTTACCATCCATATTATTTTGCAACTGTCAAAAAAAATATTACAGTCCTTGTTATTTAAAACTGTCAAAATATCAAAATTTTGCTCCGTCAAAATTTTGACAGTTTGGATATATACAAGATTGTCAAAATTTTAACAACTCTATTTTTCAGAATTGCTAAAATTTTAACAATTTTAGGACCGCCAAAAATGTGTTATCTTCTAAAATGCATTACCTTCTAGTAATTTTTATAGTACTTTTAACATTTGTCTTTTTTATTTAATTAGTACTATGAATTCGGCATTGATTATTAGGAGAATAATTAGACATACACGCATATGGGGGTTCAATATTTTAAACGTTGATTGACAGCTAAAAATATATGTCAAACCTAATTTCCATACTACTAGTAGGATATTTTTTTGAATATTCTTATTTGATAAAAAATAAAGATTAAGATGTCCGACTCTACGCACGAGACTTTATACACGCTTCATAGTGTATGTCTTTTGGATCTACCGCTCCCAACTCCCACTACTTTTTACAATATGGCTCGATCCATCGAACTTTCGCCAGCGAACCAAGGTCTTATGTCTCTCAGTAACCACAAGCACTCATAGTTTGGCTTTTGGATGCAAGTTAATATTCAATTTTGGTCAAAGGAATATTAGGGTGAATTAATCAACATGAATTGAATTTAATGATTTAGTAGGATTCCTTGAATTGAGAATTAGGAAAATGGGATTCCTGTTTAGTTTTAGTCAAATATATGTTCGAATTTAATAAACGGAAAATTTCAACAGTAGCATAGAAGTTTGTCGAAATTGTATAAAAGGCATGAAGTTTGGGTAATTTGTAGAGAGGGCATCGTCGCGCCCAAAATTGGGGCGCCAATTTTTTTGACGCCCAAAATTTGGTCGTCAAAAATTAACTCCCATACTTAATTCTCCCGTAACCTCACTTAATCCGTAGGATCAAAAAAAAAATTGAAAAAAATAAAACACGCGCCCCATTTAAGGGCGCCATTTTTATAAAAAAAAAAAGAAAAAAAAAAATAGAAAGCGCGCCCCAAAAAGGGGCGCCGAATTTACAAAGCACTACCGACAAAATCCTAGCTATGGAAAAAATGGAAAAAATGGAAATTCGGCACGTTACACTTCATACTGTTATGCTAACCTTTTTTTTTTTTTTTTTTTTATAATTTTCCCCGCTCCTTCTTCTTCCTTTTTCTCTTTTCCAGTAAAATGGAAAAAATCCAAATTCGGCACCCCTAAAAAGGGCGCCCTTTTTTTTAAAAAAAAAATATGTAAATTTGACGCCCTATTTTTGTGCGCCGTTTGTTTTTTTTGTTTTTTTTTTTCCTTTAACCGTAAACGATGGATTAGAGGGGAAGATAATTTTTGGCGCCCCAAAATTGGGCGCGACGGTACCCCATATACAATTTAGCCGAACTTCATGCCTTTTATGCAATTTTGATAAACTTCTATGCTACTGTTGAAATTTTCCGTTTAATAAATATTAATATGATTCATTGAACTAAGATCTATTAATATTTTTAAAGTGTCCTTTCAAACTATTTCTCCTTACGTGGCAGGGGCATGACCCTCCCAAAAAAATTTATTCGTATAAAAATTCAAAATTTTAAAAGTTGATTGACGGCTAAAAATATATGTCAAACCTAATTCTCATACTACTAGTATGATACTTTTTTTTTTTTGAATATTCTTATTTGATGAAAAATAAAAATTAATATGTCAGATTTTACGCATGAGACTTTATACACGCTTCATAGTGCATGTCTTTTTGGGTCTACTGCTCCCAACTCCCACCACTTTTTACCATGTGGCTCGAACCACCGAACTTCCGCCAGCGAACCAAGGTCTTATGTCTTTTAGTAACCACAAGCACTCGGAGTTCGGCTTTTTTGATGCAAATTAATATTCAATTTTGGTCAAAGGAATATTAGGGTGAATTAATCAACATGAATTTGAATTTAATGATTTAGTAGGATTCCTTGAATTGTGAATTAGGAAACTGGGATTCCTCTTTAGTTTTAGTCAAATATATGTTCGAATTTAATAAATATTAATATGATTCATTGAACTAAGATCTATTAATATCTCCAAAGTGTCATTTTAAATTATTTCTCCTTATGTGACAGCTGACGTGACATCTGACATGACAACTGACATAATAAATTTTAAAATTAAAATTAAAATTAACATTAATTTATATTAAAATAAATATTAACATTAATGTTAATAATATTAACTTTTGAGGGGTTAATTTTAATGTTAATGTTAATATTTTTAATGTTAACTTTAATTTTAAAATTTACCATACCCACTGTCATGTCAGATGTCATATAAGGAGGAATAGTTTGAAGGAAAATTTCAGAGAAATTAATAATTTAATAGCATTAGTCTTCATTGAACTTAGAATTATGAAATTTTAATTGCAAAGTTGTTTAAGTAATTTATTTATTAAATAAATTTGAAATAATTTTTTTTTCTGTGTATGGCATTATGTATCTTAGTTATGTTAGATCCACAAAGATGACAACCAAAAGATTTAAAATGTAAGATTTTATATCTCTTCTTTGATTAGTTTGTGAGTATTTTTCATGTATATAAATATAATAGTTGACAGTCTATAATTGTAGATTTTCTGTAATTATATAGGTGATAATTAACTACAATATAGTTGACAGATCTTCTATAATTATAGACTTTTAATAATTATATAGGTGATAGTTATAATACAGTTGACAAATCTTCTATAATGTCAGATTTTTTTACAATCATAAAAGTGATAATTATAATACAGTTTGTAATTGTTGTTGGGCCCACTGTCCCCAAACTTCCACCAAATAAATGAAAGGAATAATATGCCTCCTGACTTGATCCACTGATCTTTCACCACCCAATTAGGATCTTATACCTCTGTTCGGTAACTACAAGAGCCACTCGAGTTCGGTAACCATAAGTGCCACTCGATTATTTTTTCCCCCTTCTACTTCTCAATTTGTTGAAGTCTAGTCTTGGTAGTCTTGTGCGACTCAGGTATGTTAGTTCCTGTAGTGCCCCGTTCCTACATCGTGTCCCGTTCTTTGTCCACAGGGTGCGCGAGAAAGGAACACTATCGCTATCGATTCGGTCGGGATCGATCGAATCGGTTGAACGAGAACGATTGAATTAAGGTCCTTTTCTCGTTATGGAAAGGCTTCTTCGGAATCAAGTCCCATATTCAGCGTGTTGTGCCTCGAGGATAGCTCTGCGGCTGAGTCGGGAGAGACCTCCCCTTGCTCTGTTTTTTTGCCGCACTTTCGTTGGTTTTCTAAATGTATTTTCGTGAATATTTTCATGGCTTGCATTTCGAACTCGCATTTACATATCGAACTCCTTGAATAATACAGTGTTATAATCAGTTGCTCGTACGATTTCAGGTAATCGCGTAGGCGATGTTTAGCACGACCAACAAGTCTCTCACCTCGAACAAAAATCAAGGTGAGTGGCTGACCTCCTTCACCTCGACCCTCTATCTCAAAAACAAGAACTCGGGATAACTGTACCAAATTTGAATGATTTACTCGAAAAATACAAGTTTTACGCTCAAAAAGAGAAAATATAAGGTTCTAGAAAAGAGAGAACATTATTTCATGATCTGTAAAACCAAAGAATCGAATCGATTATATAATTGTCCCAACGACACCATAAAATGTGCCTTAAATCACTTGTTAACATAGTACAGTCATGGACAACTTGTATACAAGGACGATTGTTTCTTCGGACGGTATTCCGGGGCCACGGGACCTATTCGGCCTAGGAAGATACACGATAGCTATGCTGGATTGTATCGCGGGTATCCGGTGCTCCTTCAACGAGGATCGCTACCCGTGTTGAACGTGCACCGTATAAACCAAGCTATATCCAGAATGGTTTTCATGCCAATGACCTCTGCAATTATGCACTAGATCAAACTTATGTTATGCAATATGACATGAAAGAATATAGTAAGCTTTATGTCGTACGGCACGCTCTGCCGTGGATAAATTCTAGCGTAAGTTCTCTTTATTTATGTTTTGTCAAACTGCTTGCATGAAACTGACTAGGATGGCTAGAAAGATCACTAAAATAAGTTGCATATTTTATCTAAATTATTGAATCAAATGAGAGCATGGAAAATAATTAGCCACTCGCCAGTACACGTTGATTGTACTGATCCTCGCTCTCCATAGGTTCTATAAATCAGGAGGAGCGTGCCGCGTGACTAAGGCAGTGCTCATGTGTTTTGAAGCTTCGAGCGTGCGTGCGAAGCCTTGACTCAATCTTTTTTGAAGACTCTACAACTGTCCAAGCTGAGATGTCTCGACTTTCCCCAATCCCAGGTGTCTGCATACATTGGTTGTATAAAGGGGTACGATGTATGGAACGTCTATCTCATCGACGTTCATTTTATAATGGAGTCAGTTTGTAGCCTGTACGACACCTTGTATCGAGTCTATAATATGATGTTCATTATCAATAAAGCTCAAGTTTTTTTCTATCTAATGTGTTCAATATACTCTGCGCACTCTCTTGTTGTTGTGTTTCGGATAACCTTATGACTATGTCTTGTGCGATCGTAACTTAGATTCGTATGACATCACGCCCGGGAGACGACTGCGATTCTACGGAATCGGAACATGACATAATGGTATCAGAGCACGGCTTTACGTTCTCTGGCCTTCTGTTTGAGTCTCAAACCTTTGACCTCGTGTCGATAAAATAAGTTGTTCCATACAGTGAGTCTGTAGCATTTTTTGAGACTAATATGAGTTGCCTCATAATCCAAAAAGTCCGAGAAGTTACGGGCGGGATCGAAGAAAGTGTTCGAGCGGCTCGAGCAGCTCGGGGGCGGGACCCTCAAACGCCCCTATGGAACCCATGGAACAGATGATGCGCATACTAGAAGCGCAACAACGTCAGGCCGAGGCCAATCAGTGCCTGAACAAACAACATTGACAGCACGTTGAAGACCAGCGAAGACAAGCTGAGGCACGACAGACTCAGTTTGAGGCCTGATTCGATGCACAATTCAAGTTACAGCAGAAGCACTTTAATACTCTTCAGCAAATCGTCCAAATAGTTGTGTCCAACAGCAACTATGCAACGACTTATGCCGTAACCGAGCATGCGGTCCGACCGATCGAAATCGAGCCGGAGGTACCCGAGCGACTACCTGTAACACCAAGGAGTTCCAACTTTGATGTGTCAAAATTTATGAAAAATTGCTGCACGTCCTTCTGCGGTACTGAAGGCCCTTCTTTGGCGATCGATTGGTTGAAGGAGTTGGAAGACCAGTTCGAGCTTCTAGGCGTTGATGAGTCCAAGAAAGTTGCGTATGCTTAGCCGATTGAACGCGCATGACTGGTGGGTCATACAATAGTGAGCGATCTAGCGAGACGATGAGACAGTGGCAATCTCTTGGGACACCTTCCGACAGGCGTTTGAAATCGAGTACCTACCTGCAGCCGTTCGACAAGAAAATGAGAATGAATTTATGCAGCTGAAGCAAGAGAATATGACGGTGCGGCAGTACGCAGAAGAATTCAATAAACTGGCCAAATTTGCTGGATCGTTCTTGCCTACAATTGAGAGTCGTGCTCGACGCTATCTCTGCTCATGTGTCAGTTTCGGAATACAAGACAATGGGCGAGACCCTGAATCACGCTCTCCGCCTTGAGCGCCAATATCCCCCAGCTGCTGCCGATACTATGCATACATACGATCATAAGCACCCTAGCCATGCAGGCAGAAATAATGTGATCAAGCGTCCGAACAATGGACACGAAGGCGGATACAAGGGCAGAACAGGGGACCTCGCTGTAACAAATGTTGCCGATTCGAACACCTAGCTATCGATTGCGAAGTTCTTGAAGGAGGATGCTGCAACTGTGGAGAAATGGGACACTTCAGTTCAAATTGCCCGACCAAGAGAACGAACCCAACGGTACCTCAGCAGCAGCATCAACGTCCAGGGAACCAGGGACTAGCGCCTCGAGCCCAACAACCCGTACCGCAAAATGGTTAGGGTCGTCGCCCCAACGCCTAGGGCGACGTCTATGCCATGACTCGAGATGAGGCGTTTGCCTCTGATACAGTCGTGACAGGTACACTACTTTTTAATAATAAACCTACTCGTGTACTATTTGATTCGGGTGCTACCAATAATTTTATAACGACAGATTTCATTGATGAAAACAAATTCTCTATGGCACTGTTAGGCCTTAACCTTACCGTTAGCACCCCGTCGGGCACACAAATCTCTGTAAACACTATCTGTAGAGACGACTTCATATGTATAGGTGGGAGAAAGTTGACTCTAGATGCGATAGTTCTGGACCTTAAGGACTACGACATCATTCTGGGGATAGATTGGCTCGGTGCTTGCTCATCTACTATTGACTGTGCAGGAAAGAAGGTCACCTTCCGTCTACGGGGGAGTCTGAATTCTGCTATTCGTGTGACGAAGTGTCACTTCCGTTCCCGGAATACGTATTCTAAATACATGTACTGCTGGAACGTATTTATTCAATATTTATCATGTATTATTCTGTATTTAAATCCCTTTAATTTCATGTTAATTAATTTCCTGCAATTTTATTTCTGCACTTTACTTTCTGCTTTTATACTCTGCTTTAGCTTTGCTATGGGTTCGGCTCAGATTGGTTTAATTATGTTGGTTCATCATGAACCGAAATAAACCCCCACCTACCACCACCCCATTTAAAGCCCCAAACCCTTTTTCTATCTTCATTACTTCTTCTCATTACTCTTCTTATTCCTCCTAACTCTCCCACCAACCTAGGAGAGTGTAGGAGCGTAAAAAGTGCTTCAAAGAAAGAGTCATCTCATTCATAAGTGATATGCTTTACGCCTAGCAGAGCGGGTAATCTCTTTACGCCCAAGACTAGGCTAATCACTTTACGCCTAAGCAGGCTGATCATTTTACGCTCGGATCTACACCCATAATTTTACGCCAAGGACAGAGCAGCCACTTTTACGCTGGACAAAGCTGTCAAATCTCGCATTTAATGCAAATTCTGACATGGAGATATTAATGATGGCATATATCACAAAGGAATTTGTTTTTACACAGAGACCAATGTTGTCGTTTAGTGTGTGGATTGAGCTACTTTACGCTCACACTACAGCTTCTTTTACGCACGAAGATTATACGAGCCTTTACGCTCAACATTCGACGTGTGCGTAAAGTCTATTTGAGCTGCTTTTACGCTCAAGGTTATTTAATAACCACTTTACGCGGGAAGTCTATGTCAGGGCTATTTTACGCCAAATCTACTGCTTTACGCTCAGAGTACATTGGGACTATTTTTACGCCCTATTCTCCTCAACCAGTTTGGAACGTGGTTTGCTTATGTGGCTTTCATGCCATTCTTCTCGAAGAACGTGTGTACATGCATCATATTCTTACTGAAGTGATGGAACACATGTCAACATATGGCTTCGATCATGGGTGGCAGTTGTTAGCGTAAAGATGGAACTTTTGCTGAGTTTTTACGCACAAGAGCCTAAGTCTATAAATAGACTTATTTTTCTCATGACAAGGGGGACAGAGACACAGAGAGAGGAGAGAATACAGAGATCAGAACTTAGAGATTTTAATTCTCCAGAGCATTCTTCTTCAACCTTTCTTTCAGAACAGAGTGAAGCAAAGCAGGAAAGCATTCGGCCTCGCCATCAGTGCCCAAGTGCGTCGATACCTTTCTGGTGACTTAGTTCTTCCAGTTGTTCTACTTCAAGCAGTGATCTTCATCATCATCATATGGTCCAAGGAACAAAGTGATCATTTACGAATCAGACTTCCATAGCAATAATTTTCCAGAATCAAAATTGTACTTCTTGTACTTTTTCTCGTTTTATTTTTAAAAGCCAATTTTTCTAAGGAATTTTGTTAAGTGAAACAAAAATGGCGACTCTGCTGGGGATGACCTTCTCCTCTGACGAGGAGGCAATTTCTCAATATGATGATGTTTCGGTCGGTTCGACCAAGAAGACTCTTGTTGTACACTTCGACCAGACTGCCTACGAAGAAATGCTCCGAACTGGGGGTGGTTCTCGCTGCTCCAATGTTCAAAAGTCTCGCAAAGCACGAAAAGTTTGGATCCCTAAGTCCAAAGTAGCTGCTGATCTCTCTGTTGCTTCTGATAACAAGGGAATTCTTCCCTCTCCTGTCGTAGGGGCTCCCGTTCATAACGAGGCAGTCCTTACTTCGGCGTCGCTCTCTAAGTGTGACAATTTGTCTCCCGTCTGTGACGGTGTAGATGATCAGGTTCCACGCCCACTGTATAAGAACCAGGTTTTACGCCCAGTGGGTAAAAATCAAGTTTTACGCTCGAGGCATAAGAATGAGTCTCCCATTTGTAATGTGGCAGATTCTAATGCTTCTGAGTGTAAAAATAAGTCTCCTGTCTGTGACGTGGTAGACACACACAAATTACGCTCCTCGCGTAAAACAAAATCTTCCGTCTGTGACGTGGTAGATAATCAATTTTTATGTTTTACGCGTAAAGGTAAGTCTCCTGTCTGTGACAGTGTAGATAAAATTCACAACGATGTTTGCACATCTAATGTGAATGTACCTAAACGCATACAGCGTAAAAATTTTGTTGGTAAAACTTCTGTCCTACACCAACAACCTTCTTATACTGCTTTACGTAAAGTACTAAACTTGCAAATTATGCGCCATGAAGATGGAGTCCTTCGTGCTAAAAAATCTCAAGATTTACGCACACAACTCCAAGCGCGTAGAAATGTACAATTTGGTTCTGCGAATGCTGCCAGTAATCTTCTTTATACACAGGGTACTAAACATTTTTCTACCCCTAATGTGATAAAGAAGAATACTCCCTCCACTCCTTCTGACTTACGTGAATTGTTAATGCAAAAGCGTAAGAATAGACAATCTCCGGTGATATTTCCCCAAGAAAAATGTCATTGTGATTATCACCAGGTTGTGATCAACTGTTGTTGTTCGGCTTCAAAACGGTCAGTTTTTGATCGATTAAGTTTTAATCTGCCTCAACATCAAGCTGAAGACCAAGAACATGAGCTGTCGTATGCATCAGTCAATATGGCATCTCATACTAACAGAGGACGACGTCCGAGATGGAACATGTCCCAAACTCCAGGTCAACAACAGTTCAACAGACTTCTTGATTCCTTTGAAGGAGTATATCGGAATACTCGATCAAGAAGACAAAGGCAATTGCAGACTTCTGATTCAGAAGCTGGGGGTACTCAATCTTTTGAGTCTGATACCGATAGTGTGGATTCATACTTCTATACAAATCCTTCCGTATCTTCAAGAGAGGTTGAATCCTACGCTGTTGGAGATGAACTAGAGACGTCATCTGCTAATACAGAATAACGTCTCACTGCCGTTGAGCAATCACTGAAAGATATGCTTAACATGGTGCAAAGTATGCATCAGATAATTTTGAATCAGCAAACTGCTCAGCCGATGGTAATAACACCAGTACCAGTAGGAGCACAAACTCAAGATAGTCAAGGGGCTGAAATACCTTTGAATACTCAAGAGCCGGCTATTAATCAGAATTCTGCATCTCTAGATCCCATCATTCCTGAAGATGTACCACCTCCAGTGGGGGTTACGGTACATCCAACAACCATTCAATCAAATGTGCTTTCCCAAACCAGTGAAGCCATTCAAGCAGTACGTGAGCTCAAAGCACAGTTTGAAGTTTTGAGGCACAAAGATCAACTCCAGAGGTTAGGGATCAAGCAACCTTATCCTCCTCATTGGAATGATGTACCCTTTCACCGAAATTCAAGCCACAATCTATGGTTTTATTCGATGAAAAAGCATCTCCCAGTCAATATATCAATTATTTTGATATTATGACTGTACACTTGCAGAAAAATGATGCTCTTCTCACTCGATTGTTCATCGGGTGCCTGACAGGTTCAGCTTACGACTGGTATCGTAGTTTACCCGATAATTCTATTTTGTCTTTTGACGAATTCAAGGCAATGTTTCTCTCCCGTTTCTATGAAGGAGGTATGGACATGAACATGTCCTCCTTGATAGAAATTAAACAAAAGGAGAAAGAAGATACTCGGACGTTCATCGAACGTTTCCGACAGGCTACTTTAAAGATGCCTCCTGGTATGCCAGATTCAGCGTTGATTGATACATGCAAGATGAATCTGCGACCATCCATCGCTGTTTTCACGGGTTTCCAATTCTCAGATTGGGCTTCGTTTATCATAGCAGCAGTTTCTGCCGAGACCAATGGTAGGTTGGCTCGAGAGCATGGGATGATTTTCACTTCAAAAGATAAAGGGAAGAAAAGTAATCCTAGTAATAATCCTGGCAATCATAATGTGAGGGAAAAAGATACTCTTATGGTCAATCTTTCCAAGAACAAAACGACGCCGAACAATCAAGAATCTTCCAGGCCAAAGGAAGAATATTCTTTTGACGAAAGTGATATCCCAGGGATATTTCAATATCTGGTGAAGAGTGGTAAACTTCAAATTCCGGAGCCAAGAGGCCTAATGAGGTGAACCTGACTGACAATCCCAAATATTGTATCTATCATAGATACATCAATCATCCTACCAGTACTTGCTATGTCTTGAAAAAGAAAATCCAAGAGCTGATAAATGGTGGTGCTATTGCTTTAACCAATGATGACCATACGGTTACGACCAATATAGTTTCTCTTCAGTTCGAAGATTTTCCTCTACAGCAAGTCCCAGATGGAATTATCCCAATTCCGAAGGCGACGATGAAGATCGTGAATATCTCGCCTGCCAGAGAAGAAAAGGCAGGATTATTGCCGCTTACACTAAAGAATAGTGAAATCATGTGGGTACATCCTGACTTAGTGCCTGAGTTGGAAAATGAAGATAAAACTTCAAAATCCAAGAAGGGCAAGAAAGTCAGAACCTGCAACATGATTTCTCATGTTATTCCAGATCCTGATGACTTGGATCACCTATGGGATAGCCTTCCTTTAGAAGATAGACTGAAAGGACTGAACATCTGCCCTCCAAGTCTAGCTCCTCCTACCAAGCTCAAGCTTACTCATTAGCAGTGGTTAGCCATGAATAGTATTCCTTTATATCGGGCACAACAAGTCTTTGCTGCTTATGAAAAAGCTCCGACTGGGATTTTTTCTCGTATCCCGAATCCTTCTCCTCCCGTAACTACAGCGACATCTATTCTTCATTCTCCTGAGGTTACAGAAGGTCTTGCTTCTTCCTCTTCCTCTGTTGAAACACCTGTCAAAAGTTCGCTGCCCACTCACTTGTATAGTCGGCAATCTGTTCATCTCATGAAGAAGATGGGTTATGACTTTCAAAAGGCAGAAGGTTTAAATTATGATAAAGGAATACGACTTCCTTTACAGATTCAAAATCAAAATTCCACTGTTGGATTGGGTTCTGAAGCTCCTCGTAACAATCCACACAAGAAGAAGGCTAAGAGAGGGAAGACAAAATCCTGTAATATGGTACTTCCTTCTCCTGAGTCTGAGGAAGAAACTTTTACTGGTACAAGATCCGGAAAAGAGTACTATAAAGACTATGAGGGATCCTCCAAAGAAGCTGAAGACGTAGTGGAGACACTACCAACTCAACCTTCTCTTGTTCCTGCTAAACCTTCTATGGTTGAAAAGGGGAAACAGAAAGCAGTACGCTTCGACGTCCCATTGAAGTCTGCTTCCAGTCAGGGGGTAGTGATGAAGCCTTACAAATTTGATATTCTAGCTCAGTTAGCCAATACTCCAACTAGACTATCTATATTTGAGTTGCTTCGCCTTTCTAGAGAAAGCAGAGAGACTTTGAGTGAAGCTTTACTTCAAGCAGATTCATGCTTGGCTCAACTCAAGACTCCTGATAATATACCAGTATCATGTCCACAATATCATAGTGTGATGGAAGCAATTCCCAATATCACCTTTACACAAGAAGATATGCTGTTGAAGCATAACAAGCATGACAGACCTTTGTGCTACACTGGGTATATTGGATCCACTGAAATTGACAGGATTTACATTGATCCCGGGCCCTCAATTAGCATAATTTTTCAGAGTATGCTAAGACCCCTAAGGATCCCTACTAGTGATTTGACTTACACTAGTACTACGATAGTCGGTTTTAACTCTGGCAAGAGCAAGCCATTGGGGAAGATTCATCTGCAGATTCAGATTAGTGATCTTCGAACCATGGTAACTTTCTATGTTATCAACTCAGACGTCTCCTATAATATCCTTTTGGGGAGACCGTGGATTCATGAGCATAATATTGTACCTTCAACTCTCCACCAATGCTTCAAGTATGTGGATTCCCAAGGAGTTGTGAAGATTGAGTTTGCTGATATCAATCCCTTCAAGGGTGTCGAAGCCTATTTTTCTGATTCAAGGCTTTATAAACAAGAACATGTGAAAGAGATATCAGACATGGCTGAAGATCAATCACCTACCGAGGATCAGTCTATTAATGAAGATCCGCCAGAGGAGCAACCTTTGAAGATCATAGTCAAGGGACGAATCCAATCCCAATTTGTCAATGATCAACCTCTGATAATCAAGGTTAAAGGAAGAACTCAAACTTCATATGAGGAATCAACAAATATTCCTGCTAAGAGCCAAGTCCAACCTTTTATGATCAAGGTCAAAGGGCGTACTGCTTGTACGAATGATCCAGAACCACCATTGATTGTCAATCTTGGTAAAACTACGCAGAAGACAGATAATGGTCCACTGATGATTAATCCGAAGCGTAGCAGTCAAATTGTAAATGATGTAAATATTGATCATTCTGTATCTTTTGATATCAATAAAGATTTCCTTTTCGAGTATATGGCTGTCAAATTTATTGAAAGGATGACCTTATCTTCTGATAATCAAAGTCATCCATACAAAAGTGACATTGAGCCAGAAGAAACTTTATACATCGATCATAAGGAAAATTCTTTCCCTCCTCATATAGATGTTGGACCTTATGCTCAAAGGTTCCTAACATCTTCTCCTTATCTTCTACCTGTGGCCGCTTCATCACAAGCTTGCGTAACTTTTAGATGTCACAAAGAATCTTATTTCGTGGTTCCGTCTGATAAGAAAAATAAGCGCCAAATTGTGTTTGGCCTGGCCAGAAATATCCCTGTTGCTCAGGCAGATGAGCTGAAGGATAAAGACAAGGAAAGAATCCGAATTGACAAGTATAGTCAACAATTTATCAAGATTATCCAGAACATGGGATATGATTTGAAGACTATGCAAGGTCTCAATCAAGGCAAGGGTAGACGACTACCATTATGTGGTGATCCATTTTACCAAAAGACTCGTCATGGGTTGGAATATGATCCGTCCCACGTGTTTAATGACGATATACAAGAAGAATTCTCTTCTAGCTCTTCGTAATCATCAGATTCAGAGGAAATTCAATCTGAAGATGAATCTGGACAAATATTCTCAGTCAATATGGTTCAAACTGATAATGAATTAGAACCATTTGAGAATGATCCTTGGGCACAACAGATGGATACTCAGTGGGAACTCCGTTTTGAACAGCGACAGCCACCTACAGAAGATGAGGTCATCCAGATTGATGTTGGGGATGAAGCTACGTCCAAACCAATATTCATCAGTAAAAATCTTGCTGAAGATGAAAAGGAAGAGTTGATAAAACTTATTAAAGAATATATTGACATCTTTGCATGGAGTTATGAGGATATGTCAGGGTTAGATCCTAAAGTTGCTACTCATAAACTCAATATTCTGTCCAATGTCAAGCCTGTAAAACAACAGCAACGGCGTTTTAGACCAGATATGATGGATGCAATTGAAGCAGAAGTCAAAAAGTTGATCACATGTGGATTTGTTCGTGAAGAGCAACACCCGGATTGGGTTGCCAATATTGTTTCTGTCATGAAGAAGAACGGAAAAGTCCGAGTTTGTATAGATTATCGAGATCTTAATGCAGCTTGTCCAAAGGACGAATTTCTACTTCTATTTACTGATGTCATGATAGACAATACATGTGGTTTTGAACGCATGTCTTTTATGGACGGATTCTTAGGATACAATCAGATCAAGATGCATCCAGAAGATGAGAAGCACATCACTTTTTGTAAACCCCTTGGGGTCTACTGCTATACAGTTATGCCGTTTGGTCTTAAAAATGCCGGTGCCACGTATTAACGGGCTATGAGCAATATCTTTCAAGAACATCTACGGAAGATAGTTGAATGCTATGTAGATGATATTGCTGTTAAAAGTCGATCAAAGGATGATCACATTCAGGACTTGAGGACAGTATTTGAATTGATGCACCAGCATCAATTGAAAATGAACCCTACTAAGTCTTTCTTAGGGGTTTCCAGTGGCAAATTTTTAGGATTTGTCATTACTTCTCAGGGTATCCACGTTGATCCTGATAAGGTTAAGGCAATTCTTGAAATACGTCCTCCTCGTAATCTGAAAGAACTCCGTGGCTTTTAGGATCGTATTGCTTATATCAGAAGATTTATATATAATCTTTCTGGAAGATGTCAACCTTTCTTCCGTCTATTAAAGAAAGGTGTATCTTTTGTTTGGGTTGAAGCGTGTCAGAAAGCCTTCAATGACATTAAGCAATACCTTACAAACCCACCTGTTCTGGTACCCCCGGTGGTAGGAAGGCCATTTTTGCTCTATGTTCGAGCCTTGGATCATTCACTTGGCGCTCTTTTTGCACAGAAAAGTGATGTGGGTCATGAGCAAGCAATTTATTATCTGAGCAGAATGATGGTCGGAGCTGAACACAGGTATACTCCTGTAGAAAAGGAATGTCTAGCTTTGGTTTTTGCCGTCCAAAAGACAAGACATTATGTGACAGGGCAGACTATTCATGTCATCTCCAGAATAAATCCTATTCGGATATTGATGAGAAAACCTAGCATTCTTAACTCCAGGTTGGCTACCTGGGCGATGTTGCTTACTCCTTATGACATGGTTTATGTACCTCAGAAATCAATAAAGGGTCAAGTATTAGCCGATTTCTTAGCTGCTCACCCTATACCTGAAACATCAAAATTATATGAGGACATTCCAGATGAAGTCGTGGATTGTAATCTGACATTGAAGAATGAAATATGGTAATTATATTTTGATAGGGCATCACGAGTAGGACCTAAAGGCAATATTGTCTCTGGGGTAGGAATCGTCTTGGTTTCTCCTGACAAAATGGTCATATACCGTGCCTATTCTCTCAATGAGCCATGCTCCAACAATGTAGCAGAATATAATGCTCTATTGATCGGTCTCCAAGTAGCAAAACAACTGGATATTGAGTTCCTAGAAGCTTATGGAGATTCTCAATTGATTGTTAATCAAGTTAGAGGGACTTATGAAGTCAGAAATCCTGATCTCATCCCTTATCATCACGTGGTAGTCGAGTTGGTCCTTTCATTCAAAGGATTCTTTATTGAATTTGTACCACGCTCTCAGAATGTGGAAGCTGATGCTCTTGCTAGTTTAGCTGCAGACCTGACTGTTCCAATCCGAAGACAAAATATAATTACTTTGTTGGATCGAGACTTGTTCTGTGTTAAGAATAATTTGTATATTGAACAAAGTTATACTACAGAGTCAAGTTCCCAGCAGAAAGATTGGAGAGCTCCATTCATTGATTATACAGTCCATGGGATTTTGCCTGAAGATCCAAAAGAAGCTGCATCAATCAAAAGACGATCGTTTCGATTTTATTATGATTCATCTTTACATATGCTATACCATCGTTCTTATGATGGACTCTTGCTGCGTTGTCTCTCAGAAAGTGAAGCTAAACAAACACTGCGAGAAGCTCATGATGGTATTTGTGGTGCTCATCAACCGGGTCCTAAATTACAAGACCGCATTCGAAGAATGGGGTATTATTGGCCTTCTATGATAGCAGATGCCGTAGACTATGCCAGAAGATGTAAAGCATGTCAGATTCATGCTGATTTTATTCATCAACCGTCTGAATTTCTACATCCTACAGCAGCCTCTTGGCCCTTTGAAGCTTGGGGTATGGATGTCATTGGTCCTATTAATCCACCTTCTGTCAAGGGACATCGGTTTATATTAGCTATAACCGATTACTTTTCTAAGTGGGCAGAAGCAATTCCCCTTGCTGAAGTGAAAACATCTAACGTGATCAGCTTCATCAAGCACCATATCATTTATCGCGTCGGGATCCCTCGACGAATAATTCATGACAATGGTCCACAATTTGCCAGTCAGGCATTTTATCGATTCTGTGATCAGAATCGAATTCAGAATTTGGCTTCTACGGGTTATAATCCAGCTGCTAATGGTTTAGCCGAAGCTTTCAATAAGACGATCATTAAACTTCTCAAAAAGTTTGTCTCTTCTAATAAACGTGA
The DNA here is from genome assembly GCA_029216955.1 of Iris pallida. NCBI lineage: Eukaryota > Viridiplantae > Streptophyta > Magnoliopsida > Asparagales > Iridaceae > Iris > Iris pallida. Next base: position 11,504,086 of record JANAVB010015600.1, read on the forward strand.
TTGGAATGAGAAACTTGGAGAGTGTTTATGGGCTTATCGAACAACAGTCCGGACTCCTACTGGTTTTACACCATTCTTATTGGTTTATGGATGTGAAGCTGTCCTCCCATTGGAAATCCAGATCCCATCTCTACGAATAGCCATTGCTAATGAGCTAACTACAGAGAATAATAATCGCTTACGACTCCAAGAACTTGAAGGATTGGATGAGAAGCGTCTTCAAGCACAACAGCATATTGAACTATATCAAGCCCGTATATCTCGAACTTTCAATCGTAAAGTGAAAGAGCAGGTATTCAAGGTTGGCGAACTTGTATTAGCTGTTCGAAGACCGATGGTAATGACTCATAAAAGCAAAGGAAAATTCCAAGCAAAATGGGAAGGCCCTTATATAATTGAGTCCGTATTTTCCAATGGCGCCTATCGGTTATCAAAGCCCAATGGAGATCTACTCATGATGCCGATCAATGGCAAATTTCTTAAAAAATACTATGTGTAAAAAAAAAGGGAAGACAGAATGGAAATAAAGTTTCTTTTATTACTATTTTTGTTTAAAACAAAAGATTAAGGACGAGGGCCACTCCCTTCCTTATTGAATACATAGTCAGCCAAAGCATAGAAGGCATCGTTGCCTGAGGTCATAAAAAACTTGTAGGCAGCCATCCTCAGCGCTTCGTCTTCAGGAGTTTTTCCTGGCTCTTCTAAGAACGCAATGATATCTTGTGGTGGCTTGGGCGTAGAAGAGCTGTTGCCTACTTGAGTCGGGCCCGCCACTGTTGGCTTAAGGGGACACATCTCAGTGACGTCCTCAATTTTTCTGGAGGCTTCATTCTTTTGCTGTATATCCTCAGAAGACATTTTCAATCGAGGAATAGAAATAAGAATGAAATGATTACAGAGAGTTCTCGCCTATTTATAGAAGAGGACTGTTGATGAACCGGTCTTTGAGATTGAGAACAACTTTTCATTCCCGAAAAGGCCTGTCCATTCGTTCTATCGGGTTCATTCATTTAATTGCGGAATCGAATCAATGTTTTCTTTTCCCGAAAATTATGATTCATTCATACATTAAGATGGACTTATATGCTCATGACATCTGTCTCCTTAGTCCCCAGCTACCAAGTTTTGGTTAAGCTGATTTCTTGTCTCCTGGGAGAGGGATTTTAAATCTTCTATTTTATCAATTAAAAAAAATAGAATTCGTTATTTATCATGTTTTCATAACCTCTGGATAAATACTAAATCCACCTTCTTTTCTTATCTATCATTTCCATTTTGACCTCTGCATAGATATTAATCTAATTTTCTTTTGAGTTCTTACATACTATCATGTCCATATTACCTCTGATAGTATTGTATACTCTAAAAACAGAAGACAAGATTTTATTATCTATCATGTCCATATTTCATCTAGATAGATACAAATCATTGAGTATAGAAGAATTATCATTTCCATTCTCATATCATAAAAGTCTATTACACTTCTTAGACTTTCTCACAAATCACAATGGAAATCTATTACATCTTGGATTTTCATTCTATACACCAACGATAACCTAATAGAGATCTATTTCTTCTTTGGATCTTCTTTGACGGGTTCGTTGTTGGTGGCAATTCCTGACTGTCTGAGCTCCAGTGGCAACCAGAGCAGTAGGAATCAAACTCTGGTCTTCTCTCTCAGACGAGAGGAGAACCCCAGGGTATGGCAGCCCGAAGGCATGTTGCTACCAATACAACTGGTGGATTAGGGGCGGCCTTCCAGACGAGATAGGAATGTATCCAGCATTGGGATACGATTTCTAGTTCTGCCGCGAAAGGAACTCTACTACCCGATTTCTCAGGGTAGAGTTGACTCTACCGTCCAACTCTCCGTGTATAAAGGCTCTTCCTACCAACAGAGGAAGACCCTTCTATCCCACGAAGAGTTCTGAGTTGTCTGATTTGTGCGTCAAAAGCGCATGAGCTCTCTGATGTTGATGTCAGAAGAACGCTCCTCACAGCATCAAAATCGCCAATGCCAGTTCTGGAAAAGCTGTTCAGCCAAACTTTTGCAGAAAACAACAAAGAAGAAGTGTTTTAAACAGAAGTATTATCAGATGCGTATCAAACGCTAACTAAAAACAGATGACAAGGCTTTTTTACGCCAGTGCTTCAGCAATGCTTTTTACGCCAGTGATTAAGCAAGACTTTTATGCCAGTTATTCAGCAAGGTTTTTACGCCAGTGCTTCAGCAAGGCTTTTACGCCAGTGCTTCAGCAAGGTTTTTTACGCTCGTCAAGAATTTACGCTCATGAATATCTGTTTTCAACAAAAAATTCGAAGACAGTTATTTGCTTACGATCGGACTTACCACTTAAGTTGAATGGTTTGGCTCTAATAGTGGTTGAATCCACGTCTAAAGACTGGGCGTACAAAAGAACGCCGTGGGAAAGCTCCGCCATTGTCATTTGTCGGAGAACAACATCGCAGAAAGTTATCTTCAGAGGAATGAGTACGAGAATATATGAAACATTCTCGGCTATTTATAAAGACTGAAGAAACTGTTAGGATGAGTCTATTTCGGAAGAAGATCCTATTTAAAGGCTATCGTAACCACAAGACAGATGCCACGTGTTGGTTTGTTTCTTGGGAATTAACAACCGTAGAAACAGTCAAAAGAAGTGCATAAACAAGTGCGCATCAATAGATGAGGTTAGCAGCAAAATTTTATTTATAAAGGGAGAAGTGGACACCTACAAATTACAGATTCGCAATACATAAAAACATTATTTCTCTCCTTCGTTGGGCTGACGAAGGGAGACACCTAGTTCGTGCATATTGCGAATCCCGGAGCGGCGTATCAGATTAAGAAATGCTTCGGCATCTCCTGGCCCTTCGTACGCAGTTGGGGGACCACCATCAATGCGATTAAAGACGGCAGGAGTTACTCCAAAACACTCTAAAAGGTTGCACGCCCGCTCGAAATCAAGCCTGGAGCTCAAAGCCTCTTTGTTGGTAATCTCGTTCTTCGGCGCTATGACAAAACGAGGATGAATGTCAAGAATAAAGAATTTGTCCTTATTTATACAAATCAAAGCAACTCTTCACATCCCTCGTTGGAAACTGCTCACTCGGGAAGATAAGGAAACATTCGAAAGTTTCGAGAAAGAAATTTATTGTGACGGTTAAGTGTTGACCGACATTATTTTTCTTGAAAATTACGCCGACTGTTGGATATCCCCGCTTTTACGCAGATGACGGTTGCGTATCCCGAATTTTACGCTGACTCACCAAACTTTAACTTTTACGCTTCTGTTCAAAGTGTTTCAAATTTTGGAGATATTTGAAAACTTTGAAGGGGGTCTTGTAGGAGCGTAAAAAGTGCTTCAAAGAAAGAGTCATCTCATTCATAAGTGATCTGCTTTACGCCAAGCATAGCGGATAATCTCTTTACGCCCAAGACTAGGCTAATCACTTTACGCCTAAGCAGGCTGATCATTTTACGCTCGGGTCTACACCCATGGTTTTACGCCAAGGACAGAGCAGCCACTTTTACACTGGACAAAGCTGTCAAATCTCGCATTTAATGCAAATTCTGACATGGAGATATTAATGATGGCATATATCACAAAGGGATTTGTTTTTACACAGAGACCAATGTTGTCGTTTAGTGTGTGGATTGAGCTACTTTACGCTCACACTACAGCTTCTTTTACGTACGAAGATTATACGAGCCTTTACGCTCAACAGTCGACGTGTGCGTAAAGTCTATTTGAGCTGCTTTTACGCTCAAGGTTATTTAATAACCACTTTACGCGGGAAGTCTATGTCAGGGCTATTTTATGCCAAATCTACTGCTTTACGCTCAGAGTACATTGGGGCTATTTTTACGCCCTATTCTCCTCAACCAGTTTGGAACGTGGTTTGCTTACGTGGCTTTCATGCCATTCTTCTCGAAGAACGTGTGTATATGCATCCTATTTTTACTGAAGTGATGGGACACATGTCAACATATGCAGAGGATGGCTTCGATCATGGGTGGCAGTTGTTAGCGTAAAGATGGAACTTTTGCTGAGTTTTTACGCACAGGAGCCTAAGTCTATAAATAGACTTATTTTTCTCATGACAAGGAGGACAGAGACAGAGAGAGAAGAGAGAATACATAGATCAGAACTTAGAGATTTTGATTCTCTAGAGCATTCTTCTTCAACCTTTCTTTCAGAACAGAGTGAAGCAAACCAGGAAAGCATTCGGCCTCGCCATCAGTGCCCAAGTGCGTCGATACCTTTCTGGTGACTTAGTTCTTCCAGTTGTTCTACTTCAAGCAGTGATCATCATCATCATCATATGGTCCAAGGAACAAAGTGATCATTTACGAATCAGACTTCCATAGCAATACTTTCCCAGAATCAAAATTGTACTTCTTGTACTTTTTTTTGTTTTATTTTCAAAAGCCAATTTCTCCAAGGCATTTTGTTAAGTAAAACAGAGAGCAAGGCAAGTGCCAACTTACTTCCTGATAGATCCCCATTAATATTGTTCCATCATCTTCCTTATTTGATTCTAAGTCTCTTTAGTACTTAGCATTTTCAATTTCTATGGCTTATTTGTTGTAGATCTAAGTATGATACATTTTCGGATTTCTTAGGTTTTGATCTAGTAAACTTTGTTATCTTCAAGATTTGATGGTTCCATGTTGTAGAGAATTTCGTTCTATCCAATTTTGACCTATGGAAGTCCATATTTGGGCTTGGAATGAAGGATTTATGGAGCTTGGAAGCAATGGCTTCCATGGCTCTGTTCTCAGAAAAATTCGGAGAGGAAGAACAGCCACAGCGCATGAGATTTATTTCCCACAGCCGCATGAATCTTTCTTCCTCAGGCGCATGATATTATTTATTTCCCAATCATTTTCCACAGCGCATGATATTATTGATTTTCCAATCATTTTTCACAGCGCATGAGATTATTTATTTCCCAATCATTTCCCACAGCCGTATGAATCTTCATTCCTCAGGCGCATGAGATTATTTATTTCCCAATCATTTTCTCAGGCGCATGATATTATTTATTTTCCAATCATTTCCACAGCGCATGAGATTATTTATTTCCCAATCATTTCCCATAGCCGTATGAATCTTTCTTCCTCAGGCGCATGATATTATTTATTTCCCAATCATTTTCCACAGCGCATGATATTATTGATTTCCCAATCATTTTTCACAGCGCATGAGATTATTTATTTCCCAATCATTTCCCACAGCCACATGAATCTTCATTCCTCAAGCGCATGAGATTATTTATTTCCCAATTATTTCCCACAGCGCATGAGATTATTTATTTCCCAATCATTTCCCACAGCGCATGAGATTATTTATTTCCCAATCATTTTCCACAGCGCATGAGATTATTTATTTCCCAATCATTATTTATTTCCCAATTTTTATTTCCCGAATTTGGCATTAATTAACATTGATTGTTATCTTGATTAATTATTGATCATGCGTTCCTAGATGGAACTAAGAGACTGACTAGTCATCTTATTGAATTAAATGTGATAAGACACGTTCATATTTGCAATCGATTGGCCAATCCCGAATATTGACATATAGAAACATGCAGGCTACAATTATTTATTTATTTTACGAAAGCAGCATGTGTACTCTATGGTCAAGGCATGATTATTCCGTGGTTAGTTTTAATTGTTGCATTACGCTATGTAAGACCTACAACTTAACCGCACAGGTATCGTTGTAGAGTTGGGCATATCGTACCTTGTACGGATGTACTCATTCTGAAAGACCATGATCCACGGCATGGGATTTCACTTAACATAGAGGCTACTAAGTTAAATAAAATAATGATAGCATGGAGGGAATTGATCTCCGAGTTCTTACATGGCAGCCCTCTTTGGGATTATTAGCGCCCAACAGGCCGGCTGGTTCCCACAGATACTGCAAATCTGCCACACGGGCAGGGAGCGGTATCTGCTTATATTATTGTATATTGTATATTGATGACGGGCGTCCCGCAGGGACTCGTCTAATTCATGATTGGCGCAATTGATTGATTGGATAGACTAGCCTTGCTTGCCCATAGTAAGAACTGAGAAATCCTCATTGCATAATTCCAGGATAACTTGGGACTCACAGTAGTAAGCCGTAGGAGTTGGATGGCCGTTTAAGTTGATTTATTTGTGTACTGTACCTACTCTGTTGCCTAACTGAGATGATCAGAGCATCAGGACATGACGGGCCAACTTCTGTCCTTGTTTGGTTGGTAGGTTGGTTCGAAGTGTCGTGATGTTACGTGAATCCCAGTAGCAAGCAGAGATCTATTATTATATTCTTTTATTTACTGGTTTAATGTCTCATATCGTGCTTCCTTGCGGTACTTTCTATTAGAGGTCTAACCTCTCTGGTTTTGTATGGCCAGATTTAGAGCCGGTTTTCGAGGACTCAGCTTACTTCTACCTCCAAGATGGTCAATACTAGAGGAATGATCGCAGAAGGACTCAAGTGGGTTCCCTACTTCCCGCTCGTTTTGTTACTTACTTTATATTTTGCCGTTTGGCACCAACATATTAGTCGGATTGTCTTGTACTTACTTTTACATAATTGTAATTAAGTCAGACTGCAGCTGATAACAATTGTGTATATGTTGCTATATCATCTGGCTATGTTTTGTAAAGCCAGATCTCAAGAATATTTTGACTATGCGTTTGGGACACCTTATTGCTTATTCTTAAATGTTCTCTGTTATTGCTTCTTGTTTGAATGATTGAGACAATAGATGTGAAGTGACCATAGCGAGACTTTCATGTAGTATGCACCCCCTTGTCTTTTAGACAGCATTGATCGTATTATACGGTATTCATCTACCCGTAATACGTAGCTGGCTGAGTCATTCCCCCGCTCTCCAGTATTCTGGTTCTGGGGCGTGACAAGGTTTTAGTGGTGGCCCATGCAGGTCTGATTTCAGACTTGTGGGGTGTTTTAATTTTAGGATGTCTCAATCACACATGTTCCCCCTTGATCTCATGATTTGTTGTTCTCAATCCTAGCTTGACCTTCTCATATCCTTTGGCTTTATTGATCCTTCATGTCCAGTCGTTTGATTACTCTCTTGTCCCTTTTATTAGGGGTACCTCGTCCGTACCTGTCAGGGCTGGACAGCAACAACAAGAGCAACACGGACAACCTGACCATGTTGGTCAGCAACAAGGGCCAGTGCTACCTCAAGAGACTATCCAAGAAGAAGTAATAGTGGAAGCAGCAGCTGGACCGCAGTATCCGGATGTTCCACCACCACCAACAGTTCCACCTACCCCTGTGGAAGTAGACACACCAGCCCTTCTGGAGATCATGAGAGGGATGATGGCTACTCAGCAACATCAGATGTTAGCCCAACAGCGTATGCACGCTCAGTTACAAGAGCAGAATGTACTACTTAACCAAGGATTGCAGACAGCTTTGGAAAGAGGGGCAAGGACAGATTCAGGAGCATCAGCCAGGTTTTGCAAGTACAATCCCCGCCGTTTCGAAGGTACGGAGGATGCCATCTCAGCAGATGCATGTCTTAAGGATATTGAGGCTATGTTGACAGTCGCAAAGGTGCCGACAGAAGAACGTGTGGATCAGGTAAAGTTGTTACTTCAGGATCTTGCACGTGATTGGTGGGAATCAGAGGAGGTTGGCATCAGACGTCCTGTGGCTTGGGACGATTTTACAGCAAGATTCAAGACAAAGTACTATGGAGTTGTGGCGCAGTTTGAGCTACAACAGAAGTTTATCAACCTCAGACAGGCTGGCAAGACCGTAGATGCTTATGCAGCAGAGTTCTGCAGATTGAGTAGGTTCGCCCCAGAGATGGTAGCAACAGAGAGCCAGAGGGCTATGAGGTTCCAGCAAGGGTTTCATCTTGAGCTCTTGCAATTGATAGAGGGGAACAATTACCAGACTTTTGATAAAGTATTGACGGCGACTTGAAGGCATGAGATAACCGTTCAGAGGATTACGGCAAGGACTGGAGGTCAGAAGAGATCCCACAGTCAGATTGAAGGAGGAGGGGGAGCAGCGCCCCGAACAACAGCACCGTCCCTTGGCATTCGCATTCACGATGTAGCAGTGCGAGGGCCAGAACCACCACCAAGGCAACAGCAACAGAGGAAGAACCAGCAACCCCCAGTGGGCTATACTTATTGTAGGAAGTTAGGGCACACTAGAGATGTGTATCGGACATTGAACGGGCAGTGGTTGATATGTGGGAATCCAGATCATCGGGTTACCACATGTCCCATGAATTCGAGGTCAGAAGGACCAGTATAACAGTTTCCTGCTCTGCCAGCACCAGGGACAGGACAGTATCGAGGACCAACGGTAGCAGTGAGGCCGTTGGCACAACGCCCGTTCATGACGCAGGCTCAAATATTTCGGCAGCAGGGACCGCCGATGCAGCAACACCAGCATAGACCACCCCAGCATCAGCAAGGTAGGGGCAATGACAGCACCAGGCTAGGCCGCAGCATGGAAACCAACAAGGTGGTCGAGGGCAGGCATTCACTCTGTCCTTGGAAGAGGCATTGGCATCGGGAGATGTTGTGGCAGGTAACATTCTTGTCGCCTCTTATCCCGCAGTAGCATTGTTTGATTCGGGAGCATCACACTCATTTATGTCTGCACAATTTGCAACACGGCTAGGAATAGAATTTGAGGCATTGCCAGGGAGGTTAAATATACTCACTGGTAATGGGCTCGTAGGAGTTAGTAGAGTTATTCTAGCATGTAGCGTTGTAGTTTGCGGGCATTCCTTACCCGCCCGGTTGATAGAATTTTCTGTTGGAAATTTCGACGTTATCTTAGGCATGGACTGGCTGAAAGACAGTCATGCGACAATAGATTGTCGTAGAGGGAGTGTATCCTTTGATATTCCAGGCATGAAGCGGTTCACCTTAGTCAGATCTGTGGCAACCAACAAGAGCAGGGAGTAGTGACGGCAATGGAAGAAGTTCAAGTCCCGAAGGTAGTTGAAGAGTTTCTGGACGTATTTCCTGAAGAACTTCCAGGTCTACCACCAGTTAGAGATATTGAGTTCAGTAAAGAATTGGCACCTGCAACTAAACCGATATCAGATCGAGTTTACAGAATGGCAGATTCAGAGCAGGCCAAGGTATATCAGCACATAGAGGAACTGAAGGAGAAGAAGTTCATCCAAGCTAGCGTATCACTATGGGCAGCACCAGTGGTACTTGTGGGGAAGAAGGATGGGTCATCTAGATTGTGCATCGATTACAGGCAGCTTAACGCGGCAACAGTAAAGAAGAAGTACCCACTACCCAGGATCGACGACTTGTTTGATCAGTTGAGCAGAGCTAGAGTTTTTTCCAAGATAGATCTTCGTTCAGGGTATCACCAAGTGAGGGTTCGGAAGGAGAATATTTCCAAGACAGCATTCAGGTCGAAGTATGGGCATTATGAATTCTTAGTAATGTCGTTTGGTTTGACCAATGTTCCAGCAATCTTTATGGATTTGATGAATTGCATCTTTATGCCGTACTTGGATCAGTTTGTCGTTGTGTTTCTCGACGACATTCTTGTATATTCAACTAGTGAAGAGGAGCATGAAGATCACCTCCGGAAGGTTTTACAGGTTCTGAGAGAGAACCAGTTGTATGCCAAGCTCAGCAAGTATGAGTTTTGGTCGGATCATATTTCATTTTTGGGTCATATCATATCAGGATCTGGAGTAGCAGTGGATCCCAAGAAGGTAGAAGCAGTAGAAAGTTGGCCAGTACCCAAGACCGTAGCAGATGTGTGGAGTTTCTTGGGATTGGCAGGATATTACAGAAGGTTTTATCAGACTTTGCGAGGCTTTCAGCGCCCATGACCCGATTAACACGGAAAGATGTACCATTCGTCTGGTCGGCAGAATGCCAGGCATTATTTGAGAATCTAAAGCAGAAGTTGATATCAGCGCCTATTCTGACATTGCCAGTTGGACCCAGAGGTTTTATCGTTTATTGTGATGCGTCAGGTAAAGGACTTGGATGTGTCCTCATGCAGCATGGAAAGGTGATAGCATATGCATCTAGGCAGCTTCGAGACCACGAGAAGAATTATCCAAATCATGACTTGGAGTTGGCAGCAGTAGTATTTGCTTTGAAGCTATGGAGGCATTACTTATATGGTGACCGAGTGGACATGTACACAGACCATAAAAGTATGAAGTACATCTTTACCCAGAAAGAACTGAACATGAGACAGAGAAGATGGTTAGAGTTGATAAAGGATTACGACGTAGAGCTTCAGTACCATCCAGGCAAAGCTAATGTGGTAGCAGATGCTCTCAGCAGGAGAGGCGGCACATTTATGTTAACAACACAGAGGCATATCTTAGAAGACCTTCAGGAGATGGACATCGATGTTATACTTCCTTGTGATGTAGGAGTTCTGGCGAGTCTACAAGTTCAATCTGACTTGGTAGACAGGATCAAGGCAGCTCAGGCACAAGACCCAAGGATTCAGAAGCTTAGAGCAGAATGTGAGTCAGGACTCAGAAAGGAGATGCAAATTCATGAAGATGGTATCCTTAGGTTTGGGTCACGTCTATGCGTGCCTAGTGGAGATATCAGACATGAGGTTATGGCAGATGCTCACAGCTCTCAGTATTCCATACACCCTGGAGGGATCAAGATGTACCAAGATATCAAGCAGCACTTCTGGTGGAACGGGATGAAGAGGGAGATAGCTAGATTTGTTTTTCGTTGCTTGGTATGTCAGCAAGTGAAGGCAGAATAGCAGAGGCCAGCTGGGTTATTGCAACCGCTTCCTATCCCGGAATGGAAGTGGGAACATATTACAATGGACTTTGTGACTGGTTTACCGAGATCACCAAGTGGTAAGGATGCTATTTGGGTAATCGTAGATCGGCTTACGAAGGTGGCACATTTTCTTCCTTTTAGAGTAGGTCAATCTACGGAGAAGTTGGCAGAATTGTATATGCAGCAGATAGTCAGGCAGCATGGGGTCCCAGTCAGTATTGTGTCAGACAGAGATACCCATTTTATATCACATTTTTGGAAGAGCTTACATCATAGCTTGGGTATCAAGTTAAGATTTAGCACGTCTTACCATCCACAGACGGACGGGCAATCACAAAGAACAATTCAGACTTTAGAAGACATGTTGCGAGCTTGCACCCTAGATTTTGGAGGATCTTGGGAGAGCCACCTACACTTGGTCGAGTTCTCATACAACAACAGTTATCAAGCCAGTATCCAGATGGCGCCATTTGAAGCACTATATGGTAAAAAGTGTAGGTCGCCACTAGCATGGGACGATATCGGGGAGAGAAAGATGTTAGGCTCGGAGATGATTGTTCAGACAGTGGAAGTGATTAAAGGAATTAGAGAGCGACTTCGAGTTGCGCAGGATCGGCATCGGCCGCTAGAATTTTCTGTTGGAGACCACGTATTCTTGCGGATCTCACCTACCCGTGGGGTCATTAGATTTGGCATTCGCGGGAAGTTGAGTCCCCGATACGTGAGCCCGTTTGTTATCCTTGAGAGGATAGGCGATGTTGCTTATCGTTTATCCCTTCCACCTTCGTTATGAGAAGTGCATGACGTGTTCCATGTATCTCAGTTACGTAGGTATGTATCGGACCCAAGCCATATCCTTGATCATTCTGAGCTGGTTGTTGGTACCAACCTGTCTTACGAGGAACAGCCTGTGTCTATTTTGGACCGAAGAGAGAAGATACTCAAGAACCGGACAATTAACCTTGTCCGGGTTGCTTGGGGTCATCACTCTTTAGGGGAGTCAACGTGGGAACGTGAGGATGATATCCGATCACGGTATCCGCACCTGTTTGACTCACAAGGTATATCTCTTTCTGTATACCTTGATTGTCTTAACTCCTCATGCTTGTCACCTTATGAGTAGAATTGCTTGGTGTCGTCGATAGTTAAACATAGATATGTTACTTGCTATTGGCATTGTAGAATAATTGCTTACTCAAATTTCTTATACTTAGATTAGTTTAGCTTCGATGTTCTATCCTGCTTGGATTTGAAATTCCGAGGGCGAAATTTTTTTAAGGAGGGTAGAGATGTCACTTCCCGTTCCCGGAATACGTATTCTAAATACATGTACTGCTGGAACGTATTTATTCAATATTTATCATGTATTATTCTGTATTTAAATCTCTTTAATTTTATGTTAATTAATTTCTTGCAATTTCATTTCTGCACTTTACTTTATGCTTTTATACTCTGTTTTAGCTTTGCTATGGGTTCGGCTCAGATTGGTTTAATTATGTTGGTTCATCATGAACCGAAATAAACCCCCACCTACCACCACCCCATTTAAAGCCCCAAACCCTTTCTCTCTCTTCATTACTTCTTCTCATTACTCTTCTTCTTCCTCCTAACTCTCCCACCAACCTAGGAGAGCAAGGCAAGTGCCAACTTGCTTCCTGATGGATCCCCATTATTATTGTTCCATCATCTTCCTTATTTGATTCTAAGTCTCTTTAGTACTTAGCATTTTTAATTTCCATGGCTTATTTGTTGTAGATCTAAGTTTGATACATTTTCGGGTTTCTTAGGTTTTGATCTAGTAAACTTTGTTATCTTCTAGTTTTGATGGTTCCATGTTGTAGAGAATTTTGTTATACCCAATTTTGACCTATGGAAGTCCATATTTGGGCTTGGAATGAAGGATTTATGGAGCTTGGAATCAATGGCTTCCATGGCTCTGTTCTCAGAAAAATTCGGAGAGGAAGAACAGCCACAGCGCATGAGATTTATTTCCCACAGCCGTATGAATCTTTCTTCCTCAGGCACATGATATTATTTATTTCCCAATCATTTTCCACAGCGCATGATATTATTGATTTCCCAATCATTTTCCACAGCGTATGAGATTATTTATTTCCCAATCATTTGCCACAGCCGCATGAATCTTCATTCCTCAGGCGCATGAGATTATTTATTTCCAAATCATTTCCTCAGGCGTATGAGATTATTTATTTCCCAATCATTTCCACAGCGCATGAGATTATTTATTTTCCAATCATTTCCCACAGCCGCATGAATCTTTCTTCCTCAGGCGCATGATATTATTTATTTCCCAATCATTTTCCACAGCGCATGATATTATTGATTTTCTAATCATTTTCCACAGCGCATGAGATTATTTATTTCCCATTCATTTCCCACAGCCGCATGAATCTTCATTCCTCAGGCGCATGAGATTATTTATTTCCCAATCATTTCCACAGCGCATGAGATTATTTATTTCCCAATCATTTCCCATAGCGCATGAGATTATTTATTTTCCAATCATTATTTATTTCCCAATTTTTATTTCCCGAATTTGGCATTAATTAACTTTGATTGTTATCTTGATTAATTATTGATCATGCGTTCCTAGATGGAACTAAGAGACTGGCTAGTCGTCTTATTGAATTAAATGGGATAAGACACATTCATATTTGCAATCGATTGGCCAATCCCGAATATTGACATATAGATACATGCAGGCTACAATTATTTATTTATTTTACGAAAGCAGCATGTGTACTCTATGGTCAAGGCATGATTATTCCGTGGTTAGTTTTAATTGTTGCATTACGCTATGTAAGACCTACAACTTAACCGTACGGGTATCGTTATAGAGTTGGGCATATCGTACCTTGTACGGAAGTACTCATTCTGAATGACCATGATCCACGGCATGGGATTTCACTTAACATAGAGGCTACTAAGTTAAATAAAATAATGATTGCATGGAGGGAATTGATCTCCGAGTTCTTACATGGCAGCCCTCTTTGGGATTATTAGCGCCCAACAGGCCGGCTGGTTCCCACAGATACTGCAAATCTGCCACACGGGCAGGGAGCGGTATCTGCTTATATTATTGTATATTGTATATTGATGACGGGCGTCCCGCAGGGACTCGTCTAATTCATGATTGGCACAATTGATTGATTGGATAGACTAGCCTTGCTTGCCCATAGTAAGAACTGAGAAATCCTCATTGCATAATTCCAGGATAACTTGGGACTCACAGTAGTAAGCCGTAGGAGTTGGATGGCCATTTAAGTTGATTTGTTTGTGTACTGTACCTACTCTGTTGCCTAACTAAGATGATCAGAGCATCAGGACATGACGGGCCAACTTCTCTCCTTGTTTGGTTGGGAGGTTGGTTCGAAGTGTCGTGATGTTACGTGAATCCTAGTAGCAAGCAGAGATCTATTATTATATTCTCTTATTTACTGGTTTAATGTCTCATATCGTGCTTCCTTGCGGTACTTGCTATTAGAGGTCTAACCTCTCTGGTTTTGCATGGCCAGATTTAGAGCCGGTTCCCGAGGACTCAGCTTACTTCTACCTCCAAGATGGTCAATACTAGAGGAATGATCGCAGGAGGACTCGAGTGGGTTCCCTACTTCCCGCTCGTTTTGTTACTTACTTTATATTTTGCCGTTTGGCACCGACATGTTAGTCGGATTGTCTTGTACTTACTTTTACATAATTGTAATTAAGTCAGACTGCAGCTGATAACAATTGAGTATATATTGCTATATCATCTGGCTATGTTTTGTAAAGCCAGATCTCAAGAACATTTTGACTAAGCGTTTGGGACGCCTTATTGCTTATTCTTAAATGTTCTCTGTTATTGCTTCTTGTTTGAATGATTGAGACAATAGATGTGAAGTGACCATAGCGAGACTTTCATGTAGTATGCACTCCCTTGTCTTTTAGACAGCATTGATCGTATTATACGGTATTCATCTACCCGTAATACGTAGCTGGCTGAGTCATTCCCCCGCTCTCAAGTATTCTGGTTCTGGGGCATGACAAGGTTTTAGTGGTGGCCCATGCAGGTCTGATTTCAGACTTGTGGGGTGTTTTGATTTTAGGATCTCTCAATCACACATGTTCCCCCTTGATCTCATGATTCGTTGTTCTCAATCCTAGCTTGACCTTCTCATATCCTTTGGCTTCATTGATCCTTCATGTCCGGTCGTTTGAATACTCTCTTGTCCCTTTTATTAGGGGCACCTCGTCCGTACCTGTCAGGGCTGGACAGCAACAACAAGAGCAACACGGACAACCTGACCATGTTGGTCAGCAACAAGGGCCAGTGCTACCTCAAGAGACTATCCAAGAAGAAGTAATAGTGGAAGCAACAGCTGGACCGCAGTATCCGGATGTTCCACCACCACCAACAGTTCCACCTACCCCTGTGGAAGTAGACACACCAGCCCTTCTGGAGATCATGAGAGGGATGATGGCTACTCAGCAACATCAGATGTTAGCCCAACAACGTATGCACGCTCAGTTACAAGAGCAGAATGTACTACTTAACCAAGGATTGTAGACAGCTTTGGAAAGAGGGGCAAGGACAGATTCAGGAGCGTCAGCCTAGTTTTGCAAGTACAACCCCTGCCGTTTCGAAGGTACGGAGGATGCCATCTCAGCAGATGCATGGCTTAAGGATATTGAGGCTATTTTGACAACCGCTAAGGTGCCGGCAGAAGAACATGTGGATCAGGTAATGTTGTTACTTCAGGATCTCGTACGTGATTGGTGGGAATCAGAGGAGGTCGGCATCAGACGTCCTATGGCTTGGGACAATTTTACAGCAAGATTCAAGACAAAGTACTATGGAGTTGTGGTACAGTTTGAGCTACAATAGAAGTTTATCAACCTCAGACAGGCTGGCAAGACTGTAGATGCTTATGCAACAGAGTTCTGCAGATTGAGTAGGTTCGCCCCAGAGATGGTAGCAACAGAGAGCCAGAGGGCTATGAGGTTCCAGCAAGGGTTTCATCTTGAGCTCTTGCAATTGATAGAGGGGCACAATTACCAGACTTTTGATGAAGAGGCATGAGATAACCGTTCAGAGGATTACGGCAAGGACTGGAGGTCAGAAGAGATCCCACAGTCAGATTGAAGGAGGAGGGGGAGCAGCGCCCCGAACAACAGCACCGTCCCTTGGCATTCGCATTCAAGATGTAGCAGTGCGAGGGCCAGCACCACCACCAAGGCAACATCAACAGCAACAGAGGAAGAACCAGCAACCCCCAGTGGGCTGCACTTATTGTGGGAAGTTAGGGCACACTAGAGATGTGTGTCGGACATTGAACGGGCAGTGTTTGATATGTGGGAATCCAGATCATCGGGTTACCACATGTCCTATGAATTCGAGGTCAGAAGGACCAGTACAACAGTTTTCTGCTCTGTCAGCTCCAGGGGCAGGACAGTATCGAGGACCAGCGGTAGCAGTGAGGCCGTTAGCACAACGCCCGTTCATGACGCAGGCTCAAATGTTTCGGCAGCAGGGACTGTCGATGCAGCAACACCAGTATAGACCACCCCAGCATCACCAAGACAGGGGCCAGCGGCAGCACCAGGCTAGGCCGCAGCTTGGAAACCAGCAAGGAGGTCGAGGGCAGGCATTCATTCTGTCCTTGGAAGAGGCATTGGAATCGGAAGATGTTGTGGCAGGTAAAATTCTCGTCGCCTCTTATCCCGCAGTAATATTGTTTGATTCGGGAGCATCACACTCATTTATATCTGCATAATTTGCAACACGGCTAAGAATGGAATTTGAGGCATTGCCAGGGAGGTTAAATATACTCACTGGTAATGGGCTCGTAGGAGTTAGTAGAGTTATTCTAGCATGTAACGTTGTAGTTTGCGGGCATTCCTTACCCGCCCGGTTGATAGAATTTTCTGTTGGAAATTTCGACGTTATCTTAGGCATGGACTGGCTGAAAGACAGTCATGCGACAATAGATTATCGTAGAGGGAGTGTATCCTTTGATATTCCAGGCATGAAGTGGTTCACCTTAGTCAGATCAGTGGCAACCCAACAAGAGCAGGGAGTAGTGACGGCAATGGAAGAAGTTCAAGTCCTGAAGGTAGTTGAAGAGTTTCTGGACGTATTTCCTGAAGAACTTTCAGGTCTACCACCAGTTAGAGATATTGAGTTCAGTATAGAATTGGCACCTGGAACTAAACCGATATCAGATCGAGTTTACAGAATGGCGGATTCAGAGCAGGCCAAGGTATATCAGCACATAGAGGAACTGAAGGAGAAGAAGTTCATCCAAGCTAGCGTATCACCATGGGCAGCACCAGTGGTACTTGTAGGGAAGAAGGATGGGTCATCCAGATTGTGTATCAATTACAGGAAGCTTAGCGCGGCAACAGTAAAGAACAAGTACCCACTACCCAGGATCGACGACTTGTTTGATCAGTTGAGCAGAGCTAGAGTTTTCTCCAAGATAGATCTTCGTTCAGGGTATCACCAAGTGAGGGTTCGAAAGGAGGACATTCCCAAGACAGCATTCAGGTCGAAGTATGGGCATTATGAATTCTTAGTAATGCCGTTTGGTTTGACCAATGCTCCAGCAATCTTTATGGATTTGATGAATCACATCTTTATGCCGTACTTGGATCAGTTTGTCGTTGTGTTTCTCGACGACATTCTTATATATTCGACAAGTGAAGAGGAGCATGAAGATCACCTCCGGAAGGTGTTACAGGTTCTGAGAGAGAACCAGTTGTATGCCAAGGCCAGGGACTCATACTAAATCGGATTAAGCTAATGATTAGATCAAACTAGAATATGGAGAATTTCCAGTCACAAGCAATCTCGTTATCTGGGAGCTTTAATGGACTTGTAGCTTGCCGACGAGTAGAGCACATTTCCAGCACACTGTCATGTGTTGCACCTCTAAGTCACCTAAGGGTATATCGTCTCATGGGCGATGTACCCAACCATACTCTCAACCCGCGGAAGGATAACTAGATAGTCTGCAGGGCTTGGGACTGGGAAATTCTCACTTGCATCTTGTTAGTAATTAGGCTTGTGATAACGCTAGTTAGTTAAGTAGTAAGCCGTAGTATTTGCTTGGCCGCTTGTGAATGGATGGTGTCTAGCTTGGTCCAAGTCTCGTCTAAGTCCCTGTACCTGGTACTCCTGTACATGATTATTTTACTTATTTTTAACAATAAATGGATAGAGACAAGTGCTATTCAGGCGAAGGGTTACAACTCCGGTCCTTGTTTGGTTTACGGGTTGTAATCTGGTTCCCGGAATGGTTCCATGTCCCTAGTCGTTATTGTCCCGCTGTACTTTTATTACTTATACTTTTCTTCCAATTTCTTATGTTCTGATATGCTGGCTTTTGTTCTTATTTTCGTGGCCTCCTTTGTGGCACTTGCTCTTTCTGGGGTTTGACCCAGCTGGTTTTGTGTGGCCAGATTTCGGAGCAGCACCCGAGGATCTACCAAACTTCCAGCCCAATGGTGGCGACTAGAAGGAACCCGGGCTACGAGTGGGTTTTCCATTTTGTTTCACTCACTCCATTGTAAATTATACTTTTGAGGCGTTTAGCCGACGAGCACCTGTTAGCTCGATGCACATTTACTTACTGTCTGCCTACGGGCTATAAACATGATTAACAAATCCTAGGGTTGATCATGTATGACTTAACTCTTGCTAGTCCTTGCATTTTGTATGACTAGCTTCATGATCAACTGAATATGTAATATTTGGGACGCCTTTTATTGTATATTTGGTGATCTAACATCTTGTAACTATATTACTTACTTGAGATTGAGACAATAGGCTTGACCTTAAGAGACCGTTGGCTTGTAGTAAACCCTCATATCTAGACAGTCGTGACCGTATAGCGAGGTGGATTCCATTTCAATATACGTAGCTGGCTATGTACGCCCCCGTTCTCCAGTATTCTGGTTCTGGGGCGTGACATGGTTTAAGTAACCCTAGTTAGTTAAGTAGTAAGCCATAGTATTTGCTTGGCCGCTTGTGAATGGATGGTGTCTAGCCTGGTCCAAGTCTCGTCTAAGTCCCTGTACCTGGTACTCCTGTACATGATTGTTTTACTTATTTTTAACAATAAATGGATAGAGACAAGTGCTATTCAGGCAAAGGGTTACAACCCCGGTCCTTGTTTGGTTTACGGGTTATAATCTGGCTCCCGGAATGGTTCCATGTCCCTAGTCGTTATTGTCCCGCTGTACTTTTATTACTTGTACTTTTCTTTCATTTTCTTATGTTCTGATATGCTGGCTTTTGTTCTTATTTTCGTGGCCTCCTTTGTGGTACTTGCTCTTTCTGGGGTTTGACCCAGCTGGTTTTGTGTGGCCAGATTTCGGAGCAGCATCCGAGGATCTACCGAACTTCCAGCCCAATGGTGGCGACTAGAAGGAACCCGAGCTACGAGTGGGTTTTCTATTTTGTTTCACTCACTCCATTGTAAATTATACTTTTGAGGCGTTTAGCCGACGAGCACCTGTTAGCTCGATGCACATTTACTTATTGTCTGCCTACGGGCTGTAAACATGATTAACAAATCCTAGGGTTGATCATGTATGACTTAACTCTTGCTAGTCCTCGTATTTTGTATGACTAGCTTCATGATCAACTGAATATGTAATATTTGGAACGCCTTTCATTGTATATTTGGTGATCTAACATTTTGTAACTATATTACTTGCTTGAGATTGAGACAATAGGCTTGACCTTAAGAGACCGTTGGCTTGTAGTAAACCCTTATATCTAGATAGCCGTGACCGTATAGCGAGGTGGATTCCATTTCAATATACGTAGCTGGCTATGTACGCCCCCGCTCTCCAGTATTCTGGTTCTGGGGCGTGACATGGTTTAAGTGGTGGCCCATGCAGGTCCTGTCAATCAAAAAATGTGAGGGTTTACCAATAGATGTCTCAATCAGCACTCGTCCTTGATCTCCGTTCATATCCTCTGAATCTCTGGATTCTTGCCCTGATCATGTGCTTGTATCGTTGATCTGTCCTGGTCCTTCCTTATTGTTTCCCTGTGTCGTCTTCTTCAGCGGCACTGTACCTGACCCTGCCGATCAACAAGGTGGAGCGCTTCCCGTGGACCAGCAGCAACCCGGAGATCAAGCCCAGCATTCCGGAGTAGCCTCCAGAGTTGTACCTACTGGAGGAGTGCCCCCAGTTCAACCCGTTCAGCCTGCCGAGCCGGATGATGGCACCTTGGTAGGTCTCATCAGGACCTTGATAGCTTCCCAGGATCGTCGCGGAGATGCCTTGCACCAGGCGGTAGCAGATGCTTTGACCAGAGGTGGTCATCCAGGGAACAGCAGGGCCAACAGCTTCAAGCGCTTGAACCCTCCATTCTTCGACGGCAGTGAAGATGCGATTGCCGCGGACGCTTGGCTTCAGGATACCGAGGTGGTTCTGGAAGCAGCTAGAACACCTGAGAATGAGAAGGTAGGGTTGGTACGCCTACAGTTGTTAGACTTGGCTCGCAGTTGGTGGGCAGCGCAAGCCATGGGATTAGTGGCACCCATTGCTTGGGCGGTATTTAGAGAAAGATTCCAGACGAAGTATTTTGATGTTGTGGCTCGGTATGACCTGCAGACGAGATTTACCAACTTGAAGCAAGGAGGCAGAACGGTCGACAGTTATGCATCTGAGTTTTCTAGACTCAGTAGGTTTGCCCCCACCTTGGTGGCGACCGAGTTTGATAGGGCCCAGCGGTTCCAGCAGGGACTGCATTTGGAGATCTTGTTGGCAGTTGAGCAGTTCGAGCACCAGACGTTCGATGCGGTTTTGAGGACAGCTAGGAGGCACGAGTACACCTCCCAGAGGATCGTGGATAGGATCGAAGGTAGGAAGCGGTCCCACAGTCAGATGTACCAATCATCAGCTCCAGCCCCGGCAGCTAGGGGTTTGACCATTGGAACTCCGAGGCGGGCGGCCTCAGTAACGTCGGTTCAGCATTCAACCCCGACGTACCCGCAGCAGCTGAAGCAGAAGCAGACTTTCGCGATGGGATGTTCTCATTGTGGGAAGCCAGTCCATGTAGTGGCGGATTGTCGTAGGGCACAGGGATTGTGCCTGGCTTGTGGAGCGGCAGATCACAAGATAGGAGCCTGCCCGAATAGGGGTAGTTCGTCCTCTTCTAACCTAACCAGTCCATCGGTTAGGGGACCGGCACCTATGCAGCAGCAGCAGTACCCGAGGCCATTGTTGCCTCAGGCCCAGGCGTTTAATCAGTAGAACCAACAGCAGAATACCCAGACTAAAGTACAGAATAGGCAGAGAGGTTTCCAGCAGAGGGGACCCGCTGCTAGAGGATAAGGTCAGGCCATGATGAAGACTATAGAAGAAGAAGTTGCACCAGGTGAGGTAGAGGCAGGTACTATTCTCGTCAACTCCTTTCCAGCATCGGTATTATTTGATTCTGGTGCATCTTATTCATTCATGTCTGCACGATTTGCGACACGGATAGGATTGGAGCCCGAGTCATTATCAGTGAGGCTCAATATACTTACTGGTAATGGTCTTGTGGGAGTAGATCGAGAGTTTTCCTCGTGTCGGATCGTAGTTAGCGGTAGAGAGTTCCCCGCTAGATTTATAGAATTCCCTATGGCAGACTATGATGTAGTCTTAGGCATGGATTGGTTGAAGAACCCGTATGCTAGGATAGACTGCCATGTTGGCAGAGTTCTCTTTAGTATTCCAGGCGAGCCAGAGTTTTCATTTTCCAGAGGCGTCGTGGAACCATCTTCCCCAGTATTGCGGGTGGCAGTAGCAGCAGTGCAGTTACCCCGGATAGTTGAAGAGTTTCCAGATGTCTTCCCAGAAGAACTTCCAGGGATGCCGCCAGAGCGGGAGATTGAGTTCACTATAGACTTGATTCCCGGGACAGCACCTGTCACCCTCATTTTTTTCCGTATTTCCCGTATTTCGTATTTATGCTCGTATCTGGATTTTGGCATGTATTTTTATTTTTCTCAGCTTGTGGAATTTCGGTATTTCTCGTATTTGGGTTTTTGGCTTGGCTCGGTTTTATTGGGGATGGTTCGGTTTGGTTCGGTTTTATGTGTTGGAACACCCTAGCCCTATGCTACCCCTCATCCCCAACACAACTCCCCCTCTTTATATCCCCACCTACCACTCTCTCCCCTCATAACTTCTACCATTAATTTCCTTCTCCTTCTTCTTCTCCTTCCTCCACAACTCTCCTAACCCTAGGCAAGTGCTTCTTGCCACTACATGAGGACCCTCTTTTCTTTGTCCATTTGCTAGTTTAGGACATGGAGATCAACATTAGTTCTTGGGTTTTTATGATTTGGAGTCTCTGTTGATGTAGATCTAAGTTATTGCTATTTTCGGATTTTACATGTTTTGATCCATTTTGGTTAGTTTTTTTTGAGTTCTGATGTTTCCATGTGGAAGAGCTTTCAGTTTCACTCCAGTTGGAGCCTTGGAAATCCGGATTTGGAGTTCGGATGGCCAAGTTATGAACTTGTGAAGCATTGGGTTCATCCATGGTGTTCTTGCTGTTTGGAGAAGACAGTGAGCAGTGTGCAAGGCTGTTTAGCGTACGCACACTGAGCTACGTACGCTCTTTAGCGTGTGTACGCAGACTTGAGTACGCTTCCTGTTGGAAGCGTGTCTCCTTAAGCGTGCGTGATTTTCACGTACACTGCTCCCTTGAGTGTGCGTGACTTTTTACGTATGCTGCCCTCCTTGAGCGTGCGTGACTTTTCGCGTATGCTGCCCTCCTTGAGCGTGCGTGACTTTTTACCTACGCTGCTCTCTGTAGCGTGCGTGACTTTTCACATACGCTGCCCCTTGAGCGTGCGTGACTTTTCACATACGCTGCCCCTTGAGCGTGCGTGACTTTTCACCTACGCTGCCCCTTGAGCGTGCGTGACTTTCACATACTGCTCCCTGTAGCGTGCGTGACTTTCACGTACACTGCTCCCTGTAGCGTGCGTGACTTTCACGTACACTGCTCTCAGCGTGCGTGACTTTCACCTATGCTGCTCTCTCAGCGTGCGTGACTTTTCGTACGCTGCTTCCCTGACCCCCTTGTTAACCCATTAGCTTTTGGAATTTTGGTTTTATTTCTTTAAGCTTGGCTCTTCTATAACCCTGTATTTTGATATTTTATTAGATATTTTACGTCCATTTTATATCCTTACGCCTTTTGTCATGAACTTGATTTTACTTAATATGTTTGGAATGACTATTGTACATGGCTTGGTATGACAAGGAACTAGCATAACACGACAGTGACCCGTAGTGGTACACTCCTGACATGACCAACATGACTTGATAGTGGCCCGTGGCGGCGCACTCCTGACTTGACATGACTTGATAACTTAACTTGACCTGCCTTGACACCGTGGGTGGTTTTTTCTTGCTTGCTTGTTAATCCACTTGTCCAGTCTTGCATCATGTCTAGGATGGGACTCCTGAGTACCACGGTCAGGAGTACCTACTTAAATGGATTAAGGTTAATAACTAGAATAACACAGTAGTCATGAAGAGATGACACAGCTACAGGCAATTCCGTTACCTGGGCGCTCTTGGGATCTGTAGCCTGCCGTCGAGTAGGGCACATTTCCAGCGCACCGTCGAGTGTTGCACCCTCTAAGTCACCTAAGGGTACATTTGTCTCCCGGGCGATGTACCCACCTGAATTCAACCCCTAATTTTCGTCCTGGGTAGCCTGGATGGTCTGCAGGGCTTGTGGCTGTGGAGCAATCTCACTGCATCTTGTTAGTAATTAGGCCTGTGATAACCCTAGTTAGTTAAAGTAGTAAGCCGTAGTATCTGCTTGGCCGTGATTGATTGAATGAGGTATAACCAGTTTAGCCATGTCTTGATCCAGTACAAGATTGCTCCCTGTCTTGATTTCTTGCATTATTATCTTGCCGATAAATGGTGGAAAACCAAGTTCTGTTCAGATGAAGGGTTACAACCCCGGTCCTTGTTTGGTTTACGGGTTGTAACCTGGCTATCAGAATAGTTCCATGGTTATCTCGTCGTATATCACCCTGCCATGTTTTCGTAAGTTTTAATTTTAATATTATATCTTCTTGTGTTAATACTGGCTTTTGTTCTTATTTCGTGGCCCCCTTGTGGCACTTGCTCTTTCTGGGGTTGACCCAACTGGTTTTGTGTGGCCAGATTTCGGAGCAGCTCCCGAGGATCTACCAAGCTTCCAGCCCAATGGTGAACACTAGACGGAACCCGGGCCAAGAGTGGGTTTTCCTTTTTGTTTTGCCCACTTTACTGTAAAACTATTCTTTTGAGGCGTTTAGCCGACGAGCACCTGTTAGCTCGATGCACTTTACTTACTGTCTGCCTACGGGCTGTAAACATGATTAACAAATCCTAGGGTTGATCATGTATGACTAAACTCTTGCTAGTCCTAACATTTTGTAACGACTAGCTTCATGATCAGCTGAATATGTAATATTTGGGACGCCTTATCATTGTATATTTAGTGATCATACATCTTGCGACTTACTTACTTGCTGTGATTGAGACACTAGGCTTGTTCATGACCATAAGAGACTGATGGCTTGTAGTAAACCCTCATATATCTAGACAGTCGTGACCGTATATCGAGGTGGTTTCCATTTCAATATACGTAGCTGGCTATGTCTGCCTCCGCTCTCCAGTATTCTGGTTCTGGGGCGTGACATGGTTTAAGTGGTGGCCCATGCAGGTCTTGTCAATCAAGAAATGTGAGGGTTTACCGAATAGATGTCTCAATCAGTATTCGTCCTTGATCTCCGCCCGTATTTTCAAATCCCTGAAATTCTTGCCCTGATTACATGCTTGTATCGTTGATCTGTTCTGGTCTTTTCCTTATTGTTCCCTGTGTCGTCTTCTTCAGCGGTACTGTACCTGGTCCTACCGATCGACGAGGTGGAGCATTTCCCGTGGATCAGCAGCAACCCGGAGATCAAGCCCAACATTCCGGGGTAGCCTCCAGAGTTGTGCCTACTGGAGGAGAGTCACCAGTTCGGCCCGTCCAGCCCGCAGAGCCAGATGATGGTACCTTAGTAGGCCTCATCAGAACCTTGATAGCTTCCCAGGATCGTCGAAGCGACGCCCTGCACCAGACAGTTCAAGATGTTTTGACCCGAGGCGGACATCCAGGGAACCAGGCGGCGAACAGCTTCAAGCGATTGAACCCTCCTTTCTTCGACGGCACCGAGGATGCGATTGCCGCGGATGCATGGCTTCAGGATACCGAGGTAGTTCTGGAGGCAGCTAGGACACCCGAGAATGAGAAGGTGGCGGTGGTACGCCTGCAGTTGTTGGACTTAGCTTGCAGTTGGTGGGCGGCGCAAGCCATGGGATTAGTGGCACCCATTGCTTGGACAGTGTTTAGGGAGAGATTCCAGACGAAGTACTTTGATGCTGTGGCTCGGTACGACCTGCAGACCAGATTTACCAACTTGAAGCAAGGAGGCAGATCAGTCGACAGTTATGCATCGGAGTTTTCTAGACTCAGTAGGTTTGCCCCCACCTTGGTGGCGACCGAGTTTGATAGGGCCCAGCGGTTCCAGCAGGGACTGCATTTGGAGATCTTGTTGGCAGTGGAGCAGTTCGAGCACCAGACATTCGATGCGGTCTTGAGAGCAGCTAGGAGGCATGAGTATACCTCCCAGAG
Source organism: Iris pallida (assembly GCA_029216955.1). NCBI lineage: Eukaryota > Viridiplantae > Streptophyta > Magnoliopsida > Asparagales > Iridaceae > Iris > Iris pallida. The sequence goes on from JANAVB010015600.1 coordinate 11,529,579, forward strand.
GATCGTGGATAGGACCGGAGGTAGGAAGCGGTCCCATAGTCAGATGCACCAATCATCAGCTCCAGCCCCGGCAACTAGAAGTTTGACCATTGGGACTCCGAGGCGGGCGGCCTCAGTGACGTCGGTTCAGCACTCGACCCCAACGTACCCGCAGCAACAGAAGCAGAAGCAAACTTCCGCGATGGGATGTTCTCATTGCGGGAAGCCAGGGCATGTGGTGACAGATTATCGCAGGGCGCAGGGATTGTGCCTGGCTTGTGGAGCAGCAGATCATAGGGTAGGGGCTTGCCCGAATAGGGGTGGTTCATCAGCATCCAACCCTTCTAGCTCTTCGGTGAGAGGACCGGCTCCAGCACCAGTTCAGCAGAAGCAGTATCAGTCTTTGAGGCCCTTGCCGCCTCAGTCTCAGGCATTCCAGCAACAACGCCCCCAGCAGTATGCACAAGCCCAAGCTCAGAACCAGAATAGGCAGAGAGGTTTCCAGCAGAGGGGTCCAGCCGCCAGAGGACAAGGTCAGGCCATGATGATGGCTATGGAAGAAGAAGTTGCACCAGGTGAGGTTGTGGCAGGTACTATTCTCGTCAACTCCTTTCTAGCTTCGGTATTGTTTGATTCTGGTGTATCGCATTCATTCATGTCTGCACGATTCGCAACACGGATAGGATTGGAGCCCGAGTCATTATTAGTGAGGCTCAATATACTTACGGGTAATGGTCTTGTGGGAGTAGATCGAGTGTTTTCCTCGTGTCGGATCGTAGTTAGCGGTAGGGAGTTCCCCGCTAGATTCATAGAGTTTCCTATGGCAGACTATGATGTAGTCCTAGGCATGGATTGGTTGAGGAACCAGTATGCTAGGATTGACTGCCATATTGGCAGGGTTATCTTTAGTATCCCCGGCGAGCCAGAGTTTTCGTTTTCCAGAGGCGCAGTGGAGCCATCTTCCCCAGCATTGCGGATGGCAGTAGCAGCAGTTCAGTTGCCCAGGATAGTTGAAGAGTTTCCAGATGTCTTTTCAGAGGAGCTTCCATGGATGCCGCCAGAGCGGGAGATTGAGTTCACTATAGACTTGATTCCCGGGACAGTACCAGTGTCAGAGCGAGTCTACAGGATGGCGCCTTCAGAATTAGAGATTTTATACAAGATGATTGAAGAACTGAGGACCAAGGGATTCATCCGTGCAAGTAGATCGCCTTGGGGAGCCCCAATGCTTCTTGTGAAAAAGAAGGATGGTACGTCCAGGCTATGTGTTGATTATCGTACCTTGAACTCGGTGACAATCAAGAACAGATACCCTCTTCCGAGGATAGATGACTTGTTTGATCAGCTCAGAGGGGCTTCAGTGTTCTCGAAGATCGACTTGCGGTCAGGATACCACCAGATCAGAGTCAGAGAGCAGGACATCCCGAAGACGGCATTCAGATCGAGGTATGGACATTGGGAGTTCCTTGTTATGCCCTTTGGAGCGACCAATGCGCCGGCCGTATTCATGGACCTCATGAATCGCATTTTCATGCCTTACTTGGATCAATTTGTGATCATGTTCCTAGATGACATCCTGGTCTACAGCAAGAGTGAAGCAGAGCATGAGCAGCATCTCAGAGTCGTCCTTCAGACGCTTAGGGAGCATCAGTTGTACGCCAAGTTCAGTAAATGCGAGTTCTGGCTCGATCGCATTTCGTACTTGAGTCACATCATTACCCGAGGAGGAGTGGAAGTGGACCCCCAGAAGATTGTGGCTATCGAGTCATGGCCGGTACCCAGCTCAGTGGCAGAGGTTCGCAGTTTCCTTGGATTAGCCGGCTACTACCGGCGGTTCGTTTCAGATTTCGTAAGGATTTCAGCGCCGATGACCCAGTTGACCCGTAAAGATGTACCGTTTGTTTGGACAGCAGAGTGTCAGGGATCATTTGAGAAGTTGAAGCGAGGTTTGATAACGGCTCCCATTCTCACCCTTCCAGATGGGACCGGAGGATTCACAGTTTATTGCGATGCTTCAGGCAGAGGATTGGGATGTGTCTTGATGCAGCATGGGAAGGTAATATCTTATGCGTCACGTCAACTTCGTGATCATGAGAAGAATTACCTGACCCATGACTTGGAATTGGCGGCGGTAGTGTTTGCTTTGAAGTTGTGGAGACACTACTTGTACGGAGATAGAGTGGAGATCTTTACTGATCATAAGAGCCTGAAGTATGTTTTCACCCAGAAGGACCTTAATATGCGACAGAGGAGATGGCTTGAGCAACTGGTGGATTATGATGTGGATTTGCAGTATTATCCCGGGAAGGCCAACGTTGTAGCAGATGCATTGAGCAGGAGAGCCGGAGTTTATTTCCTGACGGCGCAACCAGAGTTATTGGCAGGTCTTCAGAAGATGGGAATTGAAGTGGTTCTTCCAACCAGCGTAGCATTGATGGCCAGCCTACAGGTTCAGTCCAGCATAGTTGAGAGAATCCGGGTGGCACAGTTAACAGATCCCAAGATCCAGCGACTCAGAGCAGAGTGTGAAGCAGGAAGAAGGCCAGAGTTATGTATCCATGAAGACGGTACCCTTCGGCACGGCACTCGTCTTTGTGTACCTAGTGGAGATATCAGACAGGAAGTCATGGCAGAAGCCCACAGTTCACAGTATTCTATTCATTCGGGTAGTACGAAGATGTACCGTGATATTCGTCAGCATTTTTGGTGGAATGGCATGAAGAGGGAGATAGCCCGGTTTGTCTCTCAGTGTTTGGTTTGCCAACAGGTTAAAGCTGAACATCAGAGGCCCGCTGGACTTCTTCAACCCTTACCGATCCCAGAATGGAAATGGGAACATATAACCATAGATTTCGTGACCGGATTGCCCAGATCTCCGGCCGGCAGAGATGCTATTTGGGTGATTGTGGACAGGCTTACCAAGGTGGCACACTTTCTCCCTATGGCAGACTATGATGTAGTCTTAGGCATGGATTGGTTGAGGAACCCGTATGCTAGGATAGACTGCCATGTTGGCAGAGTTCTCTTTAGTATTCCAGGCGAGCCAGAGTTTTTATTTTCCAGAGGCGTCGTGGAACCATCTTCCCCAGTATTGCGGGTGGCAGTAGCAGCAGTGCAGTTACCCCGGATAGTTGAAGAGTTTCCAGATGTCTTCCCAGAAGAACTTCCCGGGATGCCGCCAGAGCGGGAGATTGAGTTCACTATAGACTTGATTCCCGGGACAGCACCTGTCACCCTCATTTTTTTCCGTATTTCCCGTATTTCGTACTTATGCTCGTATCTGGATTTTGGCATGTATTTTTATTTTTCTCAGCTTGTGGAATTTCGGTATTTCTCGTATTTGGGTTTTTGGCTTGGCTCGGTTTTATTGGGGATGGTTCGGTTTGGTTCGGTTTTATGTGTTGGAACACCCTAGCCCTATGCTACCCCTCATCCCCAACACAACTCTCCCTCTTTATATCCCCACCTACCACTCTCTCTCCTCATAACTTCCACCATTAATTTCCTTCTCCTTCTTCTTCTCCTTCCTCCACAACTCTCCTAACCCTAGGCAAGTGCATCTTGCCACTACATGAGGACCCTCTTTTCTTTGTCCATTTGCTAGTTTAGGACATGGAGATCAACATTAGTTCTTGGGTTTTTATGATTTGGAGTCTCTGTTGATGTAGATCTAAGTTATTGCTATTTTTGGATTTTACATGTTTTGATCCATTTTGGTTGGTTTTCTTTGAGTTCTGATGTTTCCATGTGGAAGAGCTTTCAGTTTCACTCCAGTTGGAGCCTTGGAAATCCGGATTTGGAGTTCGGATGGCCAAGTTATGAACTTGTGAAGCTTTGGGTTCATCCATGGTGTTCTTGCTGTTTGGAGAAGACAGTGAGCAGTGTGCAAGGCTGTTTAGCCTACGCACACTGAGCTGCGTGCGCTCTTTAGCGTGCGTACGCAGACTTGAGTACGCTTCCTGTTGGAAGCGTGTCTCCTTGAGCGTGCGTGATTTTCACGTACACTGCTCCCTTGAGTGTGCGTAACTTTTTACGTATGCTGCCCTCCTTGAGCGTGCGTGACTTTTCGCGTATGCTGCCCTCCTTGAGCGTGCGTGACTTTTTACCTACGCTGCTCTCTGTAGCGTGCGTGACTTTTCACATACGCTGCCCCTTGAGCGTGCGTGACTTTTCACATACGCTGCCCCTTGAGCGTGCGTGACTTTTCACCTACGCTGCCCCTTGAGCGTGCGTGACTTTCACATACTGCTCCCTGTAGCGTGCGTTACTTTCACGTACACTGCTCCCTGTAGCGTGCGTGACTTTCACGTATACTGCTCCCTGTAGCGTGTGTGACTTTCACGTACACTGCTCTCAGCGTGCGTGACTTTCACCTATGCTGCTCTCTCAGCGTGCGTGACTTTTCGTACGCTGCTTCCCTGACCCCCTTGTTAACCCATTAGCTCTTGGAATTTTGGTTTTATTTCTTTAAGCTTGGCTCTTCTATAACCCTGTATTTTGATATTTTATTAGATATTTTACGTCCATTTTATATCCTTACGCCTTTTGTCATGAACTTGATTTTACTTAATATGTTTGGAATGACTATTGTACATGGCTTGGTATGACAAGGAACTAGCATAACACGATAGTGACCCGTAGTGGTACACTCCTGACATGACCAACATGACTTGATAGTGGCCCGTGGCGGCGCACTCCTGACTTGACATGACTTGATAACTTAACTTGACCTGCCTTGACACCGTGGGTGGTTCTTTCTTGCTTGCTTGTTAATCCACTTGTCCAGTCTTGCATCATGTCTAGGATGGGACTCTTGAGTACCACGGTCAGGAGTACCTACTTAAATGGATTAAGGTTAATAACTAGAATAACACAGTAGTCATGAAGAGATGACACAACTACATGCAATCCCGTTACCTGTGCGCTCTTGGGATCTGTAGCCTGCCGTCGAGTAGGGCACATTTCCAGCGCACCGTCGAGTGTTGCACCCTCTAAGTCACCTAAGGGTACATTTGTCTCCCGGGCGATGTACCCACCTGAATTCAACCCCTAATTTTCGTCCTGGGTAGCCTGGATGGTCTGCAGGGCTTGTGGCTGTGGAGCAATCTCACTGCATCTTGTTAGTAATTAGGCCTGTGATAACCCTAGTTAGTTAAAGTAGTAAGCCGTAGTATCTGCTTGGCCGTGATTGATTGAATGAGGTATAACCAGTTTAGCCATGTCTTGATCCAGTACAAGATTGCTCCCTGTCTTAATTTCTTGCATTATTATCTTGCCGATAAATGGTGGGAAACCAAGTTCTGTTCAGATGAAGGGTTACAACCCCGGTCCTTGTTTGGTTTACGGGTTGTAACCTGGCTATCAGAATAGTTCCATGGTTATCTCGTCGTATATCACCCTGCCATATTTTCGTAAGTTTTAATTTTAATATTATATCTTCTTGTGTTAATGCTGGCTTTTGTTCTTATTTCGTGGCCCCCTTGTGGCACTTGCTCTTTCTGGGGTTGACCCAGCTGGTTTTGTGTGGCCAGATTTCGGAGCAGCTCCCGAGGATCTACCAAGCTTCCAGCCCAATGGTGAACACTAGACGGAACCCGGGCCAAGAGTGGGTTTTCCTTTTTGTTTTGCCCACTTTACTGTAAAACTATTCTTTTGAGGCGTTTAGCCGACGAGCACCTGTTAGCTCGATGCACTTTACTTACTGTCTGCCTACGGGCTGTAAACATGATTAACAAATCCTAGGGTTGATCATGTATGACTAAACTCTTGCTAGTCCTAACATTTTGTAACGACTAGCTTCATGATCAGCTGAATATGTAATATTTGGGACGCCTTATCATTGTATATTTAGTGATCATACATCTTGCGACTTACTTACTTGCTGTGATTGAGACACTAGGCTTGTTCATGACCATAAGAGACTGATGGCTTGTAGTAAACCCTCATATATCTAGACAGCCGTGACCGTATATCGAGGTGGTTTCCATTTCAATATACGTAGCTGGCTATGTCTGCCCCCGCTCTCCAGTATTCTGGTTCTGGGACGTGACAGCACCAGTATCAGAGCGAGTCTACAGAATGGCGCCTTCAGAGTTGGAGATTTTGTACAAGATGATTGAAGAACCGAGGACCAAGGGGAACACCAAGGGTCAGGAGGGGAAGCCATGGCGCAGGGTGTGCCAGGCAAAAGGCTCGGGCAACGGCGCCAAGAGACGCGCTCGGGAACGGTCACAGCGCGCCAAGGGGCACGGGGGCCGAGCGCGCAGGGGCGCGGGGGCCGAGCGCGCAGGGGGCGGCAGCGCAAGGCAGCGAAGCACGCGGGGAAGGCGACAGTGCAAGGCAGCCAAGCGCTCGGGGGAGGCAGCAGCGCAAGGCAGCCAAGCGCGCGTGGGCCAGCAGCGCGCTAAAGAGCGCGCGCGGGGGAGACAGCCCGGCGCTAAACAACGCAGCGGGGGAGGGGGTCTTCTTCTTCCTCAAGCTGAGAGAAAGAACTCTAATGGCCTCTAAACTTTGGAACATCACAACTTGGTCCAGAAAACTCGAAATCCGGATTTTCAAGAGTCTAACTTGAGTAAAATTTGATTCTCTACAACATAGAAGCATCAAAACAAGCAAAAATCCAAGTTTGGTAGATCAAACCCAAGAAATTCCGAAAATGGTAGAAACTTAGATCTAGGAGAATCTAAGCTCCAAATCCAAAAAAATGTCAAGTTCTAATGTTGTTCCAAATCATCTAATTAAGCTAATAGACAAATAAAATTTGGTCTTCATGTGGTGGCAAGATGCACTTGCCTATGGGTGGGGTGTTGTGTGGAAGAAGGAAGAAGAAGAAGGAGTTAGAAATTAATGGGGGAAGTAATGAGGAGAGAGAATGGTTGGTGGGAATTTAATAAGGGTGGTTGTGGTGGAATGAGGGTAGATTATAGGTTAAAGTGTTCCATTAGATTTAAAATCAAACCATCCCAACTAAAACCGAGCCGAGCCGAAACCGAAAATACGAGAAAACCCAAAATTCCTCAAGTTGAGAAAAATAAAAATACGTGCCAAAATCCAACGACGAGTATAAATACGAAATACGGGGAAATGAGGGTGACAAGAACCAAGCCTATTGGAAAAGATCAAGTATGCTCAGAAGGATGATCCATACCTGGAGAAGATGCGAAAGCTGATATTCACTATCCATCAACAGTCAACTGCTACGTTGAAGTATGTGTAGGCAACTCTAGAGGGAGGGTGAATAGAGTACTTGTGACAATAATGATCAATTAAAAATTCAACTCTATTCAATCCCAACTAGCAAGTAATTAATCAGAGTATAATTGCGGAAATTAAAAGAAGATCAGAAAGCATACGCAGACACAACAATTTTTAACCTGGTTTCCCTCATGGAGGACTAGTCCAGGCCTGAAAACTCTAGCTCAGAATTGAAATCCACTATTTGTGAAATAGCTTTACAACCACGTGCCTTTACTCAGAAGAGCACGCCAACTTGTTGAAAAGATCGCTGAGGCGAAACTTAGAATTTTTCAAGTGACTTCTTCAAGACTCTTGCACAAAAACTTCTAATTGACTCGCACCGAGCACCTTGTAGACTTGGAAAGTTTTGTAGCTAGTAGATGAGAAGAGTATGGCTCTTTAGGATGTATAGGCTAAAGAGTAGAAGAGAATAGAAGATTGGATGAATTGAAATAAGAGAAAAGGGTGCCTATATATACTAGTTCTGGGAGGCAGAGTTCGGCCAGAACTCTATCCCAAAATTCAAAATTTTGGCCATTGGACAACTTGCAATGAGCAATCCCTAAAAATTAGCTCCTATAAATTAGGAGACAGAGTTCGGCCCGAACTCTGTGTGGGGGCAGAGTTCGGCCCGAACTCTGCCTCCTTGGAGACAGAATGTTCATGGGCTTTGTTGGACTTTGGCAGATTGGCTTTTTGTTTGTGGAGCTTATTGGTTATCTAGTCTATGGTTGAGGTACTCAGTGCGACTCAACGTACAATAGCACAGACTCAATAAAAGTGTAAAAATACAGACTTTCGAAGACAAGTTCCAGCAGTATTCGTCGAGTAGTCGTCGATGATGATTGTCTGACTTGATATTTGATAGTCGTCTGATTTGTAGCTTGATGACGATTTATGTGTTGAGTTGGATCATGTCAAATATCGATTTGTTAATTATCAAGATTAGGTTGACTGCGATCCAGTTTGGGTCAACAATCTCCCCTATTTTGATAATTGACAAAATTGTGATATTTGCGTGTCGCAACATTCATACCTGGACACATATATAGCTCCCCCATAGATGGACATTTCGGCTCTCCCGTAAATAGAGAAGTCCTGATACAAGTACTAGTTCAAACAATATAGCACAAGTGTAGCACAATATAGCATAAATATTTATCCAAAATGGTAAGCAAATATCATATATTTTTCTCCCTTTGGCATTTAACAAAATGAAATAGAGGCTCTCCCATAAAAATAACCATGGAGAAAATATGCAATCACACAACCAAAGCTCAAACCCAAAGTAAGAGATAACTAGCAAATAATCTAAATAGAAGCCATATAAGCATGAAGTAGTACACATCAAAGAGTTCAACTACATAACCACGGAATAAAAATGACAAAGTGCATAAACAAAAGAAATCCTAAGCATCAACAGAATCATAAAAGGGACCACGGCCACACGGAACACGGGAAGGTCCATCAGAGTCAGATGGGCCGCTGGAAGAGCGACGAGGATCAACAAATGCTGTATCCGGATCCAAATACCTTCTGACCCAAGTGTCGTCGACACGGTAACCTTCGCGAGAAGGGTCCCGTACCATAGGGTAAGACATCGTAGGATGAGTAGCCAGGGAGTACTGGATGTCATGCAGGGTGTTGCTGATGGCCGTCATCTGTAAGGTGGTGTGATAATCCATCTGAGTCTAGCGATCGTCCTCCAAGCGGAAACGATCACACATCATAGTCTGAATGGACTAAAGGGTAGCAGAGGCTCGGGCGCAGGTTGGCCAAGAGCAGGAGGATCAACATGAGCATCAGACTCGGAGTGTTCAGACTTAGCAGAGGACTCAACAGCTGTTAGAAGCCGTCGTGCCTTAGACAGATAGGCAGGGGCAGGAAGGAACTGACACTCATCAAGGGGAATATGGAACGCACAAAAAATCATCGACAAATAAAGGGCGTAGACCAATGATCAGGGTCTCTTCCATGCACTAATCATCCAGTCCATCATAGTGCACGGAAAGTTAAAAGGGACATAGAAGTGGAGATGGTAAAGAGCAGAGATCTCAAGATAAGATACTTCATCGGTCGATCCCGCTTTGGGAAAGATCGTGGAGAAAATAATACGATGAAGTTCATAAATATACGGGTTAAGATATTTTGCCCATAGCTTGCGGGGACGAGTTTTGGGAGTACACAAGTCGTCCTTGAAGCTTTCAAGTGATGATCCATCGGGAAATTGAAACTTTTGGGCATCGACAAGTTTCTCCCAAGAATTGGGTTCCGGGATCTCAAGATATTTCGCAAGCTCAAAATTATCAAAAGTAATATCGATACCGATGACACGAGAGTAGATCCGTGTGTCGTCAAAGGTTAGGTTACAATAAAACATTTGGATAGCATTCAAATAGACTATAGATGAGGTAGAAACTAACTCATCTAAAAAAAGATCATGGAACAATGAATCATAAGCCGAAAATATAGTAAAATTAATCTGATGACCCGCATACACACTCCGTGAACGAAAGTCGGCAAACCATTCATTGGAAGCCTCCAATGATACAAAAATTTGTTCATTGAATGTGTTGGGATCTTGTGGGGTGGTGGATTAAAAAGAGGATGGATTGGAGGAGAAAGAGGAGGAGGAGGAGGATTGGAAGATGATGCACCTTCACTCCTTCTTCTTTTGCCTCTTCTAAAGAGTCTTGGAGCCATGGAGAATTTTAAGAAAATTTAAAAGAAAATAGAGAAGAATATGAAATTATACACACAAATGAGAAAAGATGGAAGAGATCCCGCCAAAAGCTTTAGATCTTGAGTTTGGAAAGAAAAAGAGCCCTAAAAGTAGAGTTTCTAGGGTTAGGGTTTGAGAGAATTGTGTTTGGAGGAAGGTGGAAGAAGAACAAAGTGAAGAGAGAGGGTTTTCTCTCGGGTTTAAGGAGTTTGGGAGCAACAAGTCGGGTTAACTCTGAACCGTCGGATCAAAACAATGGGTGGCTGAGAAGCAGAGAAGGATCTGTGACCAAGGACACATAGTTCGGCCCAAACTCTGTGTGGGACAGAGTTTGGCCCGAACTCTGTCTCCATGTTCACAGAACATAGAAAAGTTTGAAAAATGTCTAAGTTTTGATGAAACATGAATAGAGCTTGAATTAACTAAGTCATAAACGTAATTAAACCATATAATAAATAAGAATTTAAGACAACGACCATTACGATAAAACTACCATGGGGTAGCTGTAGGTGTCGGATCCCAGCTAGCGATAGCAAAGTCACTATAAAGATATATGTCATAATCGTTATTTACGCAGGCCAATTTATTTAATGACCGTTTCATCCAAAATTCCTAACTCACGACAAAGAAAGTTGAAGCGCTCTTCGGTCAGTGGTTTGGTAAAGAAGTCTGCTAGCTGATATTAAGTGTCTATGAATTCTAAATTAATCGTGCCTGGTTGTTGATGATCACGCAAAAAGTGATATCTAATTTCTATGTGTTTAGTGCGTGAGTGACAAACTGGGTTCTTGGTCAGATTAATGGCACTAGTGTTATCGCAGAAAATATGTATGTGCTTGAAACATAAGTTGTAGTCTTCAAGGATTTGCTTCATCCACAGAATCTGTGCACAACAACGACCAGCTGCGATGTATTCAGCTTCTGTTGTGGATAGTGCGACAGAGTTTTGCTTTTTGCTAAACCATGAGACTAACGCCTTTCCTAGCAAATGACACGTACTGCTGGTACTCTTACGGTCGACTTTGTATCCCACAAAATCTGCATCGAAATATCCGATTAAGTCAAAGGAAGTGGTTTTGGGTTACCACAAGCCTACCGTAATAGTTCCTTAAGGTATCTAAAGATACGCTTAACTGCGGTCATGTGTGATTCCTTAGGATTGGCTTGGTATCTAGTACATAAGCAAACACGAAACATAATGTCGGGGCGACTAGCAGTTAAATATAATAAACTACCAATCATACCTCGATACTTACGTTGATCGACCGGTTTGTCACTTTCATTAGGTTCCAACTTTGTGGTAGTAGCCATAGGGGTGCTGATCGGTTTGATGCTGTCAAGCTTAAACTTTTTCAGCATGTCCTTTACATATTTAGACTGACTGATGAAGACGCCTTGTGAGAGTTGTTTGATTTGCAATCCAAGGAAGTAGTTGAGCTCCCCCATCATGCTCATCTTGAACTCATTCTGCATACACTTGGCAAATTTCTTACATAGACCCTCATTAGTAGACCCAAAAATAATATCATCAACATATATTTGTACTAAAAGAATTGTGTCATCAAGAGATTTTATAAACAGTGTAGTGTCGACTTTCCCTTTTGAAAAACCTTTATCTAGTAAGAAAGTACTAAGACGATCATACCAAGATCAAGGAGCTTGTTTGAGGCCATAGAGAGCTTTCCTAAGTTTAAAAACATGGTCAGGAAATTTGTGATTTTTGAAACCAGGTGGTTGTTTGATAAAAACCTCTTCTTTGATAAAATCGTTTAGAAAAGCACTTTTCACATCCATTTGGAAAAGTTTAAAGTTCTAAAAATTTGCAAATGCGCAAAACATCCGAATGGATTCAAGTCGGGCAACAGGAGCATGTCTCATCATAGTCGATGCCCTCCTCTTGGTTGTATCCTTGCGCTACGATACGAGCTTTGTTGTGAGTGACTGAACCATCCTCGTTTACTTTGTTACGAAAAACCCATTTAGTGCCAATTATTGAGTGGCCAGTTGGTTTAGGAACAAGTTCCCAAACTTGGCTTCTTTTAATTTGGTTGAGTTCTTCTTGTATTACGGAAATCCAAAACTCATCATTAAAAGCTTCTAAAATATTTTTAGGTTCTATTTGAGAAATGAATGCAGTGATAGCTATAGTGTCTCTTACATAGGATCGAGTAGTTACCCCTTTTGATATTTCACCTATTACCAAGTCTTTTGGATGAGAGGGGGTAAATTGGAACTTCTTTGGTAATTCCTTCAGATAGCTAGTTTCAGACGTTACATTTACAGGTGTAGAAGTTGATGGTTCATCATCGTCATTGGAAATGACAGCTGTACTATTATCCTCATCAAAAGTTATATTAGTAGACTCTTCAACAATCATGGAGCGCTTGTTGAACACTCTATATCCCTTACTCTTGGCCGCATAGCCAAGAATAATACCTTCGTCAGCTTTGGCATCAAATTTGCCTAAGTTGTCTTTGGTGTTCAGGATAAAGCAGCGACAACCAAACACTCAAAAATAAGAAATATTAGGAGTCCTACCAAACCAAAGCTCATAGGATGTCTTCTTCGAAATAGGTCGAATCAACACCCTATTCAAAACATGGCACGCTGTGCTGACAGTTTCCGCCCAAAAATATTTCGGAAGAGAGAATTGATTTAGCATAACTCTTGCCATATCGCCAAGAGTTCTATTCTTCTGCTCCACAACACCATTTTGTTGAATTCTTGGACAAGAAAATTCATGACTAAAACCATTTGAATCATAAAACTTTTCAAAATCAGAATTTTTGAATTCGCCACCATGATCACTTCGGATACGAATAATTATGTAACCTTTTTCATTTTGGATCTTTTTGGCAAATACTTTGAAAACAGAAATTGAATCACTTTTGTTTGTAAGAAAGAAAACCCAAGTAAATCTTGAAAAATCATCTACAATAACAAAAGAGTAGAGTTTTCCGCCAAGACTGGCTACTCTACTAGGACCAAATAAGTCCATATGAAGTAATTGCAATGGTCGGGTAGTACTTACAGTGTTTATGGATTTAAAGAAAGATTTGGTAGCCTTATTCTTTTCACATTCGGCACATACCGTGTCTTTCTTGAATGTGATATCCGGCAGTCCTCTGACTAGCTTCTTGGTGGATAGTCTGGGTATAGTATCCATGTTGGCATGACCATGACGCTGATGCCATATGAGCTTTTCGTCTTTGTGAGCGTAAAGGCATCTTCCTGCACTGTTAGTATCACTAGATAAATAGAAAATGTAAATATTATCTTCCCTTATTCCCTCAAAGGCGATGTCTCCAGTTGATCTATCATAGATAAAACATTTAGTTTTTCGGAAGTTAATATCATAGCCATGATCAGCAAGATGACTAATGCTGAGCAAGTTATGCTTTAACTCGGTCACTAAACAGACATCGTTAATGACAGGAGATGGAGGATAACCAATTGTACCGTTACCTATGATGTATCCTTTAAGGTTATTGTCGAAGGAAATGTATCATTCCTTTTTCATCGATAGTGTTGCGAATAGTTTTCATTTCCAGTCATATGTCGCGAGCACCCACTATCGAGAATCCACTTGCTTCTAGTTGAAGGGGGAAGGTCTACCTACACCACGAGTAGATGTGACCTTTAGTACCCAGATTCTTTTGGGTCCTGAGAGGTTAGACTTTGGTACCCATGCATATATATTTCTATCAACTAATCTCCTAATCCTACATTGTGGAGAAATGTGTCCATATAGGTTACAATATGTACATCTAGCATGCATGTTTATGCTAGGAGCATGTTGATAGTGATGTCTATAAGGGTGATGATAGCTACGTGTAGCAGTAGAGTGAGTATGGTGACTGTGTGTAGCAGCATGGTAATTATAATGATTATAGTGACTGTGTGCAGCAACATGATGATGATAATAATTACGTGTATATGTCTTACGTGCTGCATGTGAATAGGTGTACATGAAAGCATGATTTTGTGTAGCATGTGGATGAGTGTTCTTGTGGTGACGTGCCTTTTTGTGTTGAGTAGGCATGTGTTTGTAAATGTTGTGACTATGAGATTGAACTTGCGGTTGAATAACCTGCTTGTCCAGTTTAATCTCTAATCTCTTAGAGACAGCATTCAACTCATCACATTTAGCAGTAAGACCATGTATTCTACCTGTAGAAATTTTGAAATTGTTTTTCTCTTTAGCAAGTTCTTTGTTTAAAGCCGTGATGTCAAGTGTTTGTTTCTCAATGATTGATTCGGCATCGTGTAAGCTTAATTTAAACTTGGATACCTCTTCAGTGTTTTCCGTGGGTATAGTGTTTCTAACATCTTCTAGTAAACATAAAAGTCTATGGATCTAGGTTTCGTAGTCCTTGATCTTATCCTTTGCATGTTTATATTTATTGATTACCTTTTTATGATCTTCAAGTAGATTACTAAAAGCATCACCAAGTTCATCAAATAAGAAATTATCGAAAGAATCTTTTACCTTTTTTGAAGTCACTATTAGACAGACGTTAGCCGCATTTTGTGGAGAGTCTTCTTCCTCGTCTGAATCACTAGCCTCGCTTTCATGCCAGATGTTAGTGTTGGCGTACTTCCTTGTAGTTGGCTTCTTGTACGGTTTCTCATATCTGCTTCCCTTCTTTGCTAAGGGACAATCTTTCTTAACATATCCCATCTTTTTGCATCCGAAGTAGGTGGGTTCTTCCTCATCGTCTCTTTGTTCTCTTTTTTTTGAAGCGTAGAAACTTTTTAAAGTTTCGAACTAAGAGAGCTTGATCATCACCTTCGGAGTAGTCGTCATCAGTGTCTTATGAGCTGGTTCTTCGACGATGAGCTCTCAATGCAATTTCCTTCTTTTTGGAGCTATTTCTTCGAAGTCTTTTAGATCGAGCTTATGCATCATCAACTTGCCCATCAACGTTTATAGTGACATTGTCGTGAGATCATTGCCTTCGATGATCGCCGGGACTTTGGGGTTCCAGACCTTCGACAATCCTCGTAGCACTTTGCGTATCTTTTCATGGTTGGAATAATCTTTTCCAAGAGAAGACAGCGGGTTGACGATGTCGAGGAATCTGGTGAACATTTGAGTGATCGTCTCATTTGGCTTCATCTTGAAAGCCTCGTACTCCTGTGTCAGACGACTGAATTTTGATTCTTTGACTTGAGTGGTCCCTTCATGAGTCACCTCCAAAAGCTTCCATACTTCGTGCGGGGTGGTGCATGTGGAGACCCTGTTGAATTCAGTCCTGTCTATGGCACAGAAAAGAGCATTAATAGCCCTAACGTCTAGACTTGCTTGTTTCTTCTCCTGATCAGTATATTTGTCGTGGGGTTTCTCGACGAGACTCCCCTCGACAGTTATTCTGTAAGATTTCTTGTAGCCATCAGTGACTATAGTCTACAGGTCAAAGTCTAGAGACTTAAGATAAAAACTCATTCTAGTCTTCCAATATGTGTAGTTGGTCACATCAAATAGGGGTGACCTATTTGTGGATTGACCCTCATCATAGTTGGTAGAGATGGGTTGTGTGGTTGCCATGGATCAACTCTAGGATGTAAATCCTGTATTAAGATAACAGGACTTTGATACCAATTAAAGTACGTGTAGGCAACTCTAGAGGGAGGGTGAATAGAGTACTTGTGACAATAATGATCAATTAAAAATTCAACTCTATTCAATCCTAACTAGCAAGTAATTAATCAGAGTATAATTACAGAAATTAAAAGAAGAACATAAAACATACACAGACACAATAATTTTTAACCTGGTTTCCCTCGTGGAGGACTAGTCCAAGCCTGAGAACTCTAGCTCAGGATTGAAATCCAATATTTGTGAAATAGCTTTACAACCACGTGTCTTTACTCAGAAGAGCACGCCAACTTCTTGAAAAGATCGCTGAGGCAAAATTTGAAATTTTCCAAGTGACTTCTTTAAGACTCTTGCACAAAAACTTCTAATTGATTCGCACTGAGCACCTTGTAGGCTTGGGAAGTTTTGTGGCTAGTAGATGAGAAGAATATGGCTATTTAGGATGTATAGGCTCTAAGAGTAGAAGAGAAGAGAAGATCGGATGAATTGAAATGAGAGAAAAGGGTGCATATATATACTAGTTCTGGGAGGTAGAGTTCGGCCAGAACTCTGTCGCAAAATTCAAAATTTTGGCCGTTGGACAACTTGCAATGAGCAATCCCTAAAAATTATCTCCTGGAAATTAGGAGACAGAGTTCGACCCGAACTGTGTGGGGGGCAGAGTTCGGCCCGAACTCTGCCTCCTTGGAGACAGAATGCTCATGGGCTTTGTTAGGCTTTGGCAGATTGGCTTTTTGTTTGTGGAGCTTGTTGGTTATCTAGTCTATGGTTGAGGTACTCAGTGCGACTCAACGTACAATAGCCTAGACTCAATAAAAGTGTAAAAATACAGACTTCTGAAGACAAGTTCCAGCAGTATTCGTCGAGTAGTCGTCGATGATCATTGTCTGACTTGATATTTGATAGTCGTCTGATTTGTAGCTTGATGACGATTTATGTGTTGAGTTGGATCATGTCAAATATCGATCTGTTAATTATCAAGATTAGGTTGACTGCGATCCAGTTTGGGTCAACATACGTGACTTGGAAGGAATGGGCTTAGAACTTCGAGTTCGATTTGTATGCGCGCAACTGCGGCTAGAACCAAGCCTATTAGAAAAGATCAAGTCTGCTAAGAAGGATGATCCATACCTGTAGAAGATGCGGAAGGTAATATTAACAGGGAAGGCATCTGACTTTGCAGAGGACGAGTTGAGAACATTGCGAGCGAAGGGCAGGCTATGTGTACCGGATAACCTAGAACTCAAAAAGAAGATAATGTCGAAAGTACATTATGCAAAGTATTCCTTGCATCCTGGTAGCACCAAGATGTATAAGGACCTCCGTATTGTCTTTTGGTGGCACGACATGAAGAGAGATGTTGCACTCTTCGTGTCACAATGTATGGCCTGTCAGCAGGTAAAAACTGAGCACTAGCGACCGGGCGGAGAGATGCAAAACCTTGCCATTCTAGAATGGAAATTGGATCACATCACTATGGACTTTGTTGTTGGCCTGCCGAAGACGCCACAGGGGAACGATGTCGTATGGGTCATCATCGATCAATTAACCAAGACAACGCTCTTTATTATTATATTAAAGTCACTTGAAGCGTCGATCGCCTTGCTCAGATCTATCTTGATGAAATAGTTCGACTGTACGAGATTCCAGTATCTATTGTCTCAGATCGAGATGGGCGATTCGTGTCACGCTTCTGGGGCAGTCTTCAGTCAGGAATGGGGACCAAGTTGAAGTTTAGCTCATCATATCATCCTCAGACCGATGGCCAAACAGAGCGGGTGAATCAGATTCTCGAAGACATGTTACGCCTCTGTGCAATCGACTTGAAGTCAAGCTGGGACGTTCATCTACCGTTGGTCGAATTTGCATATAACAATAGCTATCAGTCTAGCATCCAAATGGCGCTGTATGAAGCTTTGTATGGCCGGAAGTGCAAATCGCCCATTTGTTGGGATAAAATCGTGGAACATCAGATACTCGGCCCGGAAATGGTGGAGCAAACCGTACAAAAAGTTAAATTGATACGAGAGAGATTGAAGATAGCACAAAGTCACCAGATTGCATTGCCACCAACACTGTCGGATGTGCACAACGTCTTCCACGTCTCTCAGTTGCGAAAGTATGTGCACGGTCCGAGCTATATGGTTGATTTTGGTCAGCTGAATCTGCAGGCAGACTTGTTGTATGTTGAAGAGCCTGTGCAAATCTTAGAGCGCAAGGATAAACAGCTTCGAAATCGTACAATTCCTCTCGTTCGCTTGCTCTAGAAGAACCATGCGGTCGAAGAGTCGACCTGGGAACTGGATCGAAGATGAGGGAAAAGTTCCCTTCTCTATTTTTCCTAGCGATAGGTTCTTTTCTTAAGTTTTGAGGATAAAACTTTTTCTTATTGGTTATGGTGTAGTGTCCCATCCCTATATCATGTCCCGTTCTCCGTCTACGGGTTACGCGAGAAAGGAACACTGTTGCTATCGATTCGGTCGGGATCGATAGAATCGGTCGAACGGAAAAGATTGAATTAAGATCCTTTTCTCGTTATGAAAAGCCTTCTTCGGAATCAAGTCCCATATTCAGCGGGTTGTACCTAGAGGATAGACTCTACGGCTGAGTCGGGAGAGACCTTCCGTTGCTTTGTTTTTTATGTCGCACTTGCGTTGGTTTTGGCTTTGGTTTTCTGAATGCATTTTCATGAATGTTTTCATAGCTTGCGTTTCGAACTCGCATTTACATATTGAACTCGTTGAATAATACAGTGTTATAATCAGTTGCTTGTGCGATTTCAGGTAATCACGTAGGCGGCGTCTAGCACGACCAACAAGTCTCTCGCCTTGAACAAAACATAAGGCGAGTGGTTGACCTCCTTCACCTCAACCCTCTATCTCAAACCAAGAACTCGGGATAACTGTATCAAATTAGAACGATTTACTCAAAAAATACAAGTTTCACGCTCAAAAAGAGAAAAAATAAGGTTCTAGAAAAGAGATAACATTATTTCATGATCTGCAAACCAAATAAATGAATCAATTATATAATTGTAGCAACGACACCATAAAACATGTCTTAAATCACTTATTAATATAGCATGGTCATGGACAACTTGTACACAAGGGCAATCGTTTCTTCGGACGGTATTCCGGGGACACAGGACTGATCCGGCCTAGGAAAAAACACGATAGCTAGGATGGATTGTACTGCGGGTATTCTATGCTCCCTCAACGGGGCTCGCTACCCGAGTTGAACGTGCACCGTCTTAACAAAGCTATGTCTAGAATGATTTTCATGCCAATGACCTCCGCAATTATGCACTAGATCAAACTTATGTTATGCAATATGGTAGAGAAGAATATGGTAAGCTTTATGTTACACGGCACGATCTGCCGTTGATAAGTTCTAGCATAAATTCTTCTTATTTATGTTTCGTCAAATTGCTTGCATGAAACTGACTAAGATGGCTAGAAATATCACTAAAATAAGTTACATATTTTATCTAAATTCTTGAACCAAATGAGATCATGGAAAATAATTAGCCACTCGCTAGTACACGTTGATTGTACTGATCCTCGCTCCCCACAGGTGCTATAAATCAGGAGAAGCGTGCCACGTGACTGAAGGCAGTGCTCATGTGTTTTGAAGCTTCATCCGTGCGTGCGAAGCCTTGACTCAATCTCTTTTGAAGACTCCGCAACTGTCCAAGCTGAGATGTCTTGACTCTCCCCTATCCCAAGTGTCTGCATACTTTGGTTGTATAAAGGGGTGCGATGTATGGAACTGCTATCTCATCGACGTTTATTTTGTAATGGAGTCACTTTGTAGCCCATGCGGCATCTTGTATCAAGTCTGTAGTATGATGTTCATTATCAATAAAGCTCAAGTTTCTTCTATATAATGCATTCAATTTACTCTGCTCACTCTCTTGCTGTTGTGTTTTGGATAACCTTCTGACTATGTCTTGTGCGATCGCAACTTAGTTTTGCATGGCCTCACGCCAGGGGACGACTATCGATTCTACGAAATTAGGGCGTGATAGTTCCATGGGTCATGGTGTTGTCTCATGCTATCTAATAAAAAGTATACAACCAGAACACTAGACGAGCCTAAAATTTGAGTTTCGTTCTTTGGAATATTTATGAATAACTCTATTAAATTAGAAAGGCTCAAGTTTATTCTTGAAGAAATGTTCTAGGAATGAAAAAGAACAATACATTAATACCCTTCTCCAATAGTAGAGAGCTACGATGGAACAGTGTGAGGTAGGGGTGAGCATATAACAGTTGAAAATCGAAAATCGAACCGAACTATGTCAATCGGTTCGGTTTTTCGGTTATTGGTTCAATTTTTGGTTTGGACATTTGAAATTTCAAAATGTATGTTCGATTTTCGGTTCTTCGTCCGAACAACCGAACCAAACCGAAAACCGATTAAGATTAAATAATTTATCAAATTATTCTCAATTATATATACTAATATTTTCGTTAACCCTATCTAAGTGCACTATCTCCTTCCATTTTCCGTTGGCACTTGTCGCCGCTAATTTGAACGCTCTCTCTACCCTCAATTTATATATACTATTATATTTTTTCATAAATGCAAAAAATATCATTTTTGAAGATTTGTTATTTAAATTTGCGCATTTGCTAAAATATGAAGGTCCGATATATTGACTCATGAAACCTAACCGACCGAAAATCGAACCAATTGTTCGGTTTTCATAAAAACGATTCAGTTTTGAAAAACAAGGTTTATGGTTATTTCGATTTTTATAAATTTATTTTGGTTTGAACTGAACCGAACCGTTGCTCACCCGTAGAGTGAGAACAGTTTTACCTATAGACTGCTCGGTTCGCGGATTTGGGGACGTAAAGTGGTCCAAATTTGAATTTGGAATTATTTTAAGTATTTGCTTGGAGGATTTATAGACAAGACCTATTGTGAAGTGACATGGACAGTAAATTTTGTCTGCCACAAATCGAAGTTTCAAAATTGATTTTTTTTCCCCTCCGATGTGGAGAACAGAAGTGGAAAATCCTAATTCTCAATTTGCGTGTTTGGTTGTATTTTCCACTTCATCTCTACTTTAACACTTTTCAAATAACTACGAAAGTTACACTTTCCAACTCACTTCAACAACCCTCAAAATACCAAACTTTATTATTTCTCACTTCTAACCTCCACTTCCTTAAAGCACCTGTAACTCCACTTTCCGGTATTTTAAAATAAATTCTAGTTCTTATGAAATTGACATTATTAAGTTTAAATAATATTTTAGCTTTCATTTAATTTTTGGAAATATATTTTGGAGGGAACAATTTTTGGGACCACTTTTCAAAATTTGAAAAGTTGTTACAATAACTTGGGTCCACCATATGAGTATTAACTGTCTTGAACAAATATCTTGAAATAATGAAAAGGAAGAGGGCTGATTTAGAAATAATTCTTGGCGGGAGGTCAGTTTGTAATATCCGAATTGTTGGGGGGGGTTTTGCTAATGTCCATTCTTTCCCTTTTAAATCATTGAGTGGAGAGAGAGAGAGAGCCAGCAGTGGCATTATTTCCTTTTCTCTCGGTTCCTCCACTTCTCCACCTGTTCTCTCGGTTTCTCCACCCTTCTCGAGTGTTCCTCCACCCTTCATTTCTCTTCTTCCTAACCCTTCCCTCGGCTGAGCTCGTTAGCTAGATCGGTTTCTCCGGCGACGGCGACGAAGATCGGCCACCCCAACGACGCTCAAGTGATGGATCTTCTCCAGCAGCTCTTCGATCTTTCGGCGTACGGCTCGTTAGCTTAGATCGGCTTCTCCGGCGATGTACTGTTCATTCACGGCGAAGCTCGACTCTCTGTGGCGTTCGTCTTCGCGACAGTAGCTGGGTGACTTCGTCGACGAGTGGATCCTGGTGTTCTCCCCTTCTATTGTTGATTCACAGTAAGTCCACCCATGCCAGTATGAATCTCGAATTTCTTTGTATGTTCGGTTCTTCAAATTAGGGTTACTCACTCTTTCCTCTCTCGTGGAATTTACCACCAGGGATCGATCTGTGCGATCTCGGAACTTTTGGGACAGATCCGATGGGAGCTTGTTCACGGAGTCCGGTGACGTTCGATCTGTGAGTTGGTTTTATTTAATTATTTTTGTTGAACTTTGACCGTTGGGTGTTCCCTTGAGTCTTACGAACATTGGTGTTGAATGATTCAACAGGGCATCCTAGATCGAGTGTCGATCCAGTCGGATTATCAAAGCCTATTGTCCTCCAATTATTCGATCTATTTTTTCGGTAAGAGTTAAGTTGTAGTTAACTTAATTCAATTATTTTATGAGACTTATGAACTGTAACAGTCGATCCTTAACTGTAGGCTATTATTGATTAGTGTAGATCGGTTTGATTGAATCTGGGTTTGGGAAGACTAAGGAATCAGAATTTAATTGTCGGGTAAGTTTACTCATATTTTACGAGAAATCATGACTTCCCTTTGGTTTTTGCCTTCTGATTTTGCGTGGAACTTGTCGAATTTATGCCTGGACAGTGAGTTGCTAGAACCTGGGAGCAGTGGAGTGCGGGTTCTGAAGCCGAATTTCTGTGTGTTCTTCTTCAGGTAATTGTTTCCAATTTAATTTCCTGTTGGTTGTTTTGGGAAGGGGTAATGTCGGTTGTGTTTGTGCCAGCGTTCGTGCTGTTGTGTTCGTATGTGTTGCTTCGTGTTCGGTTGCTGGTGTTCGTGTTGGTTGTGTTGGAGAGGACCTCGTACCCGGGTTTTGTAGCCATGTGACCTTGATTCAATTTCTGTTCGTGATTGGAGTTTTCGTGCGTCCAACTTATTCGTGAACTGCTAGCCATTTTCTAATATGGGTGTCGGGTGTTTGAACCATTTGGCAACTGGTGCGTTGAACCTGTAGAATGGTTATGCATGAAGAATTCTTCTGGGATTGGGGAGCAGTTGCTTATAGTCCTTGATCGCCCTAAGTCTCCATTCATTTCTATTTCTTTGAACTGTATATTCTTTATTTCAAATTGTATATTTATTTGGTAAGGGGGAATTTGTTCTGTATAATTCTTTTAGATCTTTAAGTTGAGGTTTAAGCTCGGATTCGAGCATCTGTATTAGCAACTTGGGTCAGGAATGCTTGGTTAATTTTGTGCTCAGTTGAACTCAACTGTTCTGGCTGTTGGGATTTCCTTCTCTATGCTAAGCTTGGTGGTTTTCAAATTTGGGAGTGTGTTCTTGCAATCCTTATGATAATTTTGATTTCTGAATCACTAGAGCTGTATGCAGCGTTGGGCCGGGTTTTGTATAGGACTTCTCATTACTGCTAATCTGTGTAACCTGAGATATAAAGCCTATATTTGGACCTGAGATATGAAGTTTTTATTTAAACTTGGATGAAGTTTATGTTTAAACTTAAAGTGAAGTCCAGAGAACCTGAGAAACCATGTTAGAATCTTACCAATAAACTTAAGTGTATATATATATGCTTGTCTTAGATAAATTAAGAACTAGAGAACCTGGCATATTATGTCTTGATAAGGGTTTAAGAATAGAGTAAAGGGTTATTACTAAGTTTTAGTAATGGGTTAATCAATATTGATAATAGAACTACAAAACCTCAAATTAGAGTTGATTATCTTTTAACCAACTTGTACCAATATAAATACAGGCTTACATCCAGTTCCATTATTCACCAGTACTTCCCAGAGTCAGGCAAGTACTTTCTATGGTTTTGTACATTTACATTCCTGTACTTTTTTTGTGACACTGTTATAGCACGACATCATGTATTCCTGTATTCTGGTACTCCTGTTCTTGTACTTGTTAGTGTCGGGTGGGGAAATACACTAGCCATGTGACCAAACCCGGTTACTATATATTCCTGTACCTAGCTTAGGCCTCACACTGTGCATGCGGGACCTAAGTCGTACCATATTCATGTACTCCTGTGCATGCTCCTGTACTCACCCCAGCCGGTCTCATGGACTAGATGTATTTCGATATTGTGAACATTATGTCTGGTACTGCAGGATCATAGTTTCATTCCTGTACTTTACATTCCTGTACGTTACATTTCTTGTACCTTACATTCATGTACTATATTTCCTGTGCTTAGTTCCTGTACTACTTTCCTGTATTTACCTGTACATTCCTGTACTTCATTTCCTGTACTCTTGTACCCATTTTCATGTTCATGTTTTATCACCTAGAACTGTACTTTGCTCCGCTCCTGACTGGATAAGTTGCAGGTGAGTTAGAGGCTATTTGCGACACCTTCTATGGACGGGATGTTGCTATTGCTGAGCCAGCTGGAGCTGAGCTGGACCTAGAGGCCGCAGAGGCTTAGTACCTTTCCTTTATGTCATTTACTACTTTTGAGACTTAGACAGACATTTGACATTTCTGGATGAATGTAATAAAACATATAGACTTGTACTATTTCTGGGATTTCGTTTATAGACGCTGTGATGTTACCTTACTTCATGATTACTTGTTAGTTTCCCTAGTATTGGTACAGCTTACTTCGTCGTGTCCAACGACGAAGGCTGGGCGTGTCCGACTCGTATCCGATTATTCGGAAGTGGGTTGTGACATGTTTTTAGTGGTGGCCCATGCAGGTCTAGCCTAATGGTACCTAGGACTTAGCGTACTATTGGGGGACTTGATTACACTAGGGAAACTTGAATCACAGCATAGGAAAACGGGTATATCGGGTACATATGGTTATTATATAAACATTTACATTTTTCTGGTAGATTAGGTTTTTATCAATCACGAAGTTTTCTTTTTATGCAGGATGGTCGCCACTAGGAAGACCGTAGATCAGCCAGGAGTTGCGAGCAGCTCAGGAGTTGCAGTCAGCACTGGAGTTACAGGCGGTACAGAGCAGCCAGCACCAGACGTCCAGGCAGATCAGCTTCCGCCAGCACCTCCTATCTTTCCATCGCTGCCGCCGACGATGATGCTTGACGGCAACCAAGTGATGGCGTTGTTTCAGCACTTTCTGGAGGCCCAGAACCATCAGGCAGCGCAGTTCAGAGCGACTGTCGTCGACGCGCTGAGGACCAGGGAGCCGGTAGCACCAGCACCAGCACCAGTAGCACCTCCAGCACCGCGAGGACCGAGACCCGGGACAGCGACGGAGTACCAGTACCTTAGCCCGATGGACTTCTGGGGCGACGAGGGGATCATCTATGCAGATGAATGGCTGGAGAATGCAGAGAGGACCTTGTCCATGGCGAACATTCCAGAGGACCAGAAGGTGTCAGTGGCTAGCATGCGACTCTTTGACTTGGCGAGAGCTTGGTACCGGGAGGAACCCCAGTTGACAGATCTCCGGGTGTCTTGGACAGTTTTCAAAACACTGTTCAAGGAGAAATTCTTTCCGGAGGTGGAGCGTGATGAGTTGAGGATGCAGTTCGAGGCGCTGCAGCAGGGGACGATGACGGTTGCGCAGTACACTTCGGAGTTTACCAGACTCAGCAGGTTTGCTGAGAGACTGGTTAGAGAGCCAGAGGACAGAGCATGGAGATTCAAGAAGGGTCTCAACAGGGAGCTGCGACATGCGGTGGAGATTAGCCAGGCGACTACCTACTCTAGCATCCTCAAGTTCGCCCAGGCAGTTGAGAAGGAGGCGGACCCCAGGCTGAAGAGGGACCGGGACGTGGGCAGCAGCAGCTTCCAGGCACCAGCGAAGAGGGTTCAGACTCATACTCCGGCGAGACCTCAGCAGCCAGCACAGCAGCAGCATCGACCAGCCAGAGCTCCTGCGCATCAGCATCAGAGACAGCAGCAGGGGATTACTTGCACATTCTGCTATCGGCCGGGACATCGCTTCGACGAGTGCCGCAAGAGGCTCGGACTCTGCTTATTCTGCGGATCAGACGCACACCAGATGAGGGACTGCCCACAGGCTACGGCTAGACTGACTGGAGGACCGAGAGGAGCTGGAGGACCACCACCTGCACCACCTAGAGCTCTACCAGCTGTACCACAGAGGGGACCAGCTTTACCCACTCAGCAGCAGCAGTTTGCTCAGCGTCAGCAGAGGGGAGGGCAGCAGCAGGGACGTGCTTACGTCATGGCGGCAGTTGAGGAGGATGAGGCAGTACCGGATGTGATCACAGGTTCTATACTCTTACATTCTTTTTCTGTCATTGCATTGTTTGATTCTGGAGCCACACATAGCTTTGTATCATATGAGTTTCTGCATAGACACGGCTTCACACCCAAGCCCACTAGGCGGAACTGTCAGATCATGACAGGAGGGGGGTCGGTACCAGTGAGTGAGATGGTGGAATGCCCTATCACTATTGCTGGGAGGGAGATTAGAGCTCGACTTCTAGTGATGCCACTGCCTGGATTCGACGTAGTCCTCGGCATTGACTGGATGAGCGAGCAGTTTGCCGTAATTGACTGCCATGAAGGGAAGGTGATTTTCAGCCCGCTAGGAGTTCCACCGTTCGAGATCAGCAGACGAGTTGCAGAGAGGCCAGAGGGAGTCTACTTCGGAGCTGTTGCAGAAGACCAGGAGTTGCCGCATCCACTTATCGCAGAGTTTCTCGACGTCTTTCCCGAGGAGCTTCCAGGATTGCCACCAGATCAGGATGTAGAATTCAGCATCGACCTATTGCCCGGATCATCACCGAAGTCCCAGCACTGTTACAAGATCAACCCGAAGGAGGCGGCAGAATTGAAGGCGCAGATTGACGAGCTGGAGGGCAAGGGATTTATTCGATCCAGTGCTTCACCCTGGGGAGCACCGGTACTTTTTGTGCCCAAGAAGGATGGGACGGTGAGGATGTGCATTGACTACCGTGCACTCAACAACATCACCATCAAGAATCGATACCCTTTGCCACGGATTGATGAGCTGTTTGACCAGCTTAGTGGAGCGAAAGTCTTTTCTAAGATCGATCTTCGGTCGGGGTACCACCAGATGAAGGTTCGGGAGCAGGATATTCCGAAGACAGCCTTCAACACCCGATACGGCCAGTATGAGTTCCTGGTGATGCCGTTCGGACTCACTAATGCCCCAGCTGTGTTTATGAACCTGATGAATAAGGTCTTCCACAAATATTTGGATAAGTTTGTCGTAGTCTTCATTGACGACATTCTGATCTATTCCAAGACGGAGAAGGAGCATGTAGAGCATTTGCGGATTGTTTTGGAGATTCTGCGGAAGGAGAAGCTGTATGGGAAACTCTCGAAATGTGAGTTTTTCTTGGACAGAGTGGAGTTTCTAGGGCATGTGGTGACTGGAGAGGGGATTTCTGTGGATCCCAAGAAGATTGAAGCAGTGGAAGCATGGGCACCTCCCAAGTCAGTAGCAGAGATTCGTAGTTTCCTGGGTCTAGCAGGATACTACAGGAAGTTTGTGAAGGACTTCGCCAGGATAGCAGAGCCTATGACGAAGCTTACGCGAAAGGACGAGGAGTTCATCTGGAGCGACGCCTGCCAGACAGCATTTGAAGAATTGAAGAGAAGACTCACGACGGCCCCAGTTCTAGCTTTGCCATCGGGATCAGGAGGATTCGTCATCTACAGTGATGCTTCAGGAAAAGGCTTGGGATGCGTGCTGGAGCAGAACAAGAAGGTTATAGCGTATGCTTCTAGACAGTTGAGGCCCCATGAGAAGAATTATCCTACACATGACTTGGAGCTTGCAGCAGTCATATTTGCCTTGAAACTGTGGAAGCATTACCTGTATGGAGAGAGAGTGGACATCTTCACGGACCACAAAAGCCTGAAGTATGTCTTTACTCAGAAGGAGCTGAATATGAGGCAGCGCAGATGGCTGGAACTCATAAAGGATTTCGACATCAGTCTACAGTACCACCCTGGGAAGGCGAATGTAGTTGCAGATGCTCTCAGTCGATATCCTATTGCTATGTATCTCACCATGGACAGGCATCTCTTGGAGGATCTGGAGAGTCTTGGGATTGAGGTTGTTCTCCCAGGGTACGGAGGTCAGATGATGCATATGCAGATACAGTCGAGGTTGCTAGAGAAGATCAAGGAGGCCCAGTTGCTTGATGAGGGAATCCAGGGTCTTAGAGCTCATACAGAGTTAGGTCTGCTCGATGATTTCACCATTGCGGAGGACGGATCCTTGAGGCACGGGAGCCAGCTGTGTGTGCCTAAGGACTTGCGGGAGGAGGTGATGCAGGAGGCCCACCAGTCACAGTATTCAATACATCCTGGGTCTACCAAGATGTACAAGGATCTGCGGGAGTATGTTTGGTGGTATGGGATGAAGAGAGAAGTTGCCAGATTTGTTTCCAGATGCCTTGTGTGCCAGCAAGTCAAGGCGGAGCGCCAGAGGCCAGCAGGACTACTCCAGCCTTTACCTATTCCGGAATAGAAGTGGAAGCACATTACCATGGACTTTGTCGCTGGATTGCCGCGTACTCCCAGTGGCAAAGATGCTATTTGGGTGATCGTGGACAGATTGACAAAGTCTGCCCATTTTATTCCGTTCAAGGTTGGGCTGTCGACCGAGAAGCTTGCAGACCTTTACATGCGTCAGATCGTGAGGATTCACGGAGTGCCAGTTAGCATCATTTCAGATCGAGACAGCCGCTTCACATCACATTTCTGGAGGAGTCTACAGCAGAGCTCGGGATCACAGTTGAAGTTCAGCACAGCCTATCATCCACAGACGGACGGACAGTCCGAGAGGACCATTCAGACCTTGGAGGACATGCTGCGGGTTTGCGCACTCGACTTCGGCGGATCGTGGGAGGACCATTTGCACCTGGTAGAATTTGCCTATAACAACAGTTATCAGGCCAGCATCGAGATGACTCCATTTGAGGCACTGTATGGACGGAGGTGCCGCACGCCGCTATCTTGGGACGACGTTGGCGAGAGAGCTTTACTTGGGCCAGAGATGGTGGTGGACTCAGCAGAGAAAGTCAGACTGATCAGAGATCGTCTCAGGGTTGCGCAGGATCGGCAGAAGCATTGGGCGGACAGCAGCAGACGGCCGCTTGAGTTCGAGGTTGGAGACAGAGTATTCCTGAAGATCTCACCGACTAGAGGCGTCATTCGGTTCGGCAGAGGTGAAAAGCTCAGTCCGAGATTCATCGGACCATTCGACGTGACGGCACGGATTGGTGAGGTGGCATATCGACTGGCGCTTCCAGCTAGTTTGGAGGGAGTGCACGATGTCTTCCACGTATCTCAGCTCCGACGATACATCCCAGACCCCAGCCATGTAGTAGACTATTCAGAGCTTGAGGTGGGCCCGAGATTGACTTATGAGGAGCAGCCAGTAGAGATCCTGGACAGGAGGGAGAAGCGCTTACGGAACCAGACTATCCTTCTTGTTCGTGTCATGTGGAGACATCACTCTCCGGGAGAGTCCACATGGGAGCGCGAGGACGAGATGCGGGAACGCTATCCCACTTTATTTGATTGATTTGATTGTACTCTGATTATGGGATTCTAATAAATAACTAGTGTTTGGACCCTCGAGATTTGCTGAGATTTCGTTTTGTGTGTGTTTTGGTTGTTGCTGTTTTGTCCTCTGAATTTCGAGGACGAAATTTTTTTTAAGGGAGGGAGATTTGTAACTCCACTTTCCGGTATTTTAAAATAAATTCTAGTTCTTATGAAATTGACATTATTAAGTTTAAATAATATTTTAGCTTTCATTTAATTTTTGGAAATATATTTTGGAGGGAACAATTTTTGGGACCACTTTTCAAAATTTGAAAAGTTGTTACAATAACTTGGGTCCACCATATGAGTATTAACTGTCTTGAACAAATATCTTGAAATAATGAAAAGGAAGAGGGCTGATTTAGAAATAATTCTTGGCGGGAGGTCAGTTTGTAATATCCGAATTGTTGGGGGGGGGGTTTTGCTAATGTCCATTCTTTCCCTTTTAAATCATTGAGTGGAGAGAGAGAGAGAGCCAGCAGTGGCATTATTTCCTTTTCTCTCGGTTCCTCCACTTCTCCACCTGTTCTCTCGATTTCTCCACCCTTCTCGAGTGTTCCTCCACCCTTCATTTCTCTTCTTCCTAACCCTTCCCTCGGCTGAGCTCGTTAGCTAGATCGATTTCTCCGGCGACGGCGACGAAGATCGGCCACCCCAATGACGCTCAAGTGATGGATCTTCTCCAGCAGCTCTTTGATCTTCCGGCATACGGCTCGTTAGCTTAGATCGGCTTCTCCGGCGATGTACTGTTCATTCACGGCGAAGCTCGACTCTCTGTGGTGTTCGTCTTCGCGACAGTAGCTGGGTGACTTCGTCGACGAGTGGATCCTGGTGTTCTCCCCTTCTATTGTTGATTCACAGTAAGTCCACCCATGCCAGTGTGAATCTCGAATTTCTTTGTATGTTCGGTTCTTCAAATTAGGGTTACTCACTCTTTCCTCTCTCGTAGAATTTACCACCAGGGATCGATCTGTGCGATCTCGGAACTTTTGGGACAGATCCGATGGGAGCTTGTTCACGGAGTCCGGTGACGTTCGATCTGTGAGTTGGTTTTATTTAATTATTTTTGTTGAACTTTGACCGTTGGGTGTTCCCTTGAGTCTTACGAACATTGGTGTTGAATGATTCAACAGGTCATCCTAGATCGAGTGTCGATCCAGTCGGATTATCAAAGCCTATTGTCCTCCAATTGTTCGATCTATTTTTTCGGTGAGAGTTAAGTTGTAGTTAACTTAATTCAATTATTTTATGAGACTTACGAACTGTAACAGTCGATCCTTAACTGTAGGCTATTATTGATTAGTGTAGATCGGTTTGATTGAATCTGGGTTTGGGAAGACTAAGGAATCAGAATTTAATTGTCGGGTAAGTTTACTCATATTTTACGAGAAATCATGACTTCCCTTTGGTTTTTGCCTTCTGATTTTGCGTGGAACTTGTCGAATTTATGCCTGGACAGTGAGTTGCTAGAACCTGGGAGCAGTGGAGTGCGGGTTCTGAAGCCGAATTTCTGTGTGTTCTTCTTCAGGTAATTGTTTCCAATTTAATTTCCTGTTGGTTGTTTTGGGAAGGGGTAATGTCGGTTGTGTTTGTGCCAGCGTTCGTGCTGTTGTGTTCGTATGTGTTGCTTCGTGTTCGGTTGCTGGTGTTCGTGTTGGTTGTGTTGGAGAGGACCTCGTACCCGGGTTTTGTAGCCATGTGACCTTGATTCAATTTCTGTTCGTGATTGGAGTTTTCGTACGTCCAACTTGTTCGTGAACTGCTAGCCATTTTCTAATATGGGTGTCGGGTGTTTGAACCATTTGGCAACTGGTGCGTTGAACCTGTAGAATGGTTATGCATGAAGAATTCTTCTGGGATTGGGTAGCAGTTGCTTATAGTCCTTGATCGCCCTAAGTCTCCATTCATTTCTATTTCTTTGAACTGTATATTCTTTATT
The DNA here is from genome assembly GCA_029216955.1 of Iris pallida. Taxonomy (NCBI): domain Eukaryota; kingdom Viridiplantae; phylum Streptophyta; class Magnoliopsida; order Asparagales; family Iridaceae; genus Iris; species Iris pallida. Next base: position 11,560,477 of record JANAVB010015600.1, read on the forward strand.
TCAAATTGTATATTTATTTGGTAAGGGGGAATTTGTTCTGTATAATTCTTTTAGATCTTTAAGTTGAGGTTTAAGCTCGGATTCGAGCATCTGTATTAGCAGCTTGGGTCAGGAATGCTTGGTTAATTTTGTGCTCAGTTGAACTCAACTGTTCTGGCTGTTGGGATTTCCTTCTCTATGCTAAGCTTGGTGGTTTTCAAATTTGGGAGTGTGTTCTTGCAATCCTTATGATAATTTTGATTTCTGAATCACTAGAGCTGTATGCAGCGTTGGGCCGGGTTTTGTATAGGACTTCTCATTACTGCTAATCTGTGTAACCTGAGATATGAAGCCTATATTTGGACCTGAGATATGAAGTTTTTATTTAAACTTGGATGAAGTTTATGTTTAAACTTAAAGTGAAGTCCAGAGAACCTGAGAAACCATGTTAGAATCTTACCAATAAACTTAAGTGTATATATATATGCTTGTCTTAGATAAATTAAGAACTAGAGAACCTGGCATATTATGTCTTGATAAGGGTTTAAGAATAGAGTAAAGGGTTATTACTAAGTTTTAGTAATGGGTTAATCAATATTGATAATAGAACTACAAAACCCCAAATTAGAGTTGATTATCTTTTAACCAACTTGTACCAATATAAATACAGGCTTACATCCAGTTCCATTATTCACCAGTACTTCCCGGAGTCAGGCAAGTACTTTCTATGGTTTTGTACATTTACATTCCTGTACTTTTTTTGTGACACTGTTATAGCACGACATCATGTATTCCTGTATTCTGGTACTCCTGTTCTTGTACTTGTTAGTGTCGGGTGGGAAAATACACTAGCCATGTGACCAAACCCGGTTACTATATATTCCTGTACCTAGCTTAGGCCTCGCACTGTGCACGCGGGACCTAAGTCGTACCATATTCATGTACTCCTGTGCATGCTCCTGTACTCACCCCAGCCGGTCACATGGACTAGATGTATTTCGATATTGTGCACATTATGTCTGGTACTGCAGGATCATAGTTTCATTCCTGTACTTTACATTCCTGTACGTTACATTTCTTGTACCTTACATTCATGTACTATATTTCCTGTACTTAGTTCCTGTACTACTTTCCTGTATTTACCTGTACATTCCTGTACTTCATTTCCTGTACTCTTGTACCCATTTTCATGTTCATGTTTCATCACCTAGAACTGTACTTTGCTCCGCTCCTGACTGGATAAGTTGCAGGTGAGTTAGAGGCTATTTGCGACACCTTCTATGGACGGGATGTTGCTATTGCTGAGCCAGCTGGAGCTGAGCTGGACTTAGAGGCCGCAGAGGCTTAGTACCTTTCCTTTATGTCATTTACTACTTTTGAGACTTAGACAGACATTTGATATTTCTGGATGAATGTAATAAAACATATAGACTTGTACTATTTCTGGGATTTCGTTTATAGACGCTGTGATGTTACCTTACTTCATGATTACTTGTTAGTTTCCCTAGTATTGGTACAGCTTACTTCGTCGTGTCCAACGACGAAGGCTGGGCGTGTCCGACTCGTATCCGATTATTCGGAAGCGGGTCGTGACAGCACCAAACGAATTTTTTTTTACAATTCGTTCCACTTCACTTCAACAACCCTCCCATTTTCTATTTTGCTGCACTTCGCCGAACCAAACAACTCTTGGAGATGGTCATTAGTCAATAACTTCTCTCTCCGGTCACTACATTGAAACTTAAATGAAAAAAATTTCATTCAAAGCAGTGAAATTTGGAAAAAAATTATGCTACATAAAGTGAGAAAAGACCTAAAGGAACGACACTAAACAATGGCCAAAGGATAGACATTTTTTTGGGTTATTTACACTGACATCTTCTATATTTTGTGTTTATTATACGGATCTTTCTTAGTTTAAAAATAAATACGCTGACACCTCCTATATTTTGTGTTAAATACATCGAAACACCTCTAAGTTTTATAATTTATGTAAAAAAAATTTACACTGACCACCCCTACTTAAAAAAAAAATTCTACTATATAATGCCAAAAGATAGCTTCAACGTGAATTTTTTCTTCTTCCAAAAATGCCTTTGCATATCAATTCCAATACCAAAAATAATCTATTTAACTAATAGAGGTAGTTAGGTACTTATGCGATCTTTCTTTTGGTATTCCAATGCTTTAGCTTATTCTTTGAGTAACATTCGCTCTTTTCAAGTACGTACAATGTTAACTAAAAGACAATTTGAGTGTCTTTTGCTCATTCTAAGTACATACAAGTTAATTAAAAGATAATTAAAGTACGCACAACGCACGTGCATATATATACTAGTTAGTTTAATAGGTGAATTGTATAAACGAATAGCGTAGCAGGTCTTGCCTATCTTTTATTCAAAGATATGTTTTAATACATATCTACACGTATCCGATATGATATGTATTATGCGAATACGTATCAACGACTAAAATTAAGAATAAAAAAAACATATCTCGTACCTACCAGATACATATCGTGTATCTAATACGTCTTCTCATTTGAAATGACAAACGTCAAATATTGATTTCATGACCCTTTTGGCATATGATGTTTTAGTCAATTTTGTACGATAAAAACGACAAACATGAGAAACACACTAGTTCCCCTTTATGGTTTTGGCTTTGTAGAACAAAACGCCCCAATTCAAAATGTGAACTTAGACTTTTGTTGGAGGTTGCTAAGAGAAACATAGAATGTGAAATCTTTGGAAAATGCCAAAGAATATATAGCCACTTCTACACAAATATTTAGTTTTTGTCACGCTTCCTATCATTTATTTTGTGTATTTTTGGCTAATTATGAGATTGCTGGCAAACTTGTATTATAAATAACAAGTGTGTCAGTGTATTTATTTTTAAAGTAGAAAAGATCCGTTTAGTAAACACAAAATATAGAGAATGTCAGTAAAAATAACCCATTTTTAGATGCGAGAGATTAACAAATAAAAACGGAGGATCAATAAAACGTCAAACCTTTTTTGCAACAAAAAATGTGCCATTTTTCGTGTAAAAAACGTTTGAGGAACTAATTTTTGACATTAATATTATTTTAATTATCTTATTGGTCTTTTTTTTTTCTCAATCCCCTATTTATAAGCCCACACGTTAATGCCTAAAAAAAAATTCAATAGTTGGACATTTTTTGAAAAAAAAAAATGGTATAATAGCTGGTCGTTATTCTTGATCTTACTTTTCTTAGAAAATTAAAAAAATATCCATGTGGCTCCGCGCTCTCTGCATAATTTACTTAAATTTTAATACTATGTATGAAAATTTTCGAATTTAAATTATATGGTATCCCTGCGAAACAGTGGCAGATCCAGCATGACAATTCACTGTGGACACAAACATAAAGGAGTTCGGAGACAACGTTTTTATTTTTTTGGATATAGTAATATAATATTATATTATATTAAATAGTACTGTTTTCGTACAATAAAGCATTATATCTCATAATTGTACTATACGAGTTTTCATACTTTAAAAGCGTTTGACTACAACATCATTTGTAAATTGTAATACTAGCTAGTAACCAACTCTTTTTCTATGAAGCATACTTTCTATAAAAAATACTAAGCGTTTGAATTTTTTTAGTATTTGTTATATTCCAAAGTATGCTTCTAATTTGTTAGTTAATTAGAAGGAATTTAGGTGTTTGTTTCCAGATAATTTAGCCTATTTTAGAAGTATAAATTTAAGATGCCCAATAGTATGCTTCTATGAATTCTTTCTAATTTAAAATTGCAGACAATAAATTTGGAGTGGAAATATAACAAATAATAAAATTTGAAAATTTTAGCTTTAAAAAAAAATTTGATTTTTTTTTTTTTCACTGCTGACGGTCAATTAAGCAGACATCATTTTCCTTCTTTTCTTTCCGATCACTGCCTGTAGCTTCCAAAAGAAACTCGGACAACTACATGATACCTGCGATAAATCAAGGCATGTTTAGCCCAAGCAATGAAGCAAACAACAAACTCTTTTCTTCTTCTTCTTCTTCTTCTTTTTTTCTTTTTTTTGTGTGCTATTTACATTCTATTTTTTGTAACGAATAATATTTTAGTGACAAAGTAAATATTTTTGTAACAAAAAGAATATTTTTCGAGAGAAAAAAAATGTGATGTATGTATAATAAATACAAAAAAATATGATCTAAATAACAAATTCATCTTCTACTATATAATGCGGCTTAGAAACGACTCAAAAGTGAGCTGCGAGAGCCGTATGTATATCATTATTCATTTAAATAAGTTAAAAAACCTATAACTTAACTAAGTATTTAACTATCTAATATGACTTATTTATAACTAAATAGTTCTAATAAATGGTTAAGGTGAGAAGTATTTTTTTAGTTGTTTGAGCTCAAATTCTAAAAATGACAATTTTTAAAATTAATTAAAATTAATTTTTAAAATATATTTTTGCACGTGCAATGAACGTGCATATTACCAGGGTCGGCCCTGGGGTAAGCCAGACAAGCCATCGGGCTTGGACAACCCCTCTGGTTATGGCAACCCCCCAGATCCCTAAGTCTCAAGCTCTCTGCCAACAGAGCCTTTGCAGCGCATCCCAACTCTTTTTTGTCAGTTAAACTGACATTCTCTCATGCCCATATTTTGAGTTAACATTGGGAAGGCCTCAAGTAGCTCAAAAGTCGTGAGAGGAACTCAGAATTCGAACTCCATGCCTCCGTCAGAACTGGAGACTACCGCTGACCACCCCACCCGGTCGTCAATTATGGGGACGTATACTTCCGAACACGACTTCTTTTGAAATCACAGAGAGAGAATAACCAAAATTAACTCCGACTAAAACCATCCACCTCCCGGAATCGGTCCTGCATACTACTAGTAGTATTTCTTTTTGCCAATATGACGACAACAAACTCTACTGATACAAGTGCGGTGGTCCTAAAGTATTTGCTCAATATTAAATCTACATCTGGATACCAGTGTGTCATGGTGGACCGTTTAATGGGATGTATTGACCTATCAGTATCATTGAGTCAGCAAGCGGCAACGTGCCTTTGTGTCCTACTTGGACTAGGAGTCGGCTGCTATGTATATGTTGACACTTTGCACATAGCAACAAAAAATGGGTACTTCGTTCCTTCAAATTCAACCATGCTTTCCACATAGTGGTGCTTCTAGGAGTTACATCTCAAAACATTTCAAAACAAGTACAGTCTAATGTTCTTTGAGTTATAATGAATAAATTTCTAACTAGTACAATCTAGTGTTGGAGCGATGTAGAGTTTTCTTCTCTATTCTTTTGTTAAAATCTAAATATACAAAATGTTTTCACATTAAAGACGTACGTTTATTGCATGACCAAAAAAACCTTTGACTATAATCTTACTTATTTAATTACAACAATTTTGAAACCGTTCTCATCTTAATAAGAATATCTACCATCAAGAGACAAGTATATACTACTACTTAACTAAAACACACTTAAAGTCCTTTGGATTTTGAAGTGGTTCGCTACCATTATAGAATTAGTGATGCTGTCGACATGTGTTGCTAATTCTGTCAAAGATATTGCTATATGGGGTTAGTGACGCCAACTATAAGTCGCTAATATGCTGATTGTTAGTGCAAACTATGTCGCTAAGAGTCACTGGAGTGTCGTGCTAGGACTTCACCATGCAAATTCGTCCCTATAGAGATATTGTAGAAACATAAGATGCATGTCATAAATAATAGTGACGTGTTATAAACGACACAATATAGCAACGTCATAGTATGTTTATGTTTCAATATGACGTGACAATTTAATCAACGACGTATAGCAGCGTCGAAAATAAAAGTATTGTTTCCAGTATCAGTATTTAGCGATATCTAACGATGTATATAGCGATGACAAGCGACGTTCCGATACCATTTAGCGACTCCCTTCTTTTTGTCGCTGAGCATCACTAGAAGTCGCTAAGGTGTCTTTTGAGGTTTTTCATCCGCAATTTTCCAACAGTCTAGTTCAACTTCAAAATCATTGATCTTCCTCGTCCAATCGATCAACTCAAAACCAAAACTAAGAGTTTTGTATCTTCATTGTTTCGTTCATGCAAAAAGATCAGTAGATTGATGTTCATGATTGCCTGAGATCTTCGATAATGCTAACATCGTTGTTGTTTTTATCGTTTTGCGATTGTGGAAAACCCTTTCGTCGAAATTCGAATATGTTTTCATGACTTATGGTACATTTTCACTCCACAATAAATATTTTGGTTAAATTTAGAGATCATTAGACATATCAATACCTAGTTAATACGTTTTTTCAATAGAATTTTATAATTGTCGTATCACGAAATTCGTGAACCAACACGATGATCCGTCGAATCCAACAATCGTTGAAATCTTCGATCTTGTCGAAATAGATCATAGACTTGGGATAATTTACTTTTGGTATACAATTCTTGCTTGATTTGCTTGTCATGGTTCTTGATCGCAAAATCTGAGATATGAATCTAATATTCTTGTTTTAAACTAATAATTTAGAATTAAATTTGATTATGATAACTTAGATTTGGTTAGCCTACCTAATATGTAACTTACCTAGTAAGTAACCTACATGTCAAAATTATATTACTTTATCAACAAGTAAACTAATTTGACTTTTGTGCGATTTCGATATTGCGAGGTAATCACGAGATTGAGATTGTTGATTGTAGAATGATAGCTCATGGATAGCCCTGGATAGCCCAGAGCTCAAGAATTGGCTTGTTTTCTTATTCCTTCTCGATGATCACGTAAGTACATCTTGCTCTACATGGAGGTGTCGACCTCGGTTTTTATATATTATTATTTATTGTTGTCTTTGTACTATATGTAATCCCCTAGGGTCATGTACAAGATATTCACTTTCTTCAATATACGTTTCAAATGGAGCCATCTGGATGCTTGCTGAAAGTTGTTATAGAAGAACTCTACCAAGGGACTAAGGGATAACGGGTATGCACCATAGAATATTTCAGGGAAGGCTAAGTTCTTCCACGATGAAATGACACACAAAACCAAGAGTTATCATGAAAATTAGCAAGCTAGCGGTATACTGATGATACACTATTCTGCATCACATAACGGATACTAGACTTACTGGAAAGAAAGACTTTTTCAACATACTACGAGCGATATACTGCCAGTCTACCACCCGTGTTGATTCATCACAGATAGTAGACTAGGGTCAACAATTTTTTTGGTGTCCAAACAAGTCCAAACTTCACCAAATGAATTTTCAACATCTATGGAAGTTAGGAAAGGGCTCCTACATACAACATCATAGAGCCTATTGGTAAGATCAAACCTAAGTATCACACAAAATCCATGATTTCCACAATAGTATCCTAGACCTTTTCCCAAATCCAAACCTAGGTTCAAAAGCAAAGCTAAATCCACATTCAACAAAAAAATACTCTTCATAAATCAAGAGCTAAAACTGAAATAAAATATATAAAATTAAGAAAAAATAGTTCATTTTAATACATCAAAATCATCATTTATTCACAAGTACAAAAAGTTTTTGCCTTGGTTTTTGAGAATCCTCTATCTATTCTTTTACGCCAGCACCTAGAGGGATCAAAAGATCACAATCTTAACCTCAAGGCTAGCTCCTAATCTAGGTCCAGCTCCTTCTAGTGTTAGATCCAAGAAGAGAAATAGAAAGAAGAAGCTCTGGTATAAGAGAGCAAAATGTGTGTGTGTGTGTGTGTGTGAGAGAGAGAGAGAGAGAGAGAGGGAGAGAGAGAGAGAGAGAGAGAGAGAGGGAGAGCCCATACCAAATCAGAATACGTCACAAGAAACACACTTGCCCAATGGGTAAGTGAATAATCATGTCAGTACTGCTGACTGGCTCAAAAACTTTCGTACGGTACACCGACGGTATACTGTCTGCTCATATACATGAGATTGTGGCTTGATTATGCCTATGTTATGTTTGGCACACATTTCTAGTATTCTCTTTATCACATGCTAGTTTCATACTTACATATTGTCCTTGCATTTGCGGCGACGCCTTACAACTTGTATATCACTATTCAATACTCTTCTTGCTTCTTGTTCGTTGTGGAATATGATATAAGATTGTGACAATAGACTTTTATTTATATCTCCAATGTTAGGGACAACTAAAATTAGCTCCAACTATGACAGCTTAACAGATTTTCGAGAGGAATTTTACCGGAGAACAAGCTATCAACAAAGAGTCCGACGATCATTGGAAGGAAAGACTAGGACTGTTGAGAATAATCATGTGGTTATTACCAAGTCTCTTAGAGCTACCTATCTTTGTACATATCCTTACTTGTACGAAGTAGAACTTGTCTTTTTTAGATCCATTTCATTAGGATCTTAGCTGCTAAATTTAGAGTTAAGGTGTAGTTATAAATGTCAATGTAATTGATTGTTTTTAGAGAATAAAACCAAGAAAGAATTCCCTCTCCCTTCTATCTTCTCCATCCCATTCTTGTTCTCTGTTCTTGCCTCTAGCCAACATTTGGTATCAGAGCACCAGGTTGTACGCTAAAGTATCTTCGTTCGACAAGATGTCAATCATCGAGCACTCATCGACACCAACAACAAAGGAGGGAAGCATAACCCTGCACTACCCGATGCTGACGTCTTGCAATTACTCCACTTGGGCGATCAAGATGGAGGTCTTCATGGATGCTCAAGGTCTTTGGGACGCCATTGAACCCACGGCCGGGATGGTCTTAGAAAATAAGAAAGACAAGATAGCGTTGGCGTACATTTTACAAGCTGTCCTTGATGAGATCCTACTCCAGCTGGCCAAGCACAAAATAACTAAGGAAGCTTGGGAAAGCCTAAAGACAAGGTACCTTGGTGCTGATCGGGTAAAGAAGGCAAGGATTCAAACCTTGAAGAGTGAGTTCGAGGCTCTTCGTAAGAAGGAGACGGACTTTATCGATGAGTTTACAGAAAAATTGACAATCCTCATAAACAAGATTCGTGGATTGGGAGACGAGATAGAGGACATCGTCCTCGTCGTAAAGCTACTCGCCTCTGTCCCAGACAAGTACCTGCAGGCCGTTGCAGTGATTGAACAGTTTACGGATGTGGAGACCATGTCGTTCGAGAAAGCGATCGGCCGCCTCAAAGCGTATGAAGATCGCATACACAGTCGAGGCGAGAGCAACAACGGAAAGATTCTGCTTACTCACGCTGAGTGGCAAGAGCGATCGAAGAAGGGCGACGCCGATTCATCGTCGAAAGGAAATGGGCACTTTAGCGACGACCGGGCCATGGCAAGCCCCGTGGCCGTGGTCACGGGCACGACAGGGGTAGCCGTGGCGGCCAAATAGCGCAACACCAGCAGGGTGAGTGTACTCGCGGGTTAGGCTCCAACCGTGACAAATCAAAACTCAAGTACTTCAATTATGAAAACCTTGGGCACTATGCGTCGGAGTGTCGCAACAAGCATCATTTGAGGAGGCGAACCTCGCACGAGCGCAAGACGAGGAGGCCGTATTGCTGCTGGAAGAGACTCAGGAGGAGGTGCCTGACCTCGTCATGCTCAATGAAGAGAAGATAGAACGAGACTTGCACAGAGCTGGGGAAGCGCAGGCCGACACCGACATCTGGTACCTTGACAACAGCACTAGAAACCACATGACGGGCCACTAAGGAAAGTTTAAGGACCTTGATCAGAATATCACCGGTCATGTCAAGTTCGCCGACGGCTCAACCGTGCAGATTGAAGGCAAGGGATCAATCCTGCTCCAATGCAAGAATATGGAACAACGTCTTCTGTCGGAGGTATACTTCATTCCAAGTTTAAGAAGTAATATAATGAGCCTTGGTCGATTAACGGAAGATGGAAGCAAGGTGGATATTGTCGGCTCCTACTTGAGGGTGTTCGACAGGAACGACATTCTGCTGATGAAGGTGAGCAGATCACCTAACTGCCTGTACAAGATAGCTTTTGAAACTTGTAGGCCGTTATGTTTAATGGCCAAAATACAAGATCCAGTCTGGTTGTGGCATGCAAGGCTCGGGCACGTGAATTTATTCGTGCTCAAGATGATGGCAGAGAACGGAATAGCCACCGGACTGTCGAAGATTTCTCACCCAATCTACCTCTATGATGGGTGCTTCATCACCAAACAAGCACGACTACCGTTCCCTCTGCAGACAAGCTTCAGAGCTGAGAAGACATTGCAACTTGTGCATGCTGACATTTGTGGCCCAATTACACCCACTACACTTGCGGGTAATAAGTATTTTTTCTACTTGTTGATGACTTCAGTCGCATGATGTGGGTGTATATGCTCAAACAAAAGAGAGATGCTTTTGATGCCTTCAAGAATTCAAGTCTCTTGTAGAGAATGAATGTGACAACAAGATGAAGGCACTAAGAACTGATCGATGAGGTGTGTTCCTGTCCAAGGAATTCATAAGCTTCTCTGAAGGCGAAGGCATACAACGGCACCTCACCGTACCATATACACCATAACAAAATGGTGGTCAGGCATGCTGTGTACCTTCTCAATCGGTTGCCAACTAAAGCTCTCGGTGCGTTCACGCCGTATGAAGCCTGGACTGGTAAGAAATCGAACCTGGAACACTTAAGGATCTTTGGATGCGTCGTACACATGAAGACTGCAGGTCCTCATCACAAGAAACTTGATGACCAAAGCACGCCATTGGTGTACCTTCGTATGGAAGAGGGCTGCAAAGTATACTGCCTCTATAATCCTCAACGCAACAAGATCCAGGTGAGCAGAAATGTCGTGTTCGAGGAAGAAAAGCGATGGGACTGGAACAATGGTGACGGTGCTGAACCACAAGGCTGGGTAGAAATATCAGTCGAAGATCCTGTTGTCGAGACTGTGATAACTCTACAGAGAGCGGTGGACGAGGCCGTGCACATACCGGAGGGATCGGGAGATGCGACAACACCTATGTCTCACGGAGCGGCAAAGACGTCAAGGGAGCCTACTACACCACAAGCTGCAGCCTCAACTTCGAGTGGCTCACCCACACCGACGTCAGACTCAAGAGAGCCAAGGAGATACCGCTCAATTGTTGACGTATATGCTGAAACTGAGAAGACCTCTTTTGATCCAGAGATGTAGTTCTTGTCGGCTGAAGAGCCGACAAACTTTCAAGATACTGCACTTGAGCATAAGTAGCGGAAAGCTTTGAAGAAGGAGTTGGAAGCCATCGAGAATAATGGGACTTGGGTGCTTACTGAGTTACCATCTAGGCACAAACCCATTTGTTTAAAATAGGTATACAAGATGAAGAGAGACAGTGAAGGCAAGAGATTGGAGCTACAAACGAGCCAAGCCAAGCCAAGCTTTTGTAAGCTTGAGCTTGGCTTGTGTAACGCCCCAGTCCCAAAATATGTAGGACTAGGATACATATATATGCCAGCTACGCATCGAGAGGACTCCAGTCCAGCTCGAATACGTATAAGCTGTCTCGTTATTCTAGACCAACTATATCTCAATCCACTAAATTTCGGTAACAATAACGAATCAAGTGCAGTAAGGCTTATCAGACCATAATACCCTGATTCTAGAATAGATAAATATGTTAGAGTGGATCCCCAATAACACATTTATCATGAACAAGCTAGAGAAAAATAGAAGCTTGTACAAGACTAGACTATAATGCAGCAAGAGAATCAAATATAGGACAAAATTTAATTACGGAAGAGAACGATAAAACATCAACTAAATATACCTGCAGTCTTGGTGTAGCAATCATCCTCCATCAGTGTACCATACCTTCCTCTAATACCTGGAGAGATCACTAGGTCCTCAGAGGACTAGCAAGATGTTTCACTTAACAAAATGCCTAAAATTGGCTTTTGAAATAAAATGAGAAAAAAAGTACAAGAAGTACAAATTATTCTGGGAAGTATTGCTATGAAAGTCTGATCTGAAGGCGATCACTTTGTTCCTTGGACCATACGACAAGTATCGGATTTGGTGAAAATTCGATCTTCTCGACTTCTGTGTTGCATGCTGTCAGCAAAAATCATTCTGTCAAATCAAATCTTCTGCATTAAATGCGGCCTGACATTTTGTCTCCAGGCGTAAAATTCAATGAATTGCCTTGGCGTAAAATAGTTCGCATAATGTTCAATGCAAATAGCCCTGGCGTAAAATAGCCCACATCGAGAGTTGCTTGCGTAAAGTCCTCAATTCCTTTGACTTAGTCTATAAAGCACTTTTTACGCTCCTACAAGACCCCCTTCAAAGTTTTCAAATATTTTTTTAAAATTTGAAATACTTTGAACAGAAGCATAAAATTCAGAATTTGACCAGTCAGCGTAGAGTTCAGGATATTTAACGGTCATCCGCGTAAAAGTTGGGATATCCAACAGTCGGCGTAAAATCTGGAATTTGAACTGATTCAAAAAATTCCCTATAAATAGGGTTCTTTGGGGAGAGATGGGACTTTACTTTGTCTTTCGAAATCTTGATCTTTCTCCACTCTTCTTCTTTTTTTTACTCTTACTTTGATTCGATGGCCCACAAGAAGTCGTCTGTCGCCGGCAGCAAAGGAAAGAAGCCCGCCGTTGATTCCTCATCGGTCGACCGCGCGCAAAATCCCGTCCGGTCATCAGCAACGTCTCAGCAAAGCAATCCCGCTGTGGCTCCGACAATGAGGGGTAAAGTGTTGAACTTCGGTCATGAGTTAGTCGGGGAAGAGGAACCAATAAAAACCAAAAATCTACGCCCACGTTGTTCGTGCTAGCGTAAAAAACCTTAAATACGCCCACGTTTATCGTGTCAGCGTGAAACTTGAAATACGCACACATTTACATGTGTCAGCGTAAAACTTGAAATACGCCCACATCTACATGTGTCAGCGTAAAACTTGAAATACGCCCACATTTACATGTGTCAGCATAAAACTTGAAACATGCCCACATTTACATGTACCAGCGTAAAACTTGAAACACGCCCACATCTACATGTGTCAGCGTAAAACTTGAAATACACCCACATCTACATGTGTCAGCGTAAAACTTGAAATACGCCCACATTCACATGTGTCAGCGTAAAACTCATATTACGCGCATATCTATATGTAGAAGCGTAAAATTGGAAATACGTTAACGTCTGTTTGTATTAGCGTAAAATTTCCACCAGTAACAGTCTTTTTGCGTAAAAAACTTCAAATTAGATTTTTATTAACTTGATTTTTTTCTTTTTTCTTTTGACAGTAGACTTGCAAATTCTCCCTCTCGCAGAAATATTTGGCTCGCCGGCTGGTATAGTAGGCTCAAACTATCTAGAGAACTTATCACATGTACAGTTTTCTCAATCCAACCCTGAATACCCTGAAGGGAGAGCTCAACTGATAGCTGCTCAAGGGTACAGGATGCTGCTGTCCGTGATAAATAGAGAAGTGTTGGTATCAATAGAAGACCAACAATTCTTGAAGCCAGCTTTTCTATTCGGGGATGCGATAGACTTCAAATCGCAAACTCACCCCAAGAAAGAGGCCTGGGTATTTAAGTCTCGAGAAAGGGTGATGTATCTCCCTGACATGGACAGGGATTACCCTCTATCTGCTTTTGTCCATGCTACTCACCCTCGTCAGATGCTATGGAATTTGACTCCCAGTAGCTATGGCAGGCCGGGCAAGATTATTTTCAAGAGACAGAGGGCTAGTGATATGGGCTACCACATTAGTACTCCTAGTGGTGGTGTTGTCCTATTTTATGGTCTATTGCCTGGGTTCACACCAAGTGAAGACTCATCCGTGATCCAGCCAGTACAGACACCCATGTTTATAAATAAGTTCATGAAAGCTGCTGTGTTATATTCTCAGACCAACCCTAGGTTGACAGGGTGGCTGACTCCTTATAGTACTAACTGGATTCAAATCAGTGCTTGGATCATAAAGCATTTTAAAACGGACCTGGAAGCTATCAGTCTATATGAAGCAGCAGCATCTACAAGTTACGGCATACCACCGAACAGTAACTTGTTCTTGGCTTTATTGGAATTGTATATGAGTTCAACAGGAACTTTTGCAACTTCATAGGGTGAATTGGGTCTTGCTCTGCATGGAATGCAATTTATCTCGAAGCTCCCAATGGGCGAAGCCCCTTATGAAGAATATGTTCCCTCCAATCGGGAACTAGCAGAAATAAGAAAGGAGAACCCTGAATTGGTACAGGTCTATAAAGAACTCATGTGTCATTATCTAATCTGTACCAGTTTGTATGAAACTGGGTCATATTTGGCATATGTAACTAAATGGACAACCTATTTATTTTACCATGAAAATAGGGTATACAAGACTGAAAAGGGTAGATTTCGAGAAAATAAGACTCAAACCATCAACCCTTGCTCCATAATTCCTGCAGATGTAATCCAGGAATTGATGGTCTCACAGAAATCTCGAGACCAATATCTATCCACCAAGATCGGAGACATCCCTGCAGGGACTGAGACTTTAAGCTACCTGAGGCACGGTAGTCAGAAGATGTCAAGGAAGGCTTTGCTGGCAGGCTTCCTATCCCTATGGCTACAAAGATGGGTCGTGCCGGGGATCAGTACCATAGACAGGATCCATCGAAACGTATTATGGCCAGCAGTACGTTTGGTGTTCAAAAACAGAATCAATCTGCTGTCGGTAATGGTATGCCGAATAAATGCAGGTCTACGGACTTTTGGTGAAGAATTGATTAATAATGCTCCTCACCGAGACAATTTTCCAAGGGTAGAGCTATCGTATACCTATCTGATGGGTTGGTTATTACACCACAACTGCAGTTTACTGCCACCAGGCCATGAAGATGAAGCGGAGATCTTCTTCCAAAAATTTAGCAAAGCTACATGGACTACCACGACGGTGGCAGACACTCGAGCAGCGTTGAATTACTCTCATGGCTGGAATTTCTTCTGCACAAGGCAACCAGTTTCAGCCGACTGCCTCGGCGTGTAATTCGAAGACAGAGGAGAGAGGACATCCATATTGCCAAAACCTGTCTTCCAATGGCTAATGTGCATCAGACCCTCCCATCTGATGTACAGAAACGAAGACAACTGTGCGTTTGAGCCTTATCTACCGAGTAGGTTCGCTCGCCAGTTTGGATATGACCAGCTTCACGTTGGCAATCCTTCCACTAGCATCTATTATTATGGAAAGTTGATTGACGGTACAAGAGCATGGAGATACTTCAGCACCGTATGTACAGGTGCTAGATTCAAAATATCTACTGCCGCCAGTATAACCGAGCTACGTATACTTCACCCATATACTCATTTTTACTCGTCATCCGCTCTTTCGCACATGGTTATAGTATGCAAGGAAGTCTTCGATGGCCCAAAGAGGGGAACATCGAGGAACCAATCAGAATAGCTCATGACATACCCGACAACACTACTGTTACAGATGAATTTTTGGCAGTAATCCCTACAGGAGCTAAAGAAATAGCAGCAGGACCAATAGTTATTGGAAAACTCGAAAACGGAAGTAGAGTACAGCTACTACTCTTCCAGTGAAGACTCCCGAAAAGAAAAAAAGGTCACCATCAAAATGCCTTCCAAACCAAGAGCTGCTACTCCAGAGGGTGACATTCCTGTCGAAGAGCCACCACATGTCGCATCCTCTTCAACTCATCTTGAAGAAGGATCCTCAGCCTCCCAAGCAGCCACATCAACCGAAGCTGTAGGGATCCTATCTCCAGGACACCTTAGCACTTCACTTCATTTAACCTTACCACAAAAGGCACAAATGGTTGAAGGCGTCACTCTAGAGCCTATCCCACTGGATGAACCAGCTCTTGATTTTGATGATGAAGATTGGAATGGAGATTATAACGCATATTTGGCACGTTCCATACCAGGTATATATATACAAAATCTATGCAAGATTATGCATAATGATTTTGTATTTTAATTTATTTTATTCATTTTACAGGTGTCATTATTGCACCAAAGCCTATGGCTCATCCTCCTCCTCAAGAAAATATTTATGAGGAGAATACGGAGTTTGAGGAAGAAAGTTCTTCTTCAGATGGAGTAGAGGAAATACAACCAGAAGAGGAAATACAACAAGAGCCTGAAACAGAGGTTCAACCAGGATTGTCTTCTCATATTGACAACAGAGAAGAAGAACAAACTGTACATCAAGAAATGGCTGCTGAAGAAGGAACTGATCTCAATGAAGAGATTGAAGTATTTCCAGAGTCTGAACAGCCAGAAGCCCAAGAATGTGATGAAGACGTAATCAAATCATCAACTGAAATGGGGGATATCGTGATAGCACCCTCTGCTATTACTACTAATCCAGCGGAAGTTCATGAGGAGACGATGCCTGAACCCGAATCAACTACAACTACTATCTTTCCATCCACCACTATTACCGCCACTAGAACTCCAGAAACGGCTAGAGTAACAAGTACTGAAGACGTAATCCCTGAAGCTCCCAGGGATCCGTTGGCTATGGTAGCGATGACAACATCGTCTATATCTCAGTCTGCTACCGGAGCAACCACATCTACTAGTACTGAAGACTTAATCCCTAAAGTTCCCAGGGATCAATTGGATATGGTAGTGACGGCAACATCATCTTTATCTCAGTCTGCTACAGGAGCCACCACATCTACCCCTAGTATTCTGAAAAGAGACTTGGTAGAGATTGCTGCAACGCCAAGCTCAAATGCAGAAATAAATCTCTTAGTTGAGATTCATACTGAAACTTTTTACAAGACATTGGCAGCATTGATTGACATGGTCTTGAATAGGGGCCTCAGTTATAAAAGCTTAAAAGGCACAATTGTTTCCACTATTAGGAACGTCGCCATGTTTAATGATGTTAAGAGAGCAACTGCATTGGAAAATGTGGTAGAAGAACTTGAACAACCTATTAAAGAATATCTGAGGCTGACAAGTGAAACTACTGAAAGTCTCATTCAAGCTGAGTATGATGCTTTATCAGCTGAATACACTGCTCGAGAGACTACTTTCAACGACTCTCTTAGAGAGCACACAGCAAAGTCGCCAAAGAGAAAGCTTTCTCGGCTGACGCAAAGCCTAAGTTAGAGAGTTATAGAGAAGCCTATGACACTTCGAATACGAAAATTCAGGAATAAAATGATAAAATTCGTGAAGTGGAGGCCGAACTAGCTCGTCTGAAAGCTGAGAAGGAGCAATTAATAGCAGCTCGTGACAAACATCTGACACAGAGCTCAATTCTGGAGGAACAAGTTTTTGGAGCTGAATCTACTATTAAGTTCCTTGATGATGCCAGGGATAATCTGATAGCTACTTTCGTTAAGTTTTCTCCTATTTGTCCTACAGAGGCCCGAAGAAAGGTAGCTACTGAAAATGTAATGGGCTCTCGTGAGAAGCGTTTGGAAGACCTCCAAAAATTGCTAAAAGATATATCTGCTCCGCCTTAGGCAAATAAGGAGCTTTTGTAATCTTTTATCTTATTCACTCTGTAATGTTCATAAGAAATGAATAAAATATTTGTTTTGTGATCCTATCATTTATTTTGAAATTAAATAATAGGTATGAGATAGAAGACACTTATCAGAGATAATATGGACATGATAAGTCTTCTAAACTCAATAAATTGTACCTATCCAGAGGTAATATGGACATGATAGATAATGAAATCTCATTTTCTGTTTAGAGTATACAATACTATCAGAGGTAATATGGACGTGACAGATCGTAACAACTCAAAGAAAAATAGATTAATATCTATTCAGAGGCCAAATGGACATGATAGATAGGGAAAATAAGCAGCCTTAATATTTATTCAGAGATCAAATGGACATGATAGATAATAAATCCAACTTTTTATATCAACTGGTAAGATAAAAGATTAAAATTTCTTTCCAAGGAGACAAGTAATTATCTTAACCTAACATTGGTAGCTAGGAAATGAGGAAGAAATTCAAACATAATGTTTCTTCAGGAATTTGCCATTGATCAGCATCATGAGCAAATCTCCATTAGGTTTAGACAACCTATAGGCACCGTTTGAGAAAACTGTTTCGATGACATAAGGGCCTTCCTATTTTGCTTGGAATTTTCCTTTGCTCTTATGAGTCATCACCATCGGTCTTCGAACGACTAGAACTAGCTCACCGACTTTAAATATCCTCTCTTTAACTTTACGATTGAAAGTTCGGGATATGCGAGCTTGATATAGCTCAATATGCTGTTGTGCTTGAAGACGCTTTTCATCCAATCCTTCAAGTTCTTGAAGTCGTAAGCGATCATTGTTCTCTGTAGTTAGCTCATTAGCAATGGCTATTCTAAGAGATGGAATCTGGATTTCTAGTGGAAGGACAGCCTCACATCCGTAAACCAGTAAAAATGGTGTAAAACCAATAGGAGTTCAGACTGTCGTTCGATAAGCCCATAAACATTCTCCAAGTTTCTCATTCCAGTCACATTTATTAGAAGAAACAAAATTTTTGAGAAGTTTGATGATCATCTTGTTGAAAGCTTCGGCTAAACCATTAGCAGCTGGATTATAAGCCGTAGACGCTAGGTTTTGGATTCGATTCTTATCACAAAATCGATAAAATGCCTAACTGGCAAACTGTGGTCCATTATCATGTATTATCCGTCGAGGGATCCCAAAACGATAAATAACATGATGTTTGATGAAATTAACCACATTAGATGTTTTTACTTCAACAAGGGGAACCGCTTCCGCCCATTTATAAAAATAATCGGTTATAGCCAGGATAAACGGATGTCCCTTGACAGAAGGAGGGTTAATCGGACCAATAATGTCCATGCCTTAAGCTTCGAAAGGCCAAGAAGCTGCCGTAGGGTGTAGGAATTCAGACGGTTGATGAATAAAATCAGCATGAATCTGACATACTTTACACCGTCTGGCATAATCTACAGCATCTGCTATCATAGATGGCCAATAATACCCCATCCTTCGAATGCGGTCCTGTAATTTCAAACCAGGTTGATGGGCACCACAGACACCATCATGAGCTTCACGAAGTGTTTACTTAGCTTCACTCTCCGAGAGACAGCGCGTCAAAAGTCCGTCATAAGAACGACGATATAACATATGTAAGAAATAATCATAATATAATCGAAATGATCGTCTCTTGACTAATGCAGCTTCTTTTGGATCTTCAGAAAAAATCCCATGAATTGCATAGTCAATAAATAGACTTCTCCAATCCCTCTGTTGAGAACTTGATTCTGTAATATAACTCTGTTCAATATACAGATTATTCTTGACACAGAATAAGTCTTGGTCCAACAAAGTAATGGTGTTTTGTCTTCGAATTGGAACAGCCAAGTCTGCAGTTAAGCTAGCGAGAGCATCAGCTTCCAAATTCTGAGAACATGGTACAAATTTGATAAAGAATTCTTTGAATGAAAGAACTAATTCGATTACCACTTGATGATAAGGGACAAGATCAGGGTTCCTGACTTCATATATCTCTCTAACCTGATTAACAATCAGTTGAGAATCTCCGTAGGCTTCCAGGAACTCGATGTCCAATTGTTTTGCCACTTGAAGACCAATCAACAAAGCATTATATTCTGCCACATTGTTGGAGCATGGCTCATTGAGAGAATAGGTACGGTATATGACCATTTTGTCAGGAGAAACCAAGACGATTCCTACCCCGGAGACAATGTTGCCTTTAGGTCCAACTCGTGACGCTCTATCAAAGTATAATTGCCAAATGTCATTTTTTAAAGTCATGTTGCAATCCACAACTTCATCTGGAATATCTTCTTATAGCTTCGATGTTTCAGGTATAGGGCGAGCTGCTAAGAAATCAGCTAATGCTTAACCCTTCACTAATTTTTGAGGTACATAGACCATGTCATAAGGAGTGAGCAACATCGCCCAGGTAGCTAACCTAGAATTAAGAATGCTCGGTTTTCTCATCAGTACCCGAATAGGATTTATTCTAGAGATGACATGAATAGTCTGTCCTGTCACATAATGTCGTATCTTTTGAACGGCAAATACCAAAGCCAGACATTCCCTTTCTATATGAGTACACCTGTGTTCATCTCCGACCATCATTTGGCTAAGATAATAAATTGCCTATTCATGACCTATATCACTTTTCTGTACAAGAAGAGCACCAAGTGAATGATCCAATGCTCGAACATATAATAAAAATGGTCTTCCTACCACTGGTGGTACCAGAACAGGTAGATTTGTAAGGTATTGCTTGATGTCATTGAAAGCTTTCTGACATGCTTCATCCCAAACAAATGGTACACCTTTCTTTAATAGACGGGAGAAAGGTTGACATCTCCCAGAGAGATTGGATATAAATCTCCTGATATAAGCAATGCGACCTTGGAAGCCTCGGAGTTCTTTTAGATTGTGTGGAAGACGCATTTCAAGAATTGCTTTGATTATATCAGGATCAACATGGATACCCTGAGAAGTAATGACAAATCCCAAAAACTTGCCACTGGAAACCCCTAAGAAAGACTTAGTAGGGTTCATTTTCAATTGATGCTAACGCATTAATTCAAATACCGTCTTCAAGTCTTGAATGTGATCATCTTTTGATCGACTTTTGACAGCAATGTCATCTACGTAACATTCAACTGTCTTTCGTAGATGTTCTTGAAAGATGTTGCTCATGGCCCGTTGATACGTGGCACCGACGTTTTTAAGACCAAACGGCATAACCGTATAGCAGTAGACTCCGAAGGATGTACGAAAAGCAGTATGCTTCTCATCTTTTCGATGCATCTTAATCTAATTGTATCCTGAGAACCCGTCCATGAAAGACATGCGTTCAAAACCGCATGTATTATCCGTCTATCATGACATCATAATGGGAAGTGGAAATTCATCTTTTGGACAAGCTGTATTAAGATCTCGAAAATCTATGCAAACTCGAACTTTTTCGTTCTTCTTCATAACAGGAACAATATTGGCAACCCAGTCTGGGTGTTGTTCTTCACGAACAAAGCCACATGTAATCAGCTTTTTGACTTCTGCTTCGATTGCATCCATTATGTCCGGTCGAAAACACCGTTGCTGTTGTTTCACAGGCTTGGCATTAGGAAGAATATTGAGTTTATGAGTAGCAACTTTAGGATCTAGACCCGGCATATCCTCATAACTCCATGCAAAGATATCAATATATTCTTTAATCAGTTTTATCAGCTCTTCCTTTTCATCTTCGGAAAGGTTCTTACTGATGAATATTGGCTTGGACGTAGTTTCGTCTCCAACATCAATCTGGAGAATCTCATCCTCCGTAGGTGGTTGTCGTTGTTCAAAATGAAGCTCCCATTGAGTGTCCATCTGTTGAGCCCAAGGGTCATTTTCAAATAGCTCAGATTCAGCTTCAGTTTGAACCATGTTGACTGAGAATACACACTCAAATTCATCGTAATAGGCTCCTCCAGTATATGAGGAGTGGGATGTATCAGTTTCGATGAAATAGATTTCTTTCGAATCTGAGGATTGTGAAGAACTAGAAGAGAATTCTTCTTGTATATCGTTATTAAACATATGAGAGGGATCATATCCCAACCCATGATGAAAAATTGGTAAAACGGATCACCACATAATGGTGATCGTCTACCTTTGCCTTGATTAAGACCTTGTATAGTCTTCAAATCATATCCCATTTTCTGGATAATCTTGAAAGATTGTTGACTATATTTGTCAGTTCAGATTTTTCCTTTATCTTTATCTCTAAGATCATCTGTCTGAACAACAGGGATATTTCTAGCTAGGCCAAACACAATTTGGTGCTTGTTTTTCTTATCAGACGGAATCACGAAATAAGATTCTTCGTGACGTCTAAAAGTTATACAAGCTTGTGATGGAGCAGCTACTGGAAGAAGATAGGGAGAAGATGTTAGGAACTTTTGAGCATAAGGTCCTACATCGATATGAGTAGGAAAATAATTCTCTTTATGGTCAATGTATAAAGTTTCCTCTGTATCTATGTCGTCTTTATATTGATGACTTTGATCATCATGAGATAAAGTCATTCTTTCAACAAATTTGACAACCATATACTCAAAAAAGAAATCTTCATTGATATTAGAAAGTACAGAATGATCAATATTTACATCATTTATAATTTGATTACAACGCCTCGGATTGATCATTAATGGACCGTCATCCGTCTTCCGCATAGACTTGTCAAGGTTGATGATCATTGGTGGTTCTGGATCATTTGTACGAGAAGTACGTCCTTTGACTTTGATCATAAGAGGTTGAACTTGGCTTTTGGCAGGAATACTCACTGATTCCTCAGATGAAGCCCGAGTTCTTCCTTTGACCTTGATCATCAGAGGTTGATTATTGACAGGTTGGAGTTGGATTTGACCTTTGACTTTGATCTTCAAAGGTTGCTCTTCCGAAGGATCTTCATTAACAGACTGATTTTCAACAGGTGATTGATCTTCAGCCATGTCTGATATCTCCTTCACATGCTCTTGTTTGTAGAGTATTGAGTCAGAAAAATAGGCTTCAACACCCTTGAAAGGATTGATATCAGCAAATTCAGTCTTCACAACCCCTTGGGAATCTACGTACTTGAAACATTGGTGGAGGGTTGAAGGCACAATGTTATGCTCATGTATCCACGGTCTCCCAAGAAGGATGTTGTAGGATACATCTGAGTTGATAACATAGAAGGTTGCCATAGCTCGAAGATCACCAATCTGAATCTTTAGACGAATCTTCCCCCGTGGTTTACTCTTTCCAGAGTTGAAACTAACTATTGTAGTACTAGTGTAAGTCAAATCACTAGTAGGAATCCTCAAAGGTCTTAGCATACTCTGAAGAATAATGCTAATAGAAGACCCAGAATCAATGTAAATCCTGTCAATTTCAATGGATCCGATATACCCAGTATAGCACAGAGGCCTGTCGTGCTTGTTATGCTTCAACAGTATATCTTCTTGTGTGAAGGTGATATTGGGAATTGCTTCCATCACACTATGACATTGTGGGCACGACACTGGTACATTATCAGGACTCTTGAGTTGAGCTAAGCATGAGTCTGCTTGTAGCAAAGCTTCACTCAGAGTCTCTCGGCTTTCTTTAGAAAGACGAAGCAGCTCGAAGATAGAGAGTCTAGCCGGAGTATTGGCTAATTGGGCTAGAATATCAAATTTGTAGGATTTCATCACCACCCCTTGACTTGAAGTAGATTTCAAGGGAACGTCAAAGCGTACTGATTTCTGTTTCCCTTTCTCAACCACCGTTGGTTTAGAAGGAACAGGAGATGGCTGAACTGGTAGTGTTTCCACTATGTCCTCTGCTTCTTTAGAAGATTCCTCATAATCTTTGTGGTACTCTTTCCCAGATCTCGTACCAGTAATAATTTTTTCTTCAGACTCATGAGAAGGAAGTACCACATTGCAGGATTTAGTCTTCCTTCCCTTTTTTCTGCGAGGAAGTTCAGAACCCAATCCAACAGTAGATTTTTGACTTTGAATCTGTAAAGGAAGTCACATTCCTTTATCATAGTTTAAACCCTCTACCTTTTAAAAGTCATAGCCTATCTTTTTCATGAGATGGACTGATTGTTGACTGTATAAATGAATGGGCAGTGGACTTTCAGTAGATGGTTTAACAGAAGAAGAAGAGACAGACACCTCTGTAGCCACAGGAAAAGGAGTATTCGGGATACGAAAAAAATCCCTGTAGGAGCTTTTTCATAAGCAACAAAAACTTGTTGTGCCCTGTATAAGGGAACACTATTCATAGCTAACCACTGCTGATGAGTAAGTTTGAGCTTGGTAGGAGGAGCTAAATTTGGAGAACATACGTTTAACCCTTTCAGTCTATCCTCCAAAGGAATGCCATCCTAAAGATGATCCAAATCATCAGGATCTGAAATAACATGAGAAATCATGTTACAGGTTTTAACTTTTCTACCTCTCTTGGATTTTGAAGTTTTACCTTCATCCTCCATTTCAGGTACTAAGTCAGGATGTACCCACATGATTTCACCATTCTTTAGTGTGGGAGGCAACAATCCTTCATTTTCTTCTCTGGCAGGCGGGATATTAACAATCTTCATCGTCGCCTTCGAAATTGGAACAATCCCATCTGGGACTTGTTGTGGAGAAAAACCTCCGAATTGAAGAGAAACCATATTGGTTGTAACTGTATGCACATCGTTAGTTAAAGCGATGGCATTGGCATTTATCAGTTCTTGGATTTTCTTCTTTAGGACATAACAAGCCTTGGTGGGATGATTTATGTATCTGTGATAGATACAATATTTTGGATTGTCAGTCAGATTCACCTCATTAGGCCTCTTTGGCTCCGGAATCTGGAGTTTGCCATTCTTTACCAGACATTGGAATATCCCTGCGATATCGCTCTCATCAAAAGAGTATTCTTCTTTTGGCTTAAAAGACTCCTGATTATTCGGCATCGTTTTGTTTTTGGAAAGATTAACCATAAGGGTTGTTTACAAAAATAAAAGTTTATCTTTATTTCACAAACTTTGTAAGAAGATTACAATTGAATTCTGGAAAAGTACAACTGTAGGAATCCGATCTGAAGACGATCGCTTTATCCCTTGGACGATGTGAACTTTGAAGACCATAGCCTCTGAAGTTGAAGGCGATAGCCTCTGAAGAATACAGCAGCACTTGGACAAGAACTCCTGAACTCTCTGATTTTTCTGATCTCTATGTATGATCCCCCTTAGGAAGGACTTGAAACTCTATTTATAGAGTTCTGGAAATAACTAAATTTTTGTTATTCTAGATTTTACAAGATGGATTGCGCATGCACTAGATTGCGCAGTATCAGACTACGCTGGCAGTTATTTGATCGTAGGCCAACTGTATGGGACACATGGCATCATTTGATTGAAATACGCATGATCGTGTACAGTCGGTTGCCACGTGGTGTGTAATTGATGGCATGAAGGATACATGTACATTTGTCAGTTGTCTTGATGGAGTGCGCCACATGAATTGCGCTGGCTTCAGATTGCACTGGGATGGACCGCGCTGCAGAGAGTCTAGCAGATTGTGCTGCATGTACAGCTGTTCTCGAGCGCTGTGCTGCACAATAAACGAACAGTTCCCTCGTTCTTCGTGCTGTTAGTTGTCAGAAGATCTGATTCTCTGTCAGATAATGATGACAAGGCCATGTCAGCTTGCGCACTTTGCTGAGTGCACAGTTCAGCCTGCACAATCGAGATGGTGCGCAATCTGTCTCTTGTACAGTTCATTTGAAAGATGCACTTTTTGATTTTCATGGTTTTGTTGATGGGTGCAACTTAATTTTTAGGACCTACAAGACCCCCTTCAAAGTTTTTGAAAGTTGAATTTATTCAAAGTTTCGAAATACTTTGAATTTTGATTTTTAAATCAAGTTACGCATGTAATGACTTGTCTGCGCAATTGGAGGAGGCAGCTCCTATTTCTTCGGCGCAATCTGAGGTGTCTGTTCACTTTCGAAAACTATAAATAGTTCTCTTTCTTTTCTCTGTTATTCTTTACTTGCTTCTAAACACCTGAGAGAGAAAATTCTCGAGTCCATTTCAACTCTTCTTTTTCCCCGTCGACCCTAATGGCTCCAAAGCGCTCCGTCGCCGAGAAGGGCAAGGCCCCCGCCGAGTCTTCGGCTTGGGCTGCGCCGCATATTTCTCGACATGAAGTTGCTCATCCCGTACTGCAAGGTAGGCGATCGGTCGAAAACCCTTTTTAGGGTTCTTCGACATTGTTGCTCCTTCAAACCAATCTTTTTTTAGAGATTTGGTTACATTGTGCCGTCCTGTTTAGGGTTCCGGTTGCACAAACCCAATAGTCTTCATTTTTATGAAAACTATTTTCTTGCATAATTGGTTGAAAAGCGCTGTCAAAAGTCAGCACAATCTGCTGATTTACGCAAGTTTATCCAACGCAAACTGATGCTTTGCGCAAGTTATTCAGCACAATCTGATGGCTTGTGCAAGTAAATGAGTTGGCGCATCTGGATAGTTTGCGCATGGAAGCTGCTGTTTGCGTAATCTGATGCTATGCATCCAGCGTAATCTGATACTTGTGCACTTTGCTAATTTTTTTGAACAGACTTCTTTGTTTTGACATGTACTGAATTATGTCTTTCTGTTTGATGTAGTTAATATCAGAGAGGACCCAGAGTATGAAATCTTTACAAGGACCCTTGCTGAACCAGAATTTAAGAAAGATTTGTCCCATGTAATATTTCCTCAATATGCTCTGCCGTCTTCCCGTCAGGCTATCTTAGTAGCACAGGACAACGAAACTCTATTGAGTCTGATGAATGAACAGCCTCTGCAGACTGCCGATGCCATTACTCATAAGAAACCCTTGTTCTTATTTGGAGAAGCTACTAATAAGAGTTCTCAACCGAGACCTCGTGTTGAGCAGAGACTCTTCCAGAGAAAGGATAAAGTAATACTGTTACAGGACATTGCCAGATGCCTCCCTTTATCTCGTTATGCCCATGCAAGCTATCCCAGGAGGATGGATTGGGATATTATCCCTCTCTAGCAAGCAAGAACATGAACTATTTGTGTAAAGAAAAGACCAAATAACATGGATATGTTCTATAGCTCCTCTGAGCGTCATAGCTCCTTGCTCAGAGGATTGAAGCCTGGCTGCATCCCTCCAGAAAACTCCTCCTTACTACTGCCGATGAGGACGCCGATCTTTGCTAATAAATTTACAAAGGCTGAAGGAAGATACCCAGATCAGGACATCCGGTTGACAGGTCTGGTGAACCCAGACAACAAAAGATGGAACTGTATAACCAATTGGATATTGGTTCAGTTCGAAGAAAAGCTTAAAGAGATTGAGCTATATCAGGCGGTATATTCTACCGTATATGGATTCCACCCCAACCCTCATCTGTTTCTCGCCTTGGCAGAGGTATAATTTTAGGACAGAGACATTCATGACACCCTGCGGGGAGATTGGACTAGCCCTTCATGATATAAAATATATCTCAAGCTTACCAACGGGAGACTTCCCCTACGAAGAATATGTTCCAACAAATGACGAGTTAGACCAACTTCGTCGAGAAAATGCAGAGATGGTGGCTGTTTTTGAAGAACTACTGTGCCATTACAAAATTTGCTCCATGTATTATAAGAGTGGTTCTTCCGGCACTTGTTACTCATCAAAGTGGTTGCCCTATCTTTTCCTTAATTACATCATCGAAAAAAAGACTAAGGATCATGATACGTGCAACCCTACCTTCTTCAAACCTCTCAGCCACAGTGAGGTGATTGGATTGATGGAAGAAAACAAAAAAATGGACATCAAGGTTGACGACGAACATCAATACCCTCCATTCAAGACCAGAGATTTTATTGAGAGTTTCATGAGAATGGGCTATAGGCCCATGTCAAAGGAAGCCCAGCTGGCGGGTTTCCTCTCATGTTGGCTCCGACACTTCGTCGTACCTGGAGCGAGCGCCGTAGATCGCTTCCACCGTGGCGTGCTTTTTGCTGCTGTCCGGTTAGTCTTTGGCTACCGGATGGATCTGCTATCAGCGATGACCTGTAGAGTGAACGCGGGTCTTCGTCATTATGTTGATTCTATGCTCAAATGGAAAGGTGAGAAGGGGAACTTCCCTCTGTTGGAACTGCCCTATACTTATTTGTTCGGATGGTTACTTCTGCACCATCCGTCATTGATGAACCCTGGCATGGGAGCAGTCGACGGTAGCTATTTACGAAGATTCTCCCGGAGCAAATGGGTATACACTAGTCTGAAAGATTGCAGACGTGCTTTGAACCTTAGAAAAGGGTGGAATTTCTTCTGTGTTGCCCCTCCAACCGGCTATGAACATATGTCGACAAATCTAGTTGATCTTGGGAGGCAGCCATTGGGTCGGGCAGCATTTGATTGGCTGAGGACGATCAGGCCGTCGCACTTTGTTTATAGGTTTAAAGATGAATGTTTCTTAGAACCATATCTTCCCAGCCGCTTTGCCCGTCAATTCGGCTACAACCAGTTCCACGTAGGCAATGCTATAACTTGCCTACAAGAAAAAGGGTATCTGATTGATGGCGCCAGGGCCTGGGCTTATTATAATGCTTGAGACACAAGAACAGTGCTCTCGATGCCGACCAAGAGTGATCACGGTCCCCGGATGTTATACACATATTCGCTCTTTTACACAGCAGCGAATACATTCGCCGAGAACTTCAACCTTGTAGATAGCTTCGCGACGGCGACGCGTTTGAAGAAGGGAGCAACTGTTATGCTAGCTCCAAATAATGACAAACAGCATGAGCCAGTGGATGATCCGTTGGAAGCCTCAAGGGAAGCTAACTTCCCTGAGGAGGTCAATGAACCACTGCGAGTTTCCTTGAAAGTGGTCAGATCTCCAACCAAGGAGAGAAATAAAAGGATTAATGAACCTTCTTCTCCGATTGCAAAGAAGAAACTTATCTTAGACCCGTCAGAGAAGGTCACCACCAGGTCACAGTCTCGGCAACTGGCCGAGTCGACCCAAAGAGAAGAAACGACTACGCCGACCTCTCTTCCAAGGCGGATCGATGTAGCAGATGTAGAGAGTCCAGAGAGACCTCTTCATAGAAAGAACTGGCCTCTAGAAGAAGAAATAGGGTGATCCTGTCCTCGGTGGTGACCAGTGCTATAGCTGGAATAACCATGTCATCCCCTACACCTGCCCCTGAGCCTAGGCAGGAAACTCCTAGTCCAGAGCAGAGGGACGAGGTTGAGCAGATGTAGCACCCAGTTTTCCAAATGAGGGTAATTTTGAATTTTTGTATTTATAATTATTTTAATAATGATATTTAATTCATGATATAATTTTTGGTGATTTTAAATTATTTTAAAATTATTTAAATCAATGACTTGTGGTTTTGACGTTTTGCTAGTGAAACCCTAGAGACTGTTTGACCTAGAGCCTAACCATGTGATTATGATAATTTAATGTCATTTCTGGACTAAGGATATTTTTGTATTTGACCTCTTTGAATTATTTTGATATTATTTTATTATTTATGATATTATTTTGGGATTATTTGAGTCGAGTTCGAATTTCATCTCAATCCGACTTGTAATGGGGACCCAGGGTAACTTAGACTCTAGTTGGACCCATGCATTAGTTAGCCATGGCCCACATTTTAATTAGTCATGTTAGAAAGATTAGTCATAATCCTAATTATTAGGTTAACCATTTAGAGTTTTTATTTGACCCTTTTACCCCCAAATCCTAACCAAAATTGTTTTAAACACTTGTAATTAAGGGAGGGGCAAACTTGTAATATTCAATGGGGGGAGGATAACCATTGTGGCCGGCCCTAATAGGACTCCCATCTCGTTTCTTTTCTTTGAGAAGTCTTCTTCCCCAAGTACTCTCAAGCTCCCCCAAGGAAGAAGCCTTTCTCCTTGGATTTTCTCTCCTTTAGGTAATATTTTCGTCTCTTTTATTTCTCCATTTTGCATTTAGGAAAGTTTTAACCATAGGAATGACTCCCATTGTTGTGTCCCTATTTTGTGTCCTCTTGTGTCCATTATGTGTCCTTTAGGGATTTCTATTGTATTATTGTTGTGTCCTGTGTTCATGGAGAAAACCCCCAAACTTGGACACACTTTATATTTAAAATATTGATTAAATGAATTAATTCATATTAAATCTCAGATTTGAATATGTAGAGATGTGTTCTTGAGTACTTTACATTTCATTCATGTATCTCTTATAGATGTGTTCATGTAACATATATATATATATATATATATATATATATATATATATATATATATTGTAATGAGAGTGTATCTATATTTATATATGTAATAAATGGTTCATGATGATTATATAATCAAGTTTGTGAGTGTGGTTCCTCATATTATTATTGTCATTATTGTTGTGGATAATTAGGATATATATTGTGTATTCTTTTGGCTCAAACTATCTAAATCCGTCATGATTTTTATCCACGTTTTTAATTTCAGCCCTAACTTAGAAATGTCATAACTTCTAGCTCAAAGCTCGGTTTAATCTTCCGTTTTTTTTAAAAGAAGCGTATTGAAGTTAGATTTCCAAAAACATATATTAATAGGCCTAATTCTTTCTGTAATTTTCTGGAGAATTATTTGAGTGTTAGCTGTACGAAAGACAAACGCGTTCTCGGTGTTTTCGTGATTCCGGGAGTTTTCGAAAACGAAAACGCAATCCGTTTGAAGTTTCGGAAAGCTAACACATAGATCTATAACATACTTTAATCCTAGATTTTAATTCATGCTGAGATGGTACAGTATTGATTATTAGTAGGAGTTACTATTCGGCATATGCATTTTGTGCACCCTTGTGTGTAATATAATGTTCTATTTGATTTTAACCCATGTTAATGTATATACATTATATAATTAAATAAAGAATACAAGCATGAGTAAATGTTTAAGTAAATGATGTATGAGGTATATATATCCTATCTAATGTAAGCATGTATAAGTATGGCTTGTAATGAATATGTAGGTTCCATAGTATGTAATGTATGGTGCATATAGTAATGCAAGAGAATAAATGAATGATAAATAAATGCAAGCATGAATGTAATGTAATAATAGACGTAATGTATGCAATATACAAGTTAATGAGATGTAATGTTCTATGTTAATACAAATCCTATATTACCTCAAGTACCCCTTACACTATGTTGACACTATCACACTTGACACTTTGTTCACTTACACTTTGACACTCTTTGATATGTATACACTATGTATGCCCATTTAACCCTCACTTGCCCTTTGCCATGTTCACATACACACACATAGCCTCTTAAATAAGTATTTATGAATACAGTTAACTTAGCTATGTATGTATATTATATATATGTTAGCATATTGTGTTGTAATATATAAGTTTATATAACCATTTGAAATGCCATGATTATAGACCTAATGTTGAATACCAATATATGCATGTGTATATATGTGTAGACATATATAGCTTAAAGTAATAGATTACCTAGTGTATATCCAATGTGAATAATTGCATGCTATATAGAGTTGGGTGTATGTTGGCTTGTATAGCCTTGTATTGATGTGTGCTTGCTAGGATAGTCTTGGTTAGGCCTAGTAAGACTTGCTGGGTTAGGACATGACCTAGTTTGACTAGTGCAGTTGACCAGAGTTGACCAAGTGTTGACTTTGGCCTAGTTTGATCTAGATTCATGTAGAATGCATTATAGTGCTTTATATTACCCTTCTGGACATGTTGTGACTTATGCTATTCTAATTAGGAGCTAGACACCTCTCCTCGGACAGTGTCTTTATCTTGGACATTCAGATATCAGGCGAGTACATTCTCTAATCATTTCATATCCTGTTAGAATTATTTTTCTGCTTTAGATTACTATACTTGATGCTGTCACGTTGGTAACACGGATTAGTACTATATGGATCCTTTTTTGAGATGTTATCCCCTCAGGGAGCATCGTATACTACATGTTCTGTATGTTTCACTTACATGGTGTATCACTATGCTTCACGGTTCTTCGATCACTTGTGACATGTACTCTCATGATCACAGAGTCTTCCCAGAATCACCCATTTATGGGCATTCCCAGAATCACCCTATTGTAGGCATTTCCAGAATCACCCATTTATGGGCTATCCATGTATCACCCCTTGTGGGCCTTTGCATGGAATCATAACATAACCTGGTTGGATCCTTGTGTATTGATTGGGGGTACGGGAGAGTAGAAGTAAACATGTGAATAATATCCAAGTAGTACAGTTCCCAGAATCACTCCATAGTATAGTTCCCAGAATCTTCTATGTCATTCACATGTTTATATTATACTCTGACTCACTAGCCACTGTTAGCTCTCTACTTATAGTAGATATTTCTATTACAGTTCTCTTTCTCTATTTACATACTGTATTTCCTTCAGATCCTGTATCTTACTTTACTGTATGATTATATTTTCTAACCTGCTATGATCTGTTGAGATGTACTGTGCTCGCTCCAGTCCTGACTGGACCCGTTGATAAATTTTACAGATAGCCTGGAGGTTGCCTGCTAGCCTAGGGGAGACAGTAGAGGTTGTATAGATAGCTAGGGTTTTTGCTTATAGTTTATTTTCAGTCATCTTGAGTTGTATTTATGGATTACTGTATTTGAGTTTTGAGATGTATTCTGAGTTTGTATCTTAGACACTTACACTTCTATCTGTGTATCTCTTTTTGATTTCATGTTTTATCTATCTTCCTTTATGCTCTACCTTAGATGTGATTGAGTTTACATTCTGCTATGTCACCCCCATTCGGGGAGTATAAACTGTTTAGTCTTATACTGTTAGATGCATTGAGACCTAGGACAGCGTTCTACCGCCGATACTGCGGCGTAGACTGGGCGTTGTTACGTTCTCGTGCCCTAACTCTAGGGTGCGGGTCGTGACACGTTTTTAGTGGTGGCCCAAGCAGGTCCGAGATTCGTATTAGTGCGATTTCGTAGTAGCGCAACGACTTAGTTGTACTACTACGAGCCTGCTATAGGATATATAAATTAAGATATTAGGATGAGAGGATACTCAATCTCTGTTAGGATTCCTTGAGAGATTCCTGGGATGTCCCTTGAGAATCTCATTTTGAATTCCGTTTTAAACTTCTTTTCCTTGTTTTGATTCTCCTTTTTCCTTGATTTGAATTTGATTCTGTGGATTCATTGTAGAACTTTGAATCCTGGTATTAGTTGATGATTTTGATAAAATTTTGTAGTTGTTGATTTAATTTTGTATTTAGATTAATATTTTTAAATCCAAGGTACTCAATCACAGTTAGGATTCTTTGAGAGATTTCTGGGACGACCCCTGAGAAACTCATTTTGAACTTCAATTGGAATTCCTTTTCCTCTTGTTTGGATTCACCCTCATTCCTTGCTATTGAATTTAATCTTGATGGGTTCCTCTCGTTTGAACCGATGAGAAGAAATATATCTTCATTATTCTTTCTCGCCATTATTCTCTTGCATTCTTATTTATCTCTTATCTTAAACTCTGTCTCATTACATTAATTATCCATATCTTGTCGTCTCTACCAGATGTACTTCGAAACACTTGAATCTTCGTATCTTTTGCATGGAGAAGGCTAAGGAAGTGACGTAAATTATGTAGCTCAGAGAAGACGTAACTGGTTATTTTATGATGATCTAAAGGAAATCAAATATGGAGTGTTCCATATGGAAACTTGAGATAGAAATGTGGTAAAGGTCTCGAATAGAATAAAGAGATGTATACTGCCAATCTGGAAACAATTACATTTAGAGAAATTTTGGGGTTATGAGATAGTTTATAGGTGTATTCAAAACTAATGAGGATATCAGAGGTCAACCTAGTTTTGAGAACTTAGAAAATCTTGGTTATTGATTCTGGGGAAAACTTTTACTCTGAGGCTATGTAGAAGGTTAGTAATGGAAAAGAGAAGTTAATTGTGTTTAATAAGGATATTAAACAAGATGTTGCGAGAAAATGACTAGGGATAGAGAGAACACAAAGTTATGGAAGTTTAGAGATTGTTGTGAAATATTTTTAGGAGAATAATATTCAAGGGTGTATGTCGAAGAAAATACGGAAGTTGATTTTATGATGGAAGATAAGTTTTATAAGGCCTAGAGATTTAAATTAAAAAATACGAGGAGAAAAATTTGAACAAGTTCAAGGAATTCGTAAACGGGATTTAGAGGTTTTGGGTCAAATATAAGACAAGGTGAAAGAACTTGGAAATTTAAATAAATGGTTAATGTTAATTCCTAAATGTGAGGGCTATGCTTCAAGAGTGATGTTTGGAAATTGGAAATTGCCTACGGTAGTCATGGTAAAGGTTTAAGTATAGGTTAAATTTTTATATGGAGACTGGTGAGGTAAAGCTATGATTGGCAAGTTATGACCAGACGAACTTAAGAGTATCAGAAGCAGATGACTAAATCGATCTTCATTATTTTTGTGCATTAATTACCACCTCTTGAACTCCCACTTTCTAATTGAGATCCTTAACGTTCCTTATCGTGACTTTGATATTCGGAATGTAATACTAGCTGTTACCCTCCAACAAATCTTATATGCAAGACCTAGACGAGCTCACCTTTGTGTAGGTATATCATGTCCCACTAAAACCCGTCTTCTTGTACTCTATTTTCTTGATATGATTTTCTGGTCAACTTGCTAAACTATAACCTCTACCATTATACTAAATTTCTTCTTATTTCAATTAGAAATCCAGCCTTGACTCAATTCTTTCGACCCGACATGTGATGGTGTTCTGCTTGTTTTCTTAGATGCTTAACCTTGTACCTTATCTGATTACTTGACCCGTTGGTTAAGAAACTTGGACTATGTAATTCCTTTCATCATTACCACCCTTATATCTTGTGCTGCTAAATTAGCCTTAGTTTTGCAAGCTTATCTATTTTCGAGCTTGGTCATGACATATTTTATTGGGTGGCCACCCACTAACATATTGTCTAATCAGAACCGCTACATGATGGTCTGATCAACCTATTGCACTTTGGTTCGCTTTTTCATGTATCAATCTACGAGACATAGTTAAACTTGACCCTAGAGTCTCTTTCGCGACAGCCTTGACAATTCTTCTTGAAATCTTTTTATCGCCTATGAACCTCGTATTCGTACTCAGTCGAATTAAATTTAATCATGACCTGAACCTCCATCATTGGATGCTTGTCACCCTCATTTCCCGTATTTCGTATTTTACTCGTATTTGGATTTTTTGGCATGTATTTTTTTTATTTTCTCAGCTTGTAGAATTTTGTCGTATTTTGGGTTTTGGCTTGGCTCGGTTTTAATGGGGATGGTTCGGTTTGGTTCAATTTTTGTGTTGGAACACCCTTAGCCCTATGCTACACCGTCAACCCACCACAACTCCCCTCTTTATATCCCCACCTACCACTCTCTCTCCTCATAACTTCCACCATTAATTTTCTTCTTCTTCTTCTTCATCTCCTTCCTCAACACAACTCTCCTAACCCTAGGCAAGTGCATCTTGCCATTATATAAGAACCCTCTTTTCCTTGTCCATTTGCTAGATTAGGACATGGAGACCAACATTAGAACTTGGGTTTTTGTGATTTGGAGCCCCTATTGTCATAGATCTAAGTTTTTCCTATTTTTGGATTTTGCATAGTTTGAGCTATTTATGTTGGTTTTCTATGAGTTTTGATGTTTTCTTGTAGAAGAGCTTTCAGTTTCACCCAAGTTGGAACTTTGGAAATCCGGATTTGGAGTTCGGATGGCCAAGTTATGAACTTGTGAAGCCTTGGGTTCTTCCTTGGTGTTCTTACTGTTGGAGAAGACAGTGAGCAGTGTGCAGAGCTGTTTAGCTTACGCACACTGAGCTACGCGCGCTCTTTAGCGCTGCGTACGCAGGCTTGAGTACGCTTCCTGTTGGAAGCGTGTCTCCTTGAGCGTGCATAACTTTCATACACTGCTCCCTGTATGCGTGCGTGACTTTCACACACTGCTCCCTGTAGCGTGCGTGACTTTCACACACTGCTCCCTTGAGCATGCGTGACTTTCACACACTGCTCCCTGTAGCGTGCGTGAACTTCACACACTGCTCCCTTGAGCGTGCGTGACTTTCACACACTGCTCCCTGTAGCGTGCGTGACTTTCACGTACACTGCTCCCTTGTGTGTGCGTGACTTTTCACCTACGCTGCTCTCTGTAGCGTGCGTGACTTTTCACATACGCTGCCCCTTGGGTGTGCGTGACTTCTCACGTACACTGCTCACTTGAGGGTGCCTTGGTACGCAGACTTGAGTGAGCCTTTCGTGCGTACTTTTGCACGTATGCTGCCCCTTGACCCCTTGCTTAGTCCACTGACTCTTGGAGTTTTGGTTTTATTTCTTTAAGCTTGGCTCTTCTATAACCCCGTATTTTAATATTTTATTAGATATTTTATGCCCATTTTATATCCTTACGCCTTTTTGTCATGAACTTGATTTTACTTGTTATGTTTGGAATGACCATTGTACATGACTTGGTATGGCAAGGAACTAGCATAACACGACAGTGACCCATAGTGGTGCACTCCTGACATGACCAACATGACTTGATAGTGGCCCGTGGCGGCGCACTCCTGACTTGACATGACTTGATAACCTAACTTGACCTGTCTTGATACCGTGGGTGGTTCTTTCTTGCTTGCTTGTTATTCCACTTGTCCAGTCTTGCATCATGTCTAGGATGGAACTCCTGAGTACCACGGTCAGGAGTACCTACTAAAATGGATTAAGGTTAATAACTAGAATAACACAGTAGTCATGAAGAGATGACACAGCTACAGACAATCCCGTTACCTGGCGCTCTTGGGATCTGTAGCCTGCCGTCGAGTAGGGCACATTTCCAGCGCACCGTCGAGTGTTGCACCCTCTAAGTCACCTAAGGGTACATTTGTCTTTTGGGCGATGTACCCACCTGAATTCAACCCTAATCTTTCGTCCTGGGTAGCCTGGATGGTCTGCAGGGCTTGTGGCTGTGGAACAATCTCACTGCATCTTGTTAGTAATTAGGCCTGTGATAACCCTAGTTAGTTAAAGTAGTAAGCCGTAGTATCTGCTTGGTTGTGATTGATTGAATGAAGTATAACCAGTCCGGGCATGTCTTGATCTAGTACCAGATTGTTTCCTGTCTTGATTGCTTATATTATTATCTTGCCGATAAATGGTGGGAAACCAAGCTCTGTTCAGATGAAGGGTTACAACCCCGGTCCTTGTTTGGTTTATGGGTTGTAACCTGGCTATCGAAATAGTTCCATGGTTATCTCGTCGTATATCATCCTGACATGTTTTCATAATTCTAGTTTTAATATTATATCTTCTTGTGTTAATACTGGCTTTTGTTCTTATTTCGTGGCCCCCTTGTGGCACTTGCTCTTTCTGGGGTTGACCCAGCTGGTTTTGTGTGGCCAGATTTTGGAGCAGCTCCCGAGGATCTACCAAGCTTCCAGCCCCATGGTGAACACTAGACAGAATCCGGGCCAAGAGTGGGTTTTCTATTTTATTTTGCTCACTCTATTGTAAAAATTATTCTTTTGAGACGTTTAGCCGACGAGCACCTGTTAGCTAGATGCACTTTTTCTTACTGTCTGCCTACGGGCCGTAAACATGATTGACAAATCCTAGGGTTGATCATGTATGACTAAACTCTTGCTAGTCCTAACATTTTGTAACGACTAGCTTCATGATCAGCTGAATATGTGATATTTGGGATGCCTTATTATTATATATTTAATGATCATACATCTTGTGACTTTACTTACTTGCTGTGATTGAGACATTAGGCTTGTTCATGACCTTAAGAGACTGTTGGCTTGTAGTAAACCCTTATATATCTAGACAGCCGTGACCGTATATCGAGGTGGTTTCCATTTCAATATACGTAGCTGGCTATGTCTGCCCCCGCTCTCCAGTATTCTGGTTCTGGGGCGTGACAATGCTCGTGCTCATACTTTGATTTGATGATTTTCCTTCTTGCCCAAATCTCGTTTTATACCGAAATTGATCAACTTAGATCGTGTCAAGACAAAAATCTATTTGTGATTTGTTGTGCCTAAATTTTCAATTTTTGCCATTTTATGGAATAGTAACCTTTTAATAATTTCTTAGTTGCTTGTTAATGACCAATTTTTATATAGGATGGTAGACAGCCCTACAACCTTGATAATTGTTGTTCCCTTACCTTCCTAATTAGGACACCCTAGATTGTTTGTGTGTTGATACCATAGTACTGTTTTGACCTAGAATGATTAGTGTGCCTAGGTGAGACTTCCAACTGCTACGGTATGCCCTGACCTTGTATACTATTCCTTCAAATTGTATGATTTAGATAAAATTTTTTAGACCTTGATTGTTGGGAAATAGGGACGTCACCCCATTAGTATCAGTTGTAGATATATATAGGTTAGTCTTTGATGTGGGGATGTGTGTCTATAAACATGTAGCTTATGAGATTTATGAGAGATTATAGTATCAGCCTTGATATGATGTACTAGTCTTTTGGTGAGTATAAATGTGTTATGAGAGATAGGGGCCTATATGTCTTAGTAATGCATCGTTCCTATGGTAATAGAATGTATTAATAGATGGTTAATAGGAAGATAATAGTTTGAGCATACCTATAGCCTATGATCAGTTCCTTTTCATCCTTAGTTAAGACCACTATAAAATAGGTCCAGTCCCCCGGATATAGGTTCCAGTCCATATTTTATTGAAGTTCCATTACCGCCGTACAGCAGAGCAGTGTTGGAGGTATTCCTAGATTGACACTATTTAGATGTTCGTTTATTATTCCAGTGTTAGGAAGTGTTACCTTAGATATTGGGTAGGTTAGAGGCTCTAGAAGGAGTACTATCGATCTTAAATTTCGAGGACGAAATTTTTCTAAGGTGGGTAGAGTTGTAGCACCCAGTTTTCCAAATGAGGGTAATTTTGAAATTTCGTGTTAATAATTATTTTAATAATGATATTTAATTCATGATATGATTTTTGGTGATTTTAAATCATTTTAAAATTATTTAAATCAATGACTTGTGGTTTCGACGTTTTGCTAGTGAAACCCTAGAGACTGTTTGACCTAGAGCCTAACCATGTGATTATGATATTTTAGTATCATTTCTGGCCTAAGAATATTTTTGCATTTGATCTCTTTGAATTATTTTGATATTATTTTATTATTTATGATATTGTTTTGGGATTATTTGAGTCGGGTTCGAATTTCATCTCAATCCGACTTGTAACGGGGACCCAGGGTAACTTAGACTCTAGTTGGACCCATGCATTAGTTAGCCATGGCCCACATTTTAATTAGTCATGTTAGAAAGATTAGTCATAATCCTAATTATTAGGTTAACCATTTAGAGTTTTTATTTGACCCTTTTACCCCCAAACCCTAACCAAAATTGTTTTAAACACTTGTAATTAAGGGAGGACAAACTTGTAATATTCAATGAGGGGGGGGGGGATAACCATTGTGGCCGGCCCTAATAGGACTCCCATCTCATTTCCTTTCTTTGAGAAGTCTTCTTCCCCAAGTACTCTCAACCTCTCCCAAGGAAGAAGCCTTTCTCCTTGGATTTTCTCTCCTTTAGGTAATATTTCTTTCTCTTTTATTTTTTCATTTTGCATTTAGGAAAGTTTTAACCATAGGAATGACCCCCATTGTTGTGTCCCTATTTTGTGTCCTCTTGTGTCCATTATGTGTCCTTTAGGGATTTCTATTGTATTATTGTTGTGTCTTATGTTCATGGGGAAAACCCCCAAACTTGGGCACACTTTATATTTAAAATATTGATTAAATGAATTAATTCATATTAAATCTCAGATTTGAATATGTAGAGATGTGTTCTTGAGAACTTTACATTTCATTCATGTATCTCTTATAGATGTGTTCATGTAACATATATCGATTTGTGTATGTATATATATATATATATATATATATATATATATATATATATATAAAATAAAATAATAATAATAATATATATATATATATATATATATATATATATATATATATATATATTATTATTTTATTTTATTTTATATATATATATATATATATATATATATATATATATATATATATATATATATATATATATATATAAAATAAAATAAAATAATAATATATATATATATATATATATATATATATATATATATATATATATATATATTTACGGGAAAGAGACCTTTTTATTGAGTAAGAGAGTCAAAAATTACAAAAAGAGCATAACTGGAAACACGAGCCGAAAAAAATTAGGTCTTCTTCTTCCCATGTGAGCAAGCAATGGTAGCTTTAGCAACTTGTCTCTGGATCTCGTAGCAGACTTGTTCTCCATTGAACCTGTACTGTTCATATCTCCATTTGTTACGGTTTTTCCATAAAACCCAACAGATCGCCCCAACTATAATTTGCTTTAAGTGCAGGTTATTCCCCCTCCACCAAAGATTAAGACAGTCTTCCAAGCTAGAAACCCGACCACGTAACCTGAGAAGAGTCTGGGAAGTACCCCATGCGATCTTGGCCAGATCCCCTTCGAAAAAATATGATGCATAGACTCAGATTTAGGGCTTGAACAGCAGTGGCAACTCGAGGCAAGGTGGAACCCTATCCTTTGGACCTGATCATCAATAGGGAGGCGGTCAAGTAATATACGCCAAAGTAAAACCGACCATTTGGACGGAATACAAGAACTCCAGATGTTTGTGAATCGAGTATCAACTGGAAAAGTGAGACGAATAGCCCTCCATGCAGATGATACTGAAAACCTATTATCAGGAATCCAGCGCAAACCATCACCATCCTCCTCGATCAACTGGTAACTCTCATCAAGGTCTCTACCTGCTAGGATACGACGTCAAATATGAGATGAGTTAGATTGAGCAATTACTTGATTAGGATGACAGCGCAAAAAATATTTAGCCCGCATAAACTGAGTCCAGAGCAAATCTTGAGTCCGTAATTTCCACCAAAGTTTCACAGTGAACGCATCGAAAACTTCCTTAAGTCTCCTGACTCCGAGGCCCCCTTCTTCAGGTGGACGAGCGATCTGATTCCAACCGATCCAGGCATGCTTCCGATTCCCATCCTTCGAACCCCAAAGGAATTCGCTAAACATAGCTTCAATTTGGGTGAGGACACTCATGGGAGGATTACTGGCTGCTAGACAAAATATAGGAATGGAAGACAAAATCGATTTAATTAGAATCAGCTTACCCCCGGAAGATAAAGTCTTGTTGTGCCACCCCTCGAGCCGGCTATGAACTTTCTCCTTGAGCTCTTCGAACATCGCCGAATTTCTTCTACCAGTCATAAGAGGGCACCCCAGATAGGTAATTGGGGGGTATTTGATCTGATACCCTGTCATCAAGCTCAACGCATTAGCCCTGTCCTCCGGGAAATCAGATGTGATACAGATCGCCGATTTAGCTGAGTTAACAAGCTGTCCAGACACTTGCTCGTACCGATGAAGGATAGCACTCAAAAGTTGAATGGAGCGTCTATCTCCCCTCGAGAAAATCAAGATATCATCCACGTAGGCGAGATGAGAGACTCGCGGACATCCACTAGGAGGATAAAAAGGAGTATAGCCAAGGATTGACGCCAATTTTTGGAGGTTTCTACTCAAAGACTCTGCAGCAATTACGAACAACATAGGCGAGAGGGGATCTCCTTAGCGCATGCCTCTGAAAGCTTGGAAATAGCCCGACATGCTACCATTGATGAATGTCGAAAACCACACATTGTTCATAAGATGAAGAACCATAGTAATCCAAGTTTCGTTGAACCCAAGCCTGCGAAGAGTAGAGAGAAGGAATCTCCAATTAACCCTATCGTACGCCTTGCTCATGTCTTGCTTGATAGCCGCATTCCGTCCCCAATTGTCACGGCCCAGCATACTGAACATCTCTTGGGCAAGGACAATTTTGTCAGCAATTTCCCGACCCTTAATAAAGCCACTTTGTTCTGGTGAAATGATCCGTGTCAACATAGGGGACAGCCTGTTTGCAAGCAATTTGGAGAATATCTTGTTGACAAAATTACAAAGGCTTATCGGTCTATAGTCAGAAATAGTAGCAGGATTTTTGTTCTTGGGAATTAAAACAAGGAGAGTGCTAGTGATGACCTTCGGTAAGGAGAAGCCGTCGAAGAACATATGAACTGCTGCTAGAACGTCATCCTTAATGATGTGCCAGCACTTAATGAAGAAAACTCTATTAAAACCATCAGGTCCAGGAGCACTGTGGCAATCTATCGATTTGATAGTGGAATGAACCTCCTCCATGTTTGGCTTCAATGTCAATGCTTCACCCTCTTCGTCACTGAGAACCTTTGGTAGCACGGACATGAACTCTTCATCAGTCATGACTGGCTCAGGAAGAAACAAGTTCTTATAATGAGTATTGGCAATGTGTTGGATACCCTCCAGATCGCTAGCAATAGTACCATCATCGGCCCGAAGTTGGTGAATATGAAGGCGACGTCGCTTTGTAGAGACACAGGAGTGAAAATATCCTGTATTTTCTGTCCCCTTGCAAATCCCATTTGAGCTGAGCCTTCTGTTTCCAGTATGCCTCCTCAATATGGATTCTTTGTTTGAGATGAGCCTGTGCAGCCATAAGTTCGGGATGGGTAGAGGGATCACTGTCGAAAGCGACTTCAGCTGCTACAACTCTGTCCTCCGCCGCTTTCACAGCCTGGAATTTATCACCAAATGTAGAGTGACTCCACCAAGATAAAGCCTTGCGAGTAGCTGAAAGCCTC
This sequence comes from Iris pallida, assembly GCA_029216955.1. Lineage (NCBI taxonomy): Eukaryota > Viridiplantae > Streptophyta > Magnoliopsida > Asparagales > Iridaceae > Iris > Iris pallida. The sequence goes on from JANAVB010015600.1 coordinate 11,602,738, forward strand.
AATCCCAAATTGGTAATGGGGTTATGATGGTGAACCGAAGCCCAGGCCTGTTCGACAGTGAGATGGAACGAAGGGTGAGCAGTCCAGAAAGACAGAAACTTAAAAGGTTTCTTAGGAACTGCGGCACGAGCACGGAATTGTACGAGAATAGGAGAGTGGTCTGACTCAGTACGATTTAAATGATCACATGTCGTGATAGGAGCCCAGTCCCACCACTGCCTGTCCATGAGTACTCTATCGAGTCTAGATCCCTGCCGCTCTGGTCCAGTGTCCGTTTTGATCCACGTGAAGCAGCTGCCCGTGTAAGGAACCTCAGTGACACCAACAGCGAGTTGAAATTCTCTGAACTCCCTCATGGACGCCTCGTTGGGGGGCAAGCCACCAAAATTCTCATCCGAACAAGCGATGGCATTAAAATCTCCTCCGATCAGCCAGGGACAATGAAAGCGGTTCGGGAGACTGAGCAAGGACTCCCAGAGGAAGCGCCTCCCCTCCTTGGTGTTACTGCCATGTACAATTGAAATCAAAGAGTTCTTTGGAATAAGAGGGTGGGAGAAGAGAACCGATAGTGACTGTTCCGAAGAATCGGCCAAAAGAAGACTGCCATCCTTGTTGCAAAAAATCTATATATTTCCTTTAGCATTAGAGATCGCCATCTGAAAACCAAGCTTGATTTGATAGTAGTGTAATTGGTCTGGGGAGACCTTAGGTTCAATAATAGCCAGGAGCTGAATCTTGTGCATACGAACTAAAGTTTTAATTCTTTTGATGGTCGTAGGGTTTGCGATGCCTCGTACATTCTATATTAGGATGTCAAGCATTAAGGGAGGTGGTGGAGGAAGGGTTTGGAGGGGGCTTAGCTGCAGATCGAAGGACGCGAGAAGACGGCGGCGGAGGCGCTTTCTTGGGACGGCCGGCCGCTTGCGAACCCATACGAGTTCCTTCTTCCTCAACTTGCTAGGCCCATGAGGCGCCCAGGGTGGCAATCTCTCCTTTCTCGAGCTGGTCATCTAGGCTCTCAACGCCGTTCTCGGGTGGAACGTTTGGTGGAGCAGGGGGAATAATCGTTGTCGGAAGGACCTCAGTAGTATCAGGCATGGCGGTAGGGACTGTCACGTCTGAGGGAGCTACAGGGGCATCGGACGAAGGGCCAATATCATTATCACAACCGTCACCAGTAGACGTTAGAACAGGTTGGACGTCTGGATTGGTGTGTATGTGTATATATATGTATATATTATATATATATATATATATATATATATATATATATATTGTAATGAGAGTGTATCTATATTTATATATGTAATAAATGGTTCATGATGATTATATAATCAAGTTTGTGAGTGTGGTTCCTCATATTATTATTGTCATTATTGTTGTGGATAATTAGGATATATATTGTGTATTCTTTTGGCTCAAACTATCTAAATCCGTCATAATTTTTATCCACGTTTTTAGTTTCAGCTCTAACTTAGAAATGTCATAACTTCTAGCTCAAAGCCCGGTTTAATTTACCGTTTTTTTTAAAAGAAGCATATTGAAGTTAGCTTTCCAAAACATATATTAATAGGCCTAATTCTTTCTGTAACTTTCTGGAAAATTATTTGAGTGTCAGCTGTATGAAAGACAAATGCGTTCTCGGTGTTTTTGCGATTCCGGGAGTTTTCGGAAACGAAAACGTGATCCGTTTGAAGTTTCGGAAAGCTAACACATAGATCTATAACATACTTTAATCTTAGATTTTAATTCATGCTGAGATGGTACAGTATTGATTATTAGTAGGAGTTACTATTCGACATATGCATTTTGTGCACCCTTGTGTGTAATATAATGTTCTATTTGATTTTAACCCATGTTAATGTATATACATTATGTAATTAAATAGAGAACGCAAGCATGAGTAAATATTTAAATAAATGATGTATGAGGTGTAAGTATCCTATCTAATGTACGCATGTATAAGTATGGCTTGTAATGAATATGTAGGTTCCATAGTATGTAATGTATGGTGCATATAGTAGTGCATGAGAATAAATGAATGATGAATGAATGCAAGCATGAATGTAATATAATAATAGATATAATATATGCAATATACAAGTTAATGAGATGTAATATTCTATGTTAACACAAATCCTATATTACCTCAAGTACCCCTTACACTATGTTGACACTATCACACTTGACACTTTGTTCACTTACACTTTGACACTCTTTGATATGTATACAATATGTATGCCCATTTAACCCTTACTTGCCCCTTTGCCATGTTCACACACACACACATAGCCTCTTAAATAAGTATTTATGAATACAGTTAACTTAGCTATGTATGTATATTATATATATGTTAGCATATTGTGTTGTAATATATAAGTTTATATAACCATTTGAAATGCCATGATTATAGACCTAATGTTGAATACCAATATATGTATGTGTATATATGTGTAGACATATATAGCTTAAAGTAATAGATTACCTAGTGTATATCCAATGTGAATTCTTGCCTATTTGAGTATTGAATAATTACATGCTATATAGAGTTGGATGTATGTTGGCTTGTATAGCCTTGTATTGATGTGTGCTTGCTAGGATAGTCTTGGTTAGGCCTAGTAAGACTTGCTGGGTTAGAACATGACCTAGTTTGACCAAGTTTGACTAGTACAGTTGACCAGAGTTGACCAAGGGTTGACTTTAGCCTAGTTTGACCTAGATTCATGTAGAATGCATTGTAGTGCTTTATATTACCCTTCTGGACATGTTGTGACTTGTGCTGTTCTAATTAGGAGCCGGACACCTCTCCTCGGACAGTATCTTTACCTTGGACATTCAGATATCAAGCGAGTACATTCTCTGATCATTTCATATCCTGTTAGAATTATTTTTCTGCTTTAGATTACTATACTTGATGCTGTCACGTTGGTAACACGAATTAGTACTATATGGATCCTTTCTTGAGATGTTATCCCCTCAGGGAGCATCGTATACTACATGTTCTGTACGTTTCACTTACATAGTGTATCACTATGCTTCACGGTTCTTCGATCACTTGTGACATGTACTCTCATGATCATAGAGTCTTCCCAGAATCACCCATTTATGGGCATTCCCAGAATCACCCTATTGTGGGCATTTCTAGAATCACCCATTTATGGGCTATCCATGTATCACCCCTTGTGGGCCTTTGCATGGAATCATAACATAACCTGGTTGGATCCTTGTGTATTGATTGGGGGTACGGGGGAGTAGAAGTAAACATGTGAATAATATCCAAGTAGTGCAGTTCCCAGAATCACTCCATAGTATAGTTCCCAGAATCTCCTATGTCATTCACATGTTTATATTGTACTCTGACTCACTAGCCACTGTTAGCTCTCTACTTATAGTAGATATTTCTATTACAGTTCTCTTTCTCTGTTTACATACTGTATTTTCTTCAGATCCTGTTTCTTACTTTACTGCATGATTATATTTTCTAACCTGCTATGATCTGTTGAGATGTACTGTGCTCGCTCCAGTCCTGACTGGACCCGTTGATAAATTTTACAGATAGCCTGGAGGTTGCCTGCTAGCCTAGAGGAGACAGTAGAGGTTGCATAGATAGCTAGGGTTTTTGCTTATAGTTTATTTTCAGTCATCTTGAGTTGTATTTATGGATTACTGTATTTGAGTTTTGAGATTTATTCTGAGTTTGTATCTTATACACTTAGACTTCTATATGTTGTATCTCTTTTCGATTTCATGATTTATCTATCTTTCTTTATGCTCTACCTTAGATGTGATTGAGTTTACATTCTGCTATGTCACCCCCATTCGGGGAGTATAAACTGTTTAGTCTTATACTGTTAGATGCATTGAGACCTAGGACAGCGTTCTACCGCCGATACTGCGGCGTAGGCTGGGCGTTGTTACGTTCTCGTGCCCTAACTCTAGGGTGCGGGTCATGACAGCAGAGAAATGAGGCTGAAGCTGAATAGAGGGAGAAGGCTGAAGCCGAGCAGAGGGATAAAGCTGAAGCTAAGCAGAGGGATGAAGCTGATGAAGTTTTGCGATCTCGTTCTCTTGTGGTAGAAAATACCCAGCTTCCTGCTACACCAGGAACACTTCGTGCGGAAGAAGATCATTTAATGATTGATGCTCTAAACGATTGTGACTTCGGTGTACAAGACGATGTCGACCAAGTCGCCACTTGCCATCGAGGAAGCACCGGGAGATAGCATGACCAATGAAGATACATCAACAGAAGCTGTTGATGATACTTTGAATCCGGAAGAGGACACTAATGTCCATATGTCACCCGAAGCTGTTGACGACATACTAGATCCTGAAAAGGATGTTGAGGTGGATGTGTCTCCTGAAAAAAATGTGAGTGAGGAAGTATCGCCGGAGAAAACTACTACCGATGATCCCAAAGGTATTAAATGAGATTATAAATTTTCTTTTCATAGATTAATGGCTGACATCTCTATTAATCCATGCAGAAATCGAACCATCTCCAATTCCTCCTACTTGCACTGAAATAGTGCCGATAACAACAACTAATAGTAGCAAACATTTGTCGGGCGGCTCTGAGGCAGGTAGTAGCCAGGCAGTGATGTCTGAGGCTACTTCTGCTAGGTTGGAATCTGTGCCAGCAGACGACAGACCAATTACTGAACCAAACCATGGTAGGATTGCTTTTACTTTTGATCCTTTTCAACAGTTGCAAATGACAGGCAAGATGACAAGGTTTATTTGATTTTGTAGAGGAATAACCGGAAGGAGCAACCAGCTCTACCTTAGCTCCCTTGTTTAAAGAGCCTTCTATTCAAGTTGAACGTCCTGCTGCTTCGTCGTCAACGGGAGTAGCTGCTACTCCTGGTGCCTTGGCCACTAACCGATTTGTCATTAGCTCCTTCACCAACATTTTTTTAATTCGCTGGGACCCTTAATATATAGGGTAATAGAGAAAGAAGAGGCTGATTTCTCCACAGTTAGAGGTCCAACCTCTTACTTGGTTAATGCCATCCGCAGTCAAGGCGACGAAGCTTAGGCTACTTTTCTTGATCATATATTAGATGAGCTGGAGGAATCGGTGAAGGTCTATAAAGAACTCAACAGGGGGGACGTGGAGCCCTTGGTGCAGGCCGAATTTGAACGGATGTCTCAAGAGGCTGCGGTTGAGAAAGTTAATTTCCAAGTTCTCTTGGATACTTTCACTGCCAAGTCCGCTGAGTATAACTCCAAAGTGGAAACAGTGGCATCTGTTGCTGAAGAGAAAGAAAGGAGAGTTGCTGAACTGCAAACGAAAACTGCCCGTCTTCAGAAAAAGCTGAGACTTGTTCAATTATCTCTGAAAGATGAGGTCATCCAACATTAGGTTGTAATTCAACAACTGGGTGTTCTGACTCAAGAAAGAGATGAGTATGCCGCAGCTCATCAAGCTGAAATCACCTGCAGACTAGTAACCCTGCCAACCTTCGATGATAAATCTGGGATAGAAGAAGCTAGGAAGCGAGTGATGGAATCTCGTGAGGAGCGACTGCAAATTTAGAAGCAGCAGATAACCAACTTGATGACCCCACCGGCAGAATAGAAAAACTCTTTGTATCTTCTTGTCTTGTGATATGTATCTTTGTAATGTCTTTCAATTTTGATCAATAAAAAGACATTTCTTTGCAGCTCTATTATTTGTTGCATATCTTATTTAGATATAAATAATAGCGATAGAAAATATATTCAGAGGTACAAGACATGATATATTTCTTAATTTTTAGAAAATAATTATATTTATTTTATCTGCTCAGAGGTAATGTGGATATGGCAGAATATAATTTGTCGAATATTATTATTTTGGTAGGCAACTGAATCAAGGATGACAAGTTGCTAATGTGGATGAATAGATGAACGAACGAAAATAAATCGTCAAAATCTGTGAATAAAATGAATCGTCGGGATGAACAGTTAAACCGTCAAATGAATTGAAAGAACGGACGAACCGTCAGATGGATGGAATGAACGGATGAACCGTCGGATGAATGTAATGAACGGGTGAACCGTCGGATGGATGTGATGAACGGACGAACCGTCGGATGAATTTGATGAACGGGTGAACCGTCAAATGGATGTGATGAACGGGTGAACCGTCAAATGAATGTGATGAACGGGTGAACCGTCAAATGAATGTGATGAACGGGTGAACCGTCGGATGAATGTGATGAATGGGTGAACCGTCAAATGAATGTGATGAACGGGTGAACCGTCAAATAAATGTGATGGACGGGTGAACCGTCGGATGAATGTGATGAATGGGTGAACCGTCGGATGAATGTGATGAACGGTAAACCATTAAATGAATATGATGAACGGGTGAACCGTCAAATGAATGTGATGAACGGGTGAACCGTCGGATAAATGTGATGAACGGGTGAACCGTCAAATGAATGTAATGAACGGATGAACCGTCGGATGAATGTGATGAACGGGTGAACCGTCGGATGAATGTGATGAACGGATGAACCGTCAAATGAATGTGATGAACGGGTGAACCGTCAAATGAATGTGATGAACGGGTGAACCATCGGATGAATGTGATGCTTTGTTGTTTTCAAGAATTTCTGTCTATAAATAGAACAAAAATTTAGATGGAACGATCACTCTCACTTTTCAACAAAAATGTCATCTGGAGATGTATCCAAGAAGGTTGAGGTCGTCCCGAAGGTTGAACGCTCGGAGAAACGTCCTGCCGATACCAGCCAGCCAAAGCGGATAGAAGCGGGCGAAGGTTCGTCTGCACCCAAGCCACTAAGGGACGTGTTGGACTTTTTTCTTGAACCAGGAATGACGAAAGAAGAAGAGGTCATGAGGATCGCTGCTTGCAAGTTCCTAGTGGGTTCGAGCCAGGATGTTCTCGGCTCTTTCGCTGACCATGTTTTCGATAAGGATGACAGTGGCCCGCGTCCCGATTTTGAGAAGGATGATAGTGACCTTCCTTGATATTATGTATTATCATTCATGATGAAATAAAATCAAATTTTATTTATGAACTTGTCTGATGATTGCAAGCACTCTCTTTTATATTTACACATAATACTTTTTAAGGAATTTGCCATTGATGGGCATCATTGCAACTCGACCATCCAATTCTGTGAGTTGGTAGGCTCCGTTTGAGAAGACTTTGCTCACGATATATGGACCTTCCCACTTCGCGTCGAATTTGCCTTTACTCGAATGAGTCATAGTCATGGGACGTCTGACTGTCAGAACAAGTTCTCCTTTCTGAAAGGCTCTGACTTTAACTTTGCGGTTAAAAGTCTTCGAAATACGGACTTGATATAACTCAATATGCTGTTGAGCCATTAATCGCTTCTCGTCGAGTGCCTCCAATTCTTGAAGTCGAAGGAGGTCATTGTTCTCTATAGTGAGCTCATTAGCGATGGCAATCCTTAAGGATGGGATTTGAAGTTCCAAGGGTAGAACTGCTTCACAGCCGTACACTAGAGAGAAGGGTGTACAGCCTGTGGGGTTACGGACCGTAGTTCGGTAGGCCCAAAGACATTCGCCAAGCTTTTCACTCCAGTTTCGTTTGTTAGTAGATACAAACTTCTTAAAGAGTTTGATGGTAGTCTTGTTGAAGGCTTCAGCTAAACCATTGGCGTCAGGATTGTAAGCTGTAGAAGCGACATTGTCAATTCGATGATCATCACAGAACCTTGTAAACTTCTGACTGATGAACTGTGGTCCGTTGTCGTGGATGATCCTTCGAGGTACACCAAATCTATAGATGACATGGCGTTTACCGAAGTTGATGATGCTGCTGGTTTTGACTTCAGCTAGGGGTATAGCTTCAGCCCATTTGGACAAGTAGTCGATTATTGCTAATATGAACTGATATCCTCTGGAAGAAGGAGGATTGATAGGACCTATAATGTCCATGCCCAAAGCTTCGAACGGCCAGGAAGTAGCAGTCGGATGTAGAAATTCTGAAGGTTGATGGATAAAATTTGCATGGATCTGACAAGCTCGATATTTCCTTGCATATTCGCTGGCATCTGATACCATAGAGGGCCAGTAGTAAACCATGCGTCGAATACGATCCTGTAGCTTAGGACCGGGTTGATGTGCTCCACAGACACCATCGTGAGCTTCATGCAACACTTGCTTTGCTTCATCACCAGCTAGACAGCGCAGAAGAAGACCGTCATAAGTCCGCCGATAGAGAGTCTTGGTAGTCTGATTATAGTAAAACTGGAGAGATCGTCGACGAATACTCGTAGCCTCCTTGGGATCTTCAGGGAGTATGTCGTGAACTACGAAATCGATGAAAGAAGTTCTCTAATCTTCATTGATAACATTGGCTTCAGTAAAGTTACTGAACTTAACATTACGATTATTTTCAATACAAAATAATTCTCGGTTAGAGACAACCACCACCTGCTGTCTTTTGATAGGGAGGGCTAAGACCGCTGCAAGATTGACCAAAGCATCTGCCTCAGTATTGCAAGCTCGGCGAACATATTCGATAAAGAAGGCTTTGAATGATGTAGCCATGCTGATTGCTGCTTCATGGTAAGGCACCAGATCTTGATGGCGAACTTCATAGGTTCCTCTAACCTGGTTAACAACCAGCTTGGAGTCGCCATAGACTTCAAGATATTTGACGTCTAGTTGTTTGGCTAATTGAAGCCAAATGAGTAAAACATTGTATTCAGCTACATTGTTAGAGCAAGGTTCATCTAGTGAGTAAGCTCTTTGAATAGTTGACCCATCTGAAGAAACGAGGACAACTCCAACTCCTGCGACGATGGCACCATTTGGTCCGATCCTGGATGCACCATCGAAAAATAGACGCCAAGTAGGAAATTCTTCGGAGATTGTATTTGATTCTAATGTCTCGTCTGGAATTTCATCATAGAGTTTGGATGTCTCTGGAATAGGATGAGCTGCTAAGAAATCTGCCAGTGCTTGACCTTTGACAGACTTTTGAGGAACATATACCATGTCATATTGGGCTAGCAGAATGGCCTATGTAGCCAGCCGAGAATTGAGTGTGATGGGCTTCTTCATGAGTACCCGAAGAGGATTAACTCGGGATATGACATGAATAGTTTGGCCAATGATATAATGCCGAGTCTTTTGAACAGCAAACATAAGAGCTAGGCATTCTTTTTCGATCGAACTATAACGGTGTTCAGCACCAATCATAGTACGACTAAGGTAATAAATGGCCAATTCATGACCTTCTTTGTTCTTTTGGGCAAGTAAAGCATCCAATGAATGATCCATAGCACGAACATACATTAAGAATGGTATGCCTGAAGTCGGTGGCACTAAGACTGGTGGGTTCATGAGATAGTGCTTTATATCTTCGAATGCTCGTTGACACTCTTCGGTCCAAATGAAAGATACACCCTTCTTCATTAGCTGAATGAATGGCCTGCAGCGTCTAGACAAATTCGAAATGAACCTCCTGATGTACGCAAGTCGACCTTGGAATCCTCGTAGCTCTTTTAGGTTGCGTGGAGGACGCATCTCTTGAATGGCTTTGATCTTCTCGGGATCCACGTGTATACCCTTAGAGATAATGATGAAGTCGAGGAATTTACCACTAGAGACACCCAAGAATGACTTGGTGGGATTCATTTTGAGTTGATGTTGGCGCATGAGATTGAAGATTGTTCTCAAGTCTTGGATGTGATCTTCCTTTAGACGACTCTTGACCGTAATATCATCGACATAGCATTTGACAGTCTTGCACAAATGATCTTGAAAGATAGTATTCATAGCTCGTTGGTAAGTTACACCAGCGTTCTTGAGACCAAACGACATTACTGTGTAGCAATAGACCCCGCAAGGAGTTCGAAAAGAAGTATGTTTTTCATCTTCAGGATTCATCTGAATCTGATTGTATTCAGAGAATCCGTCCATGAAAGATATCCGTTCAAACCCACAAGTGTTGTCAATCATGACGTCTGTGATAGGGAGAGGAAATTCATCTTTTGGACAGGCTTCGTTAAGATCCCGAAAGTCGATGCAAACTCGAACTTTGCCGGTTTTCTTCAGGACTGGAACAACGTTGGCTACCCAATCTGGATGTTGTTCCTCTCGAATAAAGCCACAAGCGATGAGCTTCTTGACTTCATTATCAATCATGTCCATCGTTTCTAGCTTGAAGTGCCGTTGTTGCTGTGTGATCGGTTTTGCATTAGGCAAAATATTCAGTTTGTGAGTAGCAACTTTGGGATTTAGTCCTGGCATGTCTTCATAACTCCAAGCAAAGACATCAATGTATTCTTGAATTAGAAGAATTAATTCTTGCTTATCTGTCTCTGGAAGATTCTTGCTGATAGATATTGGACGAGGTGACCCGCTTTCTCCTACATCAATTTGAACCAATTGATCTTCGGTAGGAGGTTTTCTTTGTTCAAATCAGAGTTCCCATTGAGTATCCATTCGTTGAACCCAAGGATCTGTTTCAGGATTTTCTTCAATATCCTCGTCATATCCTTCTGGAAATTCGGCAGAGACCATATTGGAAGATACGATTAGTCGATGAACTTGACCAATGCTGGTACCAAAATCCCATAATCTGGAATCAGAAGAGTTAGAGCGCTCTTCACTATCAGATTCAGAGACTACTGGGGATAATACTGGAGGTGAAGTATATTCGAGACCTCTTTTGGTCCTGCTGTAGTACATCTCTGACTTTTCTTTCGGAACAGTCGTACGGATAGGAGTTCGTCTACCCTTGTCGTAGTTGAAGCCATTTTTGAAATCATAACCTATTTTTCGGATGATATTTTTGATTGTTGACTGTAATGACAAAGTTGGAGATGGCATGTATCGTTACTTTTGCTATCATCCGTATAGCTTAATTTTTGTTCTGATCCTTTACTAAAAAGTATTGGACTCTCGCCTTTCTTTCGAGCAGGAACAATACGATATGAATCATCTGGATGTTCAAGTGAGACCTCTGTTTGAAGAGACTGTACAACTCCCATTGTAAATGACTGGAAGCTATCTAACATATCCAAATAGCATTTAGCATGATAAATGACATCAGTATACTGGAAAGTAGATACTATTTCATTGATTTGTACATTCGTATTTACAACAGGACCCTTAGCCTTAGCAGGCTTGGTCAGATTGATTACAAGAGGGAGAGAAGAAGAACGTAGAGGAGGCTTATTACGACGAAGGTCAATAACAAGTGGCTCAGAGGAGGTGAGCTCCCTTTTATCCTTGTTATGAGTTAAATCAATAACAAGTGGCTCAGAAGAAGTGAGCTGCTTTTTATCCTTGTTACGACGTAAGTCGATAACAAGTGGCTCAGAAGAGGTGAGCTCCCTTTGATCTTGACCATCATCGATTGGTTGCTTCTGGACTGGCAAGTGAATAGCCAGTGGTTTGGAGGACTGAGGATGAGAAACACGCCCTTTGACATGTATGATGAGGGTGTCTTTGGACACTGCTTCTTGTTCTTCTTCAGTGTCTAGAGCTAACACAACTTTCATAAATTCATCCTTGTACATACGAGCATCGTTGCAGTATGCTTCGACACCCTTGAAAGAATAGAGATCCGTAACCTCCTTTTGGACCTCTCATTGTCATCAACATATTTGAAACATTGATGGAGAGTAGATGGAACAATGTTATGCTCATGTAAAAATGGCCTCCCCAACAAAGCATTGTAAGCACAACCAAGGTTGTCTATAATGTAGAAGGTCACTTTTGTGCAAAGATTGCCTATTTAGAGTTTTAGGCGAATCTTGTCCAGCGGTTCACTTCTTCCTTGGTTGAACCCCAAGATGGTGGTGATTGTGCTAGAAAGACTATGCACGGGGATTTTTAATGCATCCAGCATTGTCTTTGGCATAATGCTGAGTGCTGACCCTGGATCTATCAAAATACGATCGACTTTCATCGAGTCGACATATCCTGTACAGTATAGAGGACGGTCATGCCTATTATCTTCCATCAGCATATCATCCTGTGTGAAGGTAATGTTTGGAATCAATTCCAATACACTATGACAATGAAGGCAAGAGACAGGCTCCGCTGTCGGCTTCTTTAGAAGAGCTAGACAGGTTTCTACCTGCATTAGAGCTTCACTCAGAGTTTTTCGAGTCTCTTTGGAGAGGCGCAAGAGCTCGAATATTGACAGCCTAGCCGGTGTATTGGCTAGTTGAGCCAAGATATCAAAGTTGTACGGATTTTCAAGTCCGGAGGGAGTTGACTTCTTCACAGGTTTGTCGAAGCGGACTTGTTGTTTGCCTTTGTCAGCTGTCGTCAGTTTGGGGGGAATGGGTACTACAACCGGTGAGGATGCAGCCGGGATGTCTTTAGTGGACACAGGTTGCACTGGAGTAGACTCAGAGGAAGAAGAAGGATTCTCCTGAGTTTCGGAATACTCCCGTAGATAGGCTTTCCCTGACCTGGTATCCAGCAGGATTTCTTCTTCAATTATGGGGTCAAAAGACACCATATTGCAAGTCTTTGTCTTGCCCTTGGAGCAGTCTTTCTTCTTGGAAGAAGAAGGAACTTCGAACTCTGAAGCAAGATCAGGATGAATCCACATAATCTCACCATTGTCAAGAGATGAAGGGACGAGACCTTCACTTCGTGGAGGGGGAGATTTTCGATCTCAAGAGTAACTTTGGGGATAGGAATGACACCATGATGTACCATTTGCAGAGGAAAGTTACTGAATTGAATTGAGACCATGTTTGCAGTAACAGTCTTTTCGTCTTGCTGCAAAGTGACAACACCAGCGTTAACCAGCTCTTGTATCTTGCCTTTGAGCACGTAGCATGCTCGAGTGGGATTCCCAATGAACCTGTGATAGACACAATACTTGGGATGATCAGTCTTACCGACCTCATCAGGCTTCTTTGGGTCTGGGAGTTGGAGTTTATTACTTTTGATCAAGCAATCAAAGATGCTTGCAGTGTCATTCTCGTCAAAGGAGTACTCTACTTTAGGACGAGGTTCCCTTGGTGGAGGTACAGAAGGAGTAGAAGTAGACGTAGGTGGAGCCACATTGACCGCCAGAGATTCCTTGCTCTTCAAATTGATGTTCAGGGTCTCTTTATTCTTGCAGTTGTTCTGGCGATTACCGCTACTCGATGTCTGGTGTTCATCTCGGTCGGGGTTAGACATTTGTACCCCTAACTGTTTGAACTTGTCAGCTCTAACTTTAGCTGCTTTAGCATTGACAATGAAGGATGGCCAGTCTTGGAATTGAGTTAAGCCCGTCCACATGCTAATGATAGGCAAAAGATTTGCCTTGCAGGTGTCTATGGTGATAGCGGCCGAAGTTCCAAGAGGCATTTTTAAAGCTTCTCGGCGGAACCTTTCAATGAAACTTTCAGCAGTTTTATTATGTCTTTGTTTGATTTTATTGAGGGCTGACATAGTCATGCCATTGATTCCCTCATAAAATCGTTCTAAGAAGATCTGTTTAAGACCCGAGAAGGAAGTGATACAGCCATCGGGCAGGCTTCTGTACCAATCGTATGCCACACCAGCTAAACAGCCGACGAATACCCTAGTAAGAAGAGCGTCATTTGACTGAAGTTGGACAGTCATTACCTCAAAGTGGTTAATGAACTGACTAGGAGAAGTGCTGCCATCAAATAGCGAGATTGTTGGAATCTTGTATTTAGGAGAAAATGGGACTTCTTTCCATTCAACTGGGTAAGGTTACTTGATCCCCAATCTCTGTAAGTTGTCTTTCTCTTTGAAGGCCTCAAACTGAGTACGCAAGAGCTTGACAGCTTCATTAGCGTTTTCCGAAGATGAAGAAGGAGCAGACAAAATCAGAGTTTAGGAGGAGGAACACATGGTAAGCACTAACCCCAGTACCTGACTGACTGGGTGTGGGTTGGATTTAAACAGGGGGTACTTGAGGAGGTACTACCCTCAGCCCTGTATTGACAGGCACCGACGATGCTATGATCTCAGGATTTGTAGCAGGTACGGTCGGTGGTACTGTATGTTGGGCCACGATGATAGAATGCATACTGGCGACCATTTCAGCCATGGTCTTCAGCTTGTCCTCTAGTGCAGCTATTCGCTGTTCTTGATTTGTCGAAGCTGAAGCATCCGGATCTTCAGTGACAACATAAGCGGTTACTTCTCTAGGTACAGTAGAAGATACTATTTGTTTCGAACTTTTACCGTATGTATCATAGTTAGAGAAAGAATCATCTCCTGAATGAGAAGTGGGAAGATGACCAGACGAATCTTGGAGAAGATTCCTTTGACCGATTATATCTCGGCTTCGGGATCTGGTATGTTGGAATAATCCTTCAGAAGATTCTTGGAGTAGATCCAAATACCGCTGGCTTGTCTTGCGAGGCTTACCGTGCTTAGAGCACTTCCTACCCCCAGTGTCTCTAGAAGTCATGTTGACAGAAGCGTACAAAACTTCGTCTTTATCTTCTGACATAGGTTTAGAGTTTGTAAAGTTTAGACGATCGAAGACAGATCGTCTTATTGTTTGACAACAACACTTGATGACCACTTTATGATTACAATGGTGTTCAAGTGGTTGCACTGGAGGCGTTGAGATGTTGTCCCATTTTTGCTTGAAATGCTCTCGAAGGTCAGGAACAATGACAGGACAAGGAAAAGTTCGAGGGATGTGTTCTTCGACAACATTTGGAACATGGTTTCGGTTCTTCAGATGTTTCATCCCTTGAGTGTACAGGGTAGTACTCATTTTATTAGCATAGGTGTCAGGATTTTTGATCTTGGAAGTTTGCTTCTGATGCTGTTTGGTCTTCGGTATTGGCTTTTTGCGTTTTGCCGAAGTTGATCGATTGAGATAAGTTCTTAGATAAGCAAACTCACCCCCAGGGGTTTCTGTCTGAGACACCAGCAATTTTTCTTATTTGATCGAGATATCTTGAGAGTTGGAAGATCTTGGAACTCTGCAACCGGAGTGGGAAGAATACATCTTTGATAAGTACAAGTTCTTTGACATGGAGGGAAGAAGAACCTTTGTTTGAAAGAGTTCTTGTACTGACTGGTGCCGAGGCACGTTCAGATTGATCTTCTACGGTAAAAACCGAAGAAGACTGAGAAAAGACCAAAGGGCCTTTTCCTTTGTTTTGTGAAGAAGGGTTAGCTAAAGAGTGTTTCCCTCTGTTGTCTTCCAAGTCGTGGGACGAGAAAGTTTAAGAAAAGACCAACGGGCCTTTTCTTTTGTTCTGGGGAGGAGGAATAGTCAAAAGACTACCTCCAGTGGATTGCACTTGAGCAACAGGGTGTTTGAGAAGAGGAGCAGAGTTTTTTCCCTTGCTATGAGAAGAAGAGAGATTAGCCAAAGGGCTGTCTCTCTTAGACTGCGCTGGCGCAGTTTGCGCAGGATTGAAGTGACTGTTGGCGCACTGGCAGATTGTTTGGTGGCCCATGCAGGTCTACGTTAATCACTTCGGTTACGTCACTGTACCGTCGTGAGCTTGCGAATAGGACTAGACACTTAGAATCTCATCCACATGTCTTGACTCCTTGTAAATCCTAAATCCTTGATTTCATTGAATCCTTGATTTGCATCTTGCTTGAAAATCTCTTCAACGGCTAAAAATATTTTCTTTGAATAGCAGTTAAGATGGACTCTCAAGACAGGAATAATGCTGCACTGAATACCCCATCGGCTGCAGGAGGCTCTTTCACGTACATGACTCCACCGACACAAGAAGGCCAGCTCACTCATGCGAGTAATCAACCGTAATTCTCGAGATTCCACAGAGGTGATATTCCACCGCCTCCATAGTTTCCTCTGCAGACTCCACCATCAGCACCCAGTCTGCCACCAGCATCTGTTCTACCACCAACACAAGCTCTACATCCAGCACGTGTCCCACATCCAGTACCAGCCATGCACCCCGCACCAGTGATGTATCCAGCTTTTCCCATGCACCCACCGTCGACGATGTATCCAGCCTCAACGATGTATCCAGCATATTTTCTGCCTCCGCCACCAGCCTTGGACAATATCACACTCCTCGAAATTATCCAGCAGTAGGCTAACATGTTTTGCGACACTTGAGAGAGGTTCTTCAGATTCGAGATGCTCCGCGACAGCGACCGGGGAATCCCATGCACTTCATGGACTTTAGGCCCATGCCGTTCCATGGGACAGAGGGGATCGTCTACGCTGATGAATGGCTAGAGAACATGGAGAGGTATCTGAAGATGGCCCGAGTTCCAGAAGATTTGAAGATTGAGTCAGTCAGTGGACAGCTTTTCGATATCGCGCGGACATGGTACCAAGGCGAACCCCGATTTTCTGCTCCAGACATGACTTGGGAGGAGTTCAAGCGACTGTTCTAGAGGAAATTCTATCCATACGTAGCACGAGAAGCGTTGGTGAGTCAGTTCGAGCAACTAGAGCAGGCAACCACACCGTCGACGAGTACACATCAGAGTTTTCTCGCCTCAGCCGATTCGCGGAGAACTTGGTCAGCACCCCTGAAGACAAGGCGCGGTGATTCAGAAAAGGACTATCTCATGAGATTCGTCTGGCCATCGCCACCAGCCGAGCCGCCACTTACGAGGAGATTCTAGAGGTCGCCCAAGCAGTAGAAGAGGAGCTGAGTCACAAGCCGAAGAGGAATCGAGACGCACTCGGAGGAGACAGCAACCAAACAGCACCGACAAAATGTCCTAACATTTAAGTGAAGACACCAGCGCAAAAGCATCAATAACAACCACAAGCAGCCCCACGCCAAGTCCAAGACATTCCCATCTGTCAGCATTGCTCGAAGAAAGGCCACACTCAAGAAAATTGTCGCAACAGATTAGGGTTGTGTTGGACTTGTGGATCCAACCAACACTTGTCTCACAATTGTCTGAAGAAGAACGCAAGTGCCCCACCATTATCAATCGCAGGAGGAAGACGAGCCTTTGCCATGGTCACGGAAGAGGCGGCAACACCACACGGAGCGAATGGCAGAAATTTTCAGTAGATTATAGTATCATTATTGGGGAGTACTATGTTTGGTTTTGACTTGCAAAAGATTCAAATAATTCTATGGCAAACTGTTAAATTATTCTTTCTAGCAGACCGTAGCTCCTTAAATTTCGAGGACGAAATTCGTTTAAGGGGGATAGAGTTGTCAACTCCTTGACCAAATTCTTCTCCTATATATTTTTATTATTATATCCTTTGTCACACATATAGAATTGTTATGCTTCATATTATTTTGGTTTTACTAGGTATACCAAGAGAGGTGAAACAGGGAATATTCAAATTAACAGGGGGCTTCTTGCAAAACTAAGTTTCTTAGCAGGGGCCATAGTGCTACTTTTTAAATTCAATTTCTATTTGAGACATACAATTGTTATGGTTATATTGATTTTTACTTAAAATACTAATTAAGGGATGCAAGAGTATTAAGGATATTAGCCAGGGACCTAAGTGCAAGTATAAAACCAAATTCAAACTCCTATTTAATTTTCTTTCGAGCTCATCCTATTTCGAAACCCTGTTTATAAACTCACCAAAGGATAGGACAGGATTAGAATTCAAATAGTTTGAATTCTTCGATTCTATCCATTCCCTCCTTTCCACCTATATATGTATAGACAATTCTGGGATTGTTTTTCCTTTCAAACCCTAGCCACCGTTTTCTCTTTTGTCGAGAAGACCAAGAAGTAGGCGCCATGAAGCAACAGGAACTCGTACGATTATAAGGTGAGTATTCGACCTTCTTGTCAATACCATATTAAAATTTTTGTTATTAGCAATAGAGAGGGTTAGGTGTTTGTTATTTTTCCTAAATCCAAATCGTTGTACAATACTAGAGGCATAAATGAGACCCTCCTGGTGTCATGAACTTCCTGGTGACCATCAATTGGATTTTTCCTTGTACGATCCCACTGTGCAAATTGGCATAGGACTTAGAATACATCGGGTATCCATACACCACACAAGGACTGCTATAGCACAGGACATGGACTGCAGAACCAAGTATCAAACCTACCTATACAGGAGACTGCTATATAGCTGTTCATACTGCAGTAACTTTGTTCATCAAACTTGGCTACTAAGTACACTTCCCTATATCTCCTACATTCTAGCCAAATAAACATCTTGATTGGTCAATGATTGGCCATTAGAGAGTTGCTTCCATTCCTGAAGTTCAGTGTGTAAATTTTCCCTATGCCAAACTGTTGAGCAGAGGGATGCCATTGGCTAATTACGTATGCTTGTGTTTTTATGTATTTTTTGTATTTAGCTATATAATATTCTTGTTTCTGCATCTTGCATACATGTGTGAGATTTAATCTACTCTTATTTTAGTTCTGAATGTTATATTTAGTTGGTCCTTCCAGCAATTAGCCTTCTGGGTTCTACTATTAGTCCCTCTTGCTAACCATTGTCCAAGCAAGGACATTCCATACTTACTAGGAGAGTGATGTAAGGCTTGATGTGTCATAGAGATGAATTCAAATCCTTATAACAAAGCATATCATTAGCTCTTCGTCTAAACTCTGATCTAGTCTAGGGGAACTTGAGGGCGCTTCTTGGTTGCATGAGCTGAGGTCTATTTACTGTCAACTGGCCCTTATAGGTTTAACTCAAGGCCCTCTCTTCATTGTATCTATCTTGTCTCTGAATTTGGCACCGCTACTAAGGTGTGATGTTAGACTGATACCCTGTCATAAAAACAATTGTGGAGCTTATCGTGGTCCATAACCGATGCTTATATCACACGGATAGCTGGTCTGAAAATATATGCTAACCTTTTGGTTGAGGGTTGTCAACTCAGTGTTCTGTCACAAATCTCAGACTTTATTTTGATGAGACTGGCTTGGCTGATATTAATTTGAAATCGTTTGTCTATCATAGCTGAAACTGTGCAGAGTTTTCTATTATGTATATTCAGAATGCTATACGGAGTCTGTGGACTTATTTAGTAGCCCGCAGGTACCTCAATGTGCACTTCCACAAACACAATACAGGAAACCAAAATCTGATTTACCTGGAGAGTACAAGAGTACCCTGTTAGAGGAATACTGGGTTATGGCAAACCATGTCCACACAGTTTATCAAGGGTATATGGGATGAACTTGTGCTACTATGTGAAGGGTTGGAGAAGATAAACTCCCTATTTTCTACCAACACTAGCTTCCATAAAGTTATGCCCCATCTAATCTGCAGGTAGCAGCCTATAACCTGCACCTTACAGATGATAGAGAGCAGTCCAATTGAAATAGATGGGCATGTGACGGCCAAGAGCTGTAGGTAAACATCATTGGATAGCTAGTACCATGTCATTATATTTCATTAAGTTTCGTGTTGTATTATGTATAGTTATCTTGAAAGGAAGGAGGTTGTAGCCACTCTTTTAATTAAAGAGCTTAGGTGAACACAGGACCAGTTCCACATAATGCTTTGAGGAAGGGTACTCGAGTATCAATTAGCAGTAGCAGACCTCCCTGCTTGTCCTTTCCAGGTTGTTGACATTAGATCCTAGCATAGAGAACATCAGCTTCTAGAGGTCAGATGAGGTCCTGCCTTATACAAAATTTTCCTTGATAGTGTAGTCCTGCACATCCCAGACCTGTTCCCATTTTATACAATCCCTTAGCTCGACACTGAATATGCGTTGTCTATTTTTCCCCCTTTGTATGTTTTTCCCTTATCAATTACCATGATATGTGGACTTACTGTTAGCAATGGATTAGGAACTTATGACCATAGGTTACAGATTTCATGTTTGGTATGCATGCATTAATTGGATTTTAGGACTGATGCATGCCTGATATTGGAGAACATACCAAATCAGTTGAACCTTCAAGGTTCAATCGTGTGATATACACCTATCAAATTTAAAAGATTATTGTGTTATAATTACATTGGAGAAGCCATAGGTATTTGGATCTTTCAACCTGATGCAATTCTTTCTCTTGTTGATATTGAAGATACATTGCATTGTGCATTAGAGGTGTGCTTGATCATAGGAGATACTATGCCATTATTAGCTGTACTTGTATAGTACACTGTGCTCTAGCATTCTTGGGGTTACTGCTTGTTATTTTTAAGGAAGTGTCAATGGATAAGATGGTAGGAAAGACAAGAATTGAAAAGAGGATTACCAACCTACAAGCCAACTAAGGGGGAAACGACCTAGTAACCTAATAAAGCACTAGATAGGCTTATTTACACTCTTGAATTGTGTGTTGATTATATGAATTCATATTATAGGTCTATTGGACTTGACTCAGTGCTTGACCCGTGCCAGCAGCGCAAGACCACAGGCAAGTATACCTTGCCTTTCTACACAACTTTATTTACATGCACTGTCTTTATTTATTATTCAATTTTTCTCATATTATTGATATGTATCTTTCTTATCCTGTTCGTATATTGGTATCATTGATTTGTAGACCGTATTCCCAGTTAGCCTTGTGTCTTATTGATCGTACCTTGATTCGGTCGTGCCTCCTTGTCTTGAAATCGTGAAGCTAACCTGCGAGTCCACCTTAAGGACGAGGGTTAGTAGTTATCCGTGTCTGATGCTAGCCTGTCAGTCCACACTAGGGACGAGGTTTGTAGTATAGGGCTTACGCCTGCGAGTCCACACTAGGGACGAGGGTGATGCTAGCATGCGAGTCCACACTAGGGACGAGGGTTAGTAGTATAGGGTTTATGCCTGCGAGTCCACACTAGGACGAGGGTTAGTAGTATAGGGTTTATGCCTGCGAGTCCACACTAGGGACGAGGGTGATGCTAACCTGCGAGTCCACACTAGGGGCGAGGGTTAGTAGTTCAAACCTGCGAGTCCACACTAGGGATGAGGGTTTGAGTATTCTATTTAGTTATCTATCTTGACATGAGTTCTCTAGTTCTTGTTCAGCAGTTCATCTATGTATAGACAGTGTATAGTTTCGTGCTTTATTCATTGTTCAGTTTTACTTGTTTATTCTCTATATTTCTCCATGCATAATAAACTGTTAGACAGGCTCGTTTTTATGTATCTTTCTAGTCCTCTGAGGACCTGATGATCTCTTCAGTTTTGCCGAGTTTGAGTTAGAAGCAGACCAGAGGGTTGAGCCAGCATCAAATCGTTTCGTTTGCACTTGCGGTGGTCTAGATTAGCAATTTTTATTCAGTTAGTTACTCTATGTATTCTTCTATTTTCTTCCATCCATTGGTAGTAGATTTGTGTCTACCAGACGTGACAGTGATTCTTGATATTCAGTTTATTCATTATATTCAGTTCATGTCTTTTCATTAATCTTGACTGTGACATGATTATTCCTGTGGATGAGATTTAGTTTACCATGTGAATCTAGATTATCGTGACTTGTATTTAGATAGCGTACTACCGCCGACACTGCGGCGTAGGCTAGCTTGGACACGCTTCGTATCCGAAAAACGGGTGCGGGTCGTGACAGATTGCGCAAGAGAAACTCTGGCAGAAGGTCTTTTGGCCATAGTCTCAGCAGCTTGTGCAGCAGGAATTTTGATTCCAGAGTGCTTGGGTTGCACTCTGGTTGCTGGAGTGGTAGATTGCGCAGGCAGAGTTGCAGCCAACTGTGCCAGAGGAGTAGCAGTCTTGTACTTTGATAGAGCAGCATAGGAAGTAGATCGTGCACTGACAAGGGAAGCACACTGCGTATGGGCAGTAGCAACAGACTGCACAACAGAGACAGCAGTCTTGGGAACAGAGGCAGTAGACTGCGCAGCAGGCTGAGCAGCAGAGGTAATGGACTGCACAGCAGACTTGGGGATCCATACTGGACGCATTTTACTCGTGGCATAAGTTGTTGCAGTACGAGGGTGGTCCTGGAGTTGATCATGGCTTCGTAGGCCGTCTGGTTGACCTTTACAACCAGCGTCTTCTGCGTCTTTTTGATAGACGCAACTTCACATTGAGTTGTTACTTCCTCGTCGGAGGAGAAAGTCGTCCCCAGCAGAGTCGCCATTTTGTTTGCAAAAACAAAACTTTATCTTTATTTCACAAACTTTGTAAGAAGATTACAATTGAATTCTGGGAAAGTACAACTGTAAGAATCCGATCTGAAGACGATCGCTTTATCCCTTGGACGATGTAAACTTTGAAGACGATAGCCTCTGAAGTTGAAGGCGATAGCCTCTGAAGAATGCAGCAGCACTTGGACAAGAACTCCTGAACTCTCTGATTTTTCTGACCTCTATGTATGATCCCCCTAGGAAGGACTTGAAACTCTATTTATAGAGTTCTGGAAATAACTAATTTTTAGGTATTCTGGATTGTGCAAGATGGATTGCGCATGCACTGGATTGCGCATCAGACTGCGCTGGCAGTTATTTGATCGTAGGCCAACTGTATTGGACTATGGCATCATTTGAATGAAATGCACATGACCGTGTACAGACGGTTGCCACGTGGTGAGTAATTGATGGCATGAAGGCCACGTATACATTTGTCAGTTGTCTTGGTGGAGTGCGCCACATAAATTGTGTTGGCTTCAGATTGTGCTGGAATGGACCGCGCTGTAGAGAGTCTGGCAGATTGTGCTGTATGTACAACTGTCCTCGAGCGCTGTACTGCACGATAAATGAACAATTTCCTCATTTTTCGTGCTGTCAGTTGTCAAAAGATCTGATTCTCTGTCAGATAATGATGATAAGGCCACGTCAGCTTGCGCACTTCGATGAGTGCGCAGTTCAGCCTGCGCAATCGAGATGGTGCGCAATCTGTCTCTTGCGCAGTTCATTTGAAGGATAAACTTTTTGATTTTCATGGTTTTGTTGATGGGTACAACTTGATTTTTAGGACCTACAAGGGTATCCTTTCCTTTCCTATTACTATTGCCAGAATTATTACCAGAAGAGCCTTTCTTTCCTTTGTCCTCTGAGGCAAAAATCATCCCATGTTCACGAGCCAACCGACCATTGGTCTCGGCTGAAACTGCTGCTATAATAAACGAGGCCCAGTCTGTGAATTGGGAACCCGTGAAGACAGCAATGGTTGGCCGCAGATTCATCTTGCATGTATCAATCAACGCTGAGTCTGGCATACCAGGAGGCATTTTCAAAGTTGCCTATCGGAAACGTTCAATGAACATCCGAGTATCTTCCTTCTCCTTTTGTTTGATCTCTATTAAGGAGGACATATTCATATCCATACCTCCTTCATAGAAGCGAGAGAGAAATATTGCTTTAAATTCGTCAAAAGACGAAATGCAATTGTCGGATAAACTACGATACCAGTCATAAGCTGAACCCGTCAAGCACCCGATGAACACTCGAGTAAGAAGAGCATCATTTTTCTGCAGATGCACAGTCATAATATCAAAGTATTTGATATATTGACTAGGAGAAGCCTTTCCATCAAACAATACCATTGATTGTGGCTTGAATTTCGCAGGAAATGGTACATTATTCCAATGAAAAGGATAAGGTTGCTTAATCCCTAACCTTTGGAGCTGATCCTTGTGCTTCAAAACTTCAAATTGTGCTTTTAGTTCACGCACTGCTTGAATAGCTTCACTGGTTTGAGGAAGCACATTTGATTGAATAGTGGTTGGATGTACCGTAACCCCCACCGGAGGTGGTACATCTTCTGGAATGATAGGATCTGGAGATGTAGAATTTTGATTGACAACAGGCTCTTGATTATTCAAAGGTATATTAACCCCTTGACTATCTTGAGTTTGTGCTGCTGCATGCACCAATATTATTACTGCCGGCTGAGCAGTTTGCTGAGTCATTATTATTTGCCATTAAAATCTTTTGATTATAAATTATAATACAAACAGAACATTGTTACAATGTAGTACTTCGACGTAGTCCTAGGAGTACACTTTTGTTTATCTGGGTCCCTTGGGCCGATGGAGCGAGTGGTAATGCATTGACTCCGTTGACGATCTGACGACGGTTATCGGTTCTCTGAAGGTCTGGGTTGCTCTGGGTGCTCGAGCTGGTGGAGAGGAGGAAGACGTTGAGTGTCTGTATCTGCCTCTCTGGTTGTGCGACGTCTTTATCAGTATATGTATGTTCGTCTGTGTGTGTATAGAAGAAGGAAATGATCCCTCTATTTGTAGCTTTACAGGCTGGCTGCTCATGCACGTATATATAGGATGCACCTGGATGCGGGGACGCCACGTGGTGATTGCTGATGGAGGCGCATAGATGATGCACCCTGATTGAGGGGTTGAATTCTTCATGCTGCTGTTGTGGGCCGGCACGTAGCATAGAAGAGGATCTTTTTGTTGCTGAGATCTTGGATGAATCGAGTCAAAGGACACATGTCATCGGCCCATGGCTCGGAGATCTCAGATTTAGTGGGGAATGATCTGGTAGGATGCGCCTGGGATTGGGTGCATGAGGAGACTCTGGCTCGTAACCTTTGGGAGTCATGAACCATTCGGGACGCATGGCTTTTGAGGCGCATGCGAGGCTTCAGTAGTGACTTTACTTCTGTCTTTAGGGATCAGAGAAAAGTCTGAGGCGCATGGCTTTTGAGGCACATGCAGAGCTTCAGTAATGACTTTACTTCTGTCTTTAGGGATCAGAGAAAAGTCTGAGACACATGGCTTTTGAGGCACATGCAGAGCTTTGGGCGCATGGCTGCGAAGGCGCATGCGAGATGGTTGGGCGGCCACGTGGCTGTAACTGTCAGAGAAAAGTAATGATGATGCTGACGTTGGCGACGCTTCATTTTCTGAAAAAGCTGTCAACTGTTCAGTTCTCGAGAGGCATGCTGCCATCTCTGTCAGACTTCAGCATTTAATGTTCTTTGACATTTGATGGACTGTTGAGTGGGCGCATCGATCGACGTTCCACTAAGCGCATGGGGCCACATGGGGGCGCATGCTTTGTGAGGTGCTTGGTTTCGAGAGGTGCATTTGTGTGATGCGCGGCCTGGCCGACGCACCCGCTCTGTATGACACGTCTTTAATGGTGCGACTGTTACGTCCTTCGAGTGCTTTGAATAGCCGTTTTTGACTTGGCTGAATTCGAAGCGTCTGGTTCATCCATTTAATGCAAATTTATTACACGGAATTCGGAGAGCCAAACACTTGGCACATGGGATTGATTTGCCCGACCTATAAATAGTGGCATGGAGAGAGTTTGCTTCTCGTTCTCTCACGTTCTTCTGAAATGAACTTGGTTACTCGAGTGCATTCTGTTGATGAGATGCTCCCGAGGGTGAAGATGCGACGTATTGTTTAAATTGATGCACTTGAAGGTGACTGTTACATCCAAAAGTCGGAGTCGAGGGCTTCCGCGGCAGGCAGAAGGTGCATGTTACATCCAAAGATTGGGATGCTCGAGCCTCGTCTCCGTTACGCTGAAAGAGCCGCAGATCGGAATTGCGGTGCTGCGATCATCTTCCTTGGCCTTTGGAGGCTCTTTCGAAGCCTCTCCTGGCCACAGGTTGATTTGTGTTGCTCCTCTCTTCCTCGATTTGGGGGAGCTCTTCCTCCAGCTAGAGGGTTGATTGCCACCCTCGTTCTGCTCAATAAATGCTTCATTAGTCGAAGCATTAGACGGCGCATATGTTGACACTTCCTAGTGAGCCTAGCTGGAAGGGTGGCATATAACTGGGCTGCTGACAGGATACGCCCTGCTGAGGGCGCATGGTGGGATGCGCCTGACTGAGAGCGTATGATGGGATGTAACTGACTGAGAGCGCATGGTGGCTGCTGCACCTGTTCAAGAGCGCATGATGATCGCTGCGCCTGGCTGAAGACTTAGGCTCTTTTTTGTAGAAGTTCTCCTTTGTACAGCCTTTTCTAGACATGTAATAAACTTTTATTTGTAAATAAAAATTCTCGTTCAAATGTCTATACTTTTGTTTTGCTGTGTCAAGTACTTTGTCTGAGCTTCCTGGCGCATGTAGTGTTTGGCGCATAGGATTTCTGATCATAAAATTCCATGCTTCTACAAGACCCCCTTCAAAGTTTTCAAAACTTTTTTTGTCAAAGTTTAGAATACTTTGAATAAGAAGCATGGTGGTTGGGACGCATGACTGTTCGGGCGCATAGATACTCCGTGCATCAGTGATGGGGCGCATGCTCCTCTCAGTTAATGCAAACGATAACGCCTCGATAACCAAAAAAGATTAATGATGATCGTTTTAGTTTTATTTGCAGTTATCTCCTCGTAGAACCCGAGGCGGCGGCTGAGGTCACACCTCATCGGTTCACGCGTGCGACTGAGCCTATAAATAGGCGTGAGGTGGAGAGAGAGTTCTTCCTCTCCTTGCTTTTGTCCTTTAGAGTTCTTCTTCGAAAAACCCTAACTTTATCCCTTCAAGGAATGGCTCCCAAGACTCCTCGCGTCGGTACTGGCAAGGGAAAGGAGCCTGCGGAGTTCGCCGAAGAAGACGTTCCTATCGCCATTGTGACTCCGGCCGACATTCGTCCTGCGGTGACGGATGGGTATCGTCTTTTCTACTATTTTTTGTTCAGACGAGCTTCCGATCATACGGCTGAGTTGGTGTGCCCTAACTCTCCGCTACTGACGCGTATGGACTTCTGTCCTGATGATGCGTCGAGGTTTTATCCCACCGACGTGCATAGGTTTAGGCCCTTATTATGCACCAAGGTTTAACTGCTAACCGCGCATGGTTTTACACCCTGATGATGCATCGAAGCTTCACTGCTGACGCACGTGGGTTTACACCCTGATGATGTGCCGAAGCTTCTCTACTGACGTGCATGGGTTTACACCCTGATGATACGCCAAAGCCACAATGCTGACGCGCATGGGTTTACACCCTGATGATGCGCCAGGCTGCTTGACACACTTTGTCTTTTTTGCCTGACTTTTGTTTTTATTGTATCAGTGTTGATGACAATCCCTTTGCTGAATGAAGTCCTTCTGGATGCTTCTTTTTGTCAAAAAGTTGATTTCGACGAGGAGGTTATCAACCCTGCGAAGGATACCATCCTACAGAATCAACCTCCTGAGAGAATGCTGCAGATCCAGCATCAGTTGCCGATTTTCCTTCAGAGTATGATGGAGAGCGGTAAACTGAAATCTACTGAATCCGAGGATATGACCTTCTTAAAACCTGTCTTTTTGTTCGGTGATCGCCTGATCTCCACCGAGGCGAAGATACTGAAGATCAAAGAAGACTGGTTCTTCTCTGCGAAGGGCATGGTTCTGTATATGTGACAACTTGAACTCCAGTTGCCGCTGAAGGCCTTCTACCGTTTAGCTTCCAAAAGAAGGATGCCCTGGGAACTTACTCATTCTCAGGAGGGGCATTGGGAGGTATTCTTTCGATTGATGCTACTTCGGATCAAAGGGATTCCTTGGCCGCTTCGCGAGCCGGTCCCTCGTTTAGTTGTCGAATTTTGCGTCCTGGGAGCCTTTATAGTGAGGTTCCTAATGACACCTTTGTCTTCAGTGCTTCGACTTTTTTCAATCGGATGCTAACATCGAGGTCATGTATCCGAAAGGTAGCTTTAGGGTTGAAGGTTGGTGTCACCACATGCCAAAGTGGGACGACTTGACCCTTTGGGTGTTGTTGAAGTTCAAGGCTGAGCTTAAAGAGATTGGGCTGACGACCGCTATCCGTGCCATACAAGCTGGCGTGGATCTCAATAACCATATGTTCCTTGCGCTCTTGGAAATGTTCAATACCCAGACTGGCACTTTCTTTACTCCAGTGGAAGAGTTGGGATTGGCTCTCCACGAAATGTACGAGGTATCCAGGCTTCCCTGGGGCTCTGAACCGTACGAGGAATATTTTCCGTCAAACGAAGAGATCCTTGTCTTGGAAAAGAAGGACCCGGAGATGATGGTTGTTTTCAAAGAGGTAGAGAGCCATCATTATCTGATGTAACGGAGGGAGAAAGCCAAGTCTCAACCTCATGTGAGTGCTTGGAGGGATTACGTCTTCAAGTAGGATTTGGCGGATTCCTCAAAGATCCGGTTTATGACTCCGCAACGGCTGAAACCCGCGGAGATGACCTCTGAAATGAGTCGGTTGGACGAGAGGGCCCCTCGTTCAACTGAGAGTGGCGAGAACGCATATAGCTGCTTCTGGCATTGTGTGCACCGGATGTCATCTAAGGCAGTATTGACTGCGTACTTGATGATATGGCTCCGTGATTGTGTGTTCGCGGGCGGATCTGGTTCTGTGGAGAGGGTACACCGGAACTTTCTTTTACCAGCAGTGAAATTGGCTTTTTCTCGCCCTTTGGCTCTCTCCCCGCGATGGTGTGTAACCTGTTGCGGGGCTTGAGGACCTTTGCTGAGGATATGATCCATGGAGAGGTAGGAATGACAACTTTTCCCGGGCCGAGCTACCACTCCATTATCTGATGGGATGGTTGATTCTACATCATCCAAACGTGATGAGTCCAGGCCCGGAGGAGGATCACGTTGAAGGTGACGCCTTTATCCGCCGTTTCTACAAGAGGAAGTGGTTGCACACTGGCGTCTCCGTTTGCAGAAGAGTTTTGTCCTATCTTCAGGGGTGGGAAATTGTCAAGGTGGGCCCCATCTTCAAAGATTTCGAAGCTGACCAAGATTTGGACGACTCTGGTGAAGATGCGATTACTCTGCCGAAATAGGGATTTTGTTGGTTGCAAAGTATTCGGCCTTCTCATGGTCTACCACAACCAAAATAGGTGTTATCTGGAGCCATACCTGCCAGGCCGGTTTGCTTGCCAGCTTGGCTACACCCAGCTAATGTTACGAAATTCCAGTAACAGTCTGGAGTTTGCTGGGAGTTTACTGGACGGAGCCCGGGAAGGACAATATTACAATGTCGGGTACACTGGTGTTCATTTTACTATGCCAGTTCGTAACCCTCGGCCACAGATCCTGTACTCGGCCGTTAAGCTGTATTATACCATGAATACTGTGTCTCCTGATTACGATAGGGAGACCAGTTTCATCATTGGAACTCAGCTAGAGGCTACGACGAATATGTTGGTGGCGGCTCGGTCATATCGTCCACCAGAATTGGCGGGATATCGTACTGCTACTGTAGCAGTAGTGAGAGATCCCTCTGTTGGGAAGAGACGGGCTGACGCATAAGCCGGTTCGTCTGTACCAAAAAGGCCAAGGAAAGTGACGACCTTCAAAGGCTGCGTCACTGTAATCAGTCCCCGCTGAGGTAAAGAGTCCTCCGTAATTTGGCTCTTCTTGTCATTTTGGTGACCTGTGCTTTTCTTCTTGTAGGGATCGTCGAAGAAGAAAACCTGTGTTTCAAAACCGGGCGTCAGTAAACCAAAGGAGGTGGCAAGCTCTTCTGATGAGCGCATTCCTCCGATGGTGATGTCTCCAATGGAGGAGAATCCTGAAGATGTTCCTGTAGATATTTTAGTATCTCCAGACTTTGTCGGAAGAGACACTGAGGTTGCAACAACTTTCGGGATGGTGCAAGCTGCCGTGGGGGCCTTGGACGATGAGGGTCCTGCGGACACGAGGCTTCCCGATGATGAAGTAGAGTGGAGTTCGTCGTCTTCAGATGACGTTCCTCCAGAGTTGCAAGAGTCTGTTGCGGGGGCAAAATATGTGATTGGAACAGAGGAGAGGGTTGATTCCCCTCCTTGTCATGATAAGGGAAGGTCGGCTGTAGCGCTGCCGAGCCCTACCCCAGACTCAGTAGTAGAAGATGAGGTGGCTGCCGACCGGGGACAGATCCTGTCCCTGTAGAGGGATTTGATAAGAAAAATAAGACTCGTTTGCTGGCCCTGACTCCAGGGGCGAGTCAAGAGCCCAGCGTTGATCTTCCCGTTCTGCCAGGAGGGAAATGTCCCGTACTGGCTGCTGATAGCATGTTGGGGGCTGATGAGGTAGCCACTGACGTCGGTGGTTCTTCCGAGTTTGAGAAGGGTAAAGGTTTGGTGGAACCCTCTGTTGCTCCTTCCACTTGGGGACAATATCGATGCCACTATCGGCTTCCTCCGTTTTTTTGGCTCCTTGGGCTGGTAGTCAAGCCCCTGTTGATGAAAAGCCTGTTGATGCCGAGGTTCCAGCCTCGCAGGTTGAGGCAGGCGGGCCTTCTTCCGGTTTGCTATCTAGAGCAGCTCCTCCGACCCCTGCTATGACGCCGCAGGTACTGGTGGATGCAGATGAATATGTGAAGTTCATCATCGAGACGGTGTATAAAATGCTGTAGAGGGGCGTATCGGCAGTGATGGACGCCAATGGAAGCTTTGCGACGGCAAAAACTCTGGCATTACCTCATATCAACCTGATCCGTCTCCACCAGGGCTATGATTATATGGCCGACATTCTAGAAGCCTCGGTGGTCGAGTGGGACCAGCGGCTTTCTGAATTTTAGGGTATCCAGCAAAATGACCTCTCTGTCCTGATAGACGCGAAAAAGGAGTAGCTGATCGCTGAAACTGAGTCCTCTTACCAGGCCATCGTGAGTGTCTGGGAACACGAAGTGGCTGAGACTGAAGCTGTAGTGGAGCGGTTGTCTCAGTCTACGCAAGAGAAGGTGGAGTCGTGAGCTGCGTTGGACGCTAGTATCGCAGAGGTTGATGCCCAGATCCGTCGCCTTGAGAACCCGTAGACTAGACTCCTATTAGATGTCGAACGTGTCCAGGCTGAACATGTAGCATTCAAGAAGGAGGAAGCAGCTTTCACCTACCAGGCTCTTACTCTGGCTCAGCAGCGGCAGCAGTTGGATGAGAAGCATGAGGATGACACTTCTCCTGAGGCCCTTGAAGCGATACGTCAAGAAGCTGAACGCCGGGTCCTGGCGACTGTAGAGACTCGGGCGGCAGACTTGAGGCGTCGGATTGAAGAGCTTTCAACCAACCCTGGGGATGTTTAGGGATTGTGGTCTCTTCTTTTTGTGTATTTGCAACTCTTGCTGGGGAGGGTGTAGTCCTTTACTCTCTCTATTTTAGAATAAAGAAATACAAAATTTTTTGTGATGTGTTCATTTTTGCTGTCATGAACTTGATGATTTGTGTGGACCTATTATCTTTTGCGCACCTTGGTTTTTAGGTACAGATAATACGTTTGAGAGAACCAACATATTTGCTCAAAGGTGATGTGGACATGGCAAATATGGGATTCAACATGATAGAATCTTCCTACTCAGAGGTGTTATGGACGTGGTAGGAATGACTCTGGGGGATACGCGAAACTACTCAGAGGTAATATGGACGTAGAAGTTTTGCGATCAATGTACGGCAATGCAGGGGTTGTCTGTACGGGATGTTTACTCAGAGGTAATGTGGACGTGGTAAACATGATGGGTAGCATAGTCTTATGGAATATAAGATTCCGCTTTGTAGGGCGTAGGGGAACAACAAAGAGGTAATGTAGACGTAGTTGTCCTTCTACTGGAGGATGCTACGGAACAACTGGGTTCCGGAAGCGTAAGAAATTGTATGTGATCCCTGATGATTGGGTCCACAGACTCCCTTGTTGGGTGGAGATGAAAGTACATGTCTGAAAGATGTCAAGAGTAGTACTTCTTTAGGAACTTGTTGTTGATGGGCATCATGAACAAGTCCCCATTGGGTTTGGCGAGGCGGTAAGCACCGTTTAAGTATACCGTCTCTATGATGAAAGGTCCTTCCCACTTGGGCTCGAACTTTTCTGGTGTCTTGTGAGTCAACACCATCGGCCTCCTGACTGCCAGAACCAGGTTGCCTACTTGGAAAGTCCTCTGCTTGACCTTCATGTTGAAAGCCTGTGATATACGAGCTTGGTAGAGTTCGATGCGTTGTTAAGCTAGGAGACGCTTTTTGTCAAGTGCCTCCAGTTCCCACAGACGACGACGTTGATTGTCCTCTTCTGTGAGTTGGTTCGTGATTGCTATGCGGAGTGAGGGTATCTGGATCTCGAGAGGTAGTACCGCTTCGCTTCCGTAGACTAGGGAGAATGGTGTATTGCCTGTCAGGGTCCGTACCGTTGTGCGGTAGACCCAAAGGAATTCGCCAAGCTTCTCTTCTCAGTCGCATTTGTTGGATGACACGACTTTTTTGAGTAGCCCGACGATAGTCTTGTTGAACGCCTCGGCCAATCCGTTTGCTACCGGATTGTAGGCGGTTGAGGCCACAATTTGAATGCAATTCTTGTCATAGAATCTGCTAAAAACATGACTGTTGAACGGAGGACCATTATCGTGGATGATCCTCTGGGTACCCCGAAACGGTAGATGACATGGTGCTTGATGAAGCTGATCACCCTGGAGCTCTTCACTTCCGCCAGTAGAACGGCCTCTGCCCATTTGGAGAAGTAGTCAGTGATAGCTAGGATGAAGCGGTATCTTCTCGATGAAGGAGGGGTGATCGGTCCCACAATGTCCATACCCCAAGCTTTGAAGGGCTAGGAGGCGACTGTAGGATGTAGTGGTTCTGAAGGTGTATGAATGAAGTCTGTATGAAGCTGGCACATATGGCACTTCTTAGCATAGTCGACAGCATCAGCGGCCATGGTTGGCCAGTAGTAGCCCATGCGTCGTAGTCGGTCCTACAACATAGGGCCAGGTTGATGGGCCCTGCAGGTTCCATCGTGAGCTTCTCGAAGGACTTCGGCTGCTTCTTCGTTGGACAAACATCGAAGGAGAAGTCCATCGTAGGAGCGTTGGTACAACATTTTAGTAGCTGTATCGTAGTAGAATCGAAGAGAGCGCCTCCTGACTGAGACGGCTTCTTTCGGGTCCTCTGGAAGAATTTCGTAGACAGCGAAGTCGATGAACGGGAATCTCCAGTCTCGGACGTTAACACCAGCACTTGTTGACATGTCATGGGCCACTCATGAGCACAGGTTGTTTTTAGGACAGACCAAGTCTCGACCAACTACCGTGACGTAGTGTTGAGTCTCGAGGGGTGCTGCCAATGAGGCTGCGAGGCCAGCCAGAGCATCGACCTCCAGATTTTGTAGACAAGGTACGTGTTCAATGAAGAACTCGGTGAAGGTTGAAATGATGTTCAATGCAACTTCATGGTAAGGGATCAGATCTTTATGGCGAACTTCGTATTGCCCTCTTATCTGGTTTACGACGAGTTTTGAGTCGCCGTAGGCTTCCAGATGATTCACCCCTAGCTGTTGTGCCAACTGGAGTCCCATGATGAGTGCGTTATACTAGGCAACATTGTTGGAGCACGGCTTTAAAAGGGAGTAAGCGCGCTGGGTGACCAGCTGATCGGGGGAGACTAATACCACCCCCACTCCTGCGATGATTTGGCCTTTGGGGCCTGTTCTTGAAGCGCCATCGAAAAACATCTGCCAGACGGAGCCTTCTTCGGTGACGTTTGATTCTTGGACCTCATTCGGGATCTCTTCATAGAGTCTTGAGGACTCTGGGATGGGGTGTGCAGCTAAAAAGTCGGCTAGAACTTGACCCTTAACGACTTTTTGTGGAACGAACACCATGTTGTATGGCATTAGCAAGGTCGCCCATGTGGCAAGCCGGAAGTTTAATGATCCTGGCTTCGTCATGAGAACTCTGAGCAGATTGACTCGAAAAATGACATGAATTATCTGGCCCGAGACATAATGGCGAGTCTTTTGGATGGCAAATACCAAAGCCAAGCACTCCTTTTCAACGAGGTTATACCGGTGTTCGGCCCCGATCAATGTTCTACTGAGGTAGTAGATAGCTTGCTCATAGCCTGTATCGCTGTTCTGAGCCAGCAGAGCGCCGAGGAAATGATCCATGGCATGGACATAGAGGAGAAATGGTTTGTCGGTGACTGGTGCCACCAGGACTGGCGGGCTCGTCAGATAAGCCTTGATGTCGTCGAAAGCTTTTTGGCATTCCTCTGCCCAGACGTAAGAGACTCCCTTCTTCATGAGCTGAGTGAAGGGTCGACATTTTCCGGAAAGGTTTGCTATGAACCTCCAGATGTTGGCCAGACGCCCCTGCAGGCCTCGAAGTTCTCGGAGGTTCTTCGGAGGGTCCATGTCGAGGATGGCTTTGGTCTTCTCGGGATCGACATGAATTCCTTTCGCCGTGATAATGAAGCCCAAGAACTTTCTGCTAGAAACCCCTATGAAGGATTTAGCGGGGTTCATCTTGAGTTGATGCGCCCGCATGAGATCGAAGATTGTTTTAAGGTCTTGCAGGTGATTTCCTTTGAGACGGCTCTTGACTTCGATGTCGTCAACGTAGCATTCGACTGTCTTACGAAGATGCTGATAAAAATGGTGCTCATAGCTCGTTGGTATGTCGCACCAGCGTTCTTCAAGCCGAAGGGCATCACTGTGTAGCAGAAAACACCCTTTGGAGTCCTGAATGACGTGTGTTTTGCGTTATCGGGGAACATCTTGATCTGGTTGTAGTCCGAATACCCGTCCATGAAAGACATGCGTTCGAAGCCATATGTGTTGTCGATCATCACGTCGGTGATTGGAAGCGGGAATTCGTCCTTCGGGCAAGCAGTATTGAGGTCCCGGAAGTCGATACAAACTCGTATCTTCCCATTCTTCTTGGTGACAGGTACGACGTTGGCTACCCAATCCGTGTGTTGTTCTTTACAGATAAAGCCGCTGGTCAAGAGTTTGTCCACCTCCTGATCGATGGCGTTCATGATGTTCGAACGAAAGCGTCGTTGTTGTTGTTTGATAGGCTTAGCATCAGGTAAGATGTTAAGCCTATGCATCGCGATCTGGGGATCAAGTCCCGGCATATTTTCGTAGCTCTGGGCGAAGACATCGATATACTCTTTAGCCAACTGGATTAAAGACTCTCGGTATTCTCCTTTTAGGCTTTTGCTGATGAAAAAGGGTTTGGAAGAAGATCCGTCCCCAAGGTCGATCTGCTCGACTTCGTCTTCGGTGGGAGGTTCGCGTAATTCAAAATGAGACTCCCACTCTTCTCACAGGCGTTGAGCCCAGGGTTTTTCTTCGAAGAATTCTGGCGTTTGGTCTTCGCCTTCATCTTCTTAAGATTGTGCAGATGTCATGTTGGCTGACAGCACTTTCTTGAAGACTGAGCCGATACTCGTATCGGAATTCTAAGTTGATGCTTCGAACGAGTGAGAATGTTCTACTTTTTCTGCGTCCGAACTCTCTGGAGTTGATGGAGGCGTGACATAGCCTACCCTCCGCCGAGTTCGATGATAGTAGTCCTGCGGCTTTCCTTTAGGTGTTGGAAGCCGGAGAGGAAGACGTCGACCCTTGCCGTAGTTCAGGCCTTTGTTGCTCTCTAGGTCGTAACCCATCTTTCGGATGAGGTACTTTGCCTTGTCCGTGTACCGATAGACTTGTATTCTGCCGGTATCTGGTTCTGGCTCGAGTGGCGGGAGGTCTTGATGACGCTCAACTTTGCCGAAGATGATGGATTTTTCGTCTCGACTCCGCGACGGGACTACAAAACAGACTCCTTGGAACGGGACTACTCGATTTACATGATGGACGGTCGTTATTTGTGTTTACAACGACCATACAACGTTATCTAATGTATACATGGCATTCCAATGTGGAAGACTAGAATAATTAAAAGACACTCTATTATTGATGAAATACGAGATTTATCTCGTGGGATTACATTTTCCAGAGAGGGTGCATCTACATCAGCAGAGATATATTCCCCTAGCTCTTCATCTGTGAGTACTGGGATAGGATCGGGCGAGCCCACCACAGCGTTGGTCTTGGGGTCCGAGAGGACTATGTGGGCCTTCTCTGGCAGCATGGATTGCGGCGGCTTGCCTTTAAGACGCACCTTCAGAGGTGCCTCCACTGTGCCTCCGGTGATTGGTGCCTTCCCCTGTAGCTTTGCCACAAGGGGAGACGATATTTGAGGCAGCTTTTCCTTGAGCTGTATCTTCAAGGGGGCTAAAGGAGCAGTTGGTGCTTTCCCGGGTAGCTTGATGTTCATGGGAGGCAACTTCTGAGGCGGTTTGCCTTTGAGTCGGATCTTCAAAGGAGCGTCGGGAGTCATCTCAGGCTCCATGTCCGGCTCTACTGCCATTTCTGCTTCGTCGTCAGCATCATTGGCTTCCTCCTCGTCAGGTGATTTGTACAAGGAGGAATCATGAAGTAGGCTTCAACCCCTTTGAAAAGGTCAATGTCCGCGAACTCCGTCCGGATGACGTCGTTGGTGGACACATACTTCATACATTGGTGGAGTGTAGATGGCACCACCATGTACTCATGCAGCCATGGACGACCCAACAGAAGGTTGTAGTTGACTTCGGCGTCCACGACATAACAAGTAACCTCGGTTCTGAGGTTACCGATATGGCACTTTAGTCGTATTTTGCCCAGTGGCTCGCTTTTGCTAGTATTGAAGCCACTGATTGTTGTGTTGCAAGGCGCCAGTCGGTACATTCGGATCTCCAGTATTGAGAGCAGCGTTTTCGGAATGATGCTGAGGGTAGACCCCGGATCGATCTGAATCCGCTTCACCTTGATAGAACCGATATATCCTGTATAATACAGCGGCCTGTTGTGTCGGTTCTGCTTGAGCAGCATGTCTTGTTGGGTGAAGGTTATATTGGGGATAAACTCATCCGCACAATGACAGTGCGCACATATAGTCGGGAGATCTTCAGGCTGCTTGACCTGACTGATAAAGGATTCAGCATCTTTCAGAGCTTCACAGAGAGCTTCTCGAGTGTCTTTGGAAAGATAAAGGAGCTTAAACAGAGATAGGCGGGCAGGAGTACTGGCCAGTTGTGCCAGTATGTCAAAGTTGTGGGGCTTGGCTAGCCCCGAAGCATTCTCCTTTCGCAGGGGCCTATCGAAGCGGGCCTCTACATGCTTCTGCTTATTGGCTGCTGGGGGCTTAGACGGGCCCTCTTCCTGGGCAGCAGGGACGGTGCAAGGAGGCACCACCTCGACGGCAGCTTCGTCGGGTTGGGCGTTCTGTTGTGAACGCGTCTGTACAGGAAGTGCCTCTTTCGCTGAGGAAGAGACCATGCGATAAGACTTGATCTTCCTGTCTTTAGATTTGGAGGTAGGGCGTACCTCCGGTTGAGTAACCTCGGAGACAAGATCAGGGTAAACCCATAAGATCTCTTCCCGAGATGTGGTGAGTGGGATGAGTCCACTCACGTTGTCACGAGTAGGTGGTAAGTTAACCACCTCCATTGTCGTCTTAGGGATGGGGATGACGCCATCTTGTGTTGTAGTTAGCGGCAACGTACCAAACTGGAGTGACACCACGTTGGCCGATACCGTCTTCTCTTCGTAGTCGACGGAGATAACATCCGCATTGATTATGCGCTGGATATAATTCTTTAGGACGTAGTAGTCCTTGGTTGGGTGTCCGACAAACCGATGGTAGTGACAGTACCTCAGATTGTCCACTTTCCCAACCTCGTCGGGACGCTTCGGGTCCGGCAGCTTGATCTTGTCACCCTGCTTCAGTATCTTAAAGAGTTATAGGATGTCTTCATCGTTGAACGAATAAACCTCTTTTGGCCTTGGTGCAAGTGGAGGCTTCCGAGTAGGCGCTGATGCACCTTTTGAGGCATTGAAAGTCAATGCCTGTTTTCCTTTCGTCTCTCGTCCGGGGTTGTTGGCTGCAGGCCATTTTCCCTTGTCCTCAAACACAGGGAAACTAACTCCCACAAGACGAGCATTGGACGCCTTCTTTTCTACTGCTTCTACTTCGATGATCAAGGAACTCCAGTCGGGAGGAGGAGTAGAGTTGAGCCAGAGTTTGACTGTAGGCAGCATGTTCATACTGCAGGAGGAGAGGAGTGCATGTTCTGGCATGCTCGGGGGTAGTCTGAAGCAGGCCTGTCGGAAGCGTTCGATGAACACTCGAACAGTTTCCTTCTCCTTCTGGCGTATCTCTATGAGGGACGCCATTGTCATGTCCTTTCCGCCGTCGTAGAAACGGTCGAGGAAAAGACGCGTCAAGTCATCGAAGGAAGATATGGAATTGTCGAGAAGGCTGCAGTACCTGTCGTACGCCACTCCTTTCAGTGCCCCGACGAATATGCTGGTGAGTAGCGCATCCTCCTTCGAAAGATGTCATATTTTGGACTGAAAGTACGTCAGATAGCGACACGGAGAGTCCTTCCTGTCATATGGCGTCAATGTTTGTGGTTTATATTTGGGAGGATAAACCACCTTGTTCCATTCGAGGGGATAAGGTTGGGGGATGCCCATCTTTTGGCGCTCCTCTTGTCTATTCTTGGACTCAAAGCGTTCGCGCAGGTCCCTGATTATCTCGACCACGTCTTCCGTGGAGCTGGGAGTCGGGGAAGGTGGTACCACCTGGAGTTGAGCATTTGAAGGCTTCGATGTCCGAGGTGCTTCACGGCGATCCGTATCCAAGGATACCCGTTGAAGGGGTACACTTGACTCTCTGTTGGCCCCTGGGTCGGGACCGGTAGAAGGTGTCCTGTTCAAAGCTGACCGTATCTCAAACACTGCTTGAGTTATTATTTGCATAGAGACAGAAAGGGTTTTGAGTCCTCCCTCCAAGGTATCTATGCGCTGGACGAGGTCTGGTGGCGGCGCATCAGACTCGGTATCACCTCGAGCCATGTATACTGTCTTGATACGGCTGGAAGTGGATGGATCGGTTGAGGCTTCACGCTCGGCTTCACTCTCTTGTAAGGGAGTTGCCTCTCCTGGAGCTTCGTCTTGGCTACCCCCAGCTATGTTCTGGAGAACATTCTCGACAGGAGCATCTGCAAGGGCCTGATTACCCCCAGTTTTATCTTGAAGAATTTTTTTGTCTCTGAGACTCAGATCCGCAGGGGCTTGACCACCCCCAGCTATGTTTTGGAGGACACCTTCGTCCTCGGGAGAAGTATCTGTAAGGGCCTGATTACCCCCAGTCATATCTTGAAGGACTTCTTCGTTTTTGAGATGTAGATCCACAGGGGCTAGGCGACCCCCAGCTACGTCCGGGAGGCTGACTTCGCCTCGAGGATGAAGATCCACCCCAGCTGTGCTTTGGAGGACACCTTCGTCTTCGGAAGGAAGCTCAACAAGGGTCTGACTACCCCCAGCTTCCTTCAAGATCTTCTTCCTCCCCGAGTGCCTTCGAACACTCCGGAGGACGAGACATTTGTCTTGGTTTTCCTCGGCTGGCTCTTGGACGAGGACGAGGAATTGCAAGTCGCCTTTCGGACTTACGAGGAGTTAGAGACCACGTTGCATGAAGCAACCCTCCGCTCTTCTTTTGTTGACACCTTCTTTCCGAGACGACGTCGGAGGGGTGTCAATGACTGCAGCCGCTGGAACACCGACTGTCTTGGTGGGACTGCTGCCTTGCAACAGCAGTTGATGGTGACTACAGCACAAGTGTGCCCTGTGAGGGGCACATCGTGCTCGTCAGTCGACTCTCCTGATCGGCGCTTGTGAGTGATCACGTTATGCAGATCGTTGGAGGAGAGTGCCACCTTCGCACTCCCTTCAGGCGCATGACAAAGCCAAGCGCCGGGGTGGTTAAGTGAATATTGTGCCCCCTGATCTAACACCAAACAAGTGCTCCGATCAGTAGTGGGGGAACAACATTTAAAGTGACTTGAACGGACCTCAGACGCACAACCAGAGGGGGTACGGGAGTTCAAGACCACTGGGTTTGCCTTACTCGACTTGGTTGCGAACGCGACAGATGCGCCCAAGTGAGATAAGGACTTTGAAGGTCAGCTCATTTCTGGTACAAAAGCACCTGAGTCGACCTTATACAGTTTACCATCAGCTGTGTGCATGATTGTGAGCGCATGCTTCTGGCTTGCTGCTGGCATAGCACGTTTGGGGTGTCACGACCTGCACCCACCGTGAGGGTACGAGTACGTAACAACGCCCAGCCTACGCCGCAGTGTCGGCGGTAGAACGCTGTTATAGGTCATGAACTATAACTAGCATAATATGAATACTCTCTATAAGGAGGCCAACACAGAGGTACAACTCAATCACAATCTAAGATAGAATGATAAAGATAGATAAACATGAAATCCAAAAAAGATACAGGAGATAGAAGTCTAAGTGTCTAAGATACATAATCCTAGAAATACATCTCAAAACTCAAATACAGTAATCCACAAGTAAATACAACTCAAGACAACTAAAATAACTATCTATACAATCTCTACTATGTCTCCTCTAGGCTAGCAGGCAACCTCCAAGCTATCTGTAAAATTTATCAACAGGTCCAGTCAGGACAGGAACGAGCACATCTCATCTAGAAAACCCAAGTAAATGACAGAGAACTATAAAGCAGTTATAGACAGTTGTATTGATGAATATGGCAGTTTATATTCAGGTGATGGTATGGAGAGACAGATAAAGTACAAAGAAAGTAAGTAACTAAACAAGAGAAGAAATCATAGCAATAAAGACTGTAAAATAAAATCTAGCTAAACTAGAGTAACATAATGAGTTCAGATGGTACAATATAAGTCGAGTGTAATCCTAATGTGAGTCTAATATAAGATGAGTCGAATGTAATTCTAATCATAATTCTAATAAGGTGAATCGAATAAGGTGATACGAATAAGGTGATTCACATGATGTTCTAATAATGATTCGAATAAATTCTCCAAGTGTGTTTTAAAATACTTAGTTAGACATGTAAACGGCTATGGGTAAATCCGGCACATTACACACCTGGCCGGGTGTGGAATGGCTATCGTTCGAATATATTCACAGGGGGTGGTTCGAATAGTGGGAATGTTCACACGTCTAATCAAGTATTTCCCCGTCCATCTAATACAAATGAATCCAAAATCCGACACATCAATCGAATAAAAGTCCAACCAACATATGAAGATACGAATAGGGTGATTCGAATAGTGATTCGTATGGTGATTCGAATAATAGAGGTAAGACGAGTAAGTATGTGTGTCGCATACATGGATTCAGAAATAAAAATACGTGTTTGTAACAGAGAATCACATACAGCTAACTAGAACTGAAGTACAGTAATTGACAAATAAATGAGAGAACTATCAGAGAATGTACTCGCCTGATGTCTGAATGTCCAAAGTAAATATACTGTCCGAGGAGAGGTGTCTGGCTCCTCATTAGAACAGCACAAGTCACAACATGTCCAAAAGGGTAATATAAAGCACTACAATGCATTCTACATGAATCTAGGTCAAACTAGGCCAAAGTCAACCCTTGGTCAACTCTGGTCAACTGCACTAGTCAAACTAGGTCAAACTAGGTCATGTCCTAACCCAGTAAGTCTTACTAGGCCTAACCAAGACTATCCTAGCAAGCACACATCAATACAAGGCTATACAAGCCAACA
The DNA here is from genome assembly GCA_029216955.1 of Iris pallida. Lineage (NCBI taxonomy): Eukaryota > Viridiplantae > Streptophyta > Magnoliopsida > Asparagales > Iridaceae > Iris > Iris pallida. Next base: position 11,643,825 of record JANAVB010015600.1, read on the forward strand.
TACACCCAACTCTATATAGCATGCAATTATTCAATACTCAAATAGGCAAGAATTCACATTGGATATACACTAGGTAATCTATTACTTTAAGCTATATATGTCTACACATATATAAACATGCATATATTAGTATTCAACATTAGGTCTATAATCATGGTATTTCAAATGGTTATACAAACTTATATATTACAACACAATATGCTAACATATATATAATATACATACATAGCTAAGTTAACTATATTCATAAATACTTATTTAAGAGGCTATGTGTGTGTATGTGAACATGGCAAAGGGGCAAGTGAGGGTTAAATGAGCATACATAGTGTATACATATCAAAGAGTGTCAAAGTGTAAGTGAACAATGTGTCAAGTGTGATAGTGTCAACATAGTGTAAGGGGGTACATGAGGTAATATAGGATTTGTGTTAACATAGAACATTACATCTCATTAACTTGTATATTGCATATATTACATCTATTATTACATTACATTCATGCTTTCATTCATTCATCATTCATTTATTCTCTTGCACTACTATATGTACCATACATTACATACTATGGAACCTACATATTCATTACAAGCCATACTTATACATGCTTACATTATCTCCTCATACATCATTTATTTAACCATTTACTCATGCTTGTATTCTCTATTTAATTACATAATGTACATACATTAACATGGGTTAAAATTAAATAGAACATTATATTACACACAAGGGTGCACAAAATACATATGTCGAATAGTAACTCCTACTAATAATAAATACTGTACCATCTCAGCATGAATTAAACTCTATGATTAAAGTATGTTATAGATCTATGTGTTAGCTTTCCGAAACTTTAAACGGATCGCGTTTTCCTTTCCGGAAACTCTCGGAATCGCGAAAACACCGAGAACGCGTTTGTCTTTCGTACAGCTGACACTCAAATAATTTTCCAGAAAGTTACAGAAAGAATTAGGCCTATTAATACATGTTTTTGGAAAGCTAACTTCAATACGCTTCTTTTAAAAAAAATGGGAGATTAAACCGAGCTTTGAGCTAGAAGTTATGACATTTCGAAGTTATGGCTGAAATTAAAAACGTGGATAAAAATCATGACGGATTTAGATAGTTTGAGCCAAAAGAATACACAATATATATCCTAATTATCCACAACAATAATAGCAATAATAATATGAGGAACCACACTCAAAAACTTGATTACATAACATCATGAACCATTTATTACATATATAAATATAGATACACTCTCATTACAATATATATATATATATATATATATATATATATATATATAAAGAAAAAAAAAAATATATATATATATATATATATATATATATATATATATATATATATATATATATATATAAATCTATATATGTAACATGAACACATCCACAACACAAAGGACACTCCTATGACCTCCAAATGGACACAAAATGGACACAAATGGAGATACGACCATGGGGGTCATTCCTATGGGTTCAAAATAGACCTATATGCATGAGGAAATGAAAAAGAGTAGGGATTTATACCTCCCGGTAGATCGAATCGAAGAAAAACCTTCCCGGAACGATACCGACACGTAGAGATTCCAAAAGGACACGAACGAGCTCCGAATCCTCCCAAACTTGGGTAGCTTCCTCCTTGACTAGAATGGAGAAGGAAAGAAGAAGATTTGGTGGTGAAATGGAAGGATTTGGTGGAGAAATTGCTAGAGATTGCTCTCTAGAAATTTGGGGAAGAACAAGAGAGAGAAAAATAGATGGATAATGACAAATGGGAGGCTCAACCCTATCCTTATTGTGGCTGGCCATAAAGGTGGTTTTGTCCTATTAGGAAAAGTCCAAAAGCCCCTACTAACCTATTCTATGAGTATTAGGAAAGGGCTAATTGGTTGGGGCTAAATTAGTCATTCTAAAGTCTCTAATCACACTAACCTTATCCATAATAATTAGTCTAACCTCTAACTAAAATATTTCTATCATGTGGACTAAAATTAATATCATGTGGGCCATGTCTAACTAGTGTGTGGGTCCCACTAGAGTCAAACTACCCCCGGGTCCCCGTTTCAAGTCGGATTGAGTTGAAATTCGAACCCGACTCAAATAACCCCAAAACAATATCATAAATAATAAAATAATATCAAAATAATTCAAAGAGGTCAAATACAAAAATATCCTTAGGCCAGAAATGACATTAAAATATCATAATCACATGGTTAGGCTCTAGGTCAAACAATCTCTAGGATTTCACTAGCAAAACGTCAAAACTACAAGTCATTGATTTAAATAATTTTAAAATGATTTAAAATCACCTAAAATCATATCATGAATTAAGTATCATTATTAAAATAATTATAAACGCAAAATTTCAAAATTACCCTCAATCAGAAAATTAAAATAAAATGAAAAAAAAATCAACCCAAAATTTAGGGTGCTCACATCCTACCCACCTTATAAAAATTTCGTCCTCGAAATTAAAATGTTCGTAATCCTTCTAGGTCAAACCCCCACAATCAAATCCCAGAACTTAAATAAATCATACCATCAAAAGGACGACATACAGGGTCATGGCATACGGTGGTAGTGAAAGTCTCATCTAGGTATTCTAGTCATGCTAAACCAAAACGGTCATAGGGTATCAAAACACACAAGCAATCTAGGGTGCTAAACAAAAGTTACAAAAACAACAAACCATCAAAACTGCAAGGCAGTCTACCATCCTATATGAAAACTGATACTTATCATAAAAATAAAGAAAAGTAACTACCCATTATCTTTAAAGGGTTCAGAAAAAAAAGAAAATCAAAATCAAAGTTAAGGAATGAAAGCCAATTCCATGTAAAATTTCCAATCACAATACGTATTAAGAATATTTAGTCTTGATACGATCTAAGTTGATCAAATTGGAGGAAATCAAGATTTAGGCAATATGGAAGACATGTTCAATAAAGTCTGAGATCGAGCATACAAGGATAGAGATTCAGGTCACAATCAAATTTAATTCAATTAAGTACAACTCAAGATATAAATATGATAAGAAAAGATAATCGAAGTCGATTTGGTCGGATTAAGGAAACTAGGATTCAATGATATTGAAAAACCCCATTTAGGGAAAACAGGAAAAGATTTTATACGATGTCAGCAAATCATCCCTCTCTAATACTATCAGTTTATCATTTGCTAAACCATATTCTTTTTTTTTCTCACAAGTCCCAATATGAAAATCAACCTCTATATAACTATCATCGAAATTTTATAACCTTCAGTCATCTAAACCTTTACCACAATCACCATAGACAAAATCTTTAAGTTCCAAAACATTTTCCACGAAACATACCCCTCTTTTTAGGAGTCAACACTTATTCATTTAATCAAAATTTTAAATTCCTTCACCTCGTTTTAAATTAGATCCGAAACCTCTAAATCCAGTTTATGGAATCCTTGGACTTGTTTAAATCGAGTCTCGTATTCACTAAACTCCAATACCACTATGTCACACAAAATTTATTCTTTTTTTATAAATCAACCTTCATATTTTCTTCAACGTTCACCTTCAAATATTTTTTTTTGAATTCTACAATTTTCTTCCAATCATCTAAAATAATTTTTATAACGTAAAATCCTTGTGTTCTCTCTGTCTCTAGTCACCATCTTACAGTATCTAGTTCAATTTCGCATAATCATTTTATTCGATTAAATTCTCCTTTCCATCTCTAAATTTCTACATAGCCTTGTAATAGTTCCCAAGAATCAATAACAAAGATTTTTAAGTTCTCAAAACTAGGTTGACCTTAAACATCCTCATTAGTTTTGAAATACATCCATGAATTATTCATAACCCACTTTCTGTGATTGTTTCTAAATTGATAACATTTATCCCTCGATTTCATTTTAAACCTTTACCACATCTCCATTTCAAATTTTTCATATTTGACATCCAACACTCTGATTCCTACAAAATCATCATATGATAACCAATTACATCATTTCCGAACTAGATGATTTATATCACTTCCTCAACATTTCTCAGATAAAAAATGATATAAAGATTCAAGAGTTTTCAAGGTATAGCTGACAGAATTATATATGAGACAGGGAATTGATATAATCAGGACAAGTATATAAGACAAGGAATGATGGTAGTAAAAAATATTGGCAGGAAAAGAATGATAATAGAATCTGTTCTGCTTATCTATTTAAAAGAGGGACCCATTTTTTTTTGAAACAAGAATTATAATACCAAATCCAAAATAAGGCCTAGCAAAATCATTGGTTTATTGTATTAAAAAGAAATAAATTTTTGTAAGAAGTTACACAAGGTTTATAAAAATAGCTAAAGCTACATCCTAAGTAAACAATGAGAAACAAAACAAAACAAAACAACAATAATTCCTTCTCTTTTTTTTGAATGACTGAAACAAAAGTAGCAAAAACATGTTCGAAAACATTTAAGGTACAATCTGATAATCATATGCGTCTATCCAAAATTATGGTACTCTAAATCCTCGTCATACTAGTGAGCAAGGCTACGATAATCACAGAGTCCTTAACTTATGCACATACCTCTAGAATCATGGTATTTAACATTTTTGCGATGCCGCTAGCTTGGCTGCGAAAACCTTAAATTTTCACACCCAAGAAATATATCCAAAATCAGACTATATGTCCTCACCATGCTGGCTAATATGACTATAGAAGACAAGATTTCCATAACTTAGATGACCTAGCCCATATAATTTCATCTTGCCAAAAATTAAATTAAATCAACAATGAATACCAAAAAAAAATCAAATTTATCAACGAACATCAAAATTCAGAAATGAACAAAATCCTTCAAATCATATAACTATAAACTCGGATGCTATAGCTAACATCAAGATTCAAAATTCCACAACCTTCATCAAATTTAATAAATACAAACTCAAATTCAATAATAATACATCAAAATCAAATTCAACAACAGAAAGTAAAGATAAATCAAATCAAGGAAAAAAGAGTTTTCAAATCGGAGTTAAACAAGATTCTCAAGGGTCGTCCCAGGAATCTCTCAAGGGATCCTAATTGTGATTGAGTATCTTCAAGATATATCCTATTCCTACTGCAGGCTGTAGTGGTACTCAAGTTCGAATACCACTACATAAACTCGACCTGCATGGGCCACCACTAAAAACGAGTCACGACCCGCACCCACCGTGAGGGTACGAGTACGTAACAACGCCCAGCCTACGCCGCAGTGTCGGTGGTAGAACGCTGTTCTAGGTCATGAACTATAACTAGCAAAATATGAATACTCTCTATAAGGAGGCCAACACAGAGGTACAACTCAATCACAATCTAAGATAGAATGATAAAGATAGATAACATGAAATCCAAAAGAGATACAGGAGATAGAAGTCTAAGTGTCTAAGATACATAATCCGAGAAATACATCTCAAAACTCAAATACAGTAATCCACAAGTAAATACAACTCAAGACAACTAAAATAACTATCTATACAATCTCTACTATGTCTCCTCTAGGCTAGCAGGCAACCTCCAAGCTATCTGTAAAATTTATCAACAGGTCCAGTCAGGACAGGAACGAGCACATCTCATCTAGAAAACCCAAGTAAATAACAGAGAACTATAAAGCAGTTATAGACAGTTGTATTGATGAATATGACAATTTATATTCAGGTGATGGTATGGAGAGACAGATAAAGTACAAAGAAAGTAAGTAACTAAACAAGAGAAGAAATCATAGCAATAAAGATTGTAAAATAAAATCTAGCTGAACTAGAGTAACATAATGATTTCAGATGGTACAATATAAGTCGAGTGTAATCCTAATGTGAGACTAATATAAGATGAGTCGAATGTAATTCTAATCATTATTCTAATAAGGTGAATCGAATAAGGTGATACGAATAAGGTGATTCACATGATGTTCTAATAATGATTCGAATAAATTCTCCAAGTGTGTTTTAAAATACTTAGTTAGACATGTAAATGGCTATGGGTAAATTCGGCACATCACACACCTGGCCGGGTGTGGAATGGCTATCGTTCGAATATATTCACAGGGGGTGGTTCGAACAGTAGGAATGTTCACATGTCTAATCAAGTATTTTCCCGCCCATCTAATACAAATGAATCCAAAATCCGACACATCAATCGAATAAAAGTTCAACCAACATATGAAGATACGAATAGGGTAATTCGAATAGTGATTCGTATGGTGATTCGAATAATAGAGGTAAGACGAGTAAGTATGTGTGTCGCATACATGGATTCAAAAATAAAAATACGTATTTGTAACAGAGAATCACATACAGCTAACTAGAACTGAAGTACAGTAATTGACAAATAAATGAGCGAACTATCAGAGAATGTACTCGCCTGATGTCTGAATGTCCAAAGTAAATATACTATCCGAGGAGAGGTGTCTGGCTCCTAATTAGAACAGCACAAGTCACAACATGTCCAGAAGGGTAATATAAAGCACTACAATGCATTCTACATGAATCTAGGTCAAACTAGGCCAAAGTCAACCCTTGGTCAACTCTGGTCAACTGCACTAGTCAAACTAGGTCAAACTAGGTCATGTCCTAACCCAGTAAGTCTTACTAGGCCTAACCAAGACTATCCTAGTAAGCACACATCAATACAAGGCTATACAAGCCAACATACACCCAACTCTATATAGCATGCAGTTATTCAATACTCAAATAGGCAAGAATTCACATTGGATATACACTAGGTAATCTATTACTTTAAGCTATATATGTCTACAAATATATAAACATGCATATATTAGTATTCAACATTAGGTCTATAATCATGGCATTTCAAATGGTTATATAAACTTATATATTACAACACAATATGCTAACATATATATAATATACATACATAGCTAAGTTAACTATATTCATAAATACTTATTTAAGAGGCTATGTGTGTGTATGTGAACATGGCAAAGGGGCAAGTGAGGGTTAAATGGGCATACATAGTGTATACATATCAAAGAGTGTCAAAGTATAAGTGAACAATGTGTCAAGTATGATAGTGTCAACATAGTGTAAAGGGGTACATGAGGTAATATAGGATTTGTGTTAACATAGAACATTACATCTCATTAACTTGTATATTGCATACATTACATCTATTATTACATTACATTCATGCTTTCATTCATTCATCATTCATTTATTCTCTTGCACTACTATATGTACCATACATTACATACTATGGAACCTACATATTCATTACAAGCCATACTTATACATGCTTACATTATCTCCTCATACATTATTTATTTAACCATTTACTCATGCTTGTATTCTCTATTTAATTACATAATGTACATACATTAACATGGGTTAAAATCAAATAGAACATTATATTACACACAAGGGTGCACAAAATGCATATGTCGAATAGTAACTCCTACTAATAATAAATACTGTACCATCTCAGCATGAATTAAACTCTATTATTAAAGTATGTTATAGATCTATGTGTTAGCTTTCCGAAACTTTAAACGGATCGCGTTTTCGTTTCCGAAAACTCTCGAAATCGCGAAAACATCGAGAACGCGTTTGTCTTTCGTACAGCTGACACTCAAATAATTTTCCAGAAAGTTATAGAAAGAATTAGGCCTATTAATACATGTTTTTAGAAAGCTAACTTCAATACGCTTCTTTTAAAAAAATGGGAGATTAAACCGAGCTTTGAGCTAGAAGTTATGACATTTCGAAGTTAGGGCTGAAATTAAAAACGTGGATAAAAATCATGACGGATTTAGATAGTTTGAGCCAAAAGAATACACAATATATATCCTAATTATCCACAACAATAATAGCAATAATAATATGAGGAACCACACTCAAAAACTTGATTATATAATCATCATGAACCATTTATTACATATATAAATATAGATACACTCTCATTACAATATATATATATATAAAAATCTATATATGTAACATGAACACATCCACAACACAAAGGACACTCCTATGACCTCCAAATGGACACAAAATGGACACAAATGGAGATACAACCATGGAGGTCATTCCTATGGGTTCAAAATAGACCTATATGTATGAGGAAATAAAAAGGAGAATGGATTTATACCTCCCGGTAGATCGAATCGAAGAAAAACCTTCCCGGAGCGACACCGACACGTAGAGATTCCAAAAGGACACGAACGAGCTCCGAATCCTCCCAAACTTGGGTAGCTTCCTCCTTGACTAGAATGGAGAAGGAAAGAAGAAGATTTGGTGGTGAAATGGAAGGATTTGGTAGAGAAATTGCTAGGGATTGCTCTCTAGGAATTTGGGGAAGAACAAGAGAGAGAAAAATAGATGGATAATGACAAATGGGAGGCTCAACCCTATCCTTATTGTGGCTGGCCATAAAGGTGGTTTTGTCCTATTAGGAAAAGTCCAAAAGTCCCTACTAACCTATTCTATGAGTATTAGGAAAGGGCTAATTGGTTGGGGCTAAATTAGTCATTCTAAAGTCTCTAATCACACTAACCTTATCCATAATAATTAGTCTAACCTCTAACTAAAATATTTCTATCATGTGGACTAAAATTAATATCATGTGGGCCATGTCTAACTAGTGTGTGGGTCCCACTAGAGTCAAACTACCCCCGGGTCCCCGTTTCAAGTCGGATTGAGTTGAAATTCGAACCCGACTCAAATAATCCCAAAACAATATCATAAATAATAAAATAATATCAAAATAATTCAAAGAGGTCAAATACAAAAATATTCTTAGGCCAAAAATGATATTAAAATATCATAATCACATGGTTAGGCTCTAGGTCAAACAATCTCTAGGATTTCACTAGCAAAACGTTAAAACCACAAGTCATTGATTTAAAAAATTTTAAAATAATTTAAAATCACCTAAAATCATATCATAAATTAAATATCATTATTAAAATAATTATAAACACAAAATTTCAAAATTACCCTCAATCAGAAAATTAAAATAAAATAAAAAAAATCAACCCAAAATTTAGGGTGCTCACATCCTACCCACCTTATAAAAATTTCGTCCTCGAAATTAAAATATTCGTAATCCTTCTAGGTCAAACCGCCGCAATCAAATCCCAGAACTTAAATAAATCATACCATCAAAAGGACGACATACAGGATCATGGCATACGATGGTAGTGAAAGTCTTATCTAGGTATTCTAGTCATGCTAAACCAAAACGGTCATAGGGTATCAAAACACACAAGCAATCTAGGGTGCTAAACAAAAGTTACAAAAACAACAAACAATCAAAACTGCAAGGCAGTCTACCATCCTATATAAAAACTGATACTTATCATAAAAATAAGGAAAAGTAACTACCCATTATCTTTAAAGGGTTCAGAAAAAAAAAGAAAATCAAAATCAAAGTTAAAGAATGAAAGCCAATTCCATGGAAAATTTCCAAAGGACACGTGTCATCGGCCCATGGCTCGAAGATCTCGGATTGGGCGCATGAGGAGACTCTGGCTCGTAACCTTTGGGAGTCACGAACCATTCGGAGCGCATGGCTTTTGAGGCACATGCGAGGCTTCAGTAGTGACTTTACTTCTATCTTTAGGGATCAGAGAAAAGTCTGAGGCGCATGGCTTTTGAGGCGCATGCAGAGCTTCAGTAATGACTTTACTTCTGTCTTCAGGGATCAGAGAAAATTCTGAGGTGCATGGATTTTGAGGCACATGCAGAGCTTTGGGCGCATGGCTGTGGAGACACATGCGAGATGGTTGGGCGGCCACGTGGCTGTAACCGTCGGAGGAAAGTAATGATGATGCTGACATTGGCGACGTTTCATTTTCTGAAAAAGCTGTCAACTGTTCATTCCTCGAGCGGCGTGCTGCCAACTCTATCAGACTTCAGCATTTAATGTTTTTTGACATTTGATGGACCGTTGAGTGGGCGCATCGATCGGCGTTCCACTAGGTGCATGGAGGCGCATGCTTTGTGAGGTGCTTGGTGTCGAGAGGCGCGTCTATGTGATGCGTGGCCAGGCCGGTGCATCCACTCTGTATGACACGTCTTTAATGGTGCGACTATTATGTTCTTCGAGTGCTTTAAATAGCCGTTTTTGACTTGGCTGAATTCGAAGCGTTTGGTTCATCCATTTAATGCAAATTCATTGCACGCAATTCGGAGAGCCATCCACTTGGCGCATGGGTTTGATTTATCCAGCCTATAAATAGTGGCATAGAGAGAGTTTGCTTCTCGTTCTCTCACGTTCTTCCGAAATGAACTTGTTTACTCGAGTGCATTCTGTTGATGAGATGCTCTCGAGGATGAAGATGCGACGCATTGTCTTGATTGGTGCACTTGAAGGTGACTGTTACATCCAAAAGTCTGAGTCTAGGGCTTCCGAGGCAGGCGTAACGTGCCTGTTGCATCCAAAGATCGGGATGATCGAGCCTCGTCTCCGTTATGCTGAAAGAACTGCGGTTCTACGATCATCTTCCTTGGCCTTTAGAGGCTCTTTCGAAGCCTCCCCTGGCCACAGGTTGATTTGCGGTGCTCCTCTCTTTCTCGGTTTGGGGGAGCTCTCCCTCCAGCTAGAGGGTTGATTGCCACCCTCGTTCTGCTCAATAAATACTTTATTAGTCGAAGTACTAGACGACGCATATGCTGATACTTCCTGGTGAGCCTGGCTGGAAGGGTGGCATATAACTGAGCTGTTGACAGGATGCGCCCTGCTGAGGGCGCATGATGGGATGCGCCTGACTGAGAGCGCATGATGGGATGTGCCTGACTGAGAGCGCATGGTGGCTGTTGCGCCTGTTCAAGAGCGCATGATAATCGCTGCGCTTGGCTGTAGACTTAGGATCCTTTCTTTTTGTAGAAGTTCTCCTCTGTACAGCCTTTTCTAGACATGTAATAGACTTTTATATGTAAATAAAAATCCTCGTTCAAATGTCTATACTTTTGTTTTGCTGTGTCAAGTACTTTGTCTGAGCTTCCTGGCATATGTAGTGTTTGGCGTATAAGATTTCTGATCGTGAAATTCCATGATTCTACAATAATTATTTGGTACATACTTTGCATCATGGTAAGCATGTCTTTTAGTGATTGCTCAACGGCAGTAAGATGTTGTTCTGTATTTGCAGATGACGTCTCTGGTTCATCTCCAATAGCATAGAATTCAACCTCTCTTGAAGATACAGAAGAATTAGTATAGATGTATGAATCGACACTATCAGTTTCGGACTCAAAAGATTGAGTACCCCCAGCTTCTGAATCAGAAGTCTGCAACTGTCTTTTTCTTTTTGATCGAGTATTCTGATATACTCCTTCAAAGGAATCAAGAAGTCCGTTGAATTGTTGTTGACCTGGAGTTTGGGACGTGTTGCATCTTGGACGTCGTCCTTTGTTGGTATGAGATGCCATGTTGACTGACGCATAAGACAACTCATGTTCTTGGTCATCAACTTGTTGTTGAGGCGCATTGAAATTTAACCGGTCAAAAACTGACCGCTTAGAATCCGAACAGCAACATTTGATTATAATCTGGTGACACTCACAATGGTGATTCTCTTGGGGGAGTGTCCCAGGGGATTGTCTATCTTTACGCTTTTGTATTAGCAACTCGCGTAAATCAGAAGGAGTAGAGGGAGTAGTCTTCCATTTGGGGTAGAGAAACGTTTAGTCCCTTGTGTATAAAGAAGATTACTGGCTGCATTCACAGAACCAAACTGTATATATTTTACGCGCTTGGAGTTGCGTACGAAAATCCTGAGATTTTTGAGCACAAAGGACTCCATCAGCATTGTGCATCATTTGAAGGTTTGGTACCTTGCGTACAGCAGTATAAGAAGGTTGTTGGTTGAAAACAAAAGTTTTACCAACTATGTTTTTATGCTTCCTGCGTGCAGGTAAATTCACTTTAGATGTACAAGCATCATTGTGAATTTTATCTACACTGTCACAGACAGGAGATTTACCTTTACGCATAGAGCACAAAATATGAGTATCTTTCACGTCACAAACGGGAGATTTTTCTTCACGCGTGGAGCATAAATTTTGTGTGTCTACCGTGTCACAGACGGGAGACTTATTTTTACGCTCAGAACGTAAAGCATTGGAGTCTACCTCGTCACAGATGGGAGACTTGTTCATATGCATAGAGCGTAAATATTGGTTTTTACGCGCTGGGCGTAAAACCTCCCTTTTACGCGCTGGGCGTAAAACTTGGTTTTTACGCGTTGGGCGTAAAACTTGGGAATCTTTCCTGTCACAGACAGGAGATTAGTTTTACGCTCAGGGTGCAACACTGACGTAAAGACTGCATCGTTACAAACGGGAGCCCCTACAACAGGAGTAGGAAGGATTCCTTTGCCTTCAGAGACATTAGGAAGATCCGAGGATGCTTTGGATTTGGGAATCCAAACTTTGTGCGCCTTTCGCAATTTCTGAACATTGGAGCAGCGAGTACCACCCCCAGTTCGAAGCATTTCTTCGTAGGCAGTCTGGTCGAAGTGCACAACCAGAGTCTTCTTTGTCGATCCGACCAACACATAATCGTATTGAGCAATTGCCTCCTCGTCAGAGGAGAAGGTCGTCCCCAGCAGAGTCGCCATTTTGTTTCACTTAACTAAATGCCTAAAATTAGCTTTTGAAATAAAACGAGAAAAAAAGGACAAGAAGTACAAATTGTTCTGGGAAGTATTGCTATAGAAGTCTGATCTGAAGGCGATCACTTTGTTCCTTGGACCATACGATAATGATGAAGATTACTGCTAGAAGATGAACAGTCGGAAGAACTAAGTCACCAGAAAGGTATCGACGCACTTGGGCACTGATGGCAAGGTCGAATTCTTTCCTGCTTTGCTTCACTCTGTTCTGGAAGAAAAGTTGAAGAAGAATGCTTTGGAAAATCAAAGTATCTGGGCTCTGATCTCTATGTATTCTCTCCTGTCTTTCTGATCTCTTGATATTCTGAAAATCAGTTTATTTATAGACTAAAACACATTATGCGTAAAAAGTATCCAAATTGGAGTTTTACGCTAACAACTGTCATCCATGAACTTTACGTGGGATGACACGTCCCATTACTTCAACAAAATAAGGAGGGCACGTATACACGTCTCTCGATAAGTGTGGCATGAAAGCCACGTGGGCAAACCACGTTTTCAAGTAGTCAGGAAGGATCGGGCCTAAAAAATGACCCAAAATATGCCCTGAGCGTAAAGTGGCAAATTGTCGTAAAAACAGCCCAAAAATAAACTTTTCAGCGTAAAGTGGCTAAAATAGCCTTGAGCGTAAACCTTATCCCAAATAGACTTTACGCTCACAATAGCTTTGAGCGTAAAAGCCCGAATAACTATAGTGCGTAAAAAAGAAGTAATTTTATTGAGCGTAAAATAGCCTTCTATGCACACCATACGACAAGTATCGGGTTTGATGAAAATCCGATCTTTTCGACTTCTGTATTGCATGCTGTCAGCAGAAATCATTCTGTCAAATCAAATCTTCTGTATTAAATGCGGCCTGACATTTTGTCTCAAGGCGTAAAATTCAATGAATTGCCTTGGCATAAAATAGTTCGCGTAATGTTCAATGCAAATAGCCCTGGCGTAAAATAGCCCACATAGAGAGTTACTTGCGTAAAGTCCTCAATTCCTTTGACCTGGTCTATAAAGCACTTTTTACGCTCCTACACAAGATACATAATATATGTTTGCCATTGATTGTAAAAGTACAGAACAATTATCGGAGGACTGAACTTAGACTCATAATACAAACTCGCTCGTACGAAAAAAGCCTAGGGACGAAAACCTAGGTACAGCAATCTAAGTACAATTGTTTATTTTAGATTCTGAGGGGTGACGATAGAGGCTCGGGAAGGCGACGGCAGCCCTGCCTTACTCCTTGACGATCGGTATGCAGCCTTAGCTCCTTGTGAAAAGATGGTTGGCGTTGACGAAGAAGTGCTCTTTTTGCTCCTCTGTTGCTTTCCTGGCTTCTCTCTCTCTATCTCTGTGTATTTTCTCTCTGACTCTGTATTTTTTTATTTTTTATTGTCGGTGTTTTTCAAGGGAATAATGCTGGCTATTTATAGGAGTGGGGTGTGATCATTAGGGTTTGCTAATGATCATTTGTTTGGAATGTCGGCGCCCCTTCAATCTATCTGAACCCTTGATCCTGATTACAATAAATCTAGGCCATTAATGCGGATAGCATCGTATCTTGTGAGCAATTAATGCTAACTGCTTTAAATCTTCATGATTGGCTATGCCAATGTCTGATTGCTCGCCACGTGTCCCATTAGCTTGATAATAAATGATATGCCCTGATCTTAGTAATTATGACGGTGATGTCAAATATACTTGTTGGGATTCGGTTAAATCTTTGATTGATCCGATGCCACGTGTTTTGATTGTGGGTCCTGTCAGAGCTGCATAGGAAGGGCAACACTTAAACCGCAGGGAGATACTCTTCGTGAGCCGCATAGGACAATGCTTCATCGAGCCGCAGGGAACGAACTCTCAATGAGCCGCATATGCATAGTCTTTGCGAGCCGCATGAGCTAGCATTGTATTGAGCCGCAGGGGCTGAGATCTCAGTAGGCCGCATATGGCTGATTTCTGCTAGTCATGGTGACTTCTCCGTGGGCCGCATGAAGCTGTTCTCTTTTTAAGCCGCATGAGATTTGCCACTGTTAGCCCAATGATTACATCATATTTTTGAATATGGCTAATCAATTAAGTTTAACTAGTAATGTCACTAATATTCATGCTAATTAAACTTATCATTGTCTTAATGTTAGCATTGTCCGAAATATTCTATATCATATTGCTATGCTTGTATCATGTTATTTTGTTTGCCTAACATGTATTTGTAGATATGCTGTAAGCATGATCAAACATGATCAAACCAGGACATATGCAATGGGCCAAAGACGGCGTTATATAAGAAGATTTCTCTGAACTGCCCAACGACCTATCCGGGGCCTCGCATCGGGGGTTCTGCTGTCCGGTCAGCGGACAGGGGTCGAGGGGGCAGCGCCCCCCGTCAGGGGTTCGGGGGCGAAGCCCCCGAAAGGTATTCAGATTTTCAGATCTGTTTATCTTTGGACGATTGCCGTTAAAGGAAAAATGCGTCTTCTATGTCAGGAAAAAGACGTCATCTAAAGGGCTATTAGTTTTCATATTTATTCTGTATTTTTCCTTTATTGAGTCTAGGAAAAATGTGAGATTGATCGGATCGGTACTGGCTTAGGTTTTTTTCAGTTCACAAACAAAAATAAGCCTACCTACGTATCCCAAAAATCCACAATTCCAAAAGGCCCAAAACCTATGCAAATTTAGTTTATTCCTTACTGTTCTGAACCAGCAGAACTCTGACAGAACTCTGACCGAGTTCGGTCCGAGTTCGGCCCGAGTTCGGTTTGGGTTATTTGAAATACAGTTCCCACCAAATCTGTATCCAACGTTCGTATACGAAATCCTAGCATCCGAACTCTGCCCGAACTCTGCCCGAGTTCGGTCTCCCAAAAACACTATAAATAGAGTTGAGTTTACCATTCATTTCATCAATCCAATTTCATCTCTTCTCTTCTCTATCTAAAGTGTTCTGAGCTTTTACTTTCATATCTAAGCCTTTACGACTCTTAGCCAAGCCAGTACAGTTTCTTTTTAATCTAGAGTTTGGTGTTGAAGAGTTGTATCGGAGGTTGTATTTAGAAAACGTTCCAGTTTTCTAATTGCCTTCTGGAGCCGGTCGTGTGCTCGTCACCAAGCATGGTGTTGTGAAGTCGGTCGTGCACTTGTCGCCAAGCACGGTGTTGTAAGAGTTGCAAGCACTCAGTTAAAGCTTGTGTCATAGTGGATTAACATCGAGCAAGAGTACTCGAGACTGGATTAGTCCTCTCAGAGGGATACCAGTATACATCGCTGTGTCACTGAGTTTGAATTCTTGACTCTTACTTTACTGTATTTATTTACTATCTCCTATTTACTGCTATAGTTATTACTTAAGTTTTTAATTGGTGATTATTTTCCGCTGCACACGCACACACTCTATTCACCCCCCCCTCTAGAGGTGCTCAACGGTCCTACAATTGGTATCAGAGCGGGTTGTATTCATATATAACACTCTAGAGAGTATAAATATGGCAGTCGTGAATTCAATATTCAACGGTGAAGGGCAATCCATAAATAGACTCCCACTATTTGATGGAACGAACTATAGTTATTGGAAAACACGGATGAGCTTGTACCTGAAGTCTCAAGACTTTGACTTATGGTCAATTGTTGTCAATGGCTACCAAAAGCCTACTATCACTTCTATTCTCACATCCTCTATTATTAACAAGCCTTATTATAGTTACATAGAGGAAGAGAAGAAGTTAGCTAGCCTTGATGCAAAAGCAAAGCATGCTTTCTATTGTGCTGTAGACTTTAATGTATTCAATCTCATTACTACTTGCACAACATCTCATAAAATTTGGAAACTTCTTGAAGCTACTTATGAGTGCAGGTACGAAAGCAGTGCTAGCAACTCCAGAGAGGAGGATAGTCTTCATAATGATTCAAATATGTGCATGATGGAATTGGGATTTAAGGTACAACACAATTTCCTATACGAAGAAGAGCTTGTATTTGACAACTACAAGAAGATAGACCACATCCAAGATGATTGTACTACTACAAGAAAGGAGAGTCACTACGAACAATCAAATAAAGGAAGATCATCGGGCATATGGTGTGAAAGTGAAGCAACAAATTCTGAAGAAGAAGAGAGCCCTCATCAAGCTGCAAATTTATGCTCAATGGCATTATCTAACGAGGTACAGAATAATTCCCTTCTTGAAGAGAATAAAATTTCTTATGATGAGTTATTTGATACTTTCAGTGATCTGTTAGAAGAACACAAGAAAGTATTAGATAAGTATAAGCAAGCTAGAAAGGATATTCAATCCTATAAGCGTGAGAATGAAAAGCTTACTTGCTTATTGAATGATGCTAGAAATACTTCTACTTCTAATAATTCTACTGAGATTTTCACACTTGAGTTTAGATTGCATGAGGCACTTGAATGCATTGAGAAAAGCACTCAAGAAAATGCTAAACTTAAGGAGGAACTATAATCTGAAAAGAAGAAGTATTCTATTGCTTCATGTAGAATTGATGCTCTTTCTGCTAAATATGATGAGATCTGTGCTAACTCTAAAAAGTTAGAGATTAGACTGGGAAAGCAGGTAGTACAACCTATGACTCAGTCTAACACAAGATAAGTGACACATCACAAAGTCACACACGACAGATCATCTAGAAAGGAAGCAAGCAAAGCTAAAGCTTTACACAACCATGCTTTCTACTACAAGTATCCACTAAGATCATATCACACCACTTCACATTCTCATACTGCTGCACATAGCCCTAATGTTAATACTTTTTGTCATTATTGCGGCATGAATGGACATGTTTCTCATTATTGTCAGATTAGAAAACTTGTTGATATGAACTTGTGCAAATGGGTTCCCAAAGCTAACAAATATGGATCCAAGTTTTGGATACCAAAGTCTTCATCTAATATTGCAGGTGAAACTTTTCATATCAAATAGAACCATGGAGCATGTTGGTGATTGCAAAGCTACAAAGGTCATCTTCCAAGCAATTGCACCAACAGAACTGTGGTCACTAGAACCACTTCGGTAACATGCTTCCTAAATAGTTTTTAATATCTAGCATGTTCTTATTGATGTATTGTTATTAGCTCTCATTGATATCTTTTAATTGTTTATTATTTATGTGAGTTATAATCCTATCAAGACGAGTTGTTTAGCTTAAATGATTATTTCACACTATATAGTATTTTGTTTTTTATTAGTGTGACACATTTATCTAGGTATGCTCTTTACTCGTAGTATTCATATATGAAGTTGCATACCACTCTAGTCCATAGAAGCTTTTGTTGTTGGTTTATGCTTTTGACTCTTTGTCTTTAATACTTTTAATGGTCACTTCTTATCGATTTATCTTTAACATGTCACATTTACTCTGATCGGTATTTTGTGAGTATGTATGTTTAGCACAAGTCTCCTATTTACTTGAAAAGTATATACATATACTTCTATGTTAACCTTGTGCTTGCATAATATATTCACTATGGATTCTCATATTTTATTTTGATTAATTTTATTATGAATCAATTACATCTTTGTCTGATAAAGTTTATTTATGCATATTTTTGACCTTGTGATATTTTTCTTATACTTATTAAGGATACATGAATAATTTATTTTTATTTATATATTGCTGATATGGTTTTTATATTTTTGTAAAAATATCTTTATGGGGATATATGAGTTAAGTTCAAGTTCTATATTATATTATTTTGGAAAGTAGTTTCAAACTTGTGCTTATCTCATATGTAAGCTATTTTTTTTAACAAATTCATGTACTTCTCTTATTATCTTCTTCCTCAAAGCCTTTTTTAAATGATGTATGTTTTTCTTGGCTTTTTGGTTGATATTTTGGATATATTTTTTAATATCTTGATCTTGATAAACCATTCCTTGATTATTTACTTTTAGGGATTCTGGATTTCGATGATGTTCGATGATACTGTATATATTCCTTTGAATCTAGGTTCTTAAGAGTAGAAATTATTTTGGGAATAAGCCGAAAGGGCCCTTCTGTCATACAGGTGTAAATAGCCTGAAGCGATACGGTGCACTAGTCTTCGGACTACCGCTAGCTGGGAACCGGCCCCTACAGCTAACCCGAAGTGATCAATACTTTATAGACTTAAGATTTATTAAGGTGTTCTTGCAACTATTGTCTAGTTCTGGATCCAAGGTACTGAACCCAGTCCCCTAGATTCCAAAATACATCAACGTATCTAGGTCTTACTTTTTGATTTACAAATATTTCATATTTTATTGTTATCCAATGATTTTGTAGCACATATGGATAAATGTAATTGATACATCTTATACCGTTTGCTACATTGGTCTAAGATTTTTTTTAAGTCCATAGAATATAATTTATTTCATATTGCACTAATTCTTCTTAAATTTTCGGTTATTAAAAAAGAGATTTATTTTTGGTACAAGCCTACAAAGGGTCTGTCTGTCACCATGGTTACGGCCAAAGCGAAGCGGTACTTAAGTGTTCCCCGGTGAACCTCCGTTAGCTGGGACAGTACCCCTACAGCTAAACCAAGATTGATCAACGCTTTATAAACTAGAAATTTAATGAGATCTAGTTGCAATTATTATCTGATGGATTTTTTTTGAATTTTAGATTTGATGGATAATATTCTCTCTTTATATTTTCACAAAAGGTAGCATATGTTGATCTATCTTGTCGATTGTGAGATTTTATAACATAGATCAATTTATGTCATCTTTTGACTTATACGATTATTCATCATGCTAATTTGAAATATCTTTTGATTGTTTTATTTTTAAATGTTCATTTAATGGATATTTCTTCTTTTGTCTAAAGATGACTGTTTTTTGTATTTGTGACTCATTGAATATTATGGTATTGTGATTTCATCCTTAGCTTGTGTAATATTCATAATATTCATGATTTTGAGCTTTATATTATTATCTTCTTATTCAAGTTACTTACTGTCTACAACAGTAATTCTTTGCAGGGGAGAAGTCATGCATATTGAATCTCTCTCTCAAAGCATTTCTTTTCTTTAAACCTTACGGTTGTCAGGTGGACACCGTACTAAGACTTTAAAAGGGAAGAAATGAACTTTGATAAGAAGACCTAATATTTTTGAATTAGTTTCCTACTTCCGAAAATATGTCTCTGAATTTTATTTAAAATTTTTGTCTATACTATTTTTGGATATAGCCATGTAAAGGTGGAGTAGTTAATTATTTCAAGTCAATTATTCCCTTGACATGCCATATATCTAGAATACACATTTCTTTGAACATATATCTAGTTATGTTTATTTGTTCAAATGGATTTATTTATGATTTATGGATTCTTTTATTAAAATTGTTTCTATGATTCGAATCGCCAGCTTTCAGTCTGAGGACTAAATGGACGCATTCGAACATTTATTAAGACAGTTTTTTTCGTAATAAATTTCATATTTTTTGAAAAGTCTTTTTGATTTATTGAATCTGTCCGGTACTCAAATGTTATTATTAAAGATAGTTTTCAAAATCTTTTAATACCTTGAAATATGTTTTTATATTTATTGGAAACATATTTTCTTCATCTTTAAGCGTTTATTTATATTGGATATTTCTTTTTCTTGCCTAAAGATGATATTTGTTTTGAGTTTGAAATTTTATATGCATTTGATCAAAGGAAAGAAAAGATGCATATTTTGGATATCCCTTAGATCTTGTGATTATTTTTTTTATCTATTTTATGCATATAAATTATTTTTCAACTATATACACATAATTTAAGGGGAAGCAAATTAATTGTTTCAATTCCTTTATGCCCTTAATATGTGGTATAACTAGTTCATCATGGGCATATTTTCTTTTACCTTAAATATCTTGTTGAGTTGTTCATGATATTTGGATTTGTATTAGATGAGAGAATATATGATTATTATTATTTTTAATTCTCTCATTTTATGAGTTTGTAAAAGTTGCCAAATATATTTAATTATCCTTATTAATGATTCCTTTGAGCTTAAATTGATTGGGCATTTCTTATTGAGATTTTATCTCAAAGTTCATGATTATCTATACTTAGACGTTTCATACTTTATGGGGGAGCATTCAAGTCGACTGGATTTCTCCTTTCCAAGTATTTTATCTTCATTACCTTCATGTTTATCTAATGGATACAATATATCATGCTAAGGTAATTGAATTCAAATGCATGAACTTTGGTATAAATTTTGCATAGATTCTAGTATACTTATTTTGATCTCTTTCCGATGATTATACGCTTTATGGAATTGACTCACTAATTTGTATGGGCAAATTATGAATCATATTTTTTTGTGATCATTGTTAAAAGTTTCATTATTTTTTTTATTTGGTATATACTAGATCTGTGAATTTCTCATGAATTATTTATGACCAATGATTGATTTCTGCTATATTGATATCTATTTCTTATTGAAATCCTTTATTGGTATATTTCAAAACTATAGTTATATTTATCATAATATTGAGTTTTGAATATCATTTTTGGATTTCTAGTTGGTAAACTATGTATTGCTTGATTTCAGTGTTCTTTGTTATAGTTCAACCAACTATTTTGACAAATTTTTCTATTTTAGTTATGCAATTTTCTAAACATGTCGTTTCACTGTTCTCCTAATCCTTGATCATGATTATTATTATTTTTCCTTCCTCCTATACTTATGCTTGAGTTCGTTTTATCTCTTTATTACGGGGGAGCTTATTTTTTGATCATGTCAAAGGGGGAGAAATAAGTTTAAGTTAGCACACAATATTCTACTAATATGTGTTTATTAGTGATATATGCATATCTATTGTATCTATCTTAAACTTAACCGATTTGCCATAATCAAAAAGGGGGAGATTGTTAGCCCAATGATTACATCATGTTTTTGAATATGGCTAATCAATTAAGTTTAACTAGTAATGTCACTAATATTCATGCTACTTAAACTTAGCATTGTCCTAATATTAGCATTGTCCGAAATATTCTATATCATATTGCTATGCTTGTATCATGTTATTTTGTTTGCCTAACATGTATTTGTAGACATGCTGTAAGCATGATCAAACATGATCAAACTAGGACATATGCAATGGGCCAAAGACGGCGTTATATAAGAAGATTTCTCTGAACTGCCCAACGACCTATCCGGGGCCTCGCATCGGGGGTTCTGCTGCTCGGTCAGCGGATAGGGGTCGAGGGGGCAGCGCCCCCCGTCAGGGATTCGGGGGCGAAGCCCCCGAAAGGTATTCAGATTTTCAGATCTGTTTATCTTTGGACGATTGCCGTCAAAGGAAAAATGCGTCTTCTATGTCAAGAAAAAGACGTCATCTAAAGGGCTATTAGTTTTCATATTTATTCTGTATTTTTTCTTTATTGAGTCTAGGAAAAATGTGAGATTGATCGGATCGGTACTGGCTTAGGTTTTTCTCAGTCCACAAACAAAAATAAGCCTACCTACGTATCCCAAAAATCCACAATTCCAAAAGGCCCAAAACCTATGCAAAATTGGTTTATTCCTTACTGTTCTGAACCAGCAGAACTCTGACAGAACTCTGACCGAGTTCGGTCCGAGTTCGGCCCGAGTTCGGTCTGGGTTATTTGAAATACAGTTCCCACCAAATCTGCATCCAACGTTCGTATGCGAAATCCTAGCATCCGAACTCTGCCCGAACTCTGCCCGAGTTCGGTCTCCCAAAAACACTATAAATAGAGTTGAGTTTACTATTCATTTCACCAATCCAATTTCATCTCTTCTCTTCTCTATCTAAAGTGTTCTGAGCTTTTACTTTCATATCTAAGCCTTTACGACTCTTAGCCAAGCCAGTACAGTTTCTTTTTAATCTAGAGTTTGGTGTTGAAGAGTTGTATCGGAGGTTGTATTCAGAAAACGTTCCAGTTTTCCAATTGCCTTCTGGAGCCGGTCGTACGCTCGTCACCAAGCACGGTGTTGTGAAGTCGGTCGTGCACTTGTCGCCAAGCACGATGTTGTAAGAGTTGCAAGCACTCAGTTAAAGCTTGTGTCATAGTGGATTAACATCGAGCAAGAGTACTCGAGACTGGATTAGTCCTCTCAGAGGGATACCAGTATACATCGCTGTGTCACTGAGTTTGAATTCTTGACTCTTACTTTACTGTATTTATTTACTGTCTCCTATTTACTGCCATAGTTATTACTTAAGTTTTTAATTGGTAATTATTTTCTGTTGCACACGCACACACTCTATTCACCCCCCCTCTAGAGGTGCTCAACGGTCCTACAGCCACGTGGCAACCTAGGATTTCTGACGGATCGGGTCAGAGATCTTCTTCTTTTCCCGAAGAGTCTGTCATTATGGCAGAGCCATTATGACACTTTATGTCAGAGCCGTCATAGTCGTCGAGTCGTGCCAGAGCATTAAATGAGGCCACTACTCAAATGGCCAGCTGTAGGGAAGGATCACAAGGGGACACGTGGCATCGATCGAGCCGCATTTTCCTGTTGAACCGTATACACTCTCGAGTCGCATGAGACTGAGAGTCTTCCTTTGAACCGTATAAGACAGCTCCTATATGAGCCGTATGGGCTTTGCATCCGGAGCCGCATGGACAATTATTCTGATATTTTCCATGCTTCTACATGACCCCCTTCAAAGTTTTCAATTTGCAAAATTGAAACACTTTGAATAAGAAGCATGGCCCCGTTCATGCCGCATAAGTGTCCCAGCCGCATAGATTCATCTGTCCGCATAGGCTCTTTGCCACGTGTCCTGACCACGTGTGCAAATCTTCATTAAGTGCCCTTGATTTGAATTAACGTCGCCTTTTGGGGGAGGATCCCAAGGGTCGGATTTGCCTTAACCGAAGCATTTTACCTTTATCTTCTGAGGCGGCGCGTAATCCGAGGCGTCTGTTTATTTTTATGGGTCTCTTTCGCCTATAAATAGGAGTCTTCTAATCTCTTGGGGGTTTCTTTACCTTCTCTCTTTGTTCGAATTCCCTGTTGCCATCTTTGCTCTTCGTCTTCTTCCTTCAACGATCGACAATGGCTCCCAAGAAAGCTGCTGCTGCTATGGGCAAGAAGGCCGCCTCATCTTCTGCGGCAGCGAAGGACAAGAAAGCTGCGTCTTCGTCGACTGCGGCGGCGAACATGGCGGCTCCTCCGTCCGCTGGCGTGCCCGCTTTTCACCCCGACGTCCACCCGCCTATCGCTGGTAGGATTCCTTGATATGAACTGCCATGGCTACGTCGCATATTTTATGCGCGAGCCTATATTCCAAAGCATGCTGTGTGTCCGACTCATGCTCGGGCCGCATGGGGTATGACCCAGGTTTGAGCCGCATGAAAGTGGTTGCGTAACTACTTCCTTATCAAGACCGCATAAGCTCATCAGGATTTGGACCGCATGAGCTCTTTCAAATTAAGCTGTGTAAGCATATTTCGAACTGATCCGCATAAGCTCATCCTCGCTGGGCCGCATAAGCTCATCCTCGCAGGGCCGCATGAGCTTTTTCGAGCCGAATAAGCTTATTCAAATCGGACCATATTTGCATATACTTTTTTCGAACCGCATAAGTTCTTCCGAACTGAGCCGCATGAATTCCCTTCAAAAAGGAACCGCATGAGCTTATTCGCACTGGACCGCATGGGCTCTTTCAAACTGAGCCGTATAAGCTCATTTGAACTGATCTGTATAAACCTTTTTTAAACCGAGCCGCATGAGGCTATGCTGAGCTGCATAAGCATCATGTAGTTTCGTGTTTCAGCTATCTTTTTTGACTTGTTTTCTTTGCTTTTTCTTCAGTGAATCTGCCAGTGAACCCTGCGGGGGAACTTATGGTAGGCTCGCGTCAGTTTGCCTCAGGCGTACATCGGGATGACTTAGTTAGTCAAGTGTCCGACCAGCTACTTGTTGATGAACCATTGGAGCGACTAAATGCTATCAGGGTTCAATGCTTTCAATTCCTTGGTGATATGGTAAGCTTCGGGCAGTCTGACGGGAAGTATCTGAAACCGGTCTTCCTCTTTGGGGATGCGTTGGTCGTAGAAAACTCCCGAGTGTTGGACATTTCCGAGAGTTGGGATTTTGACCTGGACGGGATGCCAATTCACATCCCCATTATGAAGCACCATTTCCCTTTTGAGTGGTTCAATATGATCGTTCTGGAGAGACAGATGCCGGACACCCTCACTCCAACCCGACCGGGGATGTTTGTAGGTAACATCCGTTATAACCGAGCCACTGGGTCAGTGCGCGCGGTCAAAGATCCGGCCAGTCGGTCCGTAATGGGGTTAGTTTCGGGTACCTTCATCAACACCCCCGGTCCTAACTTTTCATTCTCCCAGGCTGATACCTTCCTGAGTCAGCTTGCTCGCAAAGGGTCCTATCCTGTTGGCAGGTTGGTATTGCCGAGCTGGTTATACCCCATTCTCCCGTGGCCTAATCTGACCTCATGGATTCTACGGAAGTACGAAGAATTTTTACGGGGAGTGAACCTTTATGACGCTATCCGGGGTACCAGCCACGGGTTGCCCGTTAATAAGCCACTGTTCATGGCCCTTCTAGAGATGTACAATCATCGGACGGGGACCTTTTTCACCCCTGTTGGAGAATTGGTGCTCGCTCTTCACGAGATGTATGCTGTCTCCAAGCTCCCCTGGGAGGATGAACCCTTCGAAGTGTATACTCCGACGAATGAGGAGCTCCAAGATTTGGATCGATGATTCTCCAATTTCGTCGTCGTGTATCAAGAACTATTATGTCATCATAGCACCTGTCACCGGACGACTATCCAGAAAAATGACAGCTCGGAAGAGGACTCTCCCCATACTAAATCTTGGGTCGCGTACCTTTTCAAATTCAGCGCGGCTGGCCGGGTTACTTCTCGAGATCGTTTAACTCCTAGGGAAGTAGAGGCCTTGGTGTCGACCACTAGGAGGTCGAAGTCTAAAAGTGACAGGTTCGGAAGCCAGATTGACTCCTTCAGCTACTTTTGTTATGGTACCCGGCGGTTGTCAGAGAAGGCACTCTTGGCCGGGTTTCTAATGGTATGGCTGCGCAACTGCGTGGTCTCAGGAGGGGCAGGTTCTATTGAGAGGATCAGTCGCCACTTTATTCTTCCAGCCGTGAAGCTAGCCTTTGTGGTCAGGCTGGCTCTTCTTCCTGCCATGGTGTGTAGTATTCAGCATGGTCTCCGCGCCTTCTCGTCCAAGGTCATTGCTCGTGACGTGGCAATAGATTTTGAACGTGTAGAATTGCCTTATCATTACTTGCTGGGATGGCTATTGTTGCATTATCAGTCCTTGATGAGGCCTGGGACGGGAGATGGCATTACAAATAACGACGCGTTTCTTTTCAAGTATCACCACCAACCTTAGGAATGTACTACCATACCGGCGTGTCGGAGGATGCTGGCGAGGGTAGACGGGTACAATTTCTTCATGTCCGTTCCTCGTTTCACTGATCAAGAGGTGAGGAGTGTTCATGTTGATGGGGTTGGACCTCCACATTTCTTGCCTGAAAAGATGCGTTTCTGGCTGCGTAATATTCGCCCGACGTATCTAGTTTACCGAAATCGCAACACTGTGTACTTGGAGCCCTACTTGCCTAGTAGGTTTGCCCATCAATTTGGGTATAGTCAGCTGTTGCTCGGACGTCCCAGTTCTTGCTTGGGGTTCGAGGGTAGCATTCTTGATGGTATCAGAGCGTGGAGTTACTATGACACCTTTCATACCCGAACGAGCTTCTCAGTTCCTACGGCAAATGTGATTGATGAAATTTTGCATATGGCAGCCCTGTATCACGTCACGGCGAATCATCCTCCTCTTGATTTTGACCCGAGGACCAGCTTCATCGTGGGCACTCGCCTGGCGGAGAAGGCTGTGGTGTTGAAGGCAAAGAGAAAAGGGGCGAATAGAGTTCCTACGACCGATTTTGAGTCCTTTAACACAATCGAGGAAGACAACGAGCGGGATGACGAGGGTTCTCTTTCTTCTGGCGATGAGGCAACGGCGTGTCAGCCTTCCGTCATGGCGGACGAGATGATGACAGATCATCCGTCGGTTGTATTAGACGGGACGGTAGACCAATTGCCATCTATGTCGGAGGTAGTGCGGGTAGAACTACCACCTATCGTGCCTGGTCCCTCACGTAAACGGGGCAGGCGTGAGTCCACTGGCGGAGGAGTGGCTTTTTCCGTAAAGAGAGCGGCGATCGGACCCCGTAGGCTGCTTATCACGGAGAAGGGTGAGGGTACAGACGATGTTCCGGAGGTAAGTCTAAGTTGGAGTTATATCTTTGTTGTAGTTTTCTTTCCTCTCGGGGATATGACTTGATCATTTTTCTTTGCAGGCGTCTGACGAACCAGGCTATCCTGAACCATCTACTGCCCCGGTAGTCGGTCCGGCCCTTGCCGCTTTGATTAGCAACGTGTGTGCCACGGTCCTCTTTGCGGGGGCTCTTTCAGCGACGGCTGAGGACTCCCAAGCTGCTGGGGCCCCAGCCCGGGGTGACGAAAGTTTCCTTGGGCCCGTCTCCGAGATTCTTGAACTTCGGCAAGATGACGCCATTCTCGGTGCATCCCTTCCCGAAGATGCAAGGGTGGATGAGTCTATTATTCCTGACTCGAAGGCTGTTGGTGAAGAGGTTGTGATGGCTGTAGGCAAACCTCAGCCTCCACATTCCTCCACTGGTAAGCTGAGCCACATATTGACCACTGAGGGGGCTTACTTGATCTATCAACATATCCTCCGGGTTAAGTCGATTCATGGTTGCCTTGGCCCTGCAGGTCCTGACCCTTTACCTCCCGCCGCGGATGTTCTCGGGGAAGGCCCGGTCTACCGTGATCTGGGCGAAAGGAGCATTTCCTCTCCTTCGTCATCGCATGTTGAGGGACATCCTGCCAGCTCTGGGCAGATGGGGATGGAGTTGGTGCTGGCCCCGACCTCGTCTTCGGCTGCTTATACGGCTCCGGAGATCGACTTCTCGACCCTGCCGAGCATCCAAATTCTGCGGGCCGCTGAAGAGGAATTGGCCGATGTTCAAGCGTCCTTCCGTACAGAGTTGGCTTCTCTTGTGGCAGGAGCGGCAGATTCTGTCGCATCTTCTTCCGCGCTGCCAGCCACACTCCTGTTGATACCGGCTTCCTCGGAGGCTCTGAACGAGGTGACGTAGGATGTGGTTGACAGCTTCTATAGTCACTTAGGAAGGGGTGTAAACGCTGCCGTGGAACGGGGGATCCCTTTTTCTCTGTCTCTACGGGGAGCTCGGGGCCAAATCGACACTCTGAAAGGTCTTCCTGGCGGGGTGGGGTTAGCCGCACTCCTGGAGCCTAAGTTGACAGAGGCTGACCAGCTTGTGACCCAACTTCTGGCAGTACGGCAGGCTGGCTTGCCCGCTACGATTGAACGGGAGCGGGGCTTCCTGGTTGCTGCTCGGGACAGGATCAAGCTCGCTCGAGAAACTGTCGGGCCGGCTGTGCAGGGGGACCTTGACAAGTTCTCCGTCTCCTATGACCGACTGGGTCGTCGGAGTCAGGCTTGTAGGGCCCGGGAAGAATCTGCCTCTCGTGGAGTAGCCGACACGAAGGAGCGGATTCTCGCACTCCAGAAGGAGTTGGCCTTCTTAGAGTCAGAGCGGGAGGCTGCTCATGCAGAACAGGAGTTGATTGCTCGGGAGGCCGAGAGGATTTCCCGATCTTCTGTCAACCTGGAGCGGGCCTTCAAGAAGTTTGAGGACAACTGGCAAGCCCATGCTCATCTGGAGGATGCGGCGGTGCTGAACCAGGAGGCGGAGCGCCGAGCCAAACAGAGGCTTGAGCGGTCGGTTGCCTTGATAAAGGACCGTCTTACGGCGTTATGTGCTCCAGAGCAGTGATCCGCCTTCTGTCTTCTTCTTCATCTCTTTTTTTTTCTTTTAATTTTTTGTAAGGGGTGTGATCCCCGCTGATGTAGCCCTTTGATTTTTGAATAAATGAGCATGTTTCAACTCATCTTTTCTTTCTTGCACTTGCGGTGTTTATGGAATTTGGATTTGCTGGGGGATTTATTTGTGGACCTGTTATCCTAGGCGTACCTTAGTTTTAAGTACGGATAACAAGTTTGGATGTTTGGAGTAGCCATGGCAAAGTGGTCATGGGTGTTCTTGGTATTGGAGGAAGGAATGCCGTAGAGCAGCTAGGCTCCCGGGGCATGGTAAGATGGTGGATTTATGCTAAGAAGCTTAGCAAGGGATATTTGTGGACCTATTATCCTTGGCGTACCCTGGTTCAGGATACGGATAATGGGATGAAAGGAAACCAATCAAATTTGCTCAGAGGTTATGATGACATGGCAAACGTGAAGGTTTTATCGTAAAATCTTCCTGTTCAGAGGTAATGAGAACATGGCAGGGGAGACTTCACGGAAGCTATTTGTAGTAAATAGCGGATATTTGTGGTCAACAGAGGACATTTGTGGTCAACAGAGGACATTTGTGGTCAACAGAGGACATTTGTGGACCTATTATCCTTGTCGTACTCCAGTTGTGGGTACAGATAATAGGTTGAAAGAGGACCGGCATACTTGCTCAGAGGTGATGTGGACATGGCAAATATGACGATTTCTTCGACGGAGCCTTCCCATTCAGAGGTAATGAGGACATGGCAGGAGTGGGCTCAATGAAGAGTGGGTACATAGAACGACTCAGAGGTAGGAGAACGTGGAAGTTCTATGCGAGGGGGCGGTTTGTTTTTGGTGGAAGTGAAGACGACTCAGAGGTAATGAGGACATGGTCGTTTCGGAAATTGGTGGATCGACTACCCTTTTTGTGCACTGGGAGTGCGGGTAGTGGATCATGAGGGAGGATCTCTTCCAGGAAGAAAGTTCAGAGGTATAATCATACGTGACTTACTATCTGAAAGAGTGACCGGAATGTAAGTTCAGAGGCACCAGCCGGTACATAACTTGGTAATTTGGAATATTGAGGGAGTGAGAGTTCAGCGGCACCAGCGGGTACATGGCTCGATAATCTGAAATGTTGTGGGTTCAGTGGTACTAAAGGGTACAAGACTCGATGATTTGAAATAGGGTGGATGAGAGTTCAGGGTACTAAAGGGTACATGACTCGATGATTTGAAATAGGGCGGATGAAAGTTCAGTGGTACTAAAGGGTACATGACTCGGTGATCTGGAGAATGATGTTTAAACATAGTATTTCTTGAGGAACTTGCCGTTGACGGGCAACATGAGCAAGTCTCCGTTCTGCTTAGCAAGGCGGTAAGCACCGCTGGAGAACACGGCCTCGATGACAAATGGACCTTCCCATTTTGGCTGGAACTTGCCGGCGGTCTTGTGCAGTCATGACCATTGGCCTCCGGACTGCCAGCACAAGATTGCCACTTGGAATGTTCTGATTTTAACTTTCTTGTTGAAGGCTCCTGAGATGCGTGCTTGGTATAGCTCGATCCTTTGCTGAGCTAGGAGGCGTTTTTCATCTAAGGCCTCCAACTCTTGTAGTCGACGTCGGTAGTTATCATCCGTTGTCAATTGATAGGTGAGGACGACGCGGAGTGAGGGGATTCGAGTCTCCAATGGGAGGACTGCCTCACTTCCGTATACCAGGAAGAATGGTGTATTCCCGGTGGCTGTTCGAACTGTGGTACGATAAGCCCATAAGCATTTGCCGAGCTTTTCGTTCCAGTCACGCTTGTTGGAGGAGACAAACTTCTTGAGGAGTTTGATGATTGTTTTATTGAACGCCTCTGTTAACCCATTTGCTGCCGGGTTATACGGTGTCGAAGCGACATTCTGAATGCGGTGCTTATCGCAGAATCGATAGAATGCATGGCTTGCAAACTGCGGACCATTATCATGGATGATCCTTCGTGGCAGTCTGAAGCGGTAGATAACATGATGCTTAAGGAAGCTGATCACGTTTGAAGTCTTAACTTCTGCGAGTGGGACGACTTTCGTCCAGTTGGAGAAGTAATCAGTGATCACAAGTATGAAGCGATGTCCTCGGAAGGAAGGTGGGGTGATTGGGCCAATGATATCCATTCCCCATGCTTCGAATGGCTAGGATGCCACTGTCGAATGTAGAAACTCCGATGGTTGGTGAATGAAGTCTGCGTGGACTTGGCAAGCTTTGCATTTTTTGGCATAGTCTATCGCATCTGCCACCATCGTGGGCCAGTAGTAGCCCATTCGGCGAAGGCGATCTTATAGTTTTGGGCCGGGCTGATGGGCCCCGCAGACGCCGTCATGAGCTTCTCACATGGCTTCTTTAGCTTCTGCGTTCGACAGGCACCGGAGTAATAATCCGTCATAGGAGCGTCGATACAGCATCTTCGTCTCTGTATCGTAGAAGAATCTGAGAGAGCGCCGTCTGACAGAAGTAGCTTCCTTTGGGTTCTTTGGGAGGATGTCGTAGACGACGAAGTCGATGAATGGCTGTCTCCAATCTGGGGCATCATCGATTGTCTGGGCGGAATAACTTGCCACGAATTACATATTGTTCTTGGGACAGACCAGTTCGTGGCCTATCACATCCACTGATTGGCGATCGTAGTTTGGAACTGCAAGGGAAGCGGCAAGGCCAGGTAGGGCATCAGCTTCGATATTTCGGAGTCTGGGGACATGTTCGATGAAGAACCCCTCGAACGACGAGATGATGTCAATCGCTATTTGGTGATAAGGGATCATATCTTCGTGGCGGACTTCGTACGAGCCCCGGATCTGATTGACGATTAGTTGGGAATCGCCGTATACTTCAAGGTATTCTACCCCCAGTTCTCTTGCAAGTTGGAGGCCATGACCAGAGTGTTATACTCGGCCACATTGTTGGAGCAGGGTTCTGTGAGGGAGTAGGCACGATTGATCACCAGCCCAGTAGGAGAAATTAATACTACTCCGACCCCAACGACGATGTTTCCCTTGGGTCCGGTTCTTGAAGCGCCATCGAAGAACATCCGCCATATGTTATCGTGGGTGGCTGTATTCGAATCGGCGACCTCATCTGGGGTCTCTTCATATATTCTGGATGACTCCGATCCTGGGTGGGCTGCCAAGAAGTCTGCTAGGGCTTGACCCTTGATAGCCTTTTGCGGGACGAAGATCATATGATAAGGGGACAGCAATATTGCCCATGTAGCGAGGCGAGAGCTGAGTGCCCCTGGTTTAGTCATGAGGACTCTGAGAGGGTTGACTCGTGAGATCACATGTATGGTTTGCCTGTGACATAGTGCCGCGCCTTTTGAATGGCGAATACCAGGACGAGGCACTCCTTCTCCACAGCGGTGTATCGGTGTTCTGGCCCAATCATCATTCGGTTGAGGTAATATATGGCCTGCTCGTGGCCTGCGTCGTTGTTTTGTGCCAGCAGGGCACCAAGGGAGTGTTTCATTGCTCGTACGTAGAGCAGGAATGGCTTTCCAGGGACCTGGGCCACCAAAACTGGAGGATTTGATAAGTATTCCTTGATGCTGTCGAAAGCACGCTGGCATTCCTCGTCCCATACGAATGAGACTCCTTTCTTCATGAGGTATGTGAATGGTCGGCATCGCCCGGAGAGGTTAGAAATAAACCTTCTGATGTAAGCTAGCCTTCCTTGGAGGCCTCTAAGTTCGCGGAGATTTTTCGGGGGAGCCATCTCCATGATCGCCTTTGTTTTCTCGGGGTCTACATGGATACCCTGTGCAGTGATGATGAAGCCCAAGAACTTCCCGCTGGATACGCCCAAGAACGATTTTGTAGGGTTCATCTTTAGATTGTGGGCTCGCATCAGGTCGAATACCGTCCTCAGGTCCTGAAGATGATCTTCCTTATGGCGACTCTTGACGGCGATGTCGTCGACATAGCATTCCACTGTCTTGCGCAAATATTCTCTGAAAATGATACTCATGGCTCGCTGATATGTAGCGCCAGCATTCTTTAGATCGAATGGCATGACTGTGTAGCAGTATGTGCCAATCGGCGTTCGGAATGATGTGTGCTTTTCATCGTCGGAAGACATCTTGATTTGATTGTACCCCGAGAATCCATCCATGAATGACATACGTTCAAAGGCGCATGTGTTGTCGATCATGATGTCTGTGATGGGGAGGGGGAATTCGTCTTTGGGGTATGCCTCGTTTAGGTTACGGAAGTCGATGCAGATTCGAATCTTCCCATTCTTCTTGAGGACGGGTACTATATTGGCGATCCATTCGGGATGTTGCTCCTCACGAATGAAACTGCTGGCTATCAATTTGTTGACTTCAGCTTCGATTACGTCCATGATGCCTGGACGGAAGCGTCGCTGCTGTTGCTTGACCGGCTTCGCGTCTGGTCGAATGTTAAGTTTGTGAAGAGCAATGTCGGGATTTAACCCTGGCATATCTTCATAGCTCCAGGCGAACACATCAATGTAATCTCTGACAAGTTCTAACAGCGACTCCCGTTCTTCATTGGTGAGGCTTTTACTGATGAAGATCGATTTTGGAGAAGATTCGCTGCCGAGATCCACTTGTATGACCTCATCTTCAGTAGGGGGTTCTCTCAGTTCGAACCGCTTTTCCCATTGTGCGTCTAACTGCTGGACCCATGGCTCTAGCTCAAGAATTTCAGGGATGTCTTCGTCTTCTTCGTAAGCATCGACGAACGCCATGTTG
The DNA here is from genome assembly GCA_029216955.1 of Iris pallida. Taxonomy (NCBI): domain Eukaryota; kingdom Viridiplantae; phylum Streptophyta; class Magnoliopsida; order Asparagales; family Iridaceae; genus Iris; species Iris pallida. The sequence goes on from JANAVB010015600.1 coordinate 11,677,090, forward strand.
ACTGACATGACTTGTCTGAATACATCCCCGATGCTGGTATCTGAGTCGGAAGTTGGTGATCCGGTCGAATGCGACTGCCAGTCGCATTCTTCATCTGAACTTTCCGGGGTCGTAGTAGGCGTTACATACCCTAACCCGCATCGAGTCTTGTTATAGTAGTTCCGTGGTTTGCCCGCCGGGACTGGCGGCTTTAAAGGCAATCGTCGCCCAGTGTCATAGTTCAATCCTGGCGTAGTCTCCAGATCATACCCCTGTTTTTGCATGAGATATTTGGATTGAGGGCTATAGAGATACAGAGGCAGTCTCCCGGTATCTGACCCGAGGTCGACTTCTTCTATGGTGAGGGGATGAGGGTTGTTCGTCCGGCCGAAGATGATTGGATGATCTCCTCCCTCGACTATTCGGTAAGCGTCTTCTACTGGAGTAAGCTGGATTGCGGTGTATACATTTGTCACCTGTGTGTGTAGGTGATCGCCTATACCGTGCTCCATAGCATACATCGTACATAGCTTATTGAGCTCGGTATAGTTCAAAGATAACCCTTTATTGATGAAATAAGGTATCTTTTCTAGGGAAATTACATCATCAGCGGAGGGGACATTAGTGTGGGCAGCCACATACTTGGCTAGCTCTGGTTCCTCTTCGACTACCCCCTATGTGAACGAAGACTGAGAGGACGACCTAGGAAGCTTGATTGTCAGTAGTCCAGTTGATGAAGCAGAGCGTGGAGTCGTGGGCAGACTGGCAACCCCCAGTTTGGCATTCGATGTGAAGTGAGGAGTGGCTGGTTCGCTGGAAGTGTCAGATCTTGCATCGAGGAGACTACCTTTTTTGGGAAGGCGTATTGTCAGTGGCCTGTCCGAGGGGTTGAGCTTCTCTGCTTGTGGTTGACTGACTCTCGGCAGTCGGATTGTTAGTGGCCCCGATGCGGGTCTCGGCACTTGGCCGGACCTTGGCAGCCGGATTATCATCTGCTCCTCTTGTGCCGAGAGGCTGATCGTGTCCTTCCGCAGAGTGGCGGTAAGGGGTACGAAATTGCCTGGTTTGCGAGCCTGGAGGTGGATCGTTAGAGGTTCTTCTGATCCCGTGGCCGTCTTGGTATGAACTTGCATATCTTCTTCGACCAGGTGCTTCTTTGATTTTTCGTACAGACAGGAGTCTGAGTAATAAGATTCGACCCCCTTGAAGGGATCGATATCAGCAAATTCTGTCCTCACGAAGCCATACTTATCGACATATTTGAAGCATTGGTGCAGTGTGGAAGGCACGATCATGTAATCGTGTATCCAAGGTCGCCCCAAAAGGATGTTGTAAGACGTGTCGGCGTCTATGACGTAGCAGGTGACTTCTGATTGGAGATCGCCAATCTGGCACTTCAGACGGATCTTCCCGATTGGGTAGCTCTTGCCCGAATTGAAACCGCTAATGGGGGTGCTTGTAGGCGTCAGGCGATGCATCGGAATGCGAAGATGATGTAGGAGACCCTTCGAAATGATGCTTATGGAAGACCCAGGATCGATATGCATTCGGTCCACCTTTACGTCGCCAATGTATCCCGTGTAGTATAGCGGGCGATCATGTAGGTTGATTTTGATGAGCATGTCCTGCGGAATGAAGACGATGTTGGGCATTGCTTCCGTGCAGGCACGATCTTGGAGATCTACGGGTGAGTCCTCCCCGGTGAGGTTAGATTGAGCGAGATAGGCATCGGCATTTTGGAGTGCTTCGCTCAATGCAATACGAATGTCCTTGGAGAGCCTTAGGAGTTCGTATAATGACAATTTAGCCGGAGTGTTAGCCAATTGTGCTAAGATGTCAAAGTTGTAGGGCCTCTCTAGCCCTTGGGCTGCGTCCTTTCGGAGAGATTTGTCGAAACGAGTCTCCTTCGGCCTAGGCTTGTCGGTCGTCGAAGGCTGAGCCGGTCCCGGAGCATCAGTAGAAGTGGGCGGATGATCTTCAGTCGAGTTTTCAGCCACGGGCTGAGATTGTGCTCCAGATCGAGTAACAACGGCCATGACCTCTTCTTCATCTGCCGAGGCGGTACGGCAGGATCTGACTCGTCTGCTTCTCTTCTTGTGAATGGAAGACGTTGTGGGCTGAGTCACCTCGTGGACCAAGTCCGGATGGACCCACATAATTTCTCCTCACGATGTAGTGAGAGGTACAAGATCGGCAGCTTGATCTCGAGCAGGCGGAAGATTAGCAATTTCTATCGTTGCCAGAGGGATGGGTATAACACCGTCTTGAGTCTCTGTTGGCGAAAAGCTTCCGAATTGTACGAATACCATGTTGGCTGCTACGGTTACCTCCTCGAAATCGATGGCTAGTGCGTTCGAATCAATGAGGTTTTGGATGTACCGTTTCAGTTGGTAGCAGTCGTGTGTAGCATGGTGGACGTAACGGTGGTAATGGCAGAATTTTGGGTTCTCCAAGTCAGCCGGCCGAGGCTCCCGTCTTGGTGGAGGGAGCTGAATTCTATCTCCTTGTATGAACATGTCCAAGATAGGCTTGACGTAGCCGTCTTCAAAAGAGTAAGTGATTTGAGGCCATTGTTTGTCTGTTGGTTGTGACTCGGGCTTCTGGGTCGTGTCGGCCACCATAGCCTGCTTGTCTCTGTTGTCCCGATTGTTGGAGGGGCTACCTCCATTGTCGGTGTTGGTGCTGGGACGCTTGCCCTTGTTCTCTTCCTCTGCGATATGCAACCCCAGTTGGCAGGCCTTCTTCAGTCGTTCTTCAGCGCTTGTAGCACTGATGATAAAAGCCTTCCAGTCCTTGAATTGACTTTCACCCATCCAGAGACTAATTGTTGGGAGTAGTCTCTTTTGGCAAATTTCAATCAGGGAAGAATCCGGATTGCCAGATGGTAACTTCATTGCGGTTTGACGAAACCGCTCAATGTAATTCCTCGTCAGCTCTTTCTCTCCTTGGACGACGTCCATGAGGGTAGACATTGTGACATCCTGACCTACCTCGTAGAACCTCTCCAGGAACAAGCGTTTGAAGCCAGCGAAGGAGTGGATGCAATTGTCCGGCAGGTTGCGGTACCAGTCGAAGGCGACTCCTTCCAATGCCCCGATGAATAATCGCGTGAGGATAGCGTCATCATGGGGCAGATGGTCGGTGGTGACCTCGAAGTAAGTGATATACCGACTTGCTGAGGTCTTGCCATCATAGGGGTTGATATTGAACGGCTTATATCTGGGTGGGAATGGAACATCCCTCCATTCAGCGGGATATAGTTGCCGTATTCTGAAGTCTTGAGAGTTTTCTCGGGCGTGGAACATGGCTCGGAGCTCTTGAACTTCTCTCCTTACTTCTCGGGTCTCATCTGTCGCAGTCGTAGCCATTACTTCGGGAGGATTATTGCCTGGGTTCGGTGCCGCCGAATTTGAATCTACGTTGATAGTGGGACCCGCACTTGTCTGGCCAGGTGTCACTCCCTGCAGAGTAGGAAGCGCCGCTTTGATCTCATCTACAGACTTGACCAAGGCGTGCAGTATGGCCTCCAAAGTGTCGATGCGTTGGCGATCACTGGAGCCACCTTGATTGTTGTCTGTCATGAATACCGTCCTTATGCGAGGAGTGACGGAAGGGATGGTGGAGGGTGCGCCCTCCGAGTCGTACCCATGCATCGAGAAATCATCGGGGTAGGTGAGAATATTCTTTTCGGGTTCGGACTCAGAAGGAACAGTACGCCCAGCTTCGGAGCTTGCTTCATCTTGAGAGTCACGGATGTTCTCGGGGATATCAGCATCTGTTGTACCTGATGGGAGAGTTGTTTGTGGGGGCTCAGCTTCTTAAAACATCAGATTGTCGTGGATGTTCGGAGGAGTGCTACCCCCAGCTCCCTCGACCCTCAGCGGTACGGACGATGAATCTCCCGTTGCAGCAGATTTTGTCTTCGAACGGGTGTGTTAGTATACTCCGGTGGAGGGCAACCGTTTAGCCGACAATTTCTTAGCTGTAGTGGTTGATATTTTTGGGCTGGAGATGCTTGTCTTCTTCCCTTTCCCCCCAGCGGGGACTTTCTGTGCGGAATTGCAGGAGGCAATATGAGGTGCTTCGTCCTCCGAGCTCAGATGCTGTAATCTTTGGAAGACGGACGGCCGATCTTCCGTTACTGCCGTGTTGTTACAGCAGCAGTTGATGATGATCTGGGTGCAGTGACGTCCATGTGAGGACTCTTTGCACGCCGAGGCCCCTTCTCTTTCCTTGCATTTGTGGAGGACAACCTCACGCAGGTCGGAGGAACCACTTCGTCCGTTTGCCGCCGAGGACTGGACTTGAGCGGTTCTATACAACTTTCCATCAGGGGCCCGCGTGATAATCAACGGGACGCCCCGATAGTCAGAGGTTGGGGCAGCTGTCTGGGCTTGATGAGCCCGCGCTGCCCTGGACTTCTTCTTCTTAACACCTGTGGGTGCATAATAAGAAGAGTCCAAGTTGAATACCACAGAGTCTGGAGAATCATCAGGGTTCGGACCGTACGAGAGACGATCGAAAACTGATCGAGAGGAGCATGAAGCAGATGCTATACAGCTGGGATTGGAAACTGTGCAGGCTGTCTGCATGCGGTTGTCTTCTGTTGTCGACTGAGTTCATATGCGGCTAGGAGTCACGACCGTGCAGGCTGACCGCATGCGGTTGGCATCTGTGGCCGCATGGGTTTTCTGCAAACGGTTGACTCTAATAGCCACATGAGTCTCATCCATGCGGTTGGCAACTGTAGCCGCATAAGTTATGCGGCTGACAGATGTGGCCGCGTGAGTTTTCTTCATGCGGTTAGCGGATGTAGCCGCATGGGCTTTCTTCCTGCGGCTAATACCCTTCTGTGGCTCGGATCGCGTATGGTTCCTCTTTGTCCCTGCAAATCCAGCATCATAGTATTTTCTTCTGCCAGACTTGGGGACAGCAGAGTTGTCTATGGTCTAAAGTGGGGCCGCAGGAGAGTCCTTCTCGCCGTCTTGAGCCACAGAGGGTATTCCATCGAAGACTTGAGGAGGAGCAAATGATTTTGGCCTCCACTCTTTGCGAGCCTTCGTGGTGCGGGTACGCTTCTGGATCGGACTAGCGCTGCCTTCAGAGAGCATCTTTTCGAATGCCTGTTGGTCGAAGCGGACGACCATCTTTTGTTGTGTGGAGCCAAGTTTGGCTGCATCCGATTGCGTCACCAACTCCTCAGCCGTGGAGAAGTTAGTCTCTAGCAGAGTCGCCATCGTGTTTGCCATTGATTGTAAAAGTACAGAACAATTATCGGAGGACTGAACTTAGACTCACAATACAAACTCGCTCGTATGAAGAAAGCCTAGGGACGAAAACCTAGGTACAGCGATCTAAGTACAATTATTTATTTTAGATTCTGGGGGGTGACGAAAGAAGCTCGGGAAGGCGACGGCAGCCCTGCCTTACTCCTTGGACGATCGGTATGCAGCCTTAGCTTCTTGTGAAAAGATGGTTGGCGTTGACGAAGAAGTGCTCTTTTTGCTCCTCTGTTGCTCTCCTGGCTTCTCTCTCTCTCTCTTTGTGTATTTTCTCTCTGACTCTGTATTTTTTTATTCTTTTGTTGCCGGTGTTTTTCAAGGGAATGATGCTGGCTATTTATAGGAGTGGGGTGTGATCATTAGGGTTTGCTAATGATCATTTGTTTGGAATGTCGGCGCCCCTTCAATCTATCTGAACCCTTGATCCTGATTACAATAAATCTAGGCCATTAATGCGGATAGCACCGTATCTTGTGAGCAATTAATGCTAACTGCTTTAAATCTTCATGATTGGCTATGCCAATGTCTGATTGCTCGCCACGTGTCCCATTAGCTTGATAATAAATGATATGCCCTGATCTTAGTAATTATGACGGTGATGTCAAATATACTTGTTAGGATTCGGTTAAATCCTTGATTGATCCGATGCCACGTGTTTTGATTGTGGGTCCTGTCAGAGCCGCATAGGATGGGCAACACTTGAACCGCGGGGAGATACTCTTCGTGAGCCGTATAGGACAATGCTTCATCGAGCCGCAGGGAACGAACTCTCAATGAGCCGCATATGCATAGTCTTTGCGAGCCGCATGAGCTGGCATTGTATTGAGCCGCAGGGGCTGAGATCTCAGTGGGCCGCATATGGCTGATTTCTGCTAGTCATGGTGACTTCTCCGTGGGCCGCATGAAGCTGTTCTCTTTTTAAGCCGCATGAGATTTGCCACGTGGCAACCTAGGATTTCTGACGGATCGGGTCAGAGATCTTCTTCTTTTCCCGAAGAGTCTGTCATTATGGCAGAGCCATTATGACACTTTATGTCAGAGCCGTCATAGTCGTCGAGTCGTGCCAGAGCATTAAATGAGGCCACTACTCAAATGGCCAGCTGTAGGGAAGGATCACAAGGGGACACGTGGCATCGATCGAGCCGCATTTTCCTGCTGAACCGCATACACTCTCAAGCCGCATGAGACTGAGAGTCTTCCTTTGAACCGTATATGACAGCTCCTATATGAGCCGCATGGGCTTTGCATCCGGAGCCGCATGGACAATTATTCTGATATTTTCTATGCTTCTATAATATACAAGCCAAAAGTAACAATACAAGTATGCAGAGAATTAAGAAATAATGAAAGAAATCAACCGAGTCAGAATAACTAAGATACCAAGATCTAAGACACAAAGATCCTAAGACACTGGCATGCCATACTAGTCGTGGATAATAGGTTAAATATATTTACTGTAGTCAAGACAGGCACTCCCGATCTATAGTGTCTCAATCGCAGTCAAGGTAAGCACTCCAATCGAGACGGTAGCCATTCCTAGTAAAATAATCCCATAGACCGTAGTCAAGGTAAGCACTCTCAATCTATAGAACATCAAAGTCAAGTCCTACTCAAGTTAAGTCAAATCATGAGAGTCAGTAGTGTAGGACTGTACGACTCTATCACAAGACACGAGTGATCACGAAGACAATATAACACACAGTAGATGTATATCAAGAATGTAAATATACGCTAACAAGATAAGTAGAACTGAAATAAGGTAAGTAACCGCAACTCAAGATAAAATAATCATGAATATGAGAGGATAAAGAACACTAAGGAATTAAAGAACATGCATATAAAAGATATTGTACGATTTGGCAAGGTATACTTGCCTGGTGCAGCAAACAGTCCTGCAATCAAATAGCCTCAAAACCTGAACTTCCGTAAATGTCTTCGGTGCTGAAACGGACATTACCAATATTTCCAGAATAAGCAAAATATCTAGAATAGCCTACCCATAAGTCCAATTTTAGACAGAAGGGTGAAACGGTAATTTCGGGTCAAAACAGTGTCCGTCGTTGGACCCACTTTGCATCGAAAAGCGTGCCAGAGTCTATGGTTTCTAAAGTCATCAAACTATATGTTTACGGATTCGTTTTGATGAGATGAACCCAACAGTATGTCCAAAGTTGGATTCCGGTGGGCTGTGCACAAATTCGTTCGTTGAGTTGTATCGTGGGGCGCAAAACGGTGATCCGGTCAACTGTCTCAGAATCGGACCTAACTTGGCATACAGGTCCAAAAAAATGATACGGTCCTGCTGACGTAAGTTTTTTCTCGATTTGACGAACGTTCACAAAGTAATTGGAGAATTTCAAAAAAGGCTGATACGGTAAATTTTGACGGATACGCCTCAAATTCGTCGTGCACACGCAACCAATTCGAGTTCTGTCAAATCCTATACGTCCCCAAAATCGATACGCACCTTTTGATCCTTTCGGTTTGCGACCATGTTGTCCGATTTCTCGGGACGAACTCCATTACGAGAAATTTTGTGTTTAAAAAAATAGATTTTTGAAAAAATTTAACCTAATTTAAAACAGAAATTAATAGTCACAAAAATAAACTAATTAATGGATTTTAATCTCGGTTAGGTTATTTACAAGACTGCTCAAGTGGATTTTGAAAACACTGTTAGCCCTAATAGATATCGGCTTTCCTATTTGAGGTTTTGAACAATTTATTCCCTATTTTAGGGACAGTTTTTCCATCGATTTCGAGTCAATTTAACTCCAAATCCGATTTGATTTCAATCGAAATACTTAATGGGACTTTTAGATGTATAGATTGTGATTACAAAGAACTAATTGGTTCGAGATTTGGTGATGAGACGGGGAAGGAACTAACCCGAAAAGTCACTACTCGTGCAACTGCTGTTGTGCGGCTGTTCTGTTTTGGTGGCTGCTGTCGACGTCCCGGCGGTAGTCCGACTGCCTGCGCGACGGCGCAGGAGGCTAAGTAGGTTTGCAGGGGAGAAGGGAGGATGGCTGAGGATACACGAACACAAATGGTTTGAGTTTGCTCGGTCAATTTTTGTTTATATCGATTATATATATATCGATATTGAGTTCAAGATTCAACTAGATTTTTTCAAGAATTTAAACCAAGATTTTGGTTGAATTAAATCCAATCTGGGAAAGAATTGGATTAGCTTTGCATAGAAGAAAATTTGGTTTAAATCGATGATGTTTTAATTGGTTTTCAACAATCGAATCCTTTAAATGGTTACAGCAACTATCGGCCAAGCTTGGTTTGGTCATATCGCGAGAATTTCAAATTCTCGCGGTAAATTGATTTTTTTCTAGGTCTATTTCTTTATGTATGTATCCTTATATATCTATATGTATACACATAGTGTCATGCCCCAGTACCGAAATACGGAGACGGACTAGGCCAGCTACTCCATATGAGGTACGTAACGTCATATGGCGATTGTGGAGCTCATCAGGGAAGACGTCGAGAAAATCTTCGACCACCCTCAGAATCTGTCCTGGCTCTGACACTGCTGCTGAGATGACGCCTCCGGCCTGATTTTTCAAGGTTCGAGTAAAGATGAACTGCTCCATCCCAGGAACGCTGAATATGACCCTACCTCCTCTGCAATCAATTGTCGCATGACTGTCTCTCAACCAGTCCATGCCAAGAACGACATCAAAATTCCCCATAGGGAATTCAATCAATGATGCGGGCAGTAAATTCCCACACACCTCCACCGGACATGAAAAGTGTACTCTGCTAACTTCTACGAGCCCATTGTCGGTGAGTATATCCATCCTCTCCGGCAATGCCTCAAACTCTAATCCAATCTGTGTAGCATATTGTGCAGAGATGAATGAATGAGTAGCGCCTGAATCAAATAATGCTACAGCGGAAAATGAGGTGACGAGAATTTTACCTGCCACCACGTCATTAGACGCTAGAGCCTCCCCCAAGGATAATGTGAGAGCCTGTCCCTGGCCCTGCTGAGCTCCTTGTTGCGGTCTTCCTCGACCATGCTGTTGCTGCCTCTGAGGGCCTTCAGCTTCCTGTGCCTGGCGGAACATCTGAGCCTGCGTTGGTAGACGCTGGGCTAGGGGCCTTACTGCTAATACTGGCCCTCCACTCGGGGTTGCCACCGGAGCTGGCAACGCTGGAAACTGCTGAGCTGGCCCTCCTGGCCTCTGCATCACAGGACAAGTGGAGATACGGTGGTCTGAACTACCACACCTCAAGCATAAGCCATTCGCTGACCGGCACACCTCCCTCGTGTGCCCTGCCTTCCCACAGAATATACAGCCCTGGGGTGCTCCCTGACGCTGTTGTTGGTTCCTCGGCTGCTGATGCCGAACTGGCGCTGTATTAGTTGACACGGCCGTCCTCCGCGGTGCTCCTGCATCATGAATACGTATACCGGGTGCTGGTGCCGATGTTCGCTGCATTGCTCCTCCTCCAACCTGGGAATGAGATCTCTTCTGACCTCCTGTCCTCGATGCCAACCTCTGCTGGGTAAGCTCGTGCCTCCGAGCGGCCGTCAAAACAGCGTCAAACGTCTGGTAGTCGTGTCCTTCCACAAGCTGTAATAGTTCCAAATAAAGTCCCTGCTGGAACCTCATAGCCTTCTCTGGCTCTGTCGCCACCATTGCTGGTGCGAAACGGCACAATCTGCAGAACTCTGTTGCATACCCATCTACGGTCTTGCCTGCTTGCTTGAGATTGATAAACTTCTGCTGGAGTTCATATCGAGCTACTACGCCAAAATACTTGGCCTTGAATCTGTCACTGAAGGTGGTCCAACGAACAGGGCGTCTTGCACCAACTTCTTCTGAGGCCCACCAGTCGCGGGCAAGATCCTGAAGTACCAGTTTGACCTGATCAACCTTCTCATCATCTGGAACCTTGGCTGCCACAAGAATGGCTTTGATGTCTTGAATCCAGGCATCCGCAGTGATGGCATCCTCCGTGCCATCAAAATACCTCGGGTTCAAGCGACGAAACCTTCCTGATGCTCTCGAGTCAGCCCCGACACTCCCCTCAAGAGCTAACTGAATCCCTTGGTTCAGAAACACGTTCTGCTCCTGCTGCCGAGTCTGTTGCTGTTGGTTAGTGACAAGAAACCCCCGGATGATCTCCAGGAGTGCTACGGTGTCTGGTACTGCCGTCGCTGCTGGTGCTACAGGAGTTTCAATAACCGACGGCTGTACTGCCTTTGGTTCCATTTCTGCTCGTGTCTACCCTGGGGAAGGTTCTCTCCCCTGCTGGCGCCCAGTCGAGCCATGCTCTTGCTGCTCTTCATCATGGGCCTCACCCGCTACTGAGAATGAAGCACCCCTATAGTGAAAGATATAAGATTATCAAGTCCGAACGAGGAAGATTTCGAGGATGCAAGTCCGGTTAGAGATCAAGGCAAGGACAGAGAATTTGAATCAGAATTTCAAGGGGAACAAGTTTTGATTGAGACTCCAAATAATTTGCAATACCCCACAAGTCTGAAAATCAGACCTGCATGGGCCACCACTAAAACCTTGTCACGCCCCAGTACCGAAATACGGAGACGGACTAGGCCAGCTACTCCATATGAGGTACGTAACGTCATACGGCGATCGTGGCTGTCGAGAGACTAGGGGGTACATGCTACAATCACGTCTCCTATGGTCCCATAGAGTTCTATTTTCTCAATCAATTAAGTCACATCAGCAATTAAATGAACATTAAAGATAAAGCAGTAAGGCGTCCCCGACGCTTCATCAAAATGGTCATGATAGACTAGCTTTATAATTTAGCTATCTCAGAGAGTCAGAAGTACAAAATTATACACAGCTGCAGTCTGTTTAATTACAATTATGTACTGACACAAAATATCGAGTAATCCGGCTAACAGGTGCCGGTGGCTAAACGCCGCAAAAGTATAAGCAGGAGTGGTGGAGAAGAAACCCACTCGAGTCCCCGAACTGCCATGCTCCTAGTATGCACCATGGATATCAGGGAGGAAGATCGTGTCCTCCGGCTCTGCTACGAGATCTGGCCAAACAAAAACCAGCGGGGTCAGCCCCGAATAGCAAGTACCGCCAAAGGGGCACAAGAGTTAAGATTAAAAACCCAGTTAAATAGAATGATTGATAATAGTAATACTTATGCTACTATTATAGGGTAGCGCAACATCCTCGAACCCATATGGCACCCTTACAACCAAACAAGGACAAAAGGTGCCGCATGGAGTCGGGATGTGTCGTACTCTATAACTTTCACATAAGTTAAAAGGTATAAACAATAAAATCTCCTGATCGTGACTTCGGTCGATAGCCTATCGCAGCATAATAACCAACCCAACAATCAAACAAGAACATGGGTTGGATCATGCACCATGATAGACCATGTTCCTCAGTCATTCACAGAAGTAACACTTCACAACCATAATAAGTCTTCCGTTCATAACTTCGGTCCACAGCCTATCATAGTACGATAACCAACCCAACAATCAAACAAGAACATGGGTTGGATCACGTACCATGACTGTCCGCTTCCCTCAGTTATTCACGGAAGGTAATAGGATACAAGCAAGTCGTTTTCATGGCCAATTAAGTCTACGAGTTTCTAGTGGGACGAGGTTATCCTTGCGTCATGTTATTAGAAAATCCTCAGATCGTATCTTTTCCAGCAAGGCTAGCCCACCCAGGGGTTCGCGTAGACAGGTATGATTGAGCACAGGTCCCTCGTAAGGCCACCTTGCTAAACATATAATATATAGCAGGAATTAATCGGATACAGTCATCTAATCGTTGTAGATGACACAGTATCCGTGGAGACCAGCCGGCGCATCGAGACAATATCTCAAGGCGGCTGGTGTAACACGATCTCGGGATTTTGCCCTCCCCATGCATCTAGTATATTTAGTTGCCTAATTTAGCCCTAGGTAAAATCTTGGACTCACATGCTGTGGCCTGCATGATTATCCCCCTAAAGTCGTACTTTAGTACGAGTACCCCAAAGAGGATCCATGTTAATCAGTATGTCAACATGTGCTACCCTCCTTAGTGTAATGCATCATTGCAAATACGCCACGTGGAGTTACGAGTCATTTGTCGAGCATTAACAAGAACTGGGACATTCAGGTACAGGTATCGGGTAGGAACACTTTGTTCTCCGGGGTCACATTAGTGCTCATATCATGCTCGGGACAAAAGGCATAAGGATATAAAATGGGCATATAACATCTGATAAAATATCAAAAGTGTACGCACAAAAGCACGCACGCTCAAGGGGAGCTGCGTGCGTGAAAAGTCACGCATGCTCACTTAAGGCAGCGTGCGTGAAAAGTCACGCAGGCTCAAGAGGAGAGAGCTGCGTGAAAAGTCACGCAGGCTCAGGGAGAGAGCTGCGTGAAAAGTCACGCAGGCTCAAGGAGAGAGCTGCGTGAAAAAGTCACGCAGGCTCAAGGAGAGAGCTGCGTGAAAAGTCACGCAGGCTCAAGGAGACAGCTGCGTGAAAAGTCACGCAGGCTCAAGGAGAGAGCTGCGTGAAAAGTCACACAGGCTCAAGGAGAGAGCTGCGTGAAAAGTCACGCAGGCTCAAGGAGAGAGCTGCGTGAAAAGTCACGCAGGCTCAAGAGGAGACACGCTTCCAACAGGAAACGTGCTCAAACTGGAGCACACTGCTCACTGTCTTCTCCAAACAGCAAGAACACCATGGGGGAACCCAAGGCTTCAGAGCATCGCAACTTGGCCATCCGAACTCCAAATCCGGATTTCCAAAGTTCCATCTTGGGTGAAATGGAATGCTCTTCCACATGGAAGCATCAAAAACCCATAAAATCCAACTAAAGTAGATCAAACCATGCAAAATGCAAAAATGATTAAAACTTAGATCTACAAAAATCAAAGCTTCAAAATGAAAATTTTCAAGTTCTAAACTAGTATAGATTGAGGAGAAGAACATGTTTTGGCAAATAGTTTTGTAAGGAATCATTGACAAAAATATGGATCTATCTCTTGAGCAAGTTGGTACTTGCCTTGGTTGGTGGAGGAAATAAATGAGAGGAAGTAAATGAGAGGAGAGAGAATAGGATGAGTTATTATATAGAATCTTGAACCCATGGGTTCATGATGAACCAAAGGGTTCATGATGAACCATTGGTGAACCAAGAATAGGTTACCCAAATGAGCCAAAACTGTAGGCCCAAATGCAGAAAATAAATTAGAAAATAATATTTTGTCGAATATTTTTGGGAAATGCATGAAGAAATACTGTATAATAATTATAGTATAAATACAAGGTAAATATAATTTATCGGTTTACGTATTAAAATATGTATTCCAGGATTGGGGAGTGACATCTCTACCCTTCTTAGAAAAAATTCCGTCCTCGAAATTCCAGCCAAGACAGGATAGTGAAATCAGGGCAAGCAAGGCACAATCATATACAAGTTAATTATCATAGCAGTTATTATCGTACATCACAAAGTGTAAAACAAGCAGGTGCAGATAAGCATGGAATCGTGTCAATAAGGTGCAAAAATATACCTTATTGGTCAAATAAATGTGGATACCGAGATCTGATCTCGTCCTCGCGCTCCCAGGTTGACTCTCCCGAAGAGTGATGGTTCCAAGAAACACGAACAAGGCCTATCGTCCGATTCTTGAGTACCTTCTCTCGCCGGTCTAAAATAGACACGGGTTGTTCCTCGTAAGTTAGGTCGGTACCAACGACTAACTCAGAATGATCGAGGACATGACTCGGATCCGGGACATACCCACGTAATTGGGACACATGAAACACATCATGTATGCCAGTCAACGAAGGCGGAAGGGCAAGTCGATAAGCCACATCGCCTATCCGAACGAGAATCTTAAAAGGACCAACGTATCTTGGACTAAGCTTTCCTCGGGTTTCAAATCTGATGATACCCCGAGTAGGCGAAATCTGCAGAAACACTTGGTCGCCAACTTTGAACTCTAGAGGCCTACGATGCTTATCTGCCCAATGACGATGTCAGTCCTGTGCAACTCGAAGGCGCTCTCTGACCAACTTAACTATCTCCACAGTCTGCGTGATCATCTCTGGTCCCAACAACTTTCGTTCTCCGACGTCGTCCCATGCCAAAGGGGACCTGCACTTCCTTCCGTACAATGCTTCGAACGGGGCCATCTGAATGCTAGCCTGATAGCTGTTGTTATAGAAGAACTCGACTAGATGAAGGTGATCCTCCCAAGATCCGCCAAAATCCAAGGTGTACGCCCGTAGCATATCTTCTAACGTCTGAATGGTTCTTTCTGATTGCCCGTCAGTTTGTGGATAATAAGCAGTACTGAATCTTAACTTGGTTCCCAAACTTTGGTGTAAGCTCCGCCAAAAATGGGAAGTAAACCGCGTATCCCGATCTGATACTATACTAACTGGAATACCGTGTTACCTTACTATCTGCTTCATGTACATTTCTGCTAGCTGTTCAGTAGTCTGTCCAACTCGAAAGGGAAGGAAATGAGCGACCTTTGTGAGTCGATCTACTATTACCCAGACTGTATTCTTACCAGTCGGGGATCTAGGTAAACCGGTCACAAAATCCATCGTAATGTGCTCCCATTTCCATTCTGGGATAGGAAGCAGCTGGAGCAACCCTGCTGGTCTCTGCTGCTCGGCTTTCACCTGCTGACATACCAGACACTTGGATACAAATCTCGCTATCTCTCTTTTCATGCCACTCCACCAAAAGAACTGTCTAATATCTCGATACATCTTCGTCCCTCCAGGATGAATGGAGTAAATAGAACTATGAGCTTCGGACATAACTTCTTGTCGAAGGTCTCCACTCGGTACACAGAGTCTGTTTCTAAACCTGAGCGTACCATCTTTATGAATCACTAACTCCTTCCTACGGCCTGATTCATACTCCGACCGCAACTTCTGAATCTGTGGATCTCCTGCTTGTGCTGCCCTTATCCTCTCTACTAAGGTTGACTGAATCTGCATACTGGTCATTCTTCCTTTATCCCTTGGCAAAACTACTTCGATTCCCATACTCTGAAGGTCTTCTAAAATATGCTTCTGCGAGGTCCAGATAAAGGCACTGTCTCTCCTACTCAGTGCATCTGCAACTATATTCGCCTTGCCTGGATGATATTGAAGATCTAAGTCAAAATCCTTCAGTAGTTCTAACCATCTTCTTTGCCTCATGTTCAAATCTCGCTGCGTGAATACGTATTTCAAACTCTTATGATCAGTATAGATCTCTACCCGATCTCCGTATAAATAATACCTCCACAACTTGAGTGAAAATACCACAGCTGCTAACTCCAAATCGTGAGTCGGGTAATTCTTCTCATGGTCTCGAAGCTGTCGAGACGCATATGCTATCACCTTTCCGTGCTGCATCAATACACATCCAAGACCCTTCCCAGATGCGTCACAGTATACTGTAAAGCCTCCCGCTCCTACTGGAAGCGTCAAGATCGGGGCTGAGATCAATCTCTTCTTCAATTCTTCAAATGATGCCTGACAGCTAGCTGACCAAACAAACTCTACGTCCTTGTGCGTCAAACGCGTTAAGGGCGCAGAGATCTTGGCAAAGTCCGCCACGAACCTTCTGTAGTAACCAGCTAATCCTAAGAAACTTCGCACTTCTGCAACCGTCCTCGGGACTGGCCAATGCTCTACGGCCTTAATCTTCTTCGGATCCACCGACACTCCTGCCCCAGAAATTACATGCCCCAGGAACGAAATGTGATCTAACCAGAATTCACACTTGCCGAGCTTCGCATAAAGTTGATGCACCCTCAATGTCTGTAAGACAGTCTTAAGATGTTTCTCATGCTCCTTTTCACTGCTGGAATAGACAAGAATGTCATCTATGAACACCACCACAAATTTATCCAAATACGGCAGAAAGATGCGGTTCATTAAATCCATGAATACTGCGGGGGCGTTGGTTAGTCCAAAGGGCATTACTATAAACTCATAATGCCCATATCTAGATCTAAATACTGTCTTTGGTATGTCTTGCTCCCGGACTCTTACTTGATAGTATCCTGACCGAAGATCGATCTTGGAAAAGACGCTGGCCTTGCTCAATTGGTCAAACAGGTCATCAATCCTTGGTAGTGGGTACTTATTCTTCACTGTTACTGCATTCAGCTTACGGTAGTCGATGTACATCCTCGTCGACCCATCCTTCTTGGGATCTAGAATCACTGGCGCGGCCCAGGACGATTTACTGTCTCGGATGAATCGCTTAGTCTTCAACTCTTCTTCATGTTGATACAACTTATCCTGTTCTGACGGCGATATTCTGTAAACTCTGTCTGCAATAGGCCTCGTTCCAGGGTTCAACTCAATGCTAAATTCTACCTCTCTGACTGAGGGTATCCCTGGGAGCTCATCAGGGAAGACGTCGAGAAAATCTTCGACCACCCTCAGAATCTGTCCTGGCTCTGACACTGCTGCTGAGATGACGCCTCCGGCCTGATTTTTCAAGGTTCGAGTAAAGATGAACTGCTCCATCCCAGGAACGCTGAATATGACCCTACCTCCTCTGCAATCAATTATCGCATGACTGTCTCTCAACCAGTCCATGCCAAGAACGACATCAAAATTCCCCATAGGGAATTCAATCAATGATACGGGCAGTAAATGCCCACACACCTCCACCGGATATGAAAAGTGCACTCTGCTAACTTCTACGAGCCCATTGCCGATGAGTATATCCATCCTCTCCGGCAATGCCTCAAACTCTAATCCAATCTGTGTAGCATATTGTGCAGAGATGAATGAATGAGTAGCGCCTGAATCAAATAATGCTACAGTGGAAAATGAGGTGACGAGAATTTTACCTGCCACCATGTCACTAGACGCTAGAGCCTCTCCCAAGGATAATGTGAGAGCCTGTCCCTGGCCCCGCTGAGCTCCTTGTTGCGGCCTTCCTCGACCATGCTATTGCTGTCTCTGAGGGCCTTCGGCTTCCTGTGCCTGGCGGAACATCTGAGCCTGCGTTGGTAGACGCTGGGCTAGGGGCCTTACTGCTAATACTGGCCCTCCACTCGGGGTTGCCACCGGAGCTGGCAACGCTGGAAACTGCTGAGCTGGCCCTCCTGGCCTCTGCATCACAGGACAAGTGGAGATACGGTGGTCTGAACTACCACACCTCAAGCATAAGCCATTCGCTGACCGGCACACCTCCCTCGTGTGCCCTGCCTTCCCACAGAATGTACAGCCCTGGGGTGCTCCCTGACGCTGTTGTTGGTTCCTCGGCTACTGATGCCGAACTGGCGCTGTATTAGTTGACACGGCCATCCTCCGCGGCGCTCCTGCATCATGAATACGTACACCGGGTGCTGGTGCCGATGTTCGCTGCATTGCTCCTCCTCCAACCTGGGAATGAGATCTCTTCTGACCTCCTATCCTCGATGCCAACCTCTGCTGGGTAAGCTCGTGCCTCCGAGCGGCCGTCAAAACAGCGTCAAATGTCTGGTAGTCGTGTCCTTCCACAAGCTGTAATAGTTCCAAATGAAGTCCCTGCTCGAATCTCATAGCCTTCTCTGGCTCTGTCGCCACCATTGCTGGTACGAAACGGCACAATCTGCAGAACTCTGTTGCATACCCATCTACGGTCTTGCCTGCTTGCTTGAGACTGATAAACTTCTGCTGGAGTTCATATCGAGCTACTATGCTAAAATACTTGGCCTTGAATCTGTCACTGAAGGTGGTCCAACGAACAGGGCATCTTGCACCAACTTCTTCTGATGCCCACCAGTCGCGGGCAAGATCCTGAAGTACCTGTTTGACCTGATCAACCTTCTCATCATCTGGAACCTTGGCTGCCACAAGAATGGCTTCGATGTCTTGAATCCAGGCATCCGCAGTGATGGCATCCTCCGTGCCATCAAAATACCTCGGGTTCAAGCGACGAAACCTTCCTGATGCTCTCGAGTCATCCCCGACACTCCCCTCAAGAGCTAACTGAATCCCTTGGTTCAGAAACATGTTCTGCTCCTGCTGTCGAGTCTGTTGCTGTTGGTTAGTGACAAGAAACCCCCGGATGATCTCCAGGAGTGCTACGGCGTCTGGTACTGCCGTCGCTGCTGGTGCTACAGGAGTTTCAATAACCGACGGCTGCACTGCCTTTGGTTCCATTTCTGCTCGTGTCTGCCCTGGGAAAGGTTCTCTCCCCTGCTGGCGCCCAGTCGAGCCATGCTCTTGCTGCTCTTCATCATGGGCCTCACCCGCTACTGAGAATGAAGCACCCCTATAGTGAAAGATATAAGATTATCAAGTCTGAACGAGGAAGATTTCGAGGATGCAAGTCCGGTTAGAGATCAAGGCAAGGACAGAGAATTTGAATCAGAATTTCAAGGGGAACAAGTTTTGATTGAGACTCCAAATAATTCGCAATACCCCACAAGTCTGAAAATCAGACCTTCATGGGCCACCACTAAAACCTTGTCATGCCCCAGTACCGAAATACGGAGACGGACTAGGCCAGCTACTCCATATGAGGTACGTAACGTCATACGACGATCGTGGCTGTCGAGAGACTAGGGGGTACATGCTACAATCACGTCTCCTATGGTCCCATAGAGTTCTATGTCTCAATCAATCAAGTCACATCAGCAATTAAATGAACATTAAAGATAAAGCAGTAAGGCGTCCCCGACGCTTCATCAAAATGGTCATGAGAGACTAGCTTTATAATTTAGCTATCTCAGAGAGTCAGAAGTACAAAATTATACACAGCTGCAATCTGTTTAATTACAATTATATACTGACACAAAATATCGAGTAATCCGGCTAACAGGTGCCGGTGGCTAAACGCCGCAAAAGTATAAACAGGAGTGGTGGAGAAGAAATCCACTCGAGTCCCCGAACCGCCATGCTCCTAGTATGCTCCATGGATATCAGGGAGGAAGATCGTGTCCTCCGGCTCTGCTACGAGATCTGGCCAAACAAAAACCAGCGGGGTCAGCCCCGAATAGCAAGTACCGCCAAAGGGGCACAAAAGTTAAGATTAAAAACCCAGTTAAATAGAATGATTGATAATAGTAATACTTATGCTACTATTATAGGGTAGCGCAACATCCTCGAACCCATATTGTACCCTTACAACCAAACAAGGACAAAAGGTGCCGCATGGAGTCGGGACGTGTCGTACTCTATAACTTTCACATAAGTTAAAAGATATAAACAATAAAATCTCCTGATCGTGACTTCGGTCGATAGCCTATCGCAGCACAATAACCAACCCAACAATCAAACAAGAACATGGGTTGGATCATGCACCATGATAGACCATGTTCCTCAGTCATTCACAGAAGTAACACTTTACAACCATAATAAGTCTTCCGTTCATAACTTCGGTCCACAGCCTATTATAGTACGATAACCAACCCAACAATCAAACAAGAACATGGGTTGGATCACGTACCATGACAGTCCGCTTCCCTCAGTTATTCACGGAAGGTAATAGGATACAAGCAAGTCGTTTTCATGGCCAATCAAGTCTACGAGTTTCTAGTGGGACGAGGTTATCCTTGCGTCATGTTATTAGAAAATCCTCAGATCGTATCTTTTCCAGCAAGGCTAGCCCACCCAGGGGTTCGCGTAGACAGGTATGATTGAGCACAGGTCCCTCGTAAGGCCACCTTGCTAAACATATAATATATAGCAGGAATTAATCGGATACAGTCATCCACTCGTTGCAGATGACACAGTATCCGTGGAGACCAGCCGGCACGTCGAGACAATATCTCAAGGCGGCTGGTGTAACACGATCTCGAGATTTTGCCCTCCCCATGCATCTAGTATGTTTAGTTGCCTAATTTAACCCTAGGTGAAATCTTGGACTCACATGCTGTGGCCTGCATGATTATCCCCCTAAAGTCGTACTTTAGTACGAGTACCCCAAAGAGGATCCATGTTAATCAGTATGTCAACATGTGCTACCCTCCTTAGTGTAATGCATCATTGCAAATACGCCACGTGGAGTTACGAGTCATTTGTCGAGCATAAACAAGAACTGGGACATTTAGGTACAGGTATCGGGTAGGAACACTTTGTTCTCCGGGGTCACATTAGTGCTCATATTATGCTTGGGACAAAAGGCGTAAGGATATAAAATGGGCATATAATATCTGATAAAATATCAAAAGCGTACGCACAAAAGCACGCACGCTCAAGGGGAGCTGCGTGCGTGAAAAGTCACGCAGGCTCACTCATGGCAGCGTGCATCAAAAGTCATGCAGGCTCAAGAGGAGAGAGCTGCATGAAAAGTCACGCAGGCTCAAGGAGAGAGCTGCGTGAAAAGTCACGCAGGCTCAAGGAGAAGGCTGCGTGAAAAGTCATGCAGGCTCAAGGAGAGAGCTGTGTGAAAAGTCACGCAGGCTCAAGGAGAGAGCTGCGTGAAAAGTCACGCAGGCTCAAGGAGAGAGCTGCGTGAAAAGTCACGCAGGCTCAAGGAGAGAGCTGTGTGAAAAGTCACGCAGGCTCAAGGACAGAGCTGCATGAAAAGTCACGCAGGCTCAAGGAGAGAGCTGCGTGAAAAGTCACGCGGGCTCAAGAGGAGACACGCTTCCAACAGGAAACGTGCTCAAACCGGAGCACACTGCTCACTGTCTTCTCCAAACAGCAAGAACACCATGGAGGAACCCAAGGCTTCAGAGCATCACAACTTGGCCATCCGAACTCCAAATTCGGATTTCCAAAGTTCCATCTTGGGTGAAATGGAATGCTCTTCCACATGGAAGCATCAAAAACCCATAAAATCCAACTGAAATAGATCAAACCATGCAAAATCCGAAAATGATTAAAACTTAGATCTACAAAAATCAAAGCTTTAAAATAAAATTTCCAAGTTCTAAACTAGTATAGATTGAGGAGAAGAACATGTTTTGGCAAATAGTTTTGTAAGGAATCATTGACAAAAATATGGATCCATCTCTTGAGCAAGTTGGTACTTGCCTTGGTTGGTGGAGGAAATAAATGAGAGGAAGTAAATGAGAGAAGAGAGAATGGGATGAGTTATTATATAGAATCTTGAACCCATGGGTTCATGATGAACCAAAGGGTTCATGATGAACCATTGGTAAACCAAGAATAGGTTACCCAAATGAGCCAAAATTGTAGGCCCAAATGCAGAAAATAAATTAGGAAATAATATTTTGTCGAATATTTTTGGGAAATGTATGAAGTAATACTGTATAATAAATATAGTATAAATACAAGGTAAATATAATTTATCGGTTTACGTATTAAAATATGTATTCCAGGATTGGGGAGTGACACATAGCTTATATCTTTATATGTGATAACCACCATAAAATCTAAAATAAAACTTCATGTTATCTATTCCTAGTATAGGAGCTATTATAGACATATGTACATATATATCTACACAGGTATATATATAAAACTTATATACATATATATATATATTCATACAGATGTAATAAACACAAAATCAACTATATAAAATTACGAAAAAAATTTAAATAAACAAATTAAATATATTGTATCCTATATCTCATTAAAGTACCAATTTAAGGAATGTCTCATCATAATTCCAAATAACAATTTAATATCACATAACACTTATATTATTACATAAATTAATCATTCAGAAAATATCCACTTAGCCTATTAATATGAGATACGAAATATACACGTATAAAATAAATATACACCTATATGGGCGTCTCTGTACGCACCACATGTCTACATGGGTTTAGGCTCGGTTTGGGTCCAATATGGGCTAAATTGGTACAATCGGGTCACCCAAAAGTCAATAATCTAATTAATAAACAATTAAATCGTCTATAGGGTTTAAGTCGCAACTTTGACTGGTTTTCCTAGTTGGGACACACATATAGCTCATCCTTCCCTACCATGGCCAAAACACTAGTCAAAGCACACTGCTACCCTAGTCATGCCAAAATTCCTAGTCGCTCTGCATCATAGAACTTAACCATGACTAAGACCATATCTATATAAAATATTAGGCTATTATAAATATAATCATATATATACAAAAGTGTATATAAATCTATTTGGATGTATAACATCCCAAAATAAATATCAAAATAATTATACTAAGCTATGGCAACCTATCATGGCTCTATAAGTAGGGTTGGCTAGGTTATGGTCCAAATATATTTTCTAGTCAAGTCGAACTCGAAAAGTCAACTAATGAGTCTCTTGTGCCATTCGCAATTAAATAGCACATAGAAACTCGATTGAGTGGCACACCCTTAGCATGTGCGTCGTAGGCTCAAAATGGGTCAAAACTATATATTGGGTCAAATAATTTTGATCTGTGTCGAGTCACGAACTCACGTTGGGCGTTAGGTGTAGAATTACCGTAAACGGTCAAATGGCCTAATTTGACCCGAAGTTGCACGAAGTCAAAAAAATGCTAGGGGACAAGTTTGGATGAGACATAATATATCAAGTTGAAGGTCATCATGTCTACTACAAAACTCCTGAAGGACGTTTCAAGAGATGAGCATGTCTTGTGCTCCAAAAATCAAATACACAAAAAAGTATATAAAATCCTAATTAAATATACAATATAACCTAATAATTAGAAATACTATAAAATAAAATAAAAAAATAATTGCCAAAAATCAGGGTCCTCATAATCTACCCACCTTAAAAGGATTTCGTCCTCGAAATTAAAATAAGGCTCACTAACAAAGAACTGTGCTAGGGTAACTAGGAATAGTTTAAGGGATACGCTAGGTCACTACAGTGTCTCCTAATAAGTCAAGTAATAATCAAGCCTAAACAATTTTGATTTGCAACATCTATATCGTAAATGTTAGGGTTATATACTAAAAGCATCACTTTTGTAGTAACCTTATTTCCATAAATTTTGAATGAGAATCATATGGGCAAATGTTTGCATATTGTATTTGTTGCAAGTGTTAATACAAATGTCTGATATTCTATATTGTAGATAATATGGTGTGTGGTGTCACACAGAAGATCATATTATCATTTTCCTATGGAGTATATAAATAGTTCACAACCTAGATGGACTTGGACAATCTATTGGAAAGGTTGTAGTGTAATCTGGTATTAGTTTATCTTGACTATAGGTTTACACTAGTACACTTTGTGTGTATTGAACAGGACCACTTGAGGTTGTTCTCTTTGTACTGACTACATAAGAGAACAAACACCTCTGTTATTATGGATGCTTGTACTCTTAATCCGGATATAATAACGGACATGTATATGTAATGTGCATTACTTTGACTCATAAAAGAGTGAGATTCATTATGGATCAACAACCTCTATGAATTGGGTAATAATATTGTATGTATGATGGGCTGTTGATTATAAATGGAATCCATGTCCCGATACATCGGATTGATGATGTCCTCTTAAGGAGCTCATAAGGATTGTCATGTAAACCCTGCAGGTGGATTATATCCGATATGACAAATAAAGTTGAGCGGTACTACTTAAGGATAAAAGATGTCGAATCAATATAGTTGTCAGTAACTTAATTTGATCGACGGACATACGATATCTTAACATGGGGAGCCAAACGAGCATATAATAAAAGGAGCCCACAAACATAATTTGGGATTAGGGAGGTAGTGCAACAATAGCTCATTAGTGGACCGAGCTATTGTTAATGGGCCTGGATTGTGTGTTCGGGCTGAACACGGGATATCCAGATCCGTTAGGAGGCCTAACCCTAATTTCTCCTCATGGTCCCTGCCGTAGCCTATATATATCCTCTATTCTCTGGCCGCCAGATTACTGATCAGAAATCTGAAATTTTCTCTAAATTCGTGATTCACGTAAGGAGAGAAAGAGAGTGCTGCCAACGAGAAGAAAAAGTTGGAAGATCGTCGCCCACACGACGTCCAACTCGAGGAAGGAATACGTGCAGAAGATCTTGGGGTCATCCATTCGAGATTGCCAGGAATTACTTGTCTCCTTTCCGCCACAGGTATAATTCGTGAACCCTAGTTTCCGCCTATGAAGGGTTAGAACACGTATTAGATCTGTTTAACTTTCTATCGATCAATACGCACACCAAAGGAAGGGTCCTGGAAATCCCCAGTTCCATCAATTGGTATCAGCGCCACTTTGGATCTACGTATTGATTGATACGTCCATGTTGTCCAATAAAACTTGCGCTATGTAATAGTCGGTAGATGTAGATCTGTTCTAACTCGGTTTTGCAGGCATCTTAGATCCAACTATTATGGTCCAATGCATATTTTTTGATTCTGTTGTTTAAACTACGGACATGTCGTGGATGTTGTTGTTGCTGTGGATGTAATTAAAATCACGAGGGTTGATCGTGCTTATTAATTTAATTTTTCAATCTCGATTATGTGTGAACTCCTTCGGGAGGCATAGGATTGATGTAATTTTAATTATTTTTGATCAATCGTAATGGCGGTGGTGGCTGTTTCTGACGTCGAACGAGATGCTGGTTTTGAGCAATCCAGAGGCAGACAGATAATTTTCGATGAAGGAATCGACAGCCAAAACCTAAAAAAAAAAATTGGGGCGCTACCCCGAACCCCGCAACCTGACCGGGCAGGTCGAACCCCGTATAGATCTGCGCAGCGCCAGATTTTGGATTCGGATAGTTGAGGACGGAGCAGCAAAGATGACCACAATAGTTGGATATTTTCTCTTATTTTTGTCATTTTGCTTATTCTAATTATGCATGTTTATTATTGTGTGGTTGTTTTTTTTGAAAAACCAAGCCTACATTAATAATGGACAACATGGACATAATATCAACTAGTAGAAAAACCCTCATTGTTAAATAACTAAGTGGGAGAGGATTTTTATTTAGTATAAATCCTATGGTCTCCATTACTGGTTTGTAGGTGATGTAATTATACTTGCGTGTTGGCTTTAGTGCTTTCCTCCATATCGGATGAGTATAATTATGGATCACCAGTACAAACTTCCTTAGGGATAATTGTAGAAAGTTACCTAGTATGTCTTCACTTCTCCATCTGAAGGAACTCATTACAAGGTAATAGACTTAGTATTAAGTAATGGTATACACTTAGATACAAATAATGGTATCCTCCCCATCGGAGTCACTGTTATTATTTGTATGACCAGAACAAGACCAGCATATTAATTTTATTTATCATAAAGTTATATTGACATGATAGTAAAATTAATAAGAAAAATCTACTTGAACAAAGTTAAATTTGTATACGTCCACACTATCGTGGCATGCTAAATTCATGGTGTTCAAGGTGTTGGTGAATTTCTTATTATTGTTTTGAGGGAATCAATATTTAGTTAATTTAAAAAGTTTTTTTGCCCTACATAATTTTATTTATGTGATTCTCAGGATTTCAAAAAATGGGTTCTTTCAGTCCACTTATGGTGATTCTTAAAGAAAACAAACTTACTGGACCTAATTATATTGACTGAAAACGTAATTTGGACACTGTTCTGACTGCTGAGGAGTACAAATACGTACTTGTTGAGGAATGCCCACCTAAGCCTGATGCTAACTCTGATGAAGAGGTCAAAGAGGCTTATAAGAAGTGGAAAAAGGCAGATGAGATGGCGCGGTGTTACATTCTGGCATCTATGTCAAATGTACTGCAGCATCAGCATCAGGCCATGACCACAGCGTATGACATGATGTATAACCTCAAGGAACTCTTCGGACATCAGAGTAGAGCAGCTAGGAAGTTTGCTATGAAATATTTGATGAATACAAAAATGGCTGAGGGGACACCAGTAAGGGATCATGTTCTCAAGATGATGGGTCATCTGAATGAGATGGAGATTCTTGGTGCTGAAATCGATGGGGAAACCCAGGTCGATATCATTCTCGGGACTCTGCCTAAAAGTTTTGACAATTTATGCCTTAATTACAATATGAACAAAAGGTTGTATAGTTTGGCAGAACTTGAAAAAGAGCTACAGGATGCTGAATCTCTCTTTAGGCAGAGTGGTCATGTTTTTGTTTCTGAAAAGGCTTATACTTCTAAGCCAAAAGGCGGTAAGAAGAAGAATAACATTCAGAAACAGGCAAACTTAGCAAAGAAGGGCATGGGACCTCAAGGCGCGGTGAAAAAACCGAAAGGCAAATGTTTCAAGTGCAAAGGGTCAGGACATTGGAAGACTGATTGTCCACTTCTCAAACAAGGGAACAAAGAAGGTATATCTCATTTACTAGTAGTTGAAACATGTTTAGCGGTGTTATCTACCGGCACCTGGTGTGTAGATACAGGAGCCACTAATCATGTCTGCAATACATTGCAGGGGTTCCAGGAAACCAGACGGCTCAGTGATGGAGAGATATGCTTGTTCATGGGTGATGCTACAAAAGTATCGGTCATTGCATTAGGAGATGTTACTTTATCTTTTGGTAGAAATAAGTCTTTGACATTGAGAGATTGTCTTTATGCACCTTCACTTAGAAGGAATTTAGTTTCTGTTTCTATGTTAGTTAAGGATGGATATTCAGTTTATTTTAATGACAATATTATTATTAGAAAGAATAAACATTTTATCTATTCTAGTGCATTAGTTGATAATTTGTATGTCATTAATCCTATTTCGCCCACAATGCAACTTATGGAAATGAATAATATGTCATCTAACTTAAATAAGAGAAAAGAACCTTCTTGTATGAACCAAACATATCTTTGGCACTTACGATTGGGGCATATTAACCTAAGAAGGATTCAAAGACTAGTTGAAGATGGACCTTTGAGTTCATTGGAAGTGGAGGCACTACCAGTCTGTGAATCCTGCTTGGAAGGTAAAATGACCAAAAGGCCTTTTACGACAATGGGGTATAGGGCCAAAGATGTGTTAGAATTGGTTCATTCTGATTTGTGTGGACCCATGACTATCCAAGCTAGAGGTGGCTTTGAATATTTTATCACATTTATTGACGATTATTCAAGGTATGGATATATTTATTTGATGCGCCGTAAGTCTGAGTGCTTTGAGAAATTCAAAGAGTACAAGGCTGAAACGGAGAAATGTCATGAAAAATATATCAAGTCATTACGATCAGATCGTGGTGGCGAGTACCTCTTTGGAGAGTTTAGGGATTATTTATCAGAGAATGGGATTGTATCCCAATTGACTGCACCTGGAACGCCCCAACAAAATGTAGCCGAAAGAAGGAATAGAACTCTTATGGAGATGGTTAGATCAATGATGAGTTATTCGGATTTGCCATATTCGTTTTGGGGATATGCCTTAGAGACTGCAGCTTATATTTTGAACTTGGTTCCTTCTAAGTCAGTACCTCTTACTCCCACAGAGCTGTGGATTGGGCGTAAGCCTAGTCTGAAACATGTTCGCATTTGGGGTAGTCCAGCACATGTGCTGAATGGGAAAGCAGATAAGTTGGAATCTGGTACAGAAGTACGCTTGTTTGTAGGCTATCCAAGAGGAACGAAAGGAGGTTTATTTTATAGTCCTAAGGATCAGAAAGTCATTGTTAGCACCAATGCTCGATTCTTAGAGGAAGACTATGTGATGAACCATAAACCCACAAGTAGAGTTGTTCTAGAAGAACTGAGATGTGAGACACCAAGTACTTCAGTACCAACAGTACAAGAGGATGAACCACAAATAACTGCACAACGTGTCACAAATGTTACAACACAACCGATAGTGCCTCGTCGTAGTGGGAGGGTTGTGATACAACTTGATAGATATATGTTCTTGGGAGAGTCATCAGACTTCGTCCCTGAGGAACAAGATTATGATCCCTGTACCTTCAATGAAGCACTCCAAGATAAAGATGCAGAGTCTTGGCAAAAAGCAATGATATCTGAAATAGAATCTATGGATTCTAATCAGGTCTGGGAGCTTGTAGAACCACCCGATGGTGTAAAAGCCATTGGATGCAAGTGGGTCTATAAGAGAAAAAGAGGATCAGACGGTAAGGTTGAAACCTTTAAAGCTCGGCTTGTAGCAAAAAGTTTTACTCAAAGAGAGGGTATCGATTATGAGGAAACCTTTTCTCCTGTAGCCATGCTTAAGTCTATTCGGATTCTTTTATCTATTGCAGCTCATCTCGATTATGAGATTTGGCAAATGGATGTCAAGACAGCTTTCCTTAATGGAAGTCTTGAGGAAGACATCTATATGAACCAACCAGACGGGTTCATTGAAAAGGGCCAGGAGCATCTTGTTTGTAAGCTCAAAAAGTCCATTTATGGACTTAAGCAAGCTTCCAGATCTTGGAACATCTGTTTTGATCAGGTGATAAAATCTTATGGATTTGATCAATGTCAGGATGAATCATGTGTATACAGAAAGTGTGACAGAAACGTGGTGGTATTTCTAGTACTTTATGTGGATGACATCTTGCTCATTGGAAACAATATGAAGGTATTATCTGATGTAAGGGTATGGTTATCCAAACAGTTTGATATGAAGGACTTGGGAGAAGTAGGTCACATGCTTGGGATCAAAGTTCTACGAGATCGCAAGAAAAGGATGTTGGGCTTATCCCAAGCTTCTTATATCGATACTGTACTAACTCGTTTTAGTATGCAAAATTCTAAGAAAGGTTTCTTACCTTTTAGACATGGAATTGCTCTATCAAAGGAGCAGTGTCCGAGGACACCTAAAGATATAGAGAACATGATGGCAGTTCCTTATGCTTCAGCAGTAGGAAGCTTAATGTATGCAATGCTATGTACGAGACCAGACATCTGCTTTGCCGTAGGCATGGTCAGCAGATATCAGTCTAACCCAGGACGAGAGCACTGGACTGCCGTAAAGAATATTTTGAAGTACCTGAAAAGGACTAAAGAGTATATGCTAGTTTACCAGACAGATAGTTTAGTTCCCTTGGGGTATACAGACTCAGATTTTTAGTCAGATAGAGATTCCAGGAAATCTACCTCAGGTTATGTGTTTACTTTGGGAGGTGGAGCCATTGTGTGGAGGAGTATCAAGCAAAAATGTATTGCTGATTCCACCATGGAAGCCGAGTATGTGGCAGCCTCTGAGGCAGCCAAAGAAGCGGTTTGGCTCAGAAACTTTCTGTTGGACTTGGATGTGGTACCTAGTTTGCCTAAGTCTATTACACTTTATTGTGATAATAGTGGTGCAGTGGCAAACTCGAAGGAACTACGAGCCCATAAGACAGGCAAACACATTAAGCGTAAGTACCATCTGATACGAGATTTTGTAAAGAAAGAAAACGTTGCTGTGATCAAGATAGCATCAGCCGACAACCTAGATGATCCCTTTACAAAGAGCTTACCAGCTAAGGCTTTTAACAGTCATGTTGAGGGAATGGAAGTCAGATGTGTAGCAGCATGGCTTTAAGTATAAGTGGGAGATTTGTAACAGTATACTGAAAAGCAATACTTTGAGTATAAGTGGGAGATTGTTAGGGTTATATACTAAAAGCATCACTTTTGTAGTAACCTTATTTCCTTAAATTTTGAATGAGAATCATATGGGCAAATGTTTACATATTGTATTTGTTACAAGTATTAATACAAATGTCTGATATTCTATATTGTAGATAATATGGTGTGTGGTGTCACACAGAAGATCATATTATCATTTTCCTATGGAGTATATAAATAGTTCACAACCTAGATGGACTTGGACAATCTATTGGAAAGGTTGTAGTGTAATCTGGTATTAGTCTATCTTGACTATAGGTTTACACTAGTACACTTTGTGTGTATTGAACAGGACCACTTGAGGTTGTTTTCTTTGTACTGACTACATAAGAGAACAAATACCTCTGTTATTATGGATGCTTGTACTCTTAATTCGGATATAATAACGGACATGTATATGTAATGTGCATTACTTTGACTCATAAAAGAGTGAGATTCATTATGGATCAACAACCTCTATGAATTGGGTAATAACATTGTATGTATGATGGATTGTTGATTATAAATGGAATCCATGTCCCGATACATCGGTTTGATGATGTCCTCTTAAGGAGCTCATAAGGATTGTCATGTAAACCCTGCAGGTGGATTATATCCGACATGACAAATAAAGTTGAGCGGTACTACTTAAGGATAAAAGATGTCGAATCAATATAGTTGTCAGTAACTTAATTTGATCGACGGACATACGATATCTTAACATGGGGAGCCAAACGAGCATATAATAAAAGGAGCCCACAAACATAATTTGGGATTAGGGAGGTAGTGCAACAATAGCTCATTAGTGGACCGAGCTATTGTTAATGGGCCTGGATTGTGTGTTTGGGCTGAACACGGGATATCCAGATCCGTTAGGAGGCCTAACCCTAATTTCTCCTCATGGTCCCTGCCGTAGCCTATATATATCCTCTATTCTCTGGCCGCCAGATTACTGATCAGAAATCTAAAATTTTCTTTAAATTCGTGATTCACGTAAGGAGAGAAAGAGAGTGCTGCCAAGGAGAAGAAAAAGTTAGGAGATTGTCGCCCACACGACGTCCAACTCGAGGAAGGAATACATGCAGAAGATCTTGGGGTCGTCCGCTCGAGATTTCCAGGAATTACTTGTCTCCTTTCCGCCGCAGGTATAATTCGTGAACCCTAGTTTCCGCCTATGAAGGGTTAGAACACGTATTAGATCTGTTTAACTTTCTATCGATCAATACGCACACCAAAGGAAGGGTCCTGGGAATCTCCAGTTCCATCAGTAAAACTATAGGTAGTTATCTCTAGTAGCTCTTCTTGGTACTGGCGGTCTTGCAAAGAACACATTGAAGACTTGTCCCTCCTAAGCGTACTATTATTACAATTATATGAGTCTCCTTTTTACCTAATCAAGCTAAGTGGTACCTACTAATCCGTCTAATCCTTACTTAAACTAACAAGGTATAATAGTAAATGGCTTAGGTTAGACTATGTCTACTTTATTCTTATAGAGGGCCAATCATTATACTAAAACTACCACCATTTTCTCTATCGAGTGACTACCATAAGGACGTAACCTAGTACGATCAGCTATTTATTTCTATATTAAGGACATATACTCACCTTTGGTTAAATTACCTCATCAAACACATAATGTCCTATGGCATATGGCATCTCTAATCCTCATTATCTATCAAGTAATCACAATATAATAAGCAGACTAACTTATACTATATAACTTAAGAATTTCTGATAAATCCTATATAGCACGATTATTCATCACTCCGAAATTGGAAGGGACGCGAAGCAATGATACGAGAAAGTAAAGGAAGAGTAAATGAGAGCAAATACGAAGTTCAAGGGCGGTAGAGAAATTTCCAAAATAATTGTCAAGGCAGTTGTGGATTGAGATTCCTAAGGGTTTAGTCATGTTCACAGGCCCGCTCGGTACAGTAACGTAACCGAAATGGCTAACTCGACCTGCATGGGCCACCACAAAAATATTTAATGCCCTAGTCCCAAAATATACAGGACTAGGATACGTATACATGCCAGCTACGCATCGAGAGGACTCCAATCCCGTTCGAATACGTATAAGCTGTCTAGTTATTCTAGACCAACTATATCTCAATCCACTAAATATCGGTAACATTAATGAATCAAGTGCAGTAAGGCTGATCAGACCATAATACACTGATTCTAGAATAGATAAATATGTTAGAGTGGATCCCCAATAACACATTCATCATGAACAAGCTAGAGAAAAATAGAAGCTTGTACAAGACTAGGCTATAATGCAGCAAGAATCAAATATAGGACAAAATCTAATTAAGGAAGAGAACGATAAAACATCAACTAAATATACCTGTAGTCTTGGTATAGCAATCATCCTCCATCAGTGTACCATACCTTCATCTAATACTTGAAGAGATCACCAGGTCCTCAGAGGACTAGCAAGATACATAATATACAAGACAAAAAGTAACAATACAAGTATGCATAAAAGTAAGAAATAATAAAAGAAATCAACCGAGCCAGAATAACTAAGATACCAAGATCTAAGACACAAAGATCCTAAGACACTGGCTTGCCATACTAGTCGTGGCTAATAGGTCAAATCAATAGACTGTAGTCAAGGCAAGCACTCCCAATCTATAGTGTCTCAATCATAGTCAAAGCAAGCACTCCAATCGAGACGGTAGTCATTCACAGTAAAATAATCCCATAGACTGTAGTCAAGGTAAGCACTCCCAATCTATAGAATGTCAAAGTCAAGTCCTACTCAAGTCATGTTAAGTCAAATCATGAGATTCAGTAGTGTAGGACTAGATGACTCTATCACAAAACACGAATGATCACGAAGACATTATAGCACACACTAGATGTATATCAAGAATGTAAATATACGCTAACAAGATAAGTAGAACTGAAACAAGGTAAGTAACCGCAACTCAAGATAAAATAATCATGAATATGATGGGATAAATAACACTAAGGAATTAAAGAACATGCATATAAAAGGTATTGTACGATTTGGCAAGGTATACTTGCCTGGTGTAGCAAAAAGTCATACAATCAAATAGCCTCAAAACCTGAACTCCCGCAAACGCCTCCGGATGCAGAAACAGATATTATCAATATTTCCAAAATAAGAAAAATAGCTAGAATAGCCTACCCATAAGTCCAATTCTGGACACAAAGGTAAAACTGTAATTTCGGGTCAAAATAATGTCCGCGTTGGACCCGCTTTGCACCAAAAAGCGTACCAGAGTCTATAGTTTCTAAAGTCATCAAACTACATGTCTAGGATTCGTTTTGATGAGACAAACCCAACGGTATATCCAAAGTTGGATTCCGGTGGGCTGTGCACAAATTCATCCGTTGAGTTGGATCATGGGGTCCGTAAAACGGTGATCCTATCAACTGTCTCAGAATCGGACCAAACTTGGCATACAGGACCAAAAAAATGATACGGTCCTGCTGGCGCAAGTTTTGTCTCGATTTAATAAACGTGCACAAAGTAATTGAAGATTTTTTAAAAATGCCGATACGATAAATTTTGACGGATACGCCTTAAATTCGTCGCGCACACGCAACCAATACGAGTTCCGTCAAATCCCATACGTCCCCAAAGTCGATACACACCTTTCAATCCTTTCGGCTTGCGACCATGTTGCCCGATTTCTTGGGACGGACTTCGTATCGAGAAATTTTGTGTTTAAAAAAATAGATTTTTAGAAAACTTTAACCTAATTTAAAACATAAACTAATAGCCACAAAAATAAACTAATTAATGGGTTTTAATCTCGGTTAGGTTGTTTACAAGACTGTTCAAGTGGATTTTGAAAACACTGTTAGCCCTAATAGATATTGGCCTTCCTATTTGAGGTTTTGAACTATTTATTCCCTATTTTAGGGATAGTTTTTTTGTCGATTTCGAGTCAATTTAACTCCAAATCCGATTTGATTTCAATCGAAATAATTAATGGGACTTTTAGATGTATAGGTTGTGATTATAAAGAACCAATTGGTTCGAGATATGGTGATGAGACGGGGAAGGAACTAACCCGAAAATTCGCTACTCGTGCAACTGCTGCTGCACGGCTGCTCTATTTTGCTGGCTGCTGTCGGCATCCCGGCGGTGGTCCGGCTGCCTGCGTGGCGGCGCAGGAGGCTAAGTAGGTTCACAAGGGAGTGGGGAGGATGGCTGGGGATGCAAGAACTCAAATGGTTTGAGTTTGCTCGATCAATTTCTGTTTATATCGATTATATATATCGATATTGAGTTCAAGATTCGACTAGATTTTTCCAAGAATTTAAACCAAGATTTTGGTTGAATTCAATCCAATCTGTGAGAGAATTGGATTAGCTTTGCATAGAAGAAATTTTGGTTTAAATCAATGATGTTTTGATTGGTTTTCAACAATCGAATCCTTTAAATGGTTACAGCAACTAGCGGCCAAGCTTGGTTTGGTCATATCGCGAGAATTTCAAATTCTCGCGATAAATTGATTTGTTTTCTAGGTCTAGTTCTTTATGTATGTATCCTTATATATCTATAAGTATACACATAGCTTATATCTTTATATGTGATAGCCACCATAAAATCTAAAATAAAACTTTATGTTATCTATTCCTGGTATAGGAGCTATTATAGACATATGTACATATATATCTACACAAGTATATATATAAAACTTATATACATATGTATATTCCTAAAGATGTAATAAACACAAAATCAACTATATAAAATTATGAAATTTTTTTAGATAAACAAATTAAATATATTGTATTCTATATCTCATTAAAGTACCAATTTAAGGAATGTCTCATCATAATTCCAAAATAACAATATAATATCACATAACACTTATATTATTACATAAATTAATTATTCAAAAAATATCCACTTAGCCTATTAATATGAGATACAAAATATACACGTATAAAATAAATATACACCTATATGGACGTCTCTGGACGCACCACATGTCTACATGGGTTTGGGCTCGGTTTGGGTCCAATATGAGCTAAATTGGTACAACCGGGTCATCTAAAAGTCAATAATCTAATTAATAAATAATTAAATCGTCTATAGGGTTTAATTTACAACTTTGACTGATTTTCCTAGTTGGGACACACATATAGCTCGACCTTCCCTACCATGGCCAAAACACTAGTCAAAGCACACTACTACCCTAGTCGTGCCAAAATTCCTAGTTGTAGCTCCCCTTCCCGAAAATTTTTGAAATAATATTTTTATTATTTATTTGATTTAAATGGTAATTTTTAGATTTTTATAAATAATTATTTTGTTAATTATTACGGTAGATGACTTTAGCCATGGTTGAGTTTTGAAGGACCAAACGACTGGGAATCATGGCACGGATAGTGTAGTGGTGTGCCTTGACTAGTGTATTAGCCATGCTAAGGAAGACCCAGCCATAAGTGTGTCCTAACTAGGAAAACCAGGCCAAGTTGCGACTTAACCCCAGAGACGAATAATTAATTATTAATTAGAATATTGAACTTTTAGGAAACTCAGTTGGACCAAACTAGCCCGAATTGGACCCACAACCAGCCCAACCCATGTAGTTATGTAGTGTGTCCAAAGATGACCGTGTCATTATAGTATGTATGGGTATGCAGTATCTTACCTTAGTGTTCTACTAAATATATTTTTGTAAGTAATTGGGTATATGCACATATATCATGTATGTATTATTGAGAGTGATAGCAATAATTTTATCTTGAATTATGATGACATGTGCAAATATAATTGTTTAGCTTTTGATTTATAGACTAAAGACACACATGATAATAATATCCATTGGATTATATATTCTTACATATGTATATATATATATATATATTTCGTATTTATTTAATAGTCTAATTATTATTCAGATAAATTATTATTGTTATATATAATAAATAATAATTTAACCAGGTTACTTTTGCTTTAGAAAATGTCATGACAGTTTATGTTATTCATGGGATTTATATTAATAAGAATTAATTGTGTATATAGTATATATACCTACTTGTACACATATATGTATATACAAATATATATATAATATAGGACTTATAACTAAACTAGTTATATAAATAAACCCACACACTCAAAGCCCAGCCCAGCCCCAAGCTACCCATAGAGCCACTCGGCCAAACAGAGCCCAGGCTAAACCGAACTCCTCCTACACTCGGGACATCCCAACTATTTATTAGAGAAATTGAGAGAAAGGAGAGGGTGGATACACAAAACCCTAATGCCTTCTCCCCCAAACCCGCTGCCATGCCACCCTGACCCCACGCGTCGCCGGGGGGCAGCCGCCACCGGCCGGCCGTTCTACTGGAAACAGCAAAAACAGAGCAGCAATCAACAGCAGCAGCGCGGCGATGGCGCAACTTTGCATCGCAGTATCTTCGTCGTCAAGTAGTCATTTTTCGATTCGACTTCTCAGGTTTATCGACAACCCTATTCACTCCATATCCTATCAATTAGTTTTAATTCATTCGAAATATACACCAGTAAAAGATCGAGTAAAAATCGAAAAAAAACTGTTCATGTTGAACAGTACAAACTGAAATCGATACTATATTTTGGAAGGCAAATATCTGCTAATCCATGGCAAATTTTCAAAATCTATTTAAACAGACCTATAGACAACCTATAGGAGATGGAAACCCCATTATTGGTTTAATTTCGAGTTGTGCATCCAGTAAAGGAAATCATAGGAAAGATCAAAAAAATGTGAAAACTGTTTCAAAAAAACATAAAAATCCTTCGATACGACGTACGTCCCGCCAATCTGGGCGACGTGGTCGTGCACCGTAAGCATCAAAAGGCGCATATGGATATTGCTGACGTGTGGTTGCGTGTGCGCGACGAATTTGAAGCGTATCCGTCGAAATTCACCGTATCGACCCATGTACAAATTTTCTAATTACTTTATGCACGTTCGTCAGATCGAGACAAAACTTGTGCCAACAGGACCGTATCATTTTTCTGGTTCTGTATGCCAAGTTTGGTCTAATTCTGAGACAGTTGATCGGATCATCGTTTTGCGGGCCCTACGATCCGATTCAATGGGCGAATTTGTGCACGGTCCACCGAAATCCAAAATTGGACATATAGTTGGGTTTGTATCATCAAACCTGATCTGTAGACATATAGTTTGACGAATTTGGAGATCATTAACTCTGGTATGCTTTTCGGTACAAAGCGGGTCCAACGGCGGACACCATTTTGGCCCGAAATGACCGTTTTGCCCCTGTGTCCAGAATTGGACTTAAGGACAGGCAATCCTAGCTAATTTGACTATTCTGAGATTGTTGGCAATGTCTGTTTTAGCTTTCGGAGACAGTTATGAGATTTGGATTTTATGGCTTACCAGTTGACGGTATATTGATGGTCCTTCGTGCTACTACCAGGCAAGATACCTTTCCTCCCTCTACAGTTTAATTTCATGTTTATAGTTTTCATATTATTATTGTATTATCATTAGATACTCTATTTGTTATAGATCTTATATGGTTCATTAGCTTTCTAGTTGACTTGATTTGTCTATTTTTTTATATACCATGTTCACCAGTTTATGGTCTTGCTTGATTTGACAATGTAGTTATACTGGACTTGACTGTGTCTTAACTAAGTCGTACCTTGTCTCACCAGTACCCTGCTTGAGTCGTGTTATAGAACGAGTACGTGTAGTTGAACTGCTAAATCATTGTTATCGTTTTCTCAACCAGAGAGTGCACACTCGGGACGAGGGTTAACCGTTTGCACCAGTGAGTCCACACTCAGGACGAGGGTGTTTGTCTTGATTTGTTTACATCCATGAGTCCACACTTGGGATGAGGATGTTGACTTGTTTATTTATACCAGAGAGTCCACACTCGGGACGAGGGTGCCTTGCCGTGAACTAACCTGCGAGTCCACATTCGGGGCGAAGGTTAGTGATTAATTCAAACATGCGAGTCCATTCGGGGCGAGGGTTTGTTATTCCATTGATCTCGTGTTCACTTGTTCATCTAGCAGTTCAGTTACGTGTAGTCGTTCTTGTATTCCAATTCATAATCACCTATCAGTAGCCACTTGTCGATAGTCACTTGTTAGCAGTTTTGGTTCATAGTCTTTTGCCATGTGTGTGTCTCATTCCTTGCTTATATCCTGTTTATGGTTTATGTATGATTAAACTGCTAGATAGGCATATTTTTATGTATCTTACTATGTCCCCTGTGGACCTGATGATCTCTTCAGGTTAGCGATTGCATGGAGTTAGTTAGCAGAGCAGGATGGTAGATGATTGTGATACAATATTCAGGTATTTGTCAGTGATATTACATTGTTATCCTTTCGTGCTTTACATTTCTTATCATGAGATATCCTGCTTATTGATTTACTTTAGAGACTCTTGTTATATTCTTTGGAGTCTTATCGGACATATATGCTAGTGGGCTACAGACCACGACCCATAGTGTTCATTTATGTTTCGCACACATATTGTGGATTTGAGATATAGATTAAATTGTCATGATTTGGAAGTATACCATAGCCTTGACAGAGTTTACGTATTCGAGTCGGGTTGGAGTCCGCTTGATGCGTAGCTGGCTTGCTCACATGCTTGCATCCGAAAAGCTGGTACGGGTCGTGACACTAGTCGCTATGCATCTTAGAACTTAACCATGACTAAGGCCATATTTATATAAAATATTAGGCTATTATAAATATAATCATATATATACAAAATTGTATATAAATCTATTTGGATGTATAACATCCCAAAATAAATATCAAAATAATTATACTAAGCCATGGCAACCTATCATGGGTCTATAAGTGGGGTTGGCTAGGTTAGGGTCCAAATATATTTTCTAGTCAAGTCAAACTCAAAAAGTCAACTAATGAGTCTCGTGTGCTATTCGCAATTAAATAGCACATAGAAACTCGATTGAGTGGCACACCCTTAGCATGTGCGTCGTAGGCTCAAATTGGGTCAAAACCATATATAATATATTGGGTCAAATAATTTTGATCTATGTCGAGTCCCGAACTGACATTGGGAGTTAGGTATAGAATTACCGTAAACGGTCAAATGGCCTAATTTGATCCGAAGTTGCGTGAAATCAAAAGAATGCTAGGGGATAAGTTTGGATGAGACATAATATATCAAGTTAAAGGTCATCTTGTCTACTACAAAACTCCTGAAGGACGTTTCAAGAGATGGACATGTCTTGTGCTCCAAAAATCAAAGACACAAAAAAGTACATAAAAATCCTAATTAAATATACAATATAACCTAATAATTAGAAATAGTATAAAATAAAATAAAAAATAATTGCTAAAAATTAGGGTCCTCACAGCTTGGTTTGAGCTCGAGCTTGGCTTGATAAGCAAGCTTGCTAAACAAGCTCGATACGCTCAAAATCAAGCTCGCTAAGCTTGATTTCAAGCTCGATCAACTTTATTTCAAGCTCATTAAGCTTGATTTCAAGCTTAACAAGCTAGATTTCAAGCTAGTTAGGTTTGAATTCAAGTACATGTAACATTAACAATTTATTTATAAAATTTTAATTTGAAAAGTTTCTTAATGTCAATTATTAAGGACATATAAATATATAATGCACACAATTATATTGTTATACAAACATATATAAAATTAAAATTTAACAAAGAACAAATGAACTTCTAAACAAGCTCCTAAAGAGCTTCTAAACAAGACAGCTCGCAAGCTCATAAACGAGCTAGCTCGCGAGCTCAAACGAGTCGAGTATTTGTAAGCTTGAGCTTGGCTCGTTTATTAAACGAGCTCAAAATTAAAGCTTGTGCTCAGCTTGTTTGCTAAACAAACTGAGCTCAAACGAGCTTTTATCGAGCCAAACTTCGAGCAGCTTGTGAACGGCTTGGCTCATTTACAGCCACAGGCAAGATCCTCAAGCACAAAACTAGACTTGTGGAAAAGGGATACATCCAACAACATGGAGTTGACTTTGATGAAGTGTTTGCTCCAGTGGCCAGACTCGACATAGTTTACTTGATTATCGCCCTCGCAGCCCAGCATGGATGGGAGGTTCACCATTTGGACATTAAATCTGCATTCCTAAATGGTGACCTCAAAGAGGAGGTATATGTAGCTCAACCCGAAGGCTTCATCGTCAAGAACCAGGAGCACAAGGTGTATAGACTGTTCAAGGCTCTCTATGGTTTGCGACAAGCACCGAAGGCCTGGAACATACGCCTGGACACATGCATAAAGGAGCTGGGATTCATTAGATGCACTCAAGAGCATGCAGTATATACGAAGAACAATCAAGAGGGTAAACTCATTGTCGGGCACAAAAAGCAACTGTAGTAAAGGCTTAGAAGTAGCAAATGATGCAGAAATTTGAGATGAGTGACCTTGGGTTACTCTTCTACTACTTTGGTATAAAGGTAGACCAACGGGATGATCGCATTACACTGAAGCAATCAGCATATGCGAAGAGAGTGTTGCAGCAGTTTGGAATAGGATATCGCAATCCGACCAAGTATCCCATGGAAGCTAAACTACAACTCAACAAGGACCTTGAAGGAACCCCAGTTGATCCGATGTAATATAGGCACATCATTGGCTGTCTCAGGTACTTAACTCACACTCTCTGGATATTTCTTATGTTGTTGGAATGGTGAGTAGGTACACGGAGAAGCCAGCAACCACGTATTACCAGGCTGTGAAACATATCCTCAGATATATGAAGAAAATACTTGAGTATGGACTCATGTATGAAAGAGGACATGGTGAAGATGAACTACACGGATTCACCGATTGCAACTTAGCTAGAGATGTCGACGATAGGAGGAGCACCAGTGGAATGATATTCTACCTCAACAAGAACCTGATCACTTGGGCATCTTAGAAGTAGAAAACTGTCGTGTTATCCTCCTGTGAAGCTGAGTTCATGGTGGCAACGATTGCAGCATATCAAGCTTTGTGGCTGAGGAATCTGCTTAGTGAAGTGACTGGTCGCGAGCTCAAGCCAGCCACACTCTATGTCGAAACAAGTCTGTAATTGCGTTGATGGAGAATTCAGTATTTCATGGGCGCAGTAAACACATTGATACTTGTATTTATTTCATTCGCAAGTGTATTACAAGAGTGAAGATAAAGGAGGAGTACGTGTGCACAGAAAAGCAACGTGCTGACTTTCTCACTAAGGCTCTCGCTAGAGTAAAATTTGTCGAAATGCAGCAGATGCTTGGAGTTATTGTCACTTCCCGTTCCCGAAATACGTATTCTAAATACATATACTACTGGAATGTATTTATTTAATATTTATCATGTATTGTTCTGTATTTAAATTCCTTTAATTTCTTGCTAATTATTTTTCTGTATTTTACTTTCTATATTTTACTTTCTGCTTTGCTTTTAGGTTCGGCCCGAGTTGGTTTATTTTTTGGCCTTGGATGGTTCAACATGAACCCACCTACCACCACCCCCATTTAAAACCCCAAAACCCTTTCTCTCTCTTCATTTACTTCTTCTCCATTACTCTTCTTCTTCATCCTCCATAATTCTCCCCACCTACCCAGCCGTATAGGCAAGTGCCAACTTGCTTCTTGATGAATTTTCATTTTTGTTGTTCTATTGTCTTCCTCTCAAGATTCTTAGATAGTTTAGTACTTAGCATTTTCAATTCCCATGGCACATTTCATGTAGATCTAAGTTTAATACATTTTCAAAAATTTTAGGTTTTGATCTAGTAACTTTGTTATTTTTTCAAGTTTTGATGGTTCCATATTGTAGGGAATTTGATTCTACCCAATTTAGACCATTGGAAGTCCTGATTTTGACTTATTTTAAGTGATTTATGGTCTTTTGGTTCATGGATTTTTCATGGCCATTGGAGGCTGGTTGGGGAAGATGAGCAGTGCATGCTGTTTCCTGGCGTATGCTGTTTGCTGGCAAAAAGCTGTTGCCTGCTGTTTGCTGGCGTATGTTGTTTGCTGCCGTATGCTGTCCTGGCGTATGCTATTTCCTGGCGCATGCTGTTTGATGGCAAAAAGCTGTTGCCTGCTGTTTGCTGGCGCATGCTGTTTGCTGGCGCATGCTGTCCTGGCGCATGCTGTTTCCTGGCGCATGCTGTTTCTTGGCACATGTTGTTTCTTGGCGCATGTTGTCCTGGCACATGTTGTTTTCTGGCGCATGCTGTTTACTGGCGCATGCTGTCCTGGAACATACTATTTTTCGTGGGCACATGTTGTTGACTGCTGTTTTTTGTGGTCGTATGGCACTTCCTGGCCGCATGAGATCCTGACCACATATGCATTCTCAGCCGCATGAACTTCTATAATTTCTTGGCCGCATGAACTCTAGCCCATGATGTCTTTTGACTGATTCTTGTCCCGAATTGACATTGATTGATATTGATTGTGACCTTGACTAATAATTGATCATGCGTTCCTGGTTGGAACTAAGAGACTGGCTAGTCGTCTTATTGAATTGAATGAATGAGACACGTTAATATTAATTATGAACTATTGTAATCGATTGTCGATCCCGAATATTGGCATACAGGCATATACAGGCTTCAATTTATTTATTTTTCTACAAAAGCAGCATGTGTACTTTATGGTCAAGGCATAATTTATTCCATGGTTAGTTTTAATTGTTTCATTACGCTATGTAAGACCTACAACCTAACCGCACAGGTATCGTGGTAGAGTTGGGCATATCGTACTTTGTACGAAAGTACTCATTCTGAATGACCATGATCCACGGCATAGGATTTCACTTAACATAGAGA
Organism: Iris pallida; assembly: GCA_029216955.1. NCBI lineage: Eukaryota > Viridiplantae > Streptophyta > Magnoliopsida > Asparagales > Iridaceae > Iris > Iris pallida. Next base: position 11,719,502 of record JANAVB010015600.1, read on the forward strand.
CTACTAAGTTAAATAAAATAATGATTGTATGGAGAGAATGGATTCCCGAGTTCTTATATGGCATCCCTCTTTGGGACTATTAGTGCCCGACAGGCCGACTGGTTCCCACAGATACTGTAAATCTGTCACACGGGCAGAGAGCGGTATCTGCTTATATTATTTATTGTATATTGATGACGGACGTCCCGCTGGGACTCGTCTAATTTATGATTGATGCAATTGATTGATTGGGTAGACTAGCCTTGCTTGCACATAGTAAGAACTGATGAATCCTTTATCGTATAATTCCAAGATAACCTGGAACCCACAATAGCAAGTCGTAGTAGTTGCATGGCCGTTTAAGTTGATTTGGTTGTGTACTGTACCTACTCCATTGACTAACTGAGATGATCAAAGTGTCGAGACATGATGGGCCAACTTCTGTCCTTGTTTGGTTGGGAGGTTGGTTCGAAGTGTCGTGATATTCTGTGAATCCCAACAGCAAGCAGAGATCTATTATTATATTTTCTTATTTACTGGTTTAAATTTCTCATATCGTGCTTCCTTGCGGTACTTGCTATTAGAGGTCTAACCTCTCTTGTTTTGCATGGCCAAATTTAGAGCTGGTTCTCGAGGACTCAGCTTACTTCTACCTCCAAGATGGTCAATACTAGAGGAATGATCACAGGAGGACTCGTGTGGGTTCCTTACTTCCCTGCTCGTTTTGTTACTTATTTTATATTTTGCCGTTTGGCACCGACATGTTAGTCGGATCGTCTTGTAGTTACTTTTACATAATTGTAACTAAGTCAGGCTGCAGCTGATAAATAATTGTGTATACCTTGCTTCGTCATCTGGCTATGTTTTATAAAGCCAGATATCAAGAACATTTTGATTGAGCGTTTGGGACGCCTTACTGCTTTATCTTACATGTTCTCTATTTCTGTTTCGTGTTTGAATGATTGAGACAATAGATGTGAAGTGACCATAGTGTGACATTTATGTAGTATGCACCTCCTCGTCTTATTAGACAATATTGATCGTATTATACGGTATTCCTTTACCCGTAATACGTAGCTGGCTGAGTCATTCTTCCGCTCTCCAGTATTCTGGTTCTGGGAAGTGACAAGGTTTTAGTGGTGGCCCATGCAGGTCTGATTTTAGACTTGTGGGGTGTTTTGATTTATAGGATGTCTCAATCACACATGTTCCCCCTTCATCTCATGATTCATTATTCTCAATCTTAGTTTGACATTTCCGTATCCTTCGGCTTCATTGATCCTTCATGTCCGGTCGTTTGATTGCTCTCTTGTCCCTTTCCTTAGGGACACTTTGTCTGCATCTGTCAAAACTGGACAGCAACAACAAGGGAAATATGGACAACATAACAGGTTGGTCAGCTACAAGGGCCAGTACTACCTCAAGAGACTTTTCAAGAAGAAGTGATAGTGTAACCAGCAGCCGGACCGCAGTATCCGGAGGTTCCTACACCACCCATAGTTCCACCTACCCCAGTGGAAGTGGACACACCGGCCCTTCTGGAGATCATGAGAGAGATGATGGCTACTCAGCAACACCAGATGTTAGCCCAGCAGCACATGCACGCTCAGTTACAAGAGCAGAATGTACTCCTCAACCAAGGATTACAGACGGCATTGGATAGAGGGGCAAGGACAGATTTAGAAGCATCAACCAGGTTTTGCAAGTATAACCCCCGCCATTTCGAGGACACGGAAGATGCCATCTCAGTAGATGCGTGGCTTAAGGATATTGAGGCTATTCTGACAGCAGCTAAGGTACCGGCAGAAGAACGTGTGGATAAAATAAAGTTGTTACTTCAGGATCTCGCACGTGATTGGTGGAAATCAGAGGAAGTGGGCATCAGATGTCATGTTGCTTGTGACGACTTTACTGCAAAATTCAAGACGAAGTACTATGGAGTTGTGGCACAGTTTGAGCTGCAAAAGAAGTTTATCAACCTCAAGCAGGCCGGGAAGACGGTAGATGCTTATACCGCAGAGTTCTACAGATTGAGTAGGTTCGCCCCGGAGATGGTAGCAACAGAGAGCCAGAGGGCTATGAGGTTCCAGCAAGGGTTTCATCTTGAGCTCTTATAATTGATAGAGGGGCACAATTACCAGACTTTCGATGAGGTATTGATCGCAACCCAAAGGCATGAGATCACCATTCAGAGGATCACGGCAAGGACTGAAGGTCAGAAGAGATCCCACAGTCAGATTGAAGGAGGAGGGGGAGCAGCACCCCGAACAACAGTACCATCCCTTGGCATTCGCATCTACAATGTGGCAATACGAGGGCCAGCACCACCACCAAGGCAGCAGCAACAGCAACAGAGGAAGAACCAGTAAGCCCCAGCAGGCTGTACTTATTGTGGGAAGGTAGGACACACTAGAGTTGTGTGTCAGACGTTGAACGGGCAGTATTTGATATGTGGAAGCCCAGATCGTCGGGTTACCACCTATCCCATGAATTCGAGGTCAGGAGGACCAGTGCAACAATTTCCTGCTCTGTCAGCACCAGGGGCAGGCCAGTATCGAGGACCAGCGGTGGTAGTGAGACCGTTGGCACAACGCCCATTCATGTCGCAAGATCAGACGTTTCGACAGCAGGGACCATCGATACAGCAACACCAGCATAGACCACCCCAGCATCATCAAGGCAGGGGCCAGCAGTAGCACCAGGCTAGGCCGTACCATGGGAACCAACAAGGAGGTCAAGGACAGGCATTCACTCTGTCCTTGGAGGAGGCATTAACAGCGGGAGATGTTGTGGCAGGTAACATTCTCGTCGCCTCATATCCCGTAGTAGCATTGTTTGATTCGGGAGCATCACACTCATTTATATCTGCACAATTTGTAACCCGACTAAGAATGAAATTTGAGGCATTTCTAGGGAGGTTAAATATACTCACTGGTAATGGGCTCGTAGGAGTTAGTAGAGTTATTCTAGCATATAGCATTGTAGTCTGCGGGCATTCTTTACCCGTCCTGTTGATAGAATTTTCTGTTGGAAATTTCGACGTTATCTTAGGCATGGACTGGCTGAAAGACAGTCATTCGACAATAGATTATCGTAGAGGGAGTGTATCTTTTGATATTCCAGGCATGAAGCGGTTTACCTTAGTCAGATCAATGGCAACTTAACAAGAGCAGGGAGTAGTGATGGCAATGGAAGAAGTTCAAGTTTTGAAGGTAGTTGAAGAGTTTCTAGACGTATTTCCCAAAGAACTTCCAGGTCTGCCACCGGTTAGGGATATTGAGTTTAGCATAGAATTGGTACCTGAAACTAAACCGATATCAGATCGAGTTTACAGAATGGCGAATTCAGAACAGGCCAAGGTATATCAGCACATAGAGGAACTGAAGGAGAAAAAGTTTATCCAAGCTAGCATATCACCATGGACTGCACCAGTAGTACTTGTGGGGAAGAATGATGGGTCATCCAGATTGTGCATCGATTACCGGAATCTTAACGCGGTAACAGTAAAGAACAAGTATCCACTACCCAGGATCGACGACTTGTTTGATCAGTTGAGCAGAGCTAGAGTTTTCTCCAAGATAGATCTTCGTTCCGGGTATCATCAAGTGAGGGTTCGGAAGGAGGATATTTCCAAGACAGCATTCAGGTCGAAGTATGGGCATTATGAATTCTTGGTAATACCGTTTAGTTTGACCAATGCTCCAGCAATATTTATAGATTTGATGAACCGCATCTTTATGCCATACTTAGATCAATTTGTCGTTGTGTTTCTTGACGATATTCTCGTCTACTCTGCTAATAAGGAGGAACATGATGACCACCTCCGAAAAGTGTTACAGGTTCTGAGAGAGAACCAGTTGTATGCCAAGCTCAGCAAGTATGAATTTTAGTCGGACCACATTTTATTTTTGGGGCACATCGTATCAGGAGCTGGAGAAGCAGTGGATCCCAAGAAGGTAGAAGCAGTAGAGAGTTGGCCAGTACCCAAGACCGTAGTAGATGTACGGAGTTTCTTGGGATTGGCGAGATATTACAGGAGATTCATAGCAGACTTTGCAAGACTTTTAGCACCCATGACCCACTTAACACGAAAGGATGTACCATTCGTCTGGTCGACAGAATGTCAGGCATCATTTGAGAACTTAAAGCAGAAGTTGATATCAGCACCTATTCTTACATTGCCAGTTGGGCCCGGAGGTTTCACTGTATATTGTGATACGTCAGGTAAAGGACTTGGATGTGTCCTTATGCAACATGAGAAGGTGATAGCATATGCATCTAGGCAACTTCGAGACCATGAGAAGAATTACCCAACTCATGACTTGGAGTTGGCGACAGTAGTATTTGCTTTGAAGATATAGAGGCATTACTTATATGGTGACCGAGTGGACATGTACACAGACCATAAAAGTCTAAAGTACTTCTTTACTCAGAAGGAGCTGAACATGAGACAGAGAAGATGGTTGGAGTTGATCAAGGATTATGACGTAGAGCTTCAGTATCATCCAAGCAAGGCTAATGTGGTAGCAGACGCTCTCAACAGGAGAGGCAACGCATTTATATTGACGACACAGAGGCATATCTTAGAAGACCTTCAGGAGATGGGCATCGAAGTTATACTTCCTAGTGATGTAGGAGTTCTAACAAGTCTACAAGTTCAATCCGACTTGGAAGACAGGATCAAGGCAGCTCAGGCACAGGACCTAAGGATTCAGAAGCTTAGGGCAGAATGTGAGTCAGGACACAGGAAGGAGATGAGAATTCATGAAGATGGTACACTTAGGTTTGGGTCACATCTATGGGTGCCTAGTGGAGATATCAGACAGGAGGTTATGGCAGAAGCTCACAGTTCCCAGTATTTTGTACACCCTGGAGGGACCAAGATGTACCAAGATATCAAGCAGCACTTCTGATGGAACGGGATGAAGAGAAAGATAGCTAGATTTGTTTTCCGTTGCTTGGTATGTCAGCAAGTGAAGGCAGAACAGCAGAGGCCAGCTGGGTTATTGCAACAGCTTCCTATTCCGGAATAGAAATGGAAACATATTACAGTAGACTTTGTGACCGGTTTTCCGAGATCACCAAGTGGTAAAGATGCTATTTGGGTGATAGTATATCGGCTTACAAAGGTGGTACACTTTTTTCCTTTCAGAGTAGGGCAATCTACAGAAAAGTTGGCAGAATTGTATATGCAACAGAAAGTCAGGCAGCATGGAGTCCCTGTCAGTATTGTGTCAGACAGAAGTACCCATTTTATATCATATTTTTGGAAGAGCTTACATCATAGCCTGGGTACCAAGTTAAGATTTAGCACGACTTACCATCCCCAGACAAACGGGCAATCAGAAAGAACAATTCAGACTTTGGAAGACATGTTGCGAGCTTGCACTCTGGATTTTAGAGGATCTTGGGTGAGCCACCTGCACTTAGTCAAATTCTCATACAACAACAGTTATCAAGCCAGTATCCCGATGGCACCATTTGAAGCACTATATAGTAAGAAGTTAGGTCACCACTGACATGGAATGATATTGGAGAGAGGAAGATGTTACCCCCGGAAATGATTGTCCAGACAGTTGAGGTGGTCAAGGGAATTAGAGAGCGACTTCGAGTTGCGCAGGATCGGCATCGTCATTGGGCGGACCAGCATTGTAGGCCGCTAGAGTTTTTCGTTGGGGACCACGTGTTCTTACTGATCTCATCTACCCGTGGGGTCATTAGATTTGGCGTTCGTAGGTACGTTGGCCCGTTTGTTATCCTTGATCGGATAGGCGATGTTGCTTATCGTTTATCTCTTCCATCTTCGTTACGAGAGGTGCATGACGTGTTCCATGTATCTCAGTTACGTAGGTATGTATTTGACCCAAGCCATATCCTTGATCATTCTGAGCTGGTTGTTGGTACCAACCTGTCTTACGAGGAACAGCCTATGTCTATTTTGGATCGAAGAGAGAAGATACTCAAGAACTGAATAATTAGCCTTGTCCGGGTTGCTTGGGATCATCACCCTTTAGGGGAGTCAACGTGAGAACGTGAGGATGACATCCGATCACGGTATCCGCACCTGTTTGACTCACAAGTTATATCTTTTTTTGTATACCTTGATTGTCTTAACTCATCATGCTCGTCACCTTATGAGTAGAATTGCTTGGTGTCGTCGATAGTTAAACATAGATATGTTACTTGGATTCGAAATTCCGAGGACGAAATTTTTTTAAGGAGGGTAGCGATGTCACTTTCCGTTCTCGGAATACGTATTCTAAATACATGTACTGCTGGAATATATTTATTTAATATTTATCATGTATTATTCTGTATTTAAATTCCTTTAATTTTTTGGTAATTATTTTTTTGCATTTTACTTTCTGTATTTTACTTTCTACTTTGCTTTTGGGTTCGGCCCGAGTTGGTTCATTTTTCGGCCTTGGATGGTTCAACATGAACCCACATACCACCCCCCATTTAAAACCCCAAAACCCTTTCTCTCTCTTCATTTGCTCCTCCATTACTCTTCTTCTTCATCCTCCATAATTCTCCCCACCTACCCAGCCGTATAGGCAAGTGCCAACTTGCTTCTTGATAAATTTCCAATTTTGTTGTTCCATTGTCTTCCTCTCAAGATTCTTAGATACTTTAGTACTTAATATTTTCAATTCCCATGGCTCATTTCATGCAGATCTAAGTTTAATATATTTTCAGAATTTTTAGGTTTTGATCTAGTAACTTTGTTATTTTTTCAAGTTTTGATGGTTCCATATTGTAGGGAATTTGATTCTACCCAATTTAGACCATTGGAAGTCCTGATTTTGACTTATTTTGAGTGATTTATGGTCTTCTGGTTCATGGGTTTTTCATGGCCAATGGAGGCCGGTTGGGGAAGATGAGCAGTGCATGCTGTTTCCTGGCGTATGTTGTTTGCTGGCAAAAAGTTGTTGCCTGCTGTTTGCTGGCGTATGCCGTTTGCTGGCGCATGCTGTCCTGGCGCATACTGTTTCCTGGCGCATGCTGTTTGCTGGCAAAAAGCTGTTGTCTGCTGTTTGCTTGCGCATACTGTCCTGGCATATGATGTTTGCTGGCAAAAAGCTGTTGCCTTCTGTTTGCTGGCGCATGCTGTTTGCTGGCGCATGCTGTCCTCGCGCATGCTGTCCTGGCGCATGCTGTTTGCTGGTAAAAAGTTGTTGCCTGCTGTTTGCTGGCGCATGCTGTTGGCTGGCGAAAGTTATCCTGGCGCATGCTGTTTCCTAGCATACGCTGTTTACGAACAAAAAGCTGTTGCCTGCTGTTTGCTGGCGCATGCTGTCCTGGCGCATGTTGTTTCCTAGCGCATGCTGTTTTCTGGCGCATGCTGTTTCCTGACGCATGCTGTTTGCTGGCGCATGCTGTCCTGGCGCATGTTGTTTCCTGGCGCATGTTATTTTCTGGCGCATGCTGTTTCCTGGCACATGCTGTTTCTTGGCGCATGCTATCCTGGCACATGCTGTTTCCTGGCGCATGCTATTTGCTGGCGCATGCTGTCCTTGCACATATTTTTTTCGTAGTCGCATGTTATTGACTGCTATTTTTCGTGGCCGTATGGCACTTCCTGGCCGCATGAGATCCTGACCACATATGCATTCTCAGCCGCATGAACTTCTATAATTTTTCGGCCGCATGAACTCTAGTCCATAATGCATTTTGACTGATTATTGTCCCGAATTGACATTGATTGATATTGATTGTGACCTTGACTAATAATTGATCATGCGTTCCTGGTTGGAACTAAGAGACTGGCTAGTCGTCTTATTGAATTGAATGAATGAGACACGTTCATATTAATTATGAACTATTGTAATCGATTGGCCGATCCCGAATATTGGCATACAGGCATATGCGGGCTTCAATTTATTTATTTTTCTACAAAAGCAGTATGTGTACTTTATGGTCAAGCCATGATTTATTCCGTGGTTAGTTTTAATTGTTGCATTACGCTATGTAAGACCTACAACCTAACCGCACAGGTATCGTTGTAGAGTTAGGCATATCGTACTTTGTATGGAAGTACTCATTCTGAATGACATACGACGAGATAACCATAGAACTATTCAGATAACCAGGTTACAACCCGTAAACCAAAGAAGGACCGGGGTTGTAACCCTTCATCTGAATGGAACTTGGTTTTCCACCATTTATCGGCTAGATAATATAAAAAAATTAGGTCATGTAACAATCTGGTACAAGATCAAGACAAGACTTAGACTGATCATTTCCCATTCAACAATCACGACCAAGCAATAAGTACGGCTTGAAACTTTAACTAACTAGGGTTATCACAGGCCTAGTTACTAACAAGATGCAGTGAGATTATTCCACAGCCACAAGCCCTGCAGACCATCCAGGTTACCCAGGTCGAATATTAGGGGTTAAATTCAAGTGGGTACATCGTCCAGAAAACGCATGTACCCTTAAGTGACTTAGAGGGTGCAACACATGACAGTGTACTGGAAATGTGCCCTACTCGACGGCAGGCTACAGATCCCAAGCGCGCCCAGGTAACGGGATTGCCTGTAGCTGGGAATCTCTTCATGACTACTGTGTTATTCTAGTTATTAGCCTTAGTCCATTTCAGTAGGTACCCATGACCGTGGTACTCAAGGGTCCCATCCTAAGCATGACGCAAGACAAGATTGGTTCATTTGTACAAGCACAATCGCCCACGGTATCCAGGTTATTCATACTTGTCATGTCATGTCACGTTTGCTGTCGTAACAGCAATTTGAGACATATCATGCCAGGTTTACTTGTCAGAAGTGCGCCACGACGGACCACTATCATGCATCATTATGTCGTGCCCATATATCGTGTCAGGTTCAACTATCATGTCGTATTCATGTCACAATTATCCCACATTACACTAAGGATCAAGAGAAACAACACGGATAAGGTAACAAGATTTGTCATGGCAAAACAAATGGTACAAGAGATCAAAAGGGGTACCAGGAACAGCATGCACCAGCAAACAGCATGCGCCAACAAACAGCATACGCCAGCAAACAACCAGCAACAACAATGACCAACAAACAGCATACGCCAGCAAAACAGCATGCACCAGCAAACAGCCAGTAATAGCATGCGCTAGGAAACTGCATGCGTCAGAAAACAGCATGCGTCAGGACAACATGCGCCAGCAAACAACAGTGCCAGAAAATAGTAAGCGACAGCTTTTTGCCAGCAACAACAAGCGCCACGAAACAACATACGCCAGGACAGTATGCGCCAGCAAACAGCATGCGCTAGCAAACAGTATGCGCCAGCAAACAGCATGCGCCAGGAAACAGCATGCACCAACAAACAGCATGCGCCAGCAAACAGCAGGCAACAACTTTTTTGCCAGCAAATAGCATGCAACAGGACAGCATGCGTCAGGACAGCATACGTCAGGACAGCATGCGCCAGCAAACAGCAGGCAACAGCTTTTTTGCCAGCAAACAGCATGCGCCAGGACAGCATGCGCCAGCAAACAACATGTGCCAGCAAACAGCAGACAACAGCTTTTTTGCCAGCAAACAGCATGCGCCAGAACAGCATGCGCCAGGACAGCATGCGCCAGCAAACAGCATGCGCCAGCAAACAGCAGGCAACACCTTTTTGCCAACAAACAATATGTGCCAAGAAACAGCATGTGCCAGCAAACAGCAGACAACAACTTTTTGCCAGCAAACAGCATACGCCAGGATAGCATGCGCTAGGACAACATACGCCAGCAAACAGCATGCGCCAGCAAATGGCAGGCAACAGCAGCATGCGACAGAAAACAGCATGCGACAGAAAACAGCATGCGACAGAAAACAGCATGCGGCAGCAAACAACATGCGCCAGCAAACAGCAGGCAACAGGTTTTTGCCAGCAAACAGCATGCGTTGCTCATCTTCCCCAACCAGCCTCCAATGGCCATGAAAACCCATGAACCAAAAGACCATAAATCACTCAAAATAAGTCTAGACTTCCAAAGGTCAAAATTGGGTAGAATCAAATTTTCTACAACATGGAACCATCAAAACTTGAAAATAAGAAGGTTTGATAGATCAAAATCATGAAAATCTGAAAATGGCTAAAACCTAGATCTACAAGAAAATATACAAAAAAATATAAAATGACAAGAACTAAGGTGGATTAGAAAGTTGCATAGAAGAGTTTAGAACAATAAAAATGGTGGGTTCCTTCATGAAACAAGTTGCACTTGCCTAGGCTAGGGTTCTCTTGGTTGGTGGTGGATAGTAAATGAAGAAGGAAGGAAGTAATGATGAAAGAGAAAGGGAAGGGGTTATAAATAAGGCGGGTGGTGGTAGGTAGGAGGGTTCACCTTTGGTTCATGATGAACCAAAGCAAACCAAGCCAAGCCGAACCAACCCAAGAATAAACCAATCAATGAAATGCTAGAATAAATCAAGCAGGGAGATATACAATACGGGTCAAATTATGTATACGTATACCAAGATACGTAATACGAACCACAGGCATTACAACTCTATCCACCTTAAAAGAATTTCGTCCTCAAAATTTAATTAAGTGGCTAGAGAGACATGGACAAGATATATTAATCACATGCAAGTTATACTAGACAATCCATCAAGCAATCAATCATGCAAGCAAGGAATCGAAGCCACGAGGCGTAAGGAAGACATTATACGTCACAAGTCAAATAGGTCGAGATATTGCGATCGGATATCATCCTCACGCTCCCATATTGACTCTCATAAAGAGTGATGATCCCGAGCAACACGGACTAACTTGATAGTCTTGTTCTTGAGTATCTTCTCCCTTTGGTCCAATATAGACACGGGCCTCTCCTCATACGAAAGTTTGGTACCAACAATCAATTCTGAATGATCCAAGATGTGGCTCGGGTCTGGGATATACCGTCGTAGTTAGGATACATGGAACACGTCATGCACCTCACTTAGCAACGACGGAAGAGCGAGACGATAGGACACATCTCCTACTCGCTCCAGAATATCGAACGGCCCTATATACCTAGGACTAAGCTTTCTCCGTACTTCGAAACGAATGACGCCACGAGTAGGCAAGATCCTAAAGAATATATGGTCGCTGACAGAGAATTCGAGGGGACGCCGATGAGAATCGGCCCAATGGCGTTGGCGATCTTGTGCCACGCGAAGATGATCCTTGACCCTTCTGACTACCTCGATAGTCCGAGTAATCATTTTCGGACCGAGCATCTGTCTCTCTCTAATATCATCCTATGCTAACGGAGATCTGCACTTCCTACTGTACAGTGCCTCGAATGGTGCCATCTGGATACTAGCTTGGAAACTGTTGCTGTACGAGAACTCCACCAGGTGCAGGTGATCTTCCTACGAAGCACCAAAGTCGAGTGTACATGACCGCAACATATCTTCAAGAGTCTGGATCGTGCGTTCTGACTGACCATCTGTTTGTGGATGATAAGCTGAGCTAAACTAGAGACGAGTCCCCAAACTCTTCTGGAGACTCTGCCAAAAGTGCGATGTGAATCTTGAATCCCGGTCTGAGGTGATACTGACTGGTACTCTATGCATCCGGACTATCTGCCTAAGGTACATCTCTGCCAGCTGAGTTGTCGACTGACCAATTCTGAATGGGAGAAAGTGAGCCACCTTCGTGCGCCTATCAACTATAACCCATATAACATCTCTACCAACTGGGGACCTAGGTAATCCAGTCACGAAATCTATGGTTACATGCTCCAACTTCCATTCTAGAATCGGCAAGGGCTGAAGAAGTTCAGCTGACCTCTGATGTTCAGCCTTAACCTGTTGGCAAACCAAACAGCGAGAGACAAACCGAGCTATCTCCCTCTTCACGCCATTCTACCAAAAGTGCTACCGGATATCACGGTACATCTTCGTACCGCCCGGATGAATGAAATACTGAGAATTGTAAGCTTCTGCCATGATCTCCGGTCTGATATCTCCACTGGGTACACAAAGACGTTTACCACGTCGAAGTGTACCATCTTCATAAATGCATAGCTCAGGTCTTCGTCCTGTCTCACACTCTGTCCTGAGTCGCTGAAGCTTGGAATCTGCTGACTGAGCCATCTTGATCCTCTCAACTATGCTGGACTGAACTTGCATACTGGCCATCAATGCCACATTGGTTGGAAGGACAACTTCTATACCCATCTTCTGAAGATCTTCTAATAATTCTGGTTGAGTTGTTAGAAAATAAACTCCGGTTCTCCTGCTCAATGCATCTGCAACAACGTTGGCCTTCCCCGGATGATACTGCAGGTTGACATCATAATCCACAAGTAGCTCTAGCCATCTCCTCTGATGCATGTTGAGATCCTTCTGGGTAAATACATACTTCAGGCTCTTGTGATCGGTGAAAATCTCCACCCTATCTCCATGCAACTAATGTCTCCAAAGCTTCAGTGCAAACACTACTGCCGCCAGCTCTAAGTCGTACGTTGGGTAATTCCTCTCATGTTCACGAAGTTGACGTGACGCATAAGCTATTACCTTCCCATGCTTCATCAAAACACATCCTAAATCTCTGCCTGAAGCATCACAATATACTGAGAATCCCCCGGTCCCATCTGGAAGCGTAAGAATGGAAGCCATTATCAAGCCTCGCTTCAACTTCTCAAACGAACTCTGACATTCTGCGGTCCAAACGAACTACACATCCTTGCGGGTCAAATAGGTCAAGGGCGCTGGAATCCGAGCAAAGTCCGAAATAAACCGTCGGTAGTAGCCGACCAAGCGAAGAAAACTGCAAACCTCTGTAACTGTGCTGGGTACTGGCCATGTCTCAATGGCCACGATCTTCTGGGGATCCACTTCTTCTCCTCCTCTGGTGATGATATGACCCAAGTATGAAATACAATCGAGCCAGAACTCGTATTTACTGAACTTGGCATACAATTGGTGCTCACGAAGAATCTGGAGGACAATTCTGAGATGCTGCTCATGCTCTGCTTCACTCTTACTGTAGACCAGGATGTCATCTAGGAACACTATCACGACCTGATCCAAATAAGGCATAAAGATACGATTCATAAGGTCCATGAATACAGCCGGCACATTGGTCGCTCCAAATGGCATAACAAGGAACTCCCAATGCCCATATCTGGATCTGAAAGCTGTCTTTGGCGTCCTCCTCTCTGACTCTAATCTGATGATATCCTGAGCGCAAGTCGATCTTCGAAAGTACTGCTGTCCCCTTGAGTTGATCAAACAAGTCATCTATCCTCGGGAGATGGTATATGTTCTTGATTGTCACTGAGTTCAAGGTACGATAATCAACACATAACCTGGACGTACCATCCTTCTTTTTTACAAGAAGCATCGGGGCTCTCCAAGGTGATCCACTTGCACGAATAAATCCCTTGGTCCTAAGATCTTCAATCATCTTGTACAATATCTCTAACTCTGACGACGCCATTCTGTAGACTCTCTCCGACACTGGGGCTGTCCCGGGAATCAAGTCTATGGTGAACTCGATCTCCCGCTCTGGCGGCATCCCTGGAAGCTCTTCTGGGAAAACATTTGGAAACTCCTCGACTATCCGGGGGAACTGCACTGCTGCCACGGCCATCTGCAATACCTGAGGAGAAGGTTCAACTTCGCCTCAAAAAAAAGGAAAACTCTGGCTCATCTGGAATGCTAAAAACAACCCTGCCAATATGGCAGTCTATTCTAGCATACTGGTTCCTCAACCAATCCATCCCTAAGCCCACATCATAATCGTCCATCGGAAACTCTATCAATCTAGCAGAAAATTCCCTACCGCTAACTACGATCCGACACGAGAAAATTACTCTATCTACTCCCACGAGTCCGTTACCAGTAAGTATATTGAGCCTTACTGATAATGACTCGGGCTTCAATCCTATCAGTGTCGCGAATCGTGCAGACATAAATGAATACGATGCACCAGAATCAAATAAAGCTGAAGCGGGAAAGGAGTTGACGAGAATAGTACATGCCACTACCTCTCCTGGTGCCAATCCTTCCTCTACGGTCATTACCATAGCCTGACCATGCCCTCGGGGTGCTGGTCCCCTCTGCTGAAATCCTTGCTGCCTATTCTGGATCTGGGCTTGGGCTTGTGTATACTGCTGGAGATGTTACTGCTGAAATACTTGGGTCTGAGGTGGCAAGGGCCTCGATAACGTGTACTGCTGCTGCTGCTGGACTGGTACTGGGGCTGGCCCCCTAACCGAAGGGCTAGAAAAGGTTGATAAAGAGGAAATCTATTCGGACAGTCTCCAACCCTGTGGTCCGGTGCTCCACAGGCCAGGCACAATCCCTGTGCCCTGCGACACTCTGCCACTACATGCCCTGGCTTCCCACAATGAGTGCAACCCACTGCGGAAGCCTGCTTCTGCCTCTGCTGCTGCTGGAGATATGCCGGGGTTGAATGCTGAACAGACGTAACTGAAGCCGCTCGCCTCGGAGTTCTAATGGTCAAAGCCCTGGCTGTCGGGGCTGGTGCTGAAGATTGGTTCATCTGGATGTGAGATCGCTTCCGACCTCTGGTCCTGTCCATAATCTGCTGGAAGGTATACTCATGCCTCCTAGCTGCTCTCAATACTGCATCGAAGGTCTGATGCTCAAACTGCTCCACTGCCAATAAGATCTCGAGATGGAGCCCCTGCTGGAATTGTTGGGCTCTATCATACTCGGTTGCCACCAAGGTGGAAGCAAACCGACTGAGTTTGGAACACTCGGTCGTATATCCGTCGACCGTCCTGCCCATCTGCTTCAGACTGGTGAACCTCGTCTATAGATCGTACCGTGCTACATCATCAAAATACTTGGTCTGGAATCTCTTTCTGAATACTGTCCAATCAATGGATGCTGCTAATCCCACGGCCTGCGTCGCCCACCAGCTGCGGGCAAGATCTAACAACTGCAGGTGCACTACGGCCACTTTCTCATTCTATGGGGTCCTGACTGCTTCTAGAATCACCTCTGTGTCCTGAAGCTAAGCATCTGTGGCAATAGCATCTTCGCTACCATCAAAGAAGGAAGGGTTCAAGCGCTTGAAGCTGTTGGCCGCGCTGCTACCCTGATGACCTCCTATGGTCAGAGCATCCGTCACTGCCTGGTGTAAGGCATCTCCTCGACGATCTTGGGAAGCTATCAATGACCTGATGAGACCCACCAGTGTGCCATCATCAGGCTCTGCAGGCTGAACTGGCTGGACCGGTGGTTCTCCTCCAATAGGCACAACTCTGGAGGCTACTCCCAAATGCTGGGCTGGATCTCCAGGTTGCTGCTGGTCCCCGGAAGGTGCTCCGCCTTGCTGTTCGACAGGGCCAGAAACAATGCCGCTGAAGAAAACGACATGGGGAACAATAAGGACGGACCAAGACAATTCAACGATACAAGCATGTGATCAGGTGAATCCAGGGATTCAGAGGATACGAACAGAGATCAAGGGCGAGTACTGATTGAAACTTCTATTCGGTAAACCCTTACATATCTTGATTTACAAGACCTCCAATGGGCCACCACTTAAACCATGTCACGCCCCAGAGCCAGAATATTGGAGAGCAGGGACGGACATAGCCAGCTACGTATATTGAAGTGCAACCTACATCGCTATACGGTCACGGCTGTCTAGATACATGAGGGTTTAACTACAAGCCAACAGTCTCTTATGGTCATGAATAAGTCTAGTGTCTCAATCACAAGAAAGTAAGCAAATGTCACAAGATGTATGATCACAAAATATACAATAGTAAGGCATCCCAAATATTATATATTCAGCTGATCATGAAGCTAGTCGTTAAAAAATGTGAAGACTAGCAAGCGTTTTGTCATACATGATCAACCCTAGGATCTGCCAATCATGTTACAGTCCATAGACAGACAGTAAGTAAAGGTGCAATCGAGCTAAACAGGTGCTCGTCGGCTAAACGCCTCAAAAAAATATTTTTAAAATAAAGTGGGAGAGCCAAAAAATAACCCACTCGTTGCCCTGGTTACGACTGGTGGTCACCATCGGGCTGGAAAGTCGGTAGATCCTCTGGAGCTGCTCCGAAATTTGGCTATACAAAACCAGCCGGGTCAGATCCCAGAAAGAGCAAGTGCCACAAAGGAAGCTTTACTTAGGAACTAAAACCAGCAATTAGTACAAGAGTATAAATAAGTAAAAACTGGAAATATGAAAATATCAGGATGATATACGACGAGATAACCATGAAACTATTCAGATAACCAGGTTACAACCCGTAAACCAAACAAGGACCGGGATTGTAACCCTTTATCTGAATGGAACTTGGTTTCCCATCATTTATCGGCAAGATAATATAAGAAAATCAGGTCATGTAACAATCTGGTACAAGATCAAGACAAGACTTAGACTGATCATTCCCCATTCAACAATCACGACCAAGCAGTAAGTACGGCTTGATACTTTAACTAACTAGGGTTATCACAGGCCTAGTTACTAACAAGATGCAGTGAGATTATTCCACAGCCACAAGCCCTACAGACCATCCAGGTTACCCAGGTCGAATATTAGGGGTTGAATTCAAGTGGGTACATCGTCCAGGAAACGCATGTACCCTTAAGTGACTTAGAGGGTGCAACACATGACAGTGTGCTGGAAATGTGCCCTACTTGACGGTAGGCTACAGATCACAAGCGCGTCCAGGTAACGGGATTGCCTGTACTTGGAAAATCTCTTCATGACTACTGTGTTATTCTAGTTATTAGCCTTAGTCCATTTCAGTAGGTACCCCTGACCGTGGCACTCAGGGGTCCTATCCTAAGCATGACGCAAGATAAGACTGGTTCATTTATATAAGCACAATCGTCCATGGTGTCCAGATTATTCATACTTGTCATATCATGTCACGTTAGCTGTCGCAATAGTAATTCGAGACAAATCATGCCAGGTTTACTTGTTAGGAGTGCGCCACGATGGGCCACTATCATGCATTATCATATCGTGCCCATGTATCGTGTTTGGTTCATGTATTATGTCGTGTTCATGTCACAATTATCCCACATTATACTAAGGATCAAGAGAAACAACACGGATAAGGTAAAAAGATTTGTCATGGCAAAACAAATGGTACAAGAGATTAAAAGGGGTGCCAGGGACAGCATGCACCAACAAACAGCATGCGCCAACAAACAGCATACGCCAGCAAACAGCCAGCAACAGCATTCACCAGCAAACAGCATACGCCAGCAAAATAGCATGGGCCAGCAAACAGCCAGCAACAGCAGCAAACAGCAGGCAACAGTTTTTTGCCAGCAACAGTATGCGCCAGAAAACAGCATGCGTCAGTACAGCATGCGCCAGGACAGCATGCGCCAGCAAATAGCATGCGCTAGCAAACAGCATATGCCAGCAAACAGCATGTGCCAGAAAACAGTATGCGCCAGCAAACAGCAGGCAACAGCTTTTTTGCCAGCAAACATCATACGCCAGGATAGCATGCGCCAGGATAGCATGCGCCAGCAAACAACAGACAACAGTTTTTTTGCCAGCAAGCAGCATGCGCCAGGACAGCATGTGCCAGAAAATAGCATACGCCAGGAAACAACAGGAAACATCATGCGCCATAAAATAGCATGTGCCAGCAAACAACAAGCGCCAGCAAACAGCAGGCAACAGCTTTTTACCAGCAAAAGCATACGCCAGGACAGCATGCGCCAACAAACAGCAGGCAACAGCTTTTTGCCAGCAACAGCATGCGCCAGGAAACAGTATGCACCAGGAAACAACATACGTTGCTTATCTTCCCCAACCAGCCTCCATTGGCCATAAAAACCCATGAACCAAAAGACCATAAATTACTCAAAATAAGTCGAAATTAGGACTTCCAATGGTCTAAATTGGGTAGAATCAAATTTCCTACAACATGGAACCATCCAAACTTGAAAACAAGAAGGTTTGATAGATCAAAACCATAAAAATCCAAAAATGGCTAAAACCTAGATCTACAAGAAAATGTAAAATGACAAGAACTAAGGTAGATTAGAAAGTTGCATAGAAGAGTTTAGAACAATAAAAATGGTGGGTTCCTTTATGAAGCAAGTTGTACTTGCCTAGGCTAGGGTTCTCTTGGTTGGTGGTAGAAAGTAAATGAAGAAGGAAGGAAGTAATGATTAGAGAGAAAGGGAAGGGGTTATAAATAAGGAAGGTGGTGGTAGGTAGGAGGGTTCACCTTTGGTTCATGATGAACCAAAGCAAATCAAGCCAAGCCGAACCAACCCAAGAATAAACCAATCAATGAAATGCTATAATAAATCAAGCAGGAAGACATGCAATACGGGTCAAATTATGTATACGTATACCAAGATACGTAATACGAACCACAGATATCGCTCGGTCAAGACGACTGCTCGCTCGGGTGGGATAGTTTCGGTGAACTTGCCTCATCTTAGACTTCACATAATAAACGTATGTTTTCAACTTGCACAAGTAGACTTGATAATAAAAGGGACGAATCCACATAGAAAAGTGAATAATCCACATAGATAAGGAAATAATTCCAAAGCATCCGCTGGTTCAAGACTTGTATTGAGAGATGAGAGGGAGCTGAGTGACTTGTAATGGGAGAAAAGTGAGCTTGAGTGATTGTAATCTTGGCCTTGCGCCCTATTGTAATCCTTGTTTCAACATCTATAAAATATATCTTTTGAATGACTTGTGTTTTGTTCTAATTTCTGCTGCTATTATTCAATGTCTTTGTTTGAGACTTCTGTGCGACGATCCCGCCGCAACCGCTATAATCAGCCGTTATGGAACCCGCCTTGTACGAGCGTAATCTAGCCTCGTACGGCATCATGCCTTAGCGAGTACGATCGCTCCTACGGGAGCGGGACGTGACATAATGGTATCAGAGCACGGCTTTACATTCTTGGACTATCGATTGAATTCTTTAACTTCGTTGTTTTCGCAAATTCTGAATTGTTGCTTCTGTAAAGTTGATATCGTTGGTGCGCTCTCTTTCAAATGTTCCACGGGATGTCCATACATTAAGTCTAAATAATTTGCAAAACGTAGAAGAACAGTTTTTGACAAGAAACAAAAAAAGATGGTTCATGTAAGCAAGGTTGGCTAAGTTGGGCTAGACATATACACCAAAGTTACGTCGACCTTAGCAAAGTCGAGTGCAGGATTCATAATGTTTCGAGCTAGAATGAGTTGAACTCGATTGAGTAAAGTGAGATGATTATCGATAGGGGTGCTATCGAGCGACGATAACTTCGATGCGATATAGATGAGCGTGCTTGGAATTTGAGGAATGGTTCGAACGAAAAATTTAAAGGAGTCGATTTTGATTCAAATGGCAGTTTTAAGGATTTGTCAAATGACTTCATCCCTGGGTGGTATATGCGATAGCCTCAGGGATGTCGATCAATCAATTGAGGATGCGGGGTGTTAATGAGTCTGTCAGCAAGCGTCGTATTATACAAAGCTTTAGAGTAAGTATCGTTGAATAAGTTGTAGTCTTGAGATTTGATGAGTTGATTCGAACAACCTAGAAATTGATGCACATGGAACGTGCACGAGATTGAGGATTGCACGAGTATAAAACATGAAAATGATTGAGTCCGTAAAATTGAATCGAGGAAAAAGTTAGGTGTACGAATGGATGACTTGATCGAAAAAATCGATATAGATCGTATACGAAAAGTTAGCACGATGGAAAGATAGCATGCATGAAAAGATTGATTCGAATGTTTGAAAATAACTCTGAGGATTGGAATTAATGTTGCTCGATGATTTGAGTTAGCAAAGAATGATGTGATTTGGAGAAAAACGTTGGTCGATGACTTAAGATAGACGGATAAAAAATACGCGAATTTGGGTTTGAATAAATTGATGTTGTGAATGATTTGAGGGATAATGATCGAACTTGAATTTGAATTTCGAGGAGATTATTCGGTCGGACGATAGCAACATTCGCACGACTCGAAATTCGTTGCAATGGAAGATCTTCAAGTTACGCATATCATCTATGGTATTGAGGTGTATCAAAGATCGATATATGATAACTCGGGAGCACTCTAATTCGAGGAATGACGATCGTTCAGGTGTTATTGTCCTGACGGATGCTATACTTAGGATTTTGTTTGAAATGAATGTTGGATGAAAATGATCATGTCTTGATGGTTACGTTGATAACTACAATATTGACGATCTTGTCTTGTGCGAGCGTAACTCTAGCCTCGCACATGCGTCACGTCGAATTTGGGGCGATCGTTTCGCGTGAGCGCTGACATGATGATTCATGTCATGGGAATAATTGAACTCGGAAAATTAGGACGTGTCAACTTTGATTGTCTCAACTTGTTGGCTTGATGCGTAGGTAAATTCGAGGATTTGTAGGACTTGTGTTTGACGAATAAATGAAACTTGAGGATTGAGTAGGTCCAATCCGTGCATCGAGAATGAATTAGTCTAGACACAAAACAAAAGTTACGTCCCTATGAGGATGATTGACCCGCGGGAGCGTGCATGGTGATTCATGTCTACCGCGGATAATCTGAATCGTATGAGATCAGGACGCAACATATTGTTAAGCTAGACGACCTCATGATCGAATACGTGAATTGGGATGAATGACTTAGGGAATATGAAATATGAATTATGGTTTAGTTATGAATTGTGTCGTAGCGTGCTTGAGTTGGAAGGATTGATAGGCGGATTATGTCGAACGTGTCCGAAGAGATAGACTATGCGAAATGGCTTGATGAACGAGTGATATTGATATGTCAAAGAACTGGTTGAAACGTGATTTATCGTAGGATGGCTTTGCTGAATGACTCAGGCCCCGTGCGACGAGTGTTAGGATGTGTGTAGGGAATCAATATTCGATGTTTAGAAATCAGAGTGATGCAAGCTTGGGTAGAATATCCCGTACTATCAATTTGGTTTGACCTTAGGATGGGGTCAGTGTTGATATTATGGTTTGGGAACTATGATTCCAATACTGACGGATGACCTTAGCCTAAAGACATAGCCTAGCGGTTAGGCAGACATCCCGGTGCGGAGCGATTGGAATTGTGGAGGCACCACTCTTGAGTCTCGGTTGACATGCATGTATATCAATGATGCTTGAAAATGTGCACGATCCAACTCGAGTAGTGATGGCGGAATTCGCTATCACGAGACTTGGCTGAAATTCATGTATTTTGGGGACGCCTAAAATATGTGCACGATCCAACTAAGTGATACGTTGAATTCAAGTGAGACTTAAGGAGTGAAAAAGTGTCAAAGATTTTGAAATCATATTAAAGAAAAGATTGATAGTAGCACAAGTGTGGCTCGAATTTAGGAAATGCATAGGAGAAATGTGTGCGAGAGTCGTTGAACGTTCGTGTGATAAGTCCATGAGTAAGTACTCAGTTAGTTTTGAGGACGAAACTTTTTCTGATTAGTGTATGATGTAGTGCCCCATCCCGCTCAGTCAATCGAAGGAATCGGAACGCCGACGGCGTTCGGACTTAGCCTTGCAACGGCTGCTCGAAGACATCGCTCGGTCAAGACGACCGCTCGCTCAGGTGGGGTAGTTTCAGTGAACTTGCCTCATCTTAGCCTTTACATAATAAATCACATATTTTTAACTTGCACAAGTAGGCTTGATAATAAAAGAGACGAATCCACATAGATAAGGGAATAATCCCGACGGGTCGAATTGAGTTAGAATATGAAAAGGTCGAACGGTCGGCTTAGAGTTGGTGCACGGTGTGCTTTGAAAATAACACTCGATCCTTCATCCCGTGGCTTGGGAGAAGGAAAGTTGGTTGAGTAGGCAAAGTTATGAACGTAGTCTAAGTCATAGACGTCGTCCGCATGAATGCTTGATAAAGCATGCACGATCCATTGTCTAAGGCTTGGCATAGCCTTTGCCCGCCCCATTGGTTAAGCTGTATTGCATAGCTTGTGGCATAAGTCTAGGCAACCAAATAACTTGTTTGTTCAAGCCGGAAACGTGCACGACACGTTCCATCAAGGCAAAGCTTGATGTAGCCTTTGGTCGTCAAGTTGTTGCAAAGTTAAGTTAGGTAAGTTATGTTAGGCTATCGGAGTAGTAGCAAGCATGGTTCTACGAGTTCTACGGCTGGGTATAACCACATAGTCTTACGGTCTCAAGGCCCGTCATATAGAGTATGACTTGGGCGGTGGTGTCGCATAGAGTTCACTTGGCTTAAAGCACGATGCACGGACTTAGTGTTTAAGGCACGAGCTACGGTTGATTGCAAGTCGAGCTTAGAAAAAGGGCTATCAAATGGTCATTCTGAGTTGAGTAAAATGATAGGGTAACATGGAAGAATGCTCGCGACCGTGGGTCATCGAGACAGTCTCAAATGATAGAAGTCTTGATATTGGTTTTAAAAGAGATGGTAACACAGGAAGAAGAATGACTATGTGAGACGTCAGTTTGAGTCGAGTCTTGCATGGTCATTGGACAACTTATCGACAAGGACGAATGTTTCCTCGAGCGACAACCCGGTGCCACGGGATCGACTCGACCTAGGAGGAAACAGGGGTATAGCCGAGCTGGAAGTACCGCTCAGGTTAGTCGGAGGCTTTCAGCGGGGATCGCTACTTGAGCTGAAAGGTATCCCGAATAACAAAGCTATGTCCAGGTATAGCTTGTGGTGCTAGTGACCTCATATAGGTAGGTCAGCATGGGCGGCAATCCGCGTGTGTGCCTTTGGATTGAGTCGAGTTGAATTTGTGTACAGTTAGAAGATAATGTTTGGGCCTAAGATTTGGCTTCAACATAGGCGACATGTTTCGGCATGAGTTGTAGTGTCGAGTCTTGAGTTGTAGGCATAGAGTTGCACAAGTTGGTTTGAGTCGTTGGAGTTTAAGTCAGGAAACCGCCGTAAGGCAAAGTTGGTTAAGTGACATTAAGTTCGCAAGTCTCGATTGGATCAGTTGGTGATCAAGTAGCAAGGGCCGCGAGGTGGCGATATGGTTAAGTCACACTGAGTTGCGAGGCACGACACGATAGATTTATAGCACGGTCACAAGGAATTGGACACTATCGCGTAGTCGCGTCTTAATTTTGGCCGAAAGGCAAGCACGACTGGATAGGTTAACGTTGTTCTTGCAAGCACGGGATGGTCTAGAGACACAAAATATGCTAAGGCGACTGTCCTAAAGCTGATCCTATGGCAAGAGTAGAAAGACAATCATAACGGGACTATGTTACACAAAGTAAATAAACGTGTTGGTTTTGTATGGATGGGCGAGGAGCTCATTCCACCAGTACATTGAGTACTGACACCCACATAGTTTTCATGTGCAGGCACAGGTAGAAGCTCGTGGCACGGAGCTCGTTTGGATGCGTCGAGGCACGGAGTTTCTTGGCGATTCGAATCGTGCGGCCGCATGGAGTCAAGACTTATACGGGACATAATGTATGGACGTCGTCTTTCGAAGCATCCGCTGGTTCAAGACTTATATTGAGAGATGAGAGAGAGCTGAGTGACTTGTAATGTGAGAAGAGTGAGCTTGAGTGATTGTAATCTCGGCGTTGCGCCCTATTGTAATCTTTGTTTCAACATCAATAAAATGCATCTTTTGAATAACTTGTGTTTTGTTCTAATTTTTGCTGCTATTATTCAATGTCTCTACTTGGAACTTCTGTGCGACGACCCCGTCGCAGCCGCTGTAATCAGCCGTTATGGAACCCGCCTTCCACGAGTGTAATCTAGCCTCGTCCGGCATCACGCCTTAGCGAGGACGATCGCTCCTACAGGAGCGGGACGTGACAGGCAGCCCCCTCCCCCCATCCTCCTCCCCGCACCACCGGAGAGAGAGAGAGAGAGAGAGAGAGAGAGAGAGAGGGGAGGGGGGGGGGAGGAGAGTGGAGGGATAAAATGGTCATTACATATCTCACTTAACAACAATTAACGGAAATAGGGCAAAATGAAATTTCATACTTTCTAGAACTTTAAGAACATAGGATCTTTTAATGCAAAAAGCGAAAATCTAACGAGAAATTTTTTGCACTTTACCTTTAATATATATATATATATATATATATATATATATATATATATATATATATATATATATATATAGTTCCATCTTAATTGACTCTCACCACTCTTGTGAATCCAAATTGCAGGATGATTATATAGTTTGATTATTTACATTCTTATCTTAAAAAATATTCAAGAAAAGAAAAGAAAAAAGTGCAACTACACCCACCCAAAGTGAAACATAAATGGTCTAATAAGCAAACACATTGGCTCCGTGACCCCTCTTCTTGATCCCAACGCCATGGCTGCTACTCCTCCTCCTCGGAAAGATCAAGCTTGACCCGACCTTCACCTCCTCCTCGAACTCACACGGCCGGTCCTCGTCGATCCTCCCTACCACCACGCTCTGGCTCCGCCTCACGTCCGCCCCGCGCTGAACATCCGCGCGCCGCGCACTCGACGCGGCGCGGATGAGCTCCCGGAGGTCGTCGTCGAGGCCGAGATCCACGTCGGACCGCCTCGAGGAGGAGGTGAAGCTGCAGTCGCTGTACGCGAAGTCGGAGTAGGACGGGTACGCGCCGCGGTACTGCCCGACCTTCCCGGCGCAGGCGGTCATGCCCCGGACGTACATGTCCCGGATGCCGCACAGGAGCCGCACCGGAGCTCTCATGCACCTGCTCAACCAGCTGCCGCCGCCCTTGCTCATACCGAACGATTTTTTCAACGTTTTTTTTCCCTTCTTCTAGAAGAGGTTCGAATGACTCAAGAAAAATGAAGTTGGCGATATAGAATGGTTGCTTACTTATAGGTGTGGAACTTCTTGGATTGTGATAAGAATGACAGATAGGTGGCGGAATCGGAATGGAACACGCGACGAAGACCGCAACCTAAGCAACTGCCCACAACCCGCGGCTGCTTTTGTAGGGTTTCCGATTTAGTACGCGCGCGCCCACAGACAGTCGAAACTTTTGTCTTTGTGACATGCACGCACGTAGAATTTTCCGTTGTTAGCCGAGAGTTCAGAAATATAAAAAATAGGCTTAATTGCATTTTGCTATCCTCAACTATTCCGCCTTTTCAACTTGATACTATAAACTTTTTTTCGTAACAAATTGGTACCTCAACTATTATTTTTTTTCAACTTGATACCTAATTTTTCAAAAATTCCGAAAATGCCCTTCCCTCTTCCTTCCCTCCACCCCCTTCCCCACTCCGGCCACCCCCCCTGCTAGCTCTGGCCGCCCCACCCTCCCCCCCCCCCCCCTGCTAGCTCCGCCCCCCCCCCTGCTAGCTCCGCCCCCCCCCCCCCCCCCCGCCCCCCACCCCCCCCCCCTGCTACCTTCGGCCACCCCCTGCCCCGCCTCCCGCCCCGCCCTCCCTCCCCAGCCCCTCCTCCCGTGCTGCCGCGGCCTAGGGGAGAGGCGGGGGCGGGCGGGCGGCCGGAGGCAGGGGGGGGGGGGGGGGGGGGGGTGGGGGGCGAGGGGGGGGGAGGGGGGGGGGGCGGAGCTAGCAGGGGGGGGGGGGCGGCCGGAGTGAGCAGGGGGGGCGGCCGGAGCGTGCAGGGGGGGAGGGTTAGGGGTAGGGGTAGGGACATTTTAGTCCAAAATAACATATGGGTACCAAATTGTTACAAAAAATAGTTTATGGTACAAAGTTTAAAAATGGTAATAGTTGAGGGTAGCAAAGTGCAATTAAGCCTAAAAAATAATACTATTTGTACCACTAAATTGTACTTTTAAATTGTCTTTTCTAACGCAACAGTTGATGTGATATATTGTCTATTGATATGACAGCTGACGTGATAAATTTTAAAATTAAAATTAAAATTAATATTAAAACTAATATTAACATTAACATTAACATTAAAATTAAAATTAAAATTAATTTTATCGTTAATATTAACAATAAATGTTAACAATAATATTAATATTAACATTAGCATTAATATTAACATTAATTAACATTAATATTAACATTAATTAATATTAATATTAAATTAATATGGACAAAATTGGATAATTAACTTTTTGGGTTAAAATTTGTCATGTCATAGATCATGTCAGATGACACATAATATTATTTAACATGCCGTGTCAGCTGCCACATAAGAAAGAATGTATTGGAGAGTCAATTTAAAGGTACGAATAGCATTACTCAAATATAAATTCATACTACTCGCCATTAAAAGTTGCATGCTATTAGAAATTTCATACTATTGGCCCTTAATGTTTTCATTGAGGAGAATCATGAAACTGCCATATTCCAATCTAATTCTAGTCAAACGTTGAATTTAATAATATTTTGAATTAGATAAAAATTTAAGAAAATAATAAATACAGTGACATTCCTATGTTTCATGAGTATTTTAGCTATTGTTCATATTTCAAAAATAATTACATTGCTGACTGCCCCTTTCCTTTATAGATTTTATAAAACATAGGAGTGGCCAGTGTTACAAATTTATATAGAATATATAAACTAGAGGGGTGGTCCCTATAATTAGTTTCAAAGTAGGAATGATTTTTGTAATAAGTATAAAACATATTAGTAGTTAACGCAATTTGTCCAAATTTTAAATTATATTAGAACAATCTAAATATATTATAGTTACTAGTTATTATAGACATTGTTTTTAAAATTTTGGTTTATGTGGTTTAAATATATAATATTTAATATATTTTAGTTATAGTTTTTATTGATATATTTATAGGCTTTATATGTCCAGTTAGTTATAAAGATTCTAGTTTTTATTATTATGATGAGAATATATTCGATATGGGTTTAGTTTGATAATATCATTTACTTAATTTAAATATAATTTGAGTATATATATATATATATATATATATATATATATATATATATATATATATATATATATATATATATATATATATATATATATATATATATATATATACACCAAAATATATAACTTTCATTAAAGATGACTCGACCAGACAACCAAGCGAGCCCAACATGGCAAAAGACCAATAGCTGGACATGTCGAAAGCTTACGACAAAAGCTTACGACAAGTTCAGCCCAACATGGCAAAAGACCAATAGCTCGACATGTCGAAAGCTTACGACAGGGTCAACTGAAGGTTCCTCATCCGGGTTTTGCGCCAGTTCGCCTTTAGCCAGAAATGGATCGACCTCATATTCAAAAATATCTCTAATTGCTGGTACTCGATCTCCATCAACCGGAAAATGGGAGACTTCTTCCACTCGGCTAGAGGCCCAAGACAGGGAGATCCGATCTCTCTCGCCTTATTTATCATAGCCCACGACGCCCTCAGTAGAAAAATTTTAAAACTATGTCTCCACAGCCACATTAAGTACTTCTCTGGCCGTAGAAATAGCCTTACCATATCACACCTCTTCTATGCGGACGACAGCCTCATATTCCTCAACTGGGGTAATGATAGTGTGGACAACCTTCTGAAGATGCTGCAGGACTACTCTGAGACATCAGGACAGGTGATCAATATGGGTAAATCTGCTTTGATTGTCTCCTAAAAGGATCACATCTCCCTTCGGGCTGAGGAGATTGCTGCGAGTACTGCTTTTAAGATCACGCATCTCCCCATCCAATATTTGGGGGTGCCACTGTTCAAAGGAAGGACAAAACCTGAATACTTCTTTGAGATGGCTGCAAAATTTGAGAAAAAGGTCTTGGGATGGAGAGGGAGACTTCTTTCCTTTGGGGGCAAGATTACCCTCCTCAAGAGCGTGCTTACTGCCCTCCCTATCCACTCTCCGTCAGTGATTAAATCCCCCAAAAAACTTCTCCAGAAATTAGAGAAACTGATGGCCGCCTTCCTCTGGAACTCTGAAGATCAATACTGGACCAGATAGATCTCTTGGAGCAATGTGTGTCGACCGATGGAAGAAGGGGGTCTAGGCATAAGATCCCTCGACCATGTGATGACTGCTCTCCACGCGAAAAGGTGCTGGACGTTAATTAATGGTGAGTCGGTGTAGGCGCAATACATGGTCCAGAAGTATGGGGACCCATCCACTCCCAGCTATTCCCTCCCTTACTCTCCCTCCCCGCTATGGCGATATATGATGAAGATATTTCACACAGTCTATTGCAACTGCCAATAGGTTCTGGGCCGTAACAATATCCCTATATGGGGCCAGAACTGGTGTGGTACCCCTCTCCCCAAACCTCCCGAGTTCATCTATATCCCCTCCGTCCTCAGGTGGTGGCCTCTCCGATGGTCCGCATATCCCTGGATGAGGAGGTCAACATTCGTAATTTTCTACCTGTGGAAGCTAATGCCGTGCTGGACGACATTACCCTTAACAATGAGAAGGACAAGATAGTCTGGGTTCTTGACCAATATGAAGAATTCTCTACTAAATCTTACTATGAGCATCATCGTAGGAGACACCCGATCGACACCTGGAGCAGCTTCTGTTGGAACAAGTATATCCAGCCTCGCATTGGCCCCTTCCTCTTGCGTCTTCGAAGGAACGTCATTCCGGTTGAGGTCAGACTTATTTCCATAGGTATCAACCTTGCTTCAAGATACGTGTGTTGCACTAACCCAGACACTGAAACAAATGACAATCTCTTCGTTTTGGGCGAGACGGCTCAAAAGATATGGCTCCACTTTGCTACCAATTTCCACCTTCCCACCTACTACTCCACTGTCGATCAACTTGCTCATGTATGGCTTCATGACTCTTCTCTCTCGCTTCTCCCCTCCTCGGCGGACATCAGCAGGAACATTATCTTCGCTTCCTGCTTATGGGTAATCTGGAAGGAAAGGAACTCCATTAGTTTGGCGACGGGACTGGGAACTACCGAAAGATCATCCGCCGAGTTACCTCGCATCTGCAACATACCATCTCTACTCATAATCTGGGGACAGACGTATTGGGGCGTATCATCACGAATACGAGAGACGTCCACTCGGAGATCTCTGCTCGAAGGGTGGCACCGGGGGTGGGTAAGAAGCTGAACATTGCGACAAAGATAGGGGAAGACACAGGTCTGGCGTGTGGGGATGTCATCAGAGACAACCTCGGCAACCTAATCTATGCCTTCTCCCTGTTCAAAGCGGATACTACTAGCCCTCTACCGGAACTTGACGCCCTTCTCCTGGCGTTACATTGGTGTCACTCCCAGAATATCCAGTACAGTGAAATTGAAAGCTCGTACATCCACCTTACCAACATCATTACCAAAAAAAGCTGAACCTCCCTGGACTCTCAGATACAAGATCCGCAAAATCCAACAAATTTTCAACCCAGCTATCGACATTAACCACATCTCTTCTAGTGCAAATGGCGTGGCAAAAGCTCTGGCGTCTCTAACTCGAGATTTTAGACGTGACCAGATCTTCTTCCACACCTTCGAACATCCAATGGCGACCAGCAACGCACTGTTTAAGGAACTCTCGGGTCCCTAGGGGGTCCCTTTTCTTCTATTTTCTTTCTCACTTTTGTATAACCCCAGTACCTCCGGGGTGGATAGTTTGAAATTTTCTTTGTTTACCCCCCGGTCTCTCCGGAGAGGATAGTTTTATTTTGGTATGACAGGGCTATGATCTGGCACTTATACTTTTGTAGGTCGGATAATCTTCCGACGTCATCTTTGAACTTAGGCTCCCCCGTATAGTAATAAAGTCCCATATTTAAAAAAAAAAAAAAAATGTACCATTAACGAAGTCCATAACCACCAGAAGCTACTCTCGTGACTCTTGCAGTTGAAATATAGCTCAACCATCATCTCGTCGAAAAGATTAAGATATGTTTTCCGTCTTCTGCACCATCTTCCGGGACACCTTCACAGGCCGCCAAGAGCAAACCTTCCATGAAGTGATAACAATTTTGTACAACTATATATATGTACTACCATTCCAAGACACGAAAACGACGCCTATTGCCATGATTCATAATTTTGAGTTTGATTTAAAGGGGATGGGAGTCAGTGGGGATTGCCCACGAAGAATGTAATCCTTTTTTATTTTCATTAATATAATCACCAGGTTCCGTATATATATACAGGTGATTAGAAAGATTTTTAATTTTTTTTGATTTTTTATTATTAATGGAGAATATGCATACGGCTTATTTTTTTTTAGCCTTTTTCAGTCGCATTATAATATTATTCTTTTCATTTATAAAAATTACGGGAGTCGGAGTGGAGTGGATCCAAAAAGCATATGCAATACAACATACACAAAAGTTCTGTGCGTAACGTCCGACATCACAAACAATATAAATTATAGTTATGGCCCATTTCCAATTCATGCTCATGTTATTCAACAAATAAAATAATGAACAGACGAAAAATTATTTTTTTTACAAAGTTTTTTCTATTATAAAGAATTATAATTGATTTTATATATATATATATATATATATATATTATATCAAGAGAGATTACTGCAAACATTGTGATTTTGTAAAGGAAAATGCTAAGTCTACAACCAAATGCTTACAACCTTCTTACAATCTCTCCCTCCCACCCCTTACACATGGGTCCCACCATCCCACTCATCCCTCCTGCTACATGGGCTCCACCCAATCCCACAACTTTTCCCCTCCTCTAATCAAAGTCCGACACGTAAAGGACATGTGGCAGTTGTAAGAGAATTGTAAGTATTTGGTTGTAGACATAGCAAAACTCTTTTGTAAATGATGATCTCAAACACACAATATGGATGTAGTTTCAAAACTAGTCACATTCACAAGCATTTTATGATCACTATGTTTTATCTGAAGTTAGTGTGATTATAATTTTGAAATCATACAATAACATAATACTAAAATCCTTAGTAACGAACCCCATTCCAGAAGACATTCTAAAATACGAGCTTGTAATATAATTGTGAGCCACTTATTCAAATTAGAGAAAGAAATTGAATTGTAAACAAGCGCTCAATAGCAAGATCGCAAGTCACGGGAAAGGCCTCCAGTAGCTCAGGAGTAAGGGGAGCAATCCGAAATACGAGCACCACGTTGTCGTCAGACTGGAGACAACTGGCTACTTAGTTTTTGTCAAAAATTGTTGGTCTTATTTTTCTTAGCCACATCATTTATAGCTTTCAGCTTGTAACTTTTTTATATATTTTTTTACACAAAGAACCTTGGGCCTTTTAATATAGCATGTCATGCAAGGCCGGTCCTTAATAATTAAAGGCCCTGTGCGAATTTTAAAATGTGGCCCTAAATTTATTTATTCATATTTTTTAAATATATTATTGTATGTCTTTATCAAAATCTCCTGAGATAGCTCTTGATTGTATATTATAACTGAATCTATAGGTAGTTACTAAACAAAATAACTAAAACTCAAATTATCTATATTCAAGCACATTACAAAGTATAATAAAGATGTTTTAGAAAGAAGACGTACTCACCGTTAAATTGTCTAAATCTGGCCTCAAATTTTTCTGTTGATGAAAACATATAATAAAACGAATAACGATCAATACCCAAATGAGAAGTAATATGTAATCACACAATTTAAAGCCTCCAAGACCTGAGCAGGGCCAGCCTAGGGCACGAACGAGATGGGCGACCGTCATGGGCCCCCAATTTTGGAAGTCCCGTTATTTTACAATAGAATAGGTATATAAAAAAACAGAGACCCAATCTGGAAGCAACAAAAAAGCCAGTGCTCCAATCGAAAAAAAATGATAGATTGATTGATGATTTTGCTTGTAAAATTTTTTATTCATGTGAGAAAAATGGCCAAGTTTTAGATTTTGTCATAGGTCCCGTAAATCATAGGACCGACTATGGACCTGAGTTACCTGATGCAAGACCAAGAGCTCCAGTC
The DNA here is from genome assembly GCA_029216955.1 of Iris pallida. Classification (NCBI taxonomy): domain Eukaryota; kingdom Viridiplantae; phylum Streptophyta; class Magnoliopsida; order Asparagales; family Iridaceae; genus Iris; species Iris pallida. The sequence goes on from JANAVB010015600.1 coordinate 11,751,236, forward strand.
TTCGACTTCATTATTTCTTAAATAAATACTAAGCCTGCACATCCAAATTCTTAAATTATATATATATATATATATATATATATATATATATATATATATATAAAACCTCATCATTATTGTAGAAAATAAATTCATCTAACAATTGAGGGATCTTTAGAAACAAAATAGCAATTAACACACAGGTCAGAGCAATATCTTTAAGAAATTCTAATTTTTTGGTATGATTATAAGTATGAATCTAAGAGTCAGTAGGGAATAGGAATCCAAGAATTGGAGGTCTTTGAGGGATTGTAGAGTAGGAATTGAGGAAAAAATGGTATAACTTGAAATACAAAATTACAAAACTAATCATAATATTTTTTTGAGGCCCCCAAAAATTGGAGCCCTGAGCGACCGCACTATTGGCACGGCCCCAGGGCCGGCCCTGATGTCATATATCAATATATATAAATCCAATCCAACATGACATATGTTTCTATATTTAGAACTCATTAACTAGGTAGGAATATGATTTTGCTCCAATCCAATTATTATTAGGATTTCTAACGGGCCAATCCTAACAATCACAACCTTGGATCATATTCATCATCCAACTCAACAAGCATCTAGCAGCTTAGAGCCTTCAACCTTCAAACAGTAGTTTTGATCTCATGAACCACCCTCTCCCTGGGGCATCAGTAGTCTAGTCACAAATTGACTCCAAAATTAAGTTTGGCTCAAATTCGTACTTCATCTCTGCTACCTCGATCGTCAATGTTAGAGTATTTCAAAATAACCGTCATCACACCATGATCAATAAATTAATATGACTTGTCATTTGCGAGCCATGGAAGGTTGATCAACTGCAAACGAACTATCCTGGATATCCAACCCTATCACCATAGAATTCATAGGAGCACCACCTTAAACAATATCTTCAACTAGCTGATAAATATTATCGTACACCTCTCCCTTCATGAGCACGATGTAATGACATGTCACCCTTAGAACTCCACCTTTTACCGATAACCCACATCCCGTAGAGTCTAACACATCCAACGATATAAAAAATTTATGCATCTTTGGTACATATCGTACACCACCAAGCATGTGTACCATGCCATAATGCATCTTAATATCTATTTTTCTTCACCGGCGGCCTCACAAACTGAATCATCACCCAAGCGAAAAATACAAGTCTTCTTCTCCAAAGCAGCAAAGTAAGATATGTCTGAGCAATTTTTTATAGAACTACTGTAAAACCCCTAAATTTTTACTATATTTTTATTATTTTATAAATTTGGTACTGATTATTTTTATTTTATATTTGTACGTCGCGTAGTTGCATTGTACGTCGTGCGCGAAATTTTATTTTTTTTAGTTGCTCGACGAGTGCGAATACGTACGAGCGTACATATTTTTAGAAAAATATTTTCTATTTTTATAGTTTCAAAATAATATATATAATAATTATTTGTATTTGTAATTTACTTAAAGTTGTGAAAAGCATCGTATCAAGATGGCCAAAATTTATTACTTTTATTCATTTATAAAAGGCGATCTTATTTAATAGTGGTAATTAAAAAAAACTATTTTATGCAAATATTTCTTGCATATGAGGTACATGAATTTGAATTCATACATATAATTCCATTTTCGAAATTTATTAATATTAACATTTTATTATTTGAAAAGATATTTAAAAATATTTATTATTTTCAAAATTATTATCATTATTATTTTTGGAAAATATATTTTGAAATTATTGAGGCAATTTAAATCTTTGATTAGATTTTATGGATTTGATTTAAATAGTTTAAATTTAAAGATAGAATTTATATTTAATTTGAGTTAAGATTATCTAGATTTAAATTGAAATTGGATTTGGATTGTTGTGGATTGAATTGAATTAAATTTAAATAGCGTATTATCTATTGGGGTTTTAATTGACTACTCCTTATCCAATTAGAATTCTCTCAACCCTATATATAGGGGAGCCTCCATATTGTTTTTACCACAATTATTCTCCACAAATATTTCTCCACCAAGGTGTGTACATCGTGTCCGTGTCCAAATTCTTTTCCGTGTCAGCCGTGACGGCCTCGGGTCTGACCCCGAGTGTCTTTCCAATAGATCCTTTATATTACAAATATATTCTTTTCTCCCTTGTCGACAACCCTGACACAATACAAATCCCCAATTCACTAATCTCCAAATTCCTAGTTCCTAACCTAACCCTAATTTTCAAATCCCTAGCGCCTCCCCAGCCTACCTATGTCGACAGAGTCTCGCTCCCGACCACCGCGTTCTGTCCCGCCTCGACGTCACCTCCTCTCAAACCCGGTGGATAGACCCTCGACAAATCCCAGCCATCATCACCTCCTCCTCTTCCAGACCAAACGCCTCACCACCATCACAGCCAAAGACCCCACCGTTCTACCACCACTGTAGCGCTACGGCCACCACCGCCTACCACCCTGTCCCAGACACACCGGCCTCGGCCTGCCCCTGGCCACGACAACACCGCCGCTGCCCATGTCATCATCATCCCCATCTCCACCATCACAACCACCCTCACCCTCGTCATCGTCAGAACAAAACCACCGCCACCACTCGCGGCCACCGGCCGGAAACCCCCCAATCCGCCACCAATACCACCGGCAAATCCCAAAACCCAAATTAAAAAAACCACCACCACCAATTACTCACCTCGCCACCGACCAGAGCTCCGCCGCCCAGATTTGGTGCTGGCGTCCGTTCCTGAGCATCGCCGCCGTACTCAGCGCAGCCACCATGTCTCCCTTCGTGCACCGGCGAGCTCCTACTTTCCAGAGCTCTGTCGCACTCCTCAGTCTTCTTCGTGAGCTCTGCCTCCCTGCGCCTCCGTCGCCAGCCTCCTCTTCCGCTCTGCGCGCCGGAGCAGCGAGCCCCGCGTGGCCATCAGCGGCGGCCGCACTCCGCCCACGACGTTCCCCCAGCCACCAGGCTCCAGATCCGCCCTCGATCGCCGCCTCCAGTTCCGCCCCGTACTGGACTTTCCGAGTCATTCCTCCCCGATCGCCATTCACCGATCCCCACTCCTCCTCTGCGGCCGGCGACTCCGCTCTCTTCCTGTCACCCCCAATTTTTAAAAACCGGAATATTTTGGTTATTTTCTACTTTAGAATAATTTTAGAATAATTTATTTATTTATGATATTATTTTGGGATTATTTGAGTCGGGTTCGAATTTCAACTCAATCCGAGTTGTATCGGGGATCCGGGGTAGCTTTGACTCTAGTGGGACCCACTCATTAGTTAGGCATGACCCACATGACAATATTTTAGTTAGTATGTTAGACTAATTATTCATGAATGGGTTTGGTTTAATTAGAGACTTAAAACTAGACTAATTTACCCTCAACCTAAAACCTATTCCTAATTTAAATCAATAAGACACACTACCAAAATACATGTATTTACCGACGGCCTTATCCGTCGGTAGTCCGTCGCCAAAAATAAATACCGACGGATTACCGACGGATATTTTGGTAAAACAGCCGTCGGGAATAACCTCGTCGCTAAAACATATCCGTCGCTACTCCGTCGCTCAGCGACGACTTAGCGACGGAATACCGTCGGCGCATTTAAATATATATAGCGACGGATTACCGACTAGCTTTCGTCAAAACATGTATCAGGATATAGGGTTAGCGACGGAAAACTCCGTCGCTAAAGAGTCGGCAAAATCGTATCAGTGATTTTCTGATACGCAATATCCGTCGCTAATCCGTCGTAAATTTGTCGGTAAAAGCGTATCAGAGATTTTCCCATACGGTAGGTTGTCGTTATGCCGTCGCTAATCCGCCGAGGTGTACGACGGATTAGCGTCGTATTAGCGACAAAACATCCGTCGCTAACTGCAAAATTTATGGACATCAAACAGAACCAGGTCGACGGACATTCCGTCGCTAAACCGTCGCTCAATGTAAAATTCTCCAGGTAGCGACGGATATTACGTCGCCAATCCGTCGATACATTAAATTCCTACAGTTAGCGACGGATAGTCCGTCGGGACTTTGTCGCCAGTCTATCGTAAGTTAGTCGCCAATCCGTCGCGAAAGCTAAAATTTATGGACATCAAACAGCACCAGGTCGACGGATCGTCCGTCGCCAATCCGTCGCTTTATTGAAATGCTCCAGGTAGCAACGGTTTTTATGTCGCCACTCCGTCGCTAACCTCAGTTTCTCCAGTTAGCGACGGACTATCCGTCGCTGAGTGGTCGCCAGTCCGTCGCTAACTTCTAATTTTTGAAAAAAAAATACTGCAAACAGACTCTTTCCTGTTTATACAACACATCCAACATAATATCAAACATGCAAAATATCCATATACAACACCATATATCCATATCCAATACGAATATCCAACGTATCCAATATCCAACACCATATATCCATATGCAAAATATCCATATCCGACACCAATATCCAACGTATCCAATATCCAACAAAATATTACCAACACAATATATCCAATATCCAACATTAAATTATCCAAACATAAAAAAATATCCGAACATACAATGTATCCAAATGTCTACAAAACCAACAACATAAACAAAATCAAACCCCGTCCGTCGGATCGTCTCGTGCTCGTGCCGCCGCATCCGCTTTGCGTATGTACTCCTCCACCGTGTGTGCCGGCACTTGGGACAAGACATGGTCTGGAAGCGCGCGTAGCTGCTCTGGCGACAACATGTCAAGGAGCGTCAAGATGGTGTTATCCGATACGATGCGGGCGTCCGCAGAGCGGTTAAACGAAAGCCGTCCGGGAGAAGAAGGACCAGGTCGATCCGAAGCACCGGCAGCAGCAGTAGACGGACCGGGAGCACCACCAGATGAACCGGGAGCACCAGCAGACGGACCGGGAGCAGACGGACCGGGAGCAGACGGATAGCGCCCCAACACTATCGCCCGCAAATCTGACACCGCGGAGGTCAGAGTCGCAAGCTGCGCCCTCACATCGTCAACCGGGGGCGCTGGGGGAGGCGGAGGCGGTGGATATCTCGGGGACGGCTGCAACGAGGGCGCCATGGAACCTAAGCCGTAGACGCGCCCTTTCCTAACGCCGCCGACGGATTCTACGAACACGTCGTCGTAGCGAGCGGCCATAGAAGAGTGCGTCTGGGTGGGCGTCGTTTCGTCGACATTCTCGGAAGGGGGCTCGATCTCAAGCCGACTAAGTACCTCACGATACGCAGCCTATCCAATGAATGTGTTTATACTATAAGTTTTCCTAAGTTATAATCTAAATCCTATGTTTCCCTAAGTTATAGTCTGAATCCTAAGTTTATCTAATTAACTTAACAATAATTATATTTCTAACATAAATCTCATAAACGTAAGTACTTACATCAGTCTCCTCGGCCCTCACGTCGACGAAGCTCCCGTCCTTCCGCCTCTTGTGCGTATGCACGAATACATCGTGAGCGGTGACCGTCTCCGCCTCTTTCCCCTGCTTTACCGCCCGTTGGGCCTGTATACGTAGAATTTAATTAACTTCGTATATTAACAGTACGAAATTAAATAATAGAATGAATTTGAATTTGCGCTATCTCACAAAATCTGCACGCGTCGATGCGTGGGGCCTTGATCCCCCCGTATGCAGACCCGCGGCCTGTCGATTAGCCTTAGCTTTCTCCGATTTCAGCTTGAACTGCGGAGTATCCATCTTCTCCAACATCTGCTCATAGTACTCCGCCCGGATCCAGTCCTTCCTCGTATGCGCCGTACGAAGGTCGTACACCGCATCCCGTATCTTCTTCCCGGCGGCAGCTTTGTAGGTCCTGCGGATCGCCTCCTCGCGATGGAGGGGCCACCAGAACGTCCTCTGACATACAAATTCAAATATCACGTAATAAAAAATTTAATGATTTAAAGAATAATTAATAATTCACCGACGGATTTATACCCTCATCTCGTCGAGCCAGACGTACTTCATGTCCTGAGGCACCTCAGAAAAATTGAGGTAGGGGTCATGGTAGTTATCCCGGATAATGCGCCCTAGAATCCGGACAGCATCCCACGGGAAAAACATATAAAGAAGCAACGACTGGATTATTAACTTGAATAAATGAAACAAATTTAATAAACTTAAATTTACTTACGATTCACCAGCGGGCCATAGCTCTCGTCGGAACTCGCCCACCAGCCTCTCTGGTGGCGTCGGAGGATCCGCGGGTCCGCGCATGTACTCCCCGGTAACAGGATGAAACTGAATCCCGGGGTACTCTGAGGCCCACCCTGCAGTAACTGCTGGGCCCCCTGCTGCATCTGCTGCTGCATCCGCTGGTACATCCGGTGGCGGAACGGATCCGCTAGCGGATGGAGTCACAGGCCTCGACGACGATGTCGGTGGCACCGAGGAAGAATGACGACGGGAAGAGCCTGTGTCCGGGCTCTCCAAGTCGGGATCGGAGGTCACATCCGGGGAATGCGGCTGGCGACCACGACCGCTACCACCACGCCCACGCCCACGCCCACGACCACCACCACCACCGTCGCCGCCGCCGCCGCCACCGCCACGACCACGGCCAGCACCACCAGTACGGGTGCTCGCAACCATGCCCTGTAAATAGAACACATAAACGAAATACCAACAACATAGATTTATAAATGAATATAAAACTAAACATATCCATACCAGCAGCAGGGCGATGAGTGCCGCCCAGACGAGTAGGCCTAGGAGTGCCATCTGCAAAAAGAAACTCATACAATAATACGCAAATATCCCAAACTGAAATAAATATTACAATCAGAAGTGAAGTACGAATAAAAGCTAGATACACAAAATCTGATAAAATCATGCACCAATACAACAAAGTACAATTCTTGTAACTTTTGATAAAAGGGCATCTTGTGTTCCACTAGACTTGTAATTGTAAATCCAAATATAATAGGGTAATTTAGGATTCAAGACTAGATATTGGGTGCTTCAAGATACAACTGAAATATAGCGATATTTAATCATCGTCATCGTCCTCTTCCTCGGCCTCGGCCTCATCATCATCATCATCCTCATCGTCGAATTCATCTGTATCCTCATCCTCATCCTCATAAAGTTCTTCTTCTTCTTCTTCTTCTTCTTCTTCTTCTTCTTCTTCTTCTTCTTCTTCTTCTTCAGTCTCAATACTTGGGACAAGACGCCTCTTTCTCCCCTGGTTGACATCTAAGTCTTGTATATCAACCTCTTCCTCCCCTCTATTTTCATCAGCAAGAGGTATATCAACCTCTAATTCAATATCCATGTCACAAGACTGTTGTCCCAAGTATTGGGGCTTTTCGATCTGGTCCTCTTGGTATGCTGGGTCTCCAACGTTGAATGTATTTCTAGATTTAATCTTGCATACTGCCCACCAGTCAAAGCGATCTCTACGACGCCTTGGGTAGCTTGTATAGTAGACTTGAACAGCCTGACTTGCTATCGCAAACGTGTCGGACCCTCTATACCTCCTGCGATGATTTATATCGACGAATCCAAATTGTTTATCGATTCTCCAACCGATATTTGGTGTCGTATCGAACCACTCACATTTGAACATAACAATATGCATATCAAATGGGGTACTATATTGTAATTCTATAATATCCCGAAGCACTCCATAATAGTCAAAGTCCGGCTCGTCGTCATAGATTGTGCCTCTTATGCAAACACCAGAATCCTTCGTACTGAAGCCGTCATTGAGAAATTCGACATTTATAGGATGTTGAGTTGTCTTAAACTTGAAGCCATTAACGACATAGCCGGGCCAAGTCTTTGCATGCTTCTTCGGTCTCAATGACAAATAACGAATGCTCTCATTTGTGAGTGTACTTGGTTCAGCTAATAAAACCTGTAAACTTTAAATGTTTTAGTTGCATATATATATTTAAATGGTAGCCGCATAACATATTATCTCAGTTACTTACGTAATCTCGAAACCATGACGGAAAGGTAAAATCAACCTCTCTTTGAAGTCCCTCATCGGTAATATCGGGTGTCCTTATTTTGACTTCATCTCTAAATACACTGTTAGAGAGAATAAAAATTAGTGTAGTCACTTACCTCACCAAATTAGAGATTATAACGAGGTGTAGTCACTTACTTCTCCAAATCTCTCACTTCTTGTATGTCACAATTTAACAAGACATATCGGTGAGCGGCATCATACTCATCGTCACTCAACCACCGTTTCTTACTAGCCCCAATAGGCTTGCCCCTTAAATTGAATATACCTCCTTTCTCAACGTCTTCGTCATTCCTTTGAGGTCTATTTCGATTTGTCTCAACATGAGTATCAAAATAAATGGAGCAAAAGTTTGATACCTCCTCGATAAGATATGCTTCGCATATCGAAGCCTCTATATGAGCCTTGTTGCCAACTTTCTTCTTTAGATGATGTAGATACCTAGAAAGACAAATTATCTTGAGAATTAACAATGAATTGTAAAATCCACTTAAATTATATCGATTTTTATTTACCTTTCAAAGGGGTACATCCATCGATAATGAACAGATGCACCGACACGGGCTTCGTATGCTAGATGAATCGGTAGATGCTCCATACTGTCGAAGAAACCCGGTGGAAATATTTTCTCTAACTTGCAAATTGTTAAGACAATCTTCTCCTCAAGTTGTATCATATGTTGCACCGTGAGCTTAGTTGAACAGATATCCCTGAAGAATGTAGACAACTCGGCCAACGGAACCCATACAGCAGAAGGCAACAACTCTCTCAACGCAATGGGCAGTAATCTTTCCATAAACACGTGGCAGTCGTGACTCTTCATTCCTGTTAGCTTGCGTTCATTGAGATCAACGCATCTAGACAAATTCGACACATAGCCGTCGGGAAATCTTAAAGTAGATATCCACTTGCAGATTATTAATCTATCTTCCTTGGTCAATGCGTATGGCGCTATCGGCTTAGTTACTTGTCCACCAGCTCCCCTTTGTATCAAGTTTAGATTATGATGTTTGCATATCTCGGCCATGTCTTGTCTTGCTTTTGGATTGTCCTTCGTCTTTCCTTTAATATCCATAATGGTATTGAAGACATTATCGAACACATTCTTTTCGATATACATGACATCAAGATTATGCCTAATAAGATTATCTTTCCAATAAGGCAAGTCCCAGAAGATACTCCGTTTGGTCCAGTTATGGCTTTGTCCGAACCCTTCGACACGATTGTTCGATGGATCTTCCATTGCGGTGGGCAATTCCTTTACATCTTCCCAAATATCGTATCCCGACAATCTGGCAGGAGGTTCAGAAAATTCTTGTTTTCCATATCTGAACGCGTCCTTGTTCTTTCGCCAAGGATGTCTCGTTGGCAGAAATTGATGGTGACAGTCAAAGAAAGAAGTTTTTCCTCCATGTCTAAGGCGGAACGCTTTACTATTTTCCATACATATCGGACAAGACATGTTACCGTACGTACTCCATCCCGACAGCATACCGTATGTTGGAAAATCATTGATTGTCCACATGAGTGAAGCTCTCATATAAAAGTTTTGTTTTTTGGAAATATCATAGGTCGTGACGCCGATCTCCCACAACTGTTTCAGCTCATCCACCAACGGCTGTAAATATATATCGATGTTCTTTGTCGGATTTTGGGACCGGGTATGATAGCTGTCAAGAACATATAAGGAGTCATCATACACATCCATGGTGGCAGATTGTAAGGGGTAAGAATGACCGGCCAGCATGAGTATTGAGATCCCGACTGTCCGAAAGGGGCGAAGCCATCAGAACATACCGCCAGGCGTACATTTCTAGGCTCTGCAGCAAAATCTGGATGACACAAATCAAAATATTTCCACGCCTCCCCATCCGAAGGATGTGACAATTCTCCTTCGTCCTTTATGCGATCTTCACTGTGCCACGTCATGTGTTCTGCTGTATTCAGAGACATATACATCCTCTGTAAGCGCTTCGTGATCGACAAGTAATGCATATACTTGTAAGGACGTCGTTTTCTAGTTGACTTTCTTTTTCCCTGTACTGTCTTGTAACGATCCGCATTACAGAACCAACAACTTTCTAATACGCAATTCTCTTTGTAACACAACATGCATCCGTTGCGACAGCAATCTATCTTCTCGTACCCCAGTCCCAGTTGTCGGACCATCATCTTTGACTTGTAGAAGTTTCTTGGGAGCTCTTTTGATTCCTTCGGTAATACCTTATTAGTTAATTGTGTGATCCGATCATAGCAACTTGTGGCAAGTTAAAATCAGACTTTATGTTCAACAACCGCATCGTCACTGACAGTGCGGAATGAGTCTCACAACCAGGATATAGAGGAGTATCTGCGTCCTTAAACATATCATAGAACTCCTTTGCCTCGGGATTAGGATCCTCCGGATCAAAATTAGGCCCTGCCGCAGCATACACCATATCTCGTGCAAGGTTCTGCATGTCTCCATAATCCACAGAGCATCCGTCGTCTTCGAGGACATCCGTTGCAGCATTATCATCAAAAGCATAAGTACCAGCTTCTGCAGCCTGTCTTTCTGAATATAATTCACCTGGCGATGACCACAGGCCGTAATCACGTACGAAACCCTTACGGGTCAAATGATCTCTCACAGTCATCACTTCTTCGAAACGTCTATTGTGACAATTAACACATGGACACTTGATTTTGTTATCGTCCATGTACTGAGTTTTGCTCATGGCATACTTAAGAAATACTTCCACACCTGCCTGAAAATCGTCACTCACACCAATTCTGCTCTCGTGTTGTCGTTTGTACATCCATGTACGATCAACAAAGTAACGATTCATGCTCGATTTGATGTGAATATCTGTATCGTAAGACAAACTAAACATAAGAATTAATAGCCCGATACCGATACTCATATCGTAAGAAAAACTAAACTTGTGGATAACACGCTAGGCCTACGACGGGGCTACTTAGTATCACAATCTAACATAATTAGTATATAATCATGTAACTGGTGGATCCGCTAGCTAGTAAGCTGGATGTACTTAATATCAGAGAGTATCAGATTAGTATCAGTATATAGGTTAGGTAGACCGTATCAAACGCATATCAGAATAGTAGGCCGAATAGGAGGTCGAGATAGTCGAATGAGAAGAAGGGAAGAAAGGAGGAGCAGATGGGTCCAGAGCCATGTTGGAGGAGGAGAAGTAACATGAGAGCAGTTTTCGTCGTAACATCTCCTGGCTCTGCTGGCAACTGAAGTCCAGATGCTACAAAGGACGATCCTTCGCTGAAATCGACTACAACACCCATCAGTTCAAGTTCATTCCTATATGAGTATATTCCAATGCCATAAAGGAAGGTCAACAAACTGATGGCTTCTATGGCATTGGAATCTACTCATATAGGAATGAACTTGAACTGATGGGTGTTGTAGTCGATTTCAGCGAAGGATCGTCCTTTGTAGCATCTGGACTTCAGTTGCCAGCAGAGCCAGGAGATGTTACGGCGGAAACTGCTCTCATGTTACTTCTCCTCCTCCACCATGGCTCTGGACCCATCTGCTCCTCCCTTCTTCCCTTCTTCTCATTCGACTATCTCGGCCTCCTATTCGGCCTACTATTCCGATACCGATACTTTGAACCTTGATCTTAACCCAAACCTATATACTGATCGATACTAATCCGCTACGCCCGATACTAAGTATATACGGTCGATACTGATAGCGATAGTCCGATACCGATAGCGATAGTCCGATACCGATAGTTCGATCGATACCGATAGTTCGATACCGATAGCGATAGTCCGATACCGATAGCGATAGTTCGATACCGATATCGATAGTCCGATACAGATACACATGGACCTACATATCTATATATCACTAGTAGCCATACTCCTCTACATACTACTCTACACTAGGATCTAGTAACCATATACTACTCTACACACTAGCTACGTAGTCATACTCTAAAATAAGGTAAACTAATTTACCCACGCATTAAAACCAACCCAATCAAATCTTAGGCAAACTATTCATATGATATCAATCGAAATACAAATAGGTCAACTAGGCTAGTTCTAGGTCAAATTAGGAGTCCAAGTCAACTCTGTCAAAACTAACCTTAATTAGGCTAAACTTCTACCTTAGCTAATCAAATATATATACTAGACTTCACGACGTGTGTCTGTGTATATATATATATTATTAATAAATTACTTAAAATTATGCCTATATATATATATATATATATATATATATATATATATATATATATATATATATATATATATATATATGTCTGTGTGTGTGTGTATCCGTGTGTCTGTGTCCGTGTGTGTGTGTGTGTGTCTGTGTGTCCGTGTGTCCGTGTGTGTGTGTGTGTCTGTGTGTGTGTGTCCTTGTGTGTGTGTGTCCGTGTGTGTGTGTGTGTGTCCCCGTGTGTGTGTGTCTGTGGGAGAGGAGGAGGAGGACTCCTGCGCGGGGACTCCAGAGTCCCTCCTACGCCCCCCCTGCCCCGACCCCCCCAACCCCTGCCCGACCCCCCCCAACCCCTGCCTGACCCCCTCTCCCACCCCCCAGCCCCCCCTGCCCCGACCCCCCCAACCCCTGCCCGACCCCTCCCCAACCCCTGCCCGACCCCCTCTCCTACCCCCCTGCCCCCCCTACCCCGACCCCCCCCCAACCCCTGCCCGACCCTCCCCCAACCCCTGCCCGACCCCCTCTCCCACCCCCCTGCCCAGACCACCCCCCCCACCCCTGCCCGACCCCCTTCCCGACCCCCCCTGCCCCCTCTCCCACCCCACCCTTGCCCCGACCACCCCACCCCCTACCCGAACCCCCCCTGCCCAGACCACCCCCCACCCCTGCCCGACCCCCTCCCCGACCCCTGCCCCCGACCCCCCATCCCGTACCCGAAACCCCCCTGCCCCACACCCTCTCCGACCACAACGCAGCCCCCCAACCCCCCAATCGTAAAAGAGAGAGAGAGAGGGGATAGGAGAGAGAGGGAGGAGAGAGCATACCTTAGAGAGAGAGGGAGATCGCCGGTCGGAGAGAGAGGAAATCGTCGGAGAGAGGGAGAGGGAAGAGAGAGAGTGTTTTTGGGGGGGAATAAAAATTTTCCCCCCCGTAGGTTCAATTTAAGTTAGGGTACAGAAATTAGCGACGGAGTAGCGACGGATTATTCTGTCCGCTAAGTCGTCAGTAAATCTCGCGCCAATATTTTAGGCTTTTTCGCCAAAATATGCGACGTTCTACTAGCGACGGATATAAAACCGTCGCTACTGGCCGACGACCTATCGACGGCGTAGCGACGGATATGGACATAAAAAATAAAAAAAAATTGTCCACTGC